>CM074517.1:23260000-23885000 GCA_037379345.1 Perna viridis
ATCAGTTATTTTACTGTTAATATTTCAATGAAATTAATGACGGCAGTTAAAACGACAATAACAACTTGACAGGTCCACATAGTTTCCTGTGGCCATTTTAATCTAACAGTGTATTCTTATTAAAAACTGAAAAGAACTCACTTAATTACCCAATCCATAGCTTATTGTAGGGATTAACTTTTGACACTTTAATTGCATGTTACGGATTAACTTTTACCAGACAGTTATCAGCGTTTGTGAAACGGTAATCTTTTATCGGTGATTACCTGTAGTGCGTGTTTAACACTAACATTTTGTTGTTTTTGTGAATAAAAAGTTTACACAGTATCGATTTCTATTCTTACACAAAACTATGTTTCTGTTCGAGGCAACCATGAAAATAGCAAAAATTAATACGTTTACAGTATTTTACAAATTTTTTTTAGTGTGGTTTTTACAAATTTGTGCTATATATTTATTCTATATTTATGTAGGATGAAGCTGTACAGAGCTTTATTTTGCTGCATTTAATGTCACTGGTTTTATTGCTATTATGAATTTATGACTGTTTATTTGTAAGGTTGAGAAAGTAGAGATGACATTACCAAATGTACATTATTTTGGAGTAGACTACAATAAGTTTCCTAAACTTGATCTGCAAGGTTACAAGAATGAGGTGAGTTGTTTTCTGTAGATATTCTGAAAGTGATTTTTAAGAATAAGGTAAACTAATTTAGGTAGATTTCCAAATGTTATCTCACTGCAGGATTAGAAGAGTGAAACACGAATTGGAAATTGTTATGTATTTCTCGTGGAATATTAAGGAAAGTAAATAAGTTGATGAAGAATATTTTTCTTAGATGTAAACATACATGTACAATCTGCATGTGCCGAGAAATCTTGCAAATGGTTGTTTATATTACCTATTTATACTAAAAATTACAGAACCATAGTATACTACAATACCCCTAAAACATAATTTATTATTTCACTTTTGTTTTTCGGAGATACCTACTTGTTTATTTTTAAAATTTTGTGTTCCCTCATCTTTTGATGGTTTGAGAAACTGCTATGTGTTCCATTCATGGAGTACTAACTGAAATCTTTGTGATAGATTTTAGTCACTTTCTGTCGAAGTGTTTGCCATGTTTGAAATTTGTTTCTGTTTACCAGTTTTTCACAAATTAAGAAATAAATCACAGAAACTCCATTTTATCAGTGTTTTACCCGGAGCGACAGCAAGGGATTAAATAACAACATAAATGGCCAACCCTTGGTTAAACAACGATAACGTGGAGTTTCCATGATTTACTTTGATTCTAATACAACTAATTTCCTCATATCATGAATAGACCCAGCCTATGTGTTGCACAAAATTTTGGTCATGTGTTTATCACTTTTTACCATGGCTGTGGCCTTAAGGGCTTTGAAGCATGTCATATTAGAATATGAGGAATACACATTATATGCCTACTTGGTACAGCTGCCACATGAAAAACAGCATATTTTACAATATTACTCAAAAATTCTGTTAGGGATTTTATAGCCACTGATGGTTGTGTAATGGTATAGAGCTATGATTTTCATTGTTAGTCATCAACTTTTTACATCTGTTAAATTGTCCATACTGATAGTTTTGGATTTGCTCTGTCAGAAACACATTATGTTTCAGATATTTAATCAAAATCAGCATAAAAATGTATATATCTGGGATGCAAAGTCTAGACTTACTCCAAATGTTCTAGGTTTAACTTCGGCAGATTATTTTATACAAGGAACAGGTTTGATTTATATGTGCAATTATGTCTTATTATGAAAACACATTCTTCATTGTTTTTCACTGTATTCATATACATTTGTATTTCAATCATAGTCAGGAAAATTTGGTCTTATATAATACATGAGAGACAGGCAAATTACATGTAAGTGCACTTTTGTTTCTTACATGTATAAATCTATTGTTAAATGATCCATTTCAGATATTTATGCCAACAGATAAACCATCAGGGAACATATCAGCAACAATACAGAGATCTAAAACATCAAAGCTGTGATATGACCAAGTCTGTAAGGGGTTATAGAAATATATAGGAAAGGATATTATTTGACACAGTCTAAGCCATATGCTAGAGATTGTATAAGATTAACTATTAATATTGTGTAACACTCAGTCTTGTCTTACATTGTAGTATTACGGAAATTTATATAATCTTTATTTTTCTGTCGGACATATAATCAAGTCTCAAGTGTGTTTTTTATTTTATAAACTTTGCAGGATGTATCGTAAGACACAAATTATAATGTGTTGGATGAGATATATAGAAAAACAGCACTTTTACAGCATATGCAATAATGATGTTCAGTGTACAGAGAAAGTCTACTATTGATTTAATAACATTCAGGTGATGTACATTTTAGTGGTTTACAAAACAATTAGGAAGATTTACTGGTAAACCTCTATCAGTAGATATAGGTAGAAAGTCTAAATCTTTCTCAATTGTCCTGTCAACTACTTAAAGAAGTTCATTGGGTGATTGTTATTTTATTGAACTCGATCCTCTCGAACATGATTGTTATATGGGCTGTAAAAATAAGGGAGAAAGTATCACTGCCAGCCAATATATGTTCTGTCGAGACATTCAAATCTGAAATTTTTTGATTTATTGGCTGCATCTGTTCATTTGACATGTTTTCCAAAAAATTGTCAATAACTTATTTTGGGTTTCCCAACAGCAACCTTAGATAGAATATACTTGTGTGTTATGTAGTAAGAATAATTAAATAATCTTATATAATTATTTTTGGAATCAAATAATGAAAGGAAAGGTTGTTGTCTGGTCTCAAAAAGATTTTTTCTTTTCATTTTATAAGTTTCAGGATTTTTTATTTAGCAGTAGTAAAGTAAAAATTTAATTACTTTATTTTATTTTGAAAAGGTTTAATACAGGTATGGACTTTAGTTTATACATTCCAGTCATGTTTCTTTTACACAGATACTCATATGGACCTATATTTAGAAACACTAACAGCTCTGATCTCAAATCATTTGAGCTGGAAATGCTTAATAGAGTTACATGTAGTTGCATACTTCTGATGAAAAACACTTGAAAGACTATTCCTTTCAATCAGATGTTATATAACACTTTCATTAGAAGATGGTAGATTGACATCTTTCAGTTATAACACATGTACAAAGAAAAATTGAAAAAAATTCTGAACAACTAATTTTTATCTTTATAAAATAAAATCTAATGATGTCCTCAAATCTTGAGTAAATAACTGAGGTTTTTGAAACTTTTAGTTGCAGCATATATAAAATCAGACAGGAGGTGATTCATCTGGTGAAAAACCCACCAAAGTCACTTTGATTTCTAATTCAGAAATAGCTACAGACTACATAACCAGTCTTAGTTTTTCATTCCAATGATGCAATTTTATTATAAAAATTATAAAGATTGTGTATGAAATTGGCATTTTGCAAGAGTTACGGTTCTTTATTTGGTTTGTTTATGTGGGAAAGAATGAATGATTTCCTAAAAATAAGGTTCTGTAAACAGATATGACGATAGTTGCTTAAACATATTTCATTTAAAGACAGAAAAAACACTGTTCAGTGGCTTTCTTTTGGTACCTTGAATCACCTCTACCTTTAGCTGTATTTTCTATATCACTTTGATAAGTTGAGTTATAATTTCATTGAAAATTAGTGAGAATATTCAGTGATATTTTGGTATTTTATGGAAAAGTGTTGTATCTACATTGTGGAAGCAGTGGTGGATCCAGATGGAGGTGTAGGGGTTGACACCCCTCTTTTATTGGAAAATTTGTCATTTTTATATGTAAAATTTTTCTGAGAAACCTGGCTGGCACCCCTCCTTTTCAGAGTATCTGGGTCAGCCCCTTGGAAATACCATACTCACTGATCCAGCTCAGAAGTTAGCAGAAAAGGGTCTATTACCAACTCACATTTTCCATGACAAGCTTGTATTGATTTCATCAGATTTATTAAAATGTCTCATTTTACAACTAGATCAGTTTTGTTAGATTTTATTATCATTAAGTCTGACCAATCAGAAGCTACCTCAATAATTCTTTTTTTTTTCTAATTGTATTTCTATTTACATGTAGCTCTCTTTTTCTGTTAAATATTGAAATGAATTTTCTGTAGTCAAATATTTGTAAAGTCAAACAACATTTATTTACGTATAACATTGTTTGTAAAAAGAATTTTCATACTTCATGCTTGACCAAAACTTTTGAAGTGAAAAATAAATTTATATCACTTCTGTATTAAACTGACCTCCATTTCTTTTCAAATTTGGTGCAGCATAAAAGTGCTTATATTCTTTACTATTGGAACAACCATTAAATTACACATATTTTTATCATAGCAGTTACTGTTTTTTATATTTTTTTTGCTTCACAATATTTTATAACTTTTTTTGCTCTCACATATACTGGTGAATAACAATGTGATTTCACTGTGAAAGTGGTTTTGAATGTTGCACTAAAAGCACTATTAGGCATATGTTTTTTTTTTTTCAAAGTAGAAAATTTGCCCTGAAATATGAAAATTCCAAACAAGTTCACACAATATTTTTGATTTTATATTACTGATAGGGTGTTTTTACAATGTACTGTGAAAGTATAATTATTCATTGGGTTCCATTTTTAGCTCACCTGGCCAAAGGCCATGTGAGCTATTGCCATCATTTGTTGTCGTCCGTTGTCGTCATTATCAATTATACAAAACTCTTTTCCTCTGAAACTACTTGACTAATTAGAACCAAACTTGGTATGAATGTTTCTTGGTGTATCCTGCATAGAATTGGTGTGGGGATATTTGATTCGTCAAATCACATGGCCGCCGTTACTAAAAATAGAACATAGGGGTCAGACAGTAGTTTTTCGCATATATCTCCTAAACTGTTAGGTTTAGCTGAATTCTGACGTGGGTAAAAGTGTTCAGCATGATGAGATCTATCTCTGGTCAAATTTTGGTTTTAATCCATTAAGCCATGTTGGAGTTCTTGCCCTTTTTCAATGATTTTTGGTATTTTTAATGTTATTTCTTTCCAAAATCTTCTCCTCTGACACTACTTGACCAATTGAAACCAAACTTGGTATGAATGTTCTTTGGGGTATCCTGCATAGAACTCATGTGGGGATTAATGATTCGTCAAAAAAACATGGCCGCCATTACTAAAAATAGAATATAGGGACCAGACAGTAGTTTTTCGCATATATCTCCTAAACTGTTAGGTTTATCCAAATTCTTTCAATAGCTGAAATGATCCATATTATTTTGAAAAGATCTTGTAATAGTCCTACCAAAGACTTCTTTAGTCAAAATTGTTGGACAACTTGTTTAATTTACCTTTGAAAGGCAAAATTCAAGAAGGTGAGTGATTCAGGCTCCTGGGAGCCTCTTGTTCGTGTATTTTATAGGTTTGGTAAACCATGAAAGAAAATATACCATTTGTTTGTATGACAGAGTTGTCAAATCCATGAACTGATCGGTTTCCCCATAACCATGAAAATTGGTCCTTACGAATAAAAGTACTTTGACTGTATATTATTGTATGTTTATATGCTTCTGCACATTTGTATTCTGGACTTTAATATACAAGAGACTCAAGCTTTACTTTGTATCAGTGTTCATGGTAGTACAGTGGTTAATTCTAATGTCCTTTTAACTTTTTGCAATTTTAGATTGTGTTTCAATGATAAGCTAGAGTATTTTTGAGTTAAATTTTTTAACTTTGAATTTTTTCTCTAGGTTTTATTAATTGCTCATTGAAGTACATGTATTACTCAAGATTGCCTCAAATTGTCTATGATCCATTCACAATATCAAGGGCAGAAAAGATATTTGAGAACTCATTTCAAAATTAATTTTTATGGGGAAAGTAGCTTAGTTTTAAATAAGAAGGCGGGACTTGATTTCACAGTACCAGTATAAGACAACTAGATAGACTTTTAGTGAACAACAAAAAATTACTGTCAACAAATCAAATGGTTGCAGCAAAAAAAAAAAGCTTCACAATTTTTTTTTTAAATAATTGCAGATAAGCTGACAATTTAGGAGATATTCATTAATTAAAGTACATGTATCATTATAATTGGTGCAGAACTATTTCATTATTTTATAAAAAAATATTTTTGGATATGTATTTTTAATTCTACAATGTTTATTGGGAAAGTCCAAAAATTTGTTAAGAGTATTACATTTGTATATAATTTGTTTATTAGTGTAGGAGATAATAAAAGAATATTGGATTTTAGTTGTTTAAAGTAAAACTTTTGTTGCCATCTTGTTCACCCATCTTTTGATAATAAGCCAGTGATGCAGAGATCAAATACAATGTAATGGTCTTTTCAAATAGAGAAAGTATCGTTGTGTGACATTACATTGTCAGATCGGTGGGTTTTGACGTGCATGTTTCTGATTTTTCCCATTTTGCCTGATTTATACAAACATTTACACTTTAAAGTATAGTAAATTACACATCAAAAACAAATTTCAGTTTGATCTGATTTTTTACACAAAACTTATGGTTATTTTTATACCCCATGCAACAAAGTTCTGAAGGGTATAATGTTTTTGACCCGTCTGTCAGTCCGTTAGTCCATCTTCAGTTTTCCTGACTTTTTTTTCTAAATGCTTGCAGATACTGACATGATTTTTGGTATATAAGTCCACCATGATAAGTTACAGGTCAAGTTTACATTTCGTTTCGCTCTGATGATTTTTACCAAAATAACAGTTTTCCAGACTTTTTTTCTAAACGCTTGCAGATATTGACATGATTTTCGGTGTACAAGTTCATCATGATCAATTACAGGTCAAGTGTACGTTTTGTTCCGCTCCATTGATTTTTACCGAAATTACGGGCCTTGAACTTAGCAAAATTCACAGAAAAAAATGTTTTCTGGACTTTTTTTCTAAACACTTGCAGATATTGACATGATTTTTGGTATATAAATTCACCATGATAAGTTACAGGACAAGTTTGTAGTTGGTGCCACTTCGAGAATTTTACCGAAATTACGGGCCTTGAACTTCGATAAATTCACAGAAATAACCTTTTTTCGAACTTTTTTTGTCTAAGCGCTTGCAGATTATGACATGATTTTTGGTATATAAGTTCACCATGATAAGTTACAGGTCAAGTGTACGTTTTGTTCGGCTGCGATGATAGTTACTTTGGATTAACTAAAACTCACAGTCTGGAGTTTGAAACTACCATTCTGATTAAATAGAATTTAGTTAGAAGATAAAGGTCTAAAGCCTTAAAAAACATTCTTATTCCTCTTTTTATTGGGGTCCTTCTACAGGTATTTCTCTTACAAACAAATTTACTTGCGTATCCAACATGGGGATGCGTGGGGTATGTGAGCGTGCTCACTAAGGTTCTTTAATAAGTTGTTATTATCTCCCTTGCAACGTGGCTAGGTATCATGAAAACCCTAAAACCAGACAGGAGCACATGATTAGTGCTTCACATATTTCTTATTCCCAAATATCTTTTTATTGGAAATCCTTCAGTAAGCCTCATAGAATAAACTGTATTTGACAAAGTATGCAAATGAAGGTTGGTTACTGGAGAAAATAAGACTTTTAAAGTTTGGTTACATTCCACTATAAAAAGTACAGGAAAATTCCTGTCAGAATTTTACACTATAACCAGTTTCATTTTACACTATAACCAGTTTCATTTCACACTATAACCAGTATATGGTATATAGCAAATCCAAGAAAAAGGAATACAGGAATAGTTTTTTTAAGGATGTCACAAATGTGTTTGAACAGGTGAATCATCCTCTGTCTGACTTTTAGGCAGACCCATACTTAATGTACCATTAATGTCCTGTTTTTGCCCTATACCTCTTTGTTGTATATGTTTGTCCACAGTCTGTTCAACAAGTAGATGTGCTTTAGAACCACTGTTTCATCATGTTAGGTTTTTATTTAATTTTTATTATTGTATTGAATAGTTTGTACATTATTATTGTATGAATTGTTCAACTGGAGCACATGATATGCCCACCCATGTCTTTAGCATTCAAAGTCCCATAACTTAATTGAAAAGATTTGGCATTAATAGAATATTAAGTGTTATCCAACCATATAATAGTGAAAAAAGGAAGATGGCAAATTGCTCAAAATGAAATAACTGGTAAACTACATCGTGAATTTTGCTGAAAATTGAACTTAACCTGTATTTTATGGTACTTAACAACTTCGCAAAGTTTTAAAAAAAGTTCATTGATCTGTTCTCAAGTTATCATCTAGAAACCCTCAGGAGAAAGATGGATGGACATGCAACTTTTCGTATGAATATCATGTAATACCTTGCCACTTTGTACAGCAGGGTACATGGTTGTATAGAAACAAAACTTCACTTTTTTCTACCAAGAAACATAGGTTACATTCTGCCATTAAAATCTTTCAAAACAAAGTATTTTAAAATTATTGTGTGGATGGATAGACAGTGGTATACTATAATACATCTTTCTGCAACAGTTTTATATTGATTGATTATTGTTGAATGCCCCATGGCAGATATTTCATGTATTTTAGGATGAGAGTGTTGACCAATTGAACAGACCATATTTTGTACTAGTCCGAAACGCTGAGAGGGTTCTTTATTGTGCTATCACACAAAAGCACTGACACATAATTCTGACTCTGAGCCAACCAGTGGTCACTCTTTTCCCTTGCATACCATACTCTTGGTGAAGAAGCAGTGACTACCAATTTTAGTCTTTGGTGTGACTGGGCTGGGGATCACAACCTACGTCACTTAAGACATAGGGCGGTCACAAGTAGTCGAAAGAGAAAGGAAAACTATGACAAGTTGAACAAATCAGTTAAAACATTACCTACAACTGAACAATAATATTAGCTAAATGTAATGGCCACATCAATAATAATAAAACATATACACATAAAACATTGATACAATTTATTGCACATAATAAACAGGTACATATATGTAGTATGAAATACAAAACAAGAAATAAAAAATAATAGGGAGCATAGTTTGTTCACAAGCATTTTTGAATTATAGGTATTAAAACTAATAAATATTATTAAGTAAATCTTCATTATTATTATACATATAACAACTCAAAAGACTGCTTCATATTATGTGAAGTCTGATGCGAACATTTTGACAATTTTTGCCAGGGTTAAAAATTCCACAATTGCTAAAACTTGAGCCAGCATTGAAACTCTAATGTACACAACTTTGGAACCTTACTAGCAGTGAAAGCACTGAAAAATTAAGCTAGCCCAGCTTGAAATTAAATTGTCTTTGACGGGAAAGCTGGCTAATACACCTATATTTGAAACTCAGTTTTGGCGTAAAAAGTTTCAAACTTATTGATGTATCAAAACAAGTTAATTTATTCTTAACAGTTAGTCCCAAAATTCTGTCAGGTAGAATATATCATATACTAGTTACACATTTTACAGGACGACCTACATACTTCAAATGATAAAATTGTCGAAAGTTGTATTGTCACAATAGATAGAAGGGATTTTTTTTACAATGTATGTATCCTACACTGAAATTAAAATTAAATAAACCAAATTAAGCTTAAGAAATAATTTCCTTGATGAACATAAGATTTAAAAAAGAATTAGACACTTTTTATCATTTTGAATTTTCCGCCAATTTCATTTGGTTAAAATCACTGCTATTATTTCCTGTTTATTAACTGGTAAAGTATTAATGATAGATTTTTACGTATTAATGTGTTAATTGGAACATGCTCAACACAATTTATACTTCTTGACACATTACTGCAAGAACTAAATTCCCTAAATTTATTACTAAATGTCTTCCATTACTAAAAATCTTCAGTTGATTTGAATACTAGACCATAATTTTATTTGCAGAAACCACAGAATATTATTGCGCTGAAAAATTGTCAGAAATATATTTACCGGTACTGGTTATAAAAAAGGTATTCAATGACATTAAAGGAATTAAATTTGAACTATATTTTTGTGTAGCATTCAGAAATAGTAATGAAGTTCCAATAATGAACCGATGACATAAGGTATTTTGATCCTGAAGGATCAAAAACCCAAAAAATCGACTGGTCAGTGTGCTTGTTTTTGAGATATGAGCATTTTAAATTTTGGCTGGAAAAGGACTTCTCTTGATTTTCCATAAGTTTTGTCTTGGTAGGTTTTATCTATTTTAAAATCCTAAAGAAATAACAAGGATTTCATAAAAACTTCCCAAATAACGTGTTAAGGTGTTTTAAATGAAATTATGAAAAGAAAAGTGGGGGTCACTAGGCAAAAATATTAATGGTATGAAATGGATAAAACCAGAGGAGTCCAAAAATCTGACAAAAATGGTTGAACAAGAGCAGTGAACATCCATAAGTAACCAGATGACCAAACAATTAATGTTCCAATAATTATTTCCTTGCAAAAAGAAAGTTGGAATGTTACGTTATAACCAGAAGATACCATATACAGGTAATTTTTCGCTGGGAGCTGATTATGGCATATTTAAGTGGTCTGTCTAAAAACACCAAAATAAATTCAGAAAATATTTATTCTGGGTTAAGTGCTTAGTGCACCTATATCATCTCCCACAATTAGAAACTCCAAAATTATTATTATACTTTTTGCCCAGGCCTTTTTGTTGCAAAATTGCAAAATTTTACACCCACCTTATAGTTACTCTAAATAAACAACAAATCGATCAGCTACTAAAGCAAAAAGGCTAGAACAACATTAGCTTTTAACCATAGCCTTTGTTGGTGTTATATAAAAACCGTTCATCTGTACCAATCCACCAATACTAGGTGACATTTATGATGAATATGACAGTTTTAATCTGTATGTTTTATCATTTGTTCTGTCCTCCATCTATTATGGCCTTCTGTTTTGCTGTTTCTTTCGATACATTAGCATACAATTTGTTTAACCTATCCTGAAAACAGTACCATCTATATATCAGTATACAACTTGTAACCTAAAACCAGTTAATCTTATCATGCTTATCATGTGGTTTACATGAAATTGGATTTTTTTTGTACAACTGACATAATGTGCAGATACTTTTATTCATGGGTACCAGTTTTCATGAAGTAGGGAAAAGTTATCAGTTCGTGGATTCTTGAATTAGTGGATTTGAAACTCTATCAAACAAATGAATGGGAAATTACCTTTTCATTGGGAACCAAATTTTCATAGTTTAACAAACCCACGAAAATTGGTACCCCACGGACAATAATACTTCCACAGTAGACACAAACCAAATACATTTACTCATACTTCAATCTAATGAAGTACAATGACTTTTGATTAATGCTAACTGAAAAAAATAGAAGGATGCATTTGAAGAATGTGCATTACAAAAACATATCAAAATCACACAAAAAAGTAAAGTTCAGTTACCAGACACTTTTTTACTGACTGGCTGAGAGATATTTTTTAACATTCTTAACTACTCTTTTGGACAAAGTCTAAACTTTTTAGGGGTGCAGATTATGTGAAATTTATTTTAATCTTATTTTCAAAAAAACACTAATTGAATATATAAGAAATACAGAAATATAAAGCTGCAAAAAATGAACAGAAATAAATTTGGAAACATAAAATGATACAAAAGTAAATTTGAATATTTCAGAAAAAAAGCATATAAGTAAAAGATACAAATGCTGTTAAAAGGTGCTGTTAACACACAAGTTACCTTCTATATACACAGGCAAAATTATATCACATGATTTTCACCAGAATTGAGCAAATAAATTTATGACAAAGTTCTTGCGAAAATTAGGGTGAATTGAGCCCTCATGTGAAATTCATGCAAATTGTTCACATGAAATTCATGATAAGTGAATTTCATGTGAAAATCATGTTAATTTCATTTGAAGTTCACATGAATTTCATGTAAAGCTTGATTAACATGAATTATACATGAAAAATAATTTCCTGTGTATATACATTGAAATTTTCCTGTCAATTGACTATGAGTTAAAAGTGTAGTGTACCTGGGCATTTTGAAGAATGTTGTTGACAAGCATTACCCTCCTTCTGGAATTATTCAGCTTTTTTACATATGGTTCAAGGTCTATTGGGAGGCCTTGCAGCTCTGCTATCTTTTTCAGATCTAAGGAGTGAAAACAAAGTGCATTGTATTGATAATTACCAACAATCTAATTAAAAACCGATCTTGCAGCTCCCTGATTTTAATTAGATTAAATTATCAAGAACTACACAAAATACTCTTGAATTCCAAGTTGCAGAAGAAAAAAAAACAGAATGTACAATTTTGTGAATGTCAATAGACTTCTTGCAGCAGTATAACATATTTTGCCTGGAATTTATCTTTTTTTTTTTTAATTTAAACCAAGTTTACAAGCGAATGTCAGGCCTTAAAATTTATGGGCCAAAACCAATTTTCACTGGCCATTCCCAGAGGAAAAGTTCTAAAGTCACACACTACAGTTGATATCCTAAAGTTAAAAATACATGTAGTAACATATTGACATAGCTCCATTCTAATAAGGGACTACCGGAACAAGAACAAACGAGTAATACTCTGCAGGTATATATAAAAAATTAACATTTGGGATCTAGATTTTTTTTAAACTATCATAACATACCATCAGCTACAAGATCTATCTGCTGACGAAGTTCAATTTGACTCTCTCTATAAGGAAAGAAAACCTTTAAGCAAACATTTATACAAGTGTTTTCATGACATATTTTTATATTTTAGACTTGAACTTAAATCCCTATTGAAAATGTTGAGGTCCAAAAAAAAAATTTTTTTAAATCATCGACTAATTTCATGTCCTTAGATTGCAAAATTTATCAGTTTTTAAGTTGGATCAGTTCACCACAAATACATTATTTACCTAATAGTTCAAGGTGCAGAGGGTCATATGGCAATATGTAGCCCGGTTGGTAAACCAAAAAATAGAATGGACTGAAGTGAAGCTGAAGACTATTGAATTCATTGAATGATCAACTGGTCCATATATTGCAATTCAACCCAAAAAGTCATGAACTATTGTCTAGATATTGTACTAACTCTTGATCATTCATCCAGAAGAAATGAGAAAAAAGCATATACAACCTCTTTAATGATGACATCAGATTCTTAATTTGAAAGTGAAACAGTCCAAATAATTTCTAACCAGTCTATATAAAGTTACATGGACTTTCTGATAAAACAAAGAAAATAAACAATTAAAAATCTTTATGGTGTATCCATCAGCACCATGAAAACTGATTTTTTTCAACGGGTCATAGTTTTCTGGTCCATGCTCCCAGTTTTTAGTGGAGTCCGAGTTGCTCATTTACTTTTGTTACTTTGTATGTAAGATTTTAGTTACTTAATGTTCTTTGTTGTGTATGTCTGTTTTCCATGTCTGGTCTTTGTCCCTGGATTACATTCTTTTGATTATCCCTATAACCTTGGTTCCCTTGATTACTCTTAAAAGTATAATATTCACAATGTATCAAAATTAATATGTTGAAATGGCATAGGTTATGCTTTCCTTATATATTTAAAATATTTTGTGCTAACAGTACATGAGTCTTTTAAGTTGAGTTTTATCATGTGATGTATGTTTTGTTGTCTGCATTTGCTAGTGTTAATGAAGTGATTGACATTGAGTGAAATATAAGGACTGAATTATTTGTGTTACTAATGTTTGCGCCTATCAAACTGGTTAAATGCTTTTGTCAATCTTTGGTGTATTTTTTAATGTTTAGGGTGAAAAGTGATGCTCACTTTACAGAATTGGTGTATTTATCATTTCAGTGGCCTGTCAAACACAGACTCTGGATGTGGTTGATGGCCCATATACATGTACAGCCTTTTGCCGTTTGTTTATTTTTGCTTGGCAGAGTTGTTGTCTCTTTGACACATCCCCTTGACCACATTCTTTTCTATACTAACTTATTAAGCCATTTATTAAACTCTAATAACATTAACCTATTAGAAGTAAGCATAAAATTAATGTACATATATATCTGATTTCAGTCTGGAATAAATATAAAGTCCCCTGTTCATATATGCAGGTACCTGAAAGCCCAAAACATGATCAGGTAAGAGACAGATAACGTTCAGACAGAATATAACAAAATGAAAACAAGTTGATTCAACCAATACAGGTGTAAGGAAGAACATTCATGAGTTGTTTAGTATGGCTAGCGCTTGTAATACAAACAAACCATTCTGAAAATTTTTTTTAAAATGGCTTATCGTCTTTATTCCATATGTGTCATAGCCTAAAATCAGGTTTTTCTTTCTTATGACTTCATCCTATTATAGAAGACAACTGCCTCATCTGTACATAAAACATCTTTTCGATTTCTAAAAATAATGCCAATGGCAATGTCGGAAACGCCCACATATCAATCTTGGAAACAAGACATTATTTTTACTGACCTCACTGTCTTTACTCGTCCGTCAATTTCTTCAACAGATGGTTTTAATAAATCAACTAATCCATCCGCTATGGCATCCCGAGTCGAACAGTCTAAAGGTTTTTCTTCGACTTGGTTTGTTGCCATTTTAGGGTTTCTTAAATGCGGGGGGTGGAAACATAAGCTTGCTAATCGTTTTCTGATATCAACTTCGTCCCATATTATATTCGCTCAAAATCCGATTATTCATTGTCGAAGGGATTTGAATACAAAATAAAATATATCTGCAATTTAGTGTCCATACGAAAGCAATCATTGTTTCAGGAATTAAAGTTCTTTACCAGTATACTACATATCAATATTATTCCCCATTTTAAGTATGCGTTCCTTAAACTAAACAGGCGCGGATCCAAGGACTGGCGTACCGGGCGTAAGCCCCACCCCCTAAATCGGAAAGAAAAAAGGTTTTTCACCACAAGGTTCATCCCATAATATTTTTGCCTTGCTTTGCACGCCATTTAATTCAATTACCCCCCTAACTAAAATCCTGGATCCGTCCCTGCTAAAAGCACGCAACACTTAGGGACCAGTCATTATTTATCTCCAGGGGTGGGCCGGCAAATTGAAAAATGATCCCGGAAAAAAATAACTGCCCCCCCTTTTTCCAAACTTAGAAAATTCTCACCCCCTCTCTCTCAAGTACCTAAAAGTCAACCCCCCTGCATTTTCTAAAATGAAATTTCAATGTATGTATTGATTTATTCAAAACAGAACAGGAAACATAATAGTACCATCACATGTTTCCAATATTTGAACAGGTTATACAATATAACCTGGTTTGGGGCACTGTACGCTTAATAGGCCGCGAAGCGGTCTATGTTTTAGAGTAAACTGCCCAAAACCAGGTTATATTGTATAAACTGTTCAAATATTGGAAGCATTTCTGATAATTTAATTTGTAATAAAAAACTGTAAAGAAACTGCTTGAATACTTAAATTCGTTAGAGGTCTTTTCCATGGACATTCTAGGCCTTATTGAGAATTTGGCGCACCAGTCTGGGGTGATTTTTGATGCATAAACAGTCCAAGTTGTGGTCAATGTTTTGATAAATTTAGACCACACAATTTTTTTTTGAAAATGTTTCTAAAATTCATTACATTTGATAGCATATATCTGTATTTAAAATGAAGTTTAAAATAAAAATAGCTATGAATAAATGTAATATTCAATTTGTTTTGATTTGAACATTATAAGAAATTTTGGAAATAATATTTTTTGTGTTTTGCTGTGTGCGCATACACTTCATGCAATTGAAAAAGAACAGATATGGTATAATGCAACAAATGCAAACCACCATTACAACCAGCGGTAAATTTAATACCTTCACAACAAGACCTTCATCATGAGGATAACATCATCTAGTAGTGAGCTCTGAAAGGCCCCGAGTAAAAATTTAAGCAATGTCATTTTCTATGCATAGATAAAAAATGAACCAGACAATCAGAGACAATGACTGAACCAAACATAAAAGCTTTATCACACAGGACATTATGTATAAAATTCTAGATATTGCACGAGTACATGTGTAAATGATTTTTCTTTAAAAAAATATGACCCCCTCATCAATTAGTCAAAGAATACGTACCCCCTTTCAAGCACTGCTATTTTTTCTTTGACCCCCTACTTTTTTGCCGGCCCACCCCTGGAGATAAATAATGACCGGTCCCTTCTGATTACTTCTCATGTCAGGCATTTTTATATACATCTCTGTAGGAAGAAAGGTTGATACTTAAAGATTGACACATGTGCCACATTTGTCATTATATCAGTTTCAGTTCTTATAGAAATCAAAAGCTTCGCGCAATCAGTAATACAATATTAAGCTGTAAAGCAGCAACACAATTTACATCTTGCATCAAAGACAACGAGGTTTATATTTACTGTATATTATATAAAATCAACCTTTAGCTTCTATATGTGAATGTGTGCTTCTGCATTTGCGGATTCGGAGATTTTGAAACGTGGGTCCAGAAGGCCGGATTCCAGAAAACAAAAAGTTTTAGACTATTATTTGCGAATTTTTGCAAACACTCGTCACGAAATTTAATAATTTTTCCCAAAATAGAAGGGACTCTATCACACGGAACCATCTCCTAGACCCAAAATTGTTCTGCTTTGGCCTATAATAGTAGCTTCATCATTGGAGTCAGTGATGTTCTCATGAAATCTGTATTTATTTTTTTATTTTATTTTTTTTTTTTTAATTTATTTAATTTATTTTTTTGTGTTGGAGGGGTACCCGGGTAGCAGGATGAACTTCAGATAAACTAGTAGGCTTGTACTTGCGTCTTTCGTTAACTGTCTAGATTCCTCTGTCATATCCGATTGATGAACGGAAAACTTTGACCGGAGAAAAGAATAAGCCCTTTGGTAGAATTGACTCAGCATATATGGTTCAAAAGTTTCTGAAGACAACTAATAACTTTTGGAGTCATGAAAGAGTAATCAAGGGAACCAAGATTCTAGCGGAAATCAAAAGAATGTAATCCAGGGACAAAGACCAGACATGGAAAACAGACAAGCACAACAAAGAACATAATGTAACTAAAATACAAATGTAATACACAAAAAGTGAATAAAAAGTAAATGAGCAACTCGTACTCCACTAAAACTGGGAACACGGACCAAGTGCACCGGTAGGATAAGCGTCCTTATTTTCAATCTAATTAAAACTAGACCTATCAATTGTTCCATTCAGTCATTGTATGGAGTGACGAAATGGAACGACAGATAGGCTTTATTTAATTTAGATTGAAAATAAGGACGCTTATCCTACCGGTGCACTTCTTTTCAAGACTTGTCTAAAACGAAAATATACGAATGTTTTTTTTTAATGTTTGACTTCTGCCTTTTTGACTGCAGATGGTTACATTTAGATCAGTATTTGTGTTCGATCCCTTGTCAAAATCCCTGTGCCGTGAGCAACCGAAAGGACACAAACTATCCGACGTACTTCATTCACGTCGAATGTTGAAAAGTCGATCGAAAGAGTATCCTTCACTAACGACCCTAGCCTTTTAATCAAGTGTAATAGATTTTAGTATGTGCATATATTGGGTAAAATGCGTTATATTTTATGTGTTATATTTTTCGCTTTAAGTGTTTTTAATAAAGATAAAATATGTTTATATTGCCAAACTGTTCGATTTGTTACTAGTCATATTGACACAGCTCAATTTTGAAAGTAATCATAAGATTTTATTTAGATAAGCAATCTAATATGCATGGTTGTCGCATTGATCTTTGATAAAACTGAAGTATTTTGTTTTCATACCAACTCATATTTATTTTAAATATTTGGCGAGGAAAGTAATTGGCAACTACCTTATATATTTTCACAATCATTAAAGCAAAAATCGTTTGATCCGAACAACTTTTTAAAAACTTATCAGTGCGTTTTCAATTCAAGTGATTCCTTAAAGTTTCAAGTGGTTTATATTTATAAATAAATGATGACTTGTCAATTCATTAAAAATCTATAGACGCTGACATCTTTATGTTATAATTGAACAAGGTTCACTTCGTCTTTAGAATAACTTTAGGGTTTCCTTACTTCTCCTTGAATGTTTATTATGTAATACTAATAGTACATGTATTACTAAGTGCATCTATTGAAGACAAGTGAATTGTTAAAACGTCATTGATAATCAGGTTTCATCGATCACATTTCAATCAATGTAAATATGATTCAATCACATAAACTATTTGAAATATTTGTTTATGTCTTTCTTTGTGTTTTTTTTGTTTGTTTGTTTGTTTTTGTTTTTGTTTTTGTGTTTTTTTAATTTGTTCTTTGTTGTATGTGGCCATGAACTATCCAATGGCACTTTTAGCAAACCTCTAAAAGCCATTAACTTTGTTATGAAGATGCACTGAAGTATATGATATAAATAATCTGAGCATTTATCGCTGGCATTTTATTACGAACAAAACAGGTTTATAATAAATATAAAAAATACTGGAGTATTCGAAAACCAAAACAGTGCAGTAAAAATTCTGATTCTAAATTTATAAAATGCATTCTTAAGAAACGTCAGATTTAAATCTTCTTTTAGATGTCATGTCAATGTGACATGACTGTATACACGAAATGCTCCAAAAATATAATTAAACACATGCCCTATTTGGTGTAAAATAAGGTTCGATGGTTATCTATTACGAATTATATATTAAACAAGCAATGCGATATGCATATTTGCTTGATGTATTTTTTTGATAAAGACAAGGTTATTTTATAATTGACATTTTGCCATACATGTACTGTTTTGGTATATCGTATCGATTAATTAGAAAAGTATACATATTTTGTACATTTTGCAACAAAGACGCTGAACTATTCTGCACCTAGAATTGTTATTGATGACCTGTTTGAAAGTCAATTTAGGTAGCAGTTTCTATACGGTAAAACTCTCAAGGATAACAAATACAAGAAGAAAAACCCACACAGATCTACACCACGAACCATAAACAAAATGCAATACTCTGTGGATAAACCACATATGTTACTGTGCCCATAGGTAAAATACGTGTCACTACGTTTACAGACACATATATATTTATATAATCAAGTCTAAACTACACACCAACTCTAGAATCGATGCGAGGTTGCAAATTTGCGATGCAAATTTGGTCGCTCCCTCAGCGGAATTCGAACCCCTTATCTTCTCTGACATCTATGGCAACACCGCCTGCCCTAAGTCCAACGCTCTAGACCACTCGGCCAATTAGGCTCTAAAATATAGCTTTCGTTAAGTAAATCTAGAGCGCGAACATTAGCACATGATGTAACTGAATAGAACCTCTAAATATATGTCTATGAGCTTGGTATCTATGCGTTTGCTTTCATTTACTTAGGTTTTGTAGACTTATTTTTATTGGTGTTTGTGGTTTATGTAACCCACAAGTTCACCTTCCTCATGCTGTTATTGGTACGTACACTGTTATAAAAGAGGTCCTTTTGTTTTTACTTTCAGAAAACTACCGTACAACGTCCCGGCTGCGAAGATGATATGGTAAAATGTTCATAAATATCATTCCCATGATAGGTATTCTACAGGATTTTCATTGGAAATATCCAAATAGCTGAGGCATATCAATTTAGAATGACGTAAACCTGCCACGCAATGAGATAATACCAGATAACGGTAACAAGCTACAAATCACTGTTGCAGCAAGCAAACAAAGATTAATTGTGATTAAAATGGAATTACCATCATAAATCCCCAAAGAAAAGTAATAAACTGCATGTTGAGTTTGATCTTCAGTACCGTGTCAGTGAATTTACATTGAAATGAACATAATTTTGATGCAAAGTGATAATTTAATGGAGCGAGCATACCTTTTTTGGTTAAATATAAATATCTATTGCTGTTCAATAAGTGAATAAAATGATTTTCAACGGCTGTGGATGTATTGATTCTTAACGCGTAGTTTATGTAGGCTCGGTGGCTTTTCAATGCTGTTCTTTATCCGAGGAAGATTTGTGTTATTTACAATCTATAAAATAAAGTTGTTAAGTTAAAATGTAGAAGTACTGGACTTAATAAAAACCACCCATCGCGTTTTACTGTTTACCTTCCTACATAAGTAAAGCTAGAATAATCTCATTTAAAACATAGTATAAAAGGCGGCTTTTCTATTCCTTAAAGGACCCTTCCTATAGTAAAGTTCGTAGCCGCATTAGACGTAGACGTTTACCATGTCTGCTCCATTAGCTGATCTATACCAAAATAAATGACATATAGCTTTTTATGTACAAAGTCATTTTATGCTTTCGAGTGTCAAGTTGTTCTGTTCAAGCTGGATTTTGAATAAACTTCATTTTTAATCCATTTAGGACTTAAAGTCTTGTTCATTTCATTATTGATGGTGTTGTTTGTTTGTTTGTTTGTTTGTTTTATTCTTTCTTTTTGATGTTTTTGTTTTTGTTTCCTTTGGTTCGTCATTGTTTTCAGAAAAAGAGCTTTGGATTTCGATTTAGTCGTGGTCGCTATCAGTTTTACTATTTCACTATCAACATGATATTTTTAGTATAAATATGTTGTTCATATAGATTATAGTTTTGAAGCAAGGTTTCACTACCTGTAGTATTTATCATGGTTGATATACTGGTATGATTTCCATGCAACCCGACTGTTTCTATTCTATTCTTGCATGTCCATCGATATATCCTAATATGACCTTTTTTTAAACTAATATTAGTATACATTACATCTGATGTTGGTATCATACCTATGATTTATTTTTCATATCGTTTAGATATTACTGTCATATTGATGTTCGGTGCTTACAAAGAGGATATGAAACATGTCAACTTCCTTTACTGGCGTCTTTTTAGAGTAACTATCTAACTAATTAAGAATCTCGGTGGGTGAAAATATTGACTGATAGCATGTTCCACTAGTATTTTGGTATCAAAGATGTGATTTAATGACTTTTAATGTTTTCTTATAATTGTTGTGCAGCCACATAGACTGTAAATTTGACACATTATAGACGAATTCAAGCCATCCCTGCATTATCTGTTTTTATTTTTTACTTTTGTCTTTCAGTTGAACTCGATTGTTCGTAAATCTCGGAACGGAAATCGAAAAATAATTATGAAGTCCTTTATTAGCAATAGTTTATTAATAAAGTGGTTGTTTTCAGAGGAATTAAATCAATGTCTTGGCATCAATGAGTTTATAACTCTAAGATGTGTTTTTAAGAGTCAAATATGCAATCTATAACTTTGTCATTTTTTAATGAAAATTTCAAAACTTCAAACAGATAGTGATAATTTTGAAACACAAATGAAGTTTTATGTTTTTAAAATATCTTAGGACACATTAACTTTAAATTCCTCTTTTATCAGTAGAGACATATTTCGGGTCTATTAATATATGTTTTTTTACCAATACCTCCTGTCCCGGCTTCATTTTTACATGAATGTCCAACATCCACTGTTCTCTCGACTTTCGATATTATTTGTTATTTTTTCCATACACTTCTGATACTAATGGCATTGTATATACCGTTATTTTTCTCGACTAATGGCCTGTTATACACTGCCCATGTCATAAAATTAGTTGACAAAAATTCTTGCGTTAAACAAGGGATAGAACACACTCTAGGCGACAAATACTGATTGATTCTTGTCAAAACTGAACAGAATTAAGTAATTCATCACTTTTAAGACATGAGAGGGAACAATCAGCCATCACACAAGTAACGGATGGTTTGTGTTCAATATTTTTATACGGACCAGTGATTGAGAGAAGTATTGAGAAATATTGATAACCGCCGGAAAATGTTATTAGATCATGCACAGGAGGTGCGCACATTTAATTTCAGAAGTAACAGGGTTTCTGATTGGATAAAAAATTTCGTTTATCATGTCATAGACCAAATTTTGTAATGACCGTGATGTCATCAAACTTTTTTAATGATTTACTCGTTGAGTTTTGGTACTTAAATTACAAGAAATGACTGTTATATATTTCGTTTTTTAATAACCTCAATGCCCGGGTCTGGGAGGCACACTTTAAAACAAAAGCAACTTTGTTCGCGTCTTACGATATGGTTAGTTGGTACTGCAAATGTACATCTTGGTTGTGTGTTTGTGTCATGCATGAAATAACGACTTTTTAATATTGTAATCAAGTTTTTAACAATATATACAGAATATAAGGCAATTGGCTTTGATACTGGCTTTATCACGGGTATCTCAAGTCGAGCCCGCTATAGAGATTCTCGCGAGAAAGCCAGTATCAAACTTTTCAAGATATTTCCTTGTTGCTGGCTGCCAAAATCATATATACACTTATAAAGAGTAATCTGAGAGTCTTTGCCTAATTTCTGTTTTTGTTTTGTTTTGTTTTTGCTTTTTTTTTGTATTTAATAAACAACACAAAATTCAAAATTATAATCTTGAAATAGAATACTTTCAAATGACCTATTTTTTGCGGTTGATATACTAGCATTGGGGTACGGTTCATATGCCACCAACGTCATTCAATTCTACTGTGACGTAATGATTTTTCACGCATGCCTGGTTTTAAACTTACGTGTTATTTTTTGTATCAGGGCCAAAACGCTGTGACAACCATTATAGGGTATACAAATCTCGTTCTAGTTTCATTTTCTTTTCTGGAATTTCCGATGTAGAACGTACTGAAAACCGAAGACCGATCTGCATTATATCGTTTACTTCCGGGTACTCGAAACGCTGTACAACATTGTAAAATATTCCATTTTCTGTTTTTTTTGTTCTTAATACATTTATGATGTAGAAATAGATATTTGTCATATTTTTAGCGGTGTTTTGTTACACAAAAAGATGTTTTGCCCTCAACACTGAACTCAATGTTCTCTAAATGATAAATCCCCATGCTTTTGAATGGTAGACTAGGACCCATTCTCGTGAAATCATGGAATCACATGACGAGACTTACATACCCTATTGTTCTGTTTACATCGAAGGAAAATGTCGCTCATTACCGATAATTTATATTATTCTCGTGTATGCTAATTTCACTTAATTTGTTATATAATTTGTTAATTTTATATATGCTCATTTTCTTTTGAATCTAACTTTGTCTTGTTTTGGTTAATCCATATGTTTGTTGTGTTTCTCCATTTTGATGTTGTTTTGTTCTCTAGCTATTCTTGATATTACCGTTCGAACCCGGGTTCCCATGATTTCCGTTTTAAACGAATTCAACAAAATCATTATGTCTTTTTAGAAGGGCACCGTCGTAGTTCTCCACAATGTACAACATTTGAATGTTCTATTCTAGTTTATCCTGGTAGGAGGTTATTTTCAAAGATCTCAACACAATGTTCCTATGGCGTTAACTATTTAAAGTTTAGAGATATAACTCGAATCGTACTATATAAAACTCTTCCCAAGGCTGAAAGTTAAATTTCGTAAGTTATAAATGAACAAACACTTATAATTCTGCATGAACGCAATTCATTTTCATGTTTGCATTTTGAGAACCTTGGTACATGTACCTTAGTTAAAGTGTCTACATATATAGCATAAATCGATCGAAGATCAAGTAATAAAAAGAATTATAGGTGTTTTTATGTTTGCATAGGATTTATCATATCTATAGAAAGTCGAATACTTTTTAATATTATGTACGTGTTGACGGAGAGAGTAGATAGTAAACGTTGGCTATTTGATTTTTGTTTTATTTCTAGTCCAAGGTTGAGGAATACGGTAAAACATGTAAATAAGCATTACCCGAATATCAAAGTAAGGGCATAATGAATATGGATAACAAGGGCGGATCCAGACACTTAGAAAAGGTGGGGTGGCAGCCGGGGTTCCTCAGAAAAAAGGGGTGCTAGGACATTATTTGCCATCTTTTGTCCATTTTGCATATAAAAATGACAAAATTTCCTATAAAAAAGGGAGGGGTGTCAGCCCCCTGCAACCCCCTTCTGGATTCGCCACTGAAAAAGAATATACGTTAAATAAATAATACATCTTGAAAAAAATGAACGGTAACTATTTATGTAAGATTTTAGTTGTCATTTATTTTTTTTAACTAAAAGGAAGGGTTAAGATTTAGTTGTACACTAAAGAACTAATCATTTAAAGCGCTAATATTTTGATGACTTCATTTGAATTGCTATTTTTAGTAAACTAGAAATACAGTGTGTAGAGATTTAAGTTCTTACGTCATTTTGATAGTAATGAGGCTTTATTAATGTAATATCGCGCTTACACCCTATTGCAATTTTATGCTGATATGTTTTTGATATAAACACCCTTTATAGAACAAAATACGAAAATTACATTCACATTCATGACTTTAATTAATTGACTACATTACCCACCAAGACCATACTACATTCATTCATTCATAAAATGGTAATTTCGTTTATGACCTGATGAATATATACAAGTATGAATCAGAATGACTATCTCAATTATTCTAACGTACATATACATATTCACCACTTAGAAAATAAAACATTTTCGCTTAATTCAAATAAAAGTACGTATATGCAAAAGTCACATTTGTAAAGATGCACCATAATCTGATGATCAAATCAAATTCAGATCAGTATAGTTACAGCGAACCATTTAAATAATGTGTTTTAAATAAATCACAATAATGTTTAATTAACTACCCTTCTACCGCTTCTGTGATAATCTATGTATAAAGATCCAAAGTGAAGTTAATCCATCATATTACGTCATGCATTTTATATTATAGTTTCCTTTCCACCTGCGCTGATGGCAAGGAACAGACTTTTTCACTTAGATGTGTTGATACAAATGGTTTGATATTGAACATTTTCGATAAAGTTCCTAATTTATACTTTTTCTCTTGTAGTTTGGTCAAAAATTTCCTTGACGCTTAATTCCCGGTCTCTTTCAAGAGGTTCCCTCGTTCTTACATATCGTGCCGCTCTAGCCTGCTCCCATTGTTTGTCTGAATTTTGCATTCTCATTGAATGTCCATTGTGATTTCCAAAAGGAAACGGCTCATAGTTGTTAACTTGTCCATTAATTTCTTCCTGTTTAAATTTCTTCTGTTCATTCAATTTTGCCTTCTCTAATTCACCCGACTGTTTTGACTGCTCTTTATCGGATATACCTTCCATGACTGTTGTCTGCGGTGATTTTAAATGTCCCTGGTTAGTAGTCGGAGTTTTGTTTAAATCACCAGTATAATCGTTCGATCCTCCTCTTGATCGACTATTTACATCTCCTGTGGAAGATAAACTCTGATGTTTACCTATTAAGCTACCTGATCGTTCAGTAGACTGAGCAGAACTTTGATACATCTCTGGATCGGAGGCCATCTTTTGATTGACAGGTTGGGGAACTTTTATATTATTATCCTTTAATAAGTCATTTAATCCAATGACGTCAACGTCTTTTAATTTTTGTAAATATTCCACCAGCATATCTGTATCAATTTCAACCTTTTCTGACTTTCTTGAAGGCTTTGGTGATCTCTTTGGTGATTGTTTATCGGGCTTATTCTTTTGATTCCGTGCAGATAATGGATTCAAATAGCTCTTGTCGGGTATAGTACTGCTTGGAGGTCTGTGTACCCCGGCTCGGATTCTTTCGAGGTCCTTCTCAATCAATTTTTGTTCTTTACTTATTCCATTTAGTTTGAACTTAAATTCGTTGTACCTTCCGCCTGTTGTTAAGTCAAACTTTCTCTGCTCTCGTTTGTTTTGCTCTCTTGCAAACTCATGCGTTTTTAGAGATTTAAGACGTAAATCTGTCATCGCTCTGGATTTCTTGTTTAAGTCAGTTTTGTGGAAGTTTGATGCAGTGTTCTATCACCTGAAGAACATAAAATATTGTTTATAATCACTGTGGTGGGTTTCATTCACTAACCGCACGTTTTATGGTCATTTTTAATATCAATTTTATCTTTTACTGGAACTACGCACAGATTTTATTGGAAGCGGTTGACAATTGAAGTGACGGAAATGATATTAAGCAACCTGTAGCAAAAGTCATGAAAAGCTACCTATAATCAATAGCAATTAGAAATTGTCCCGGAAACATGCCTCAATTCTCGCGACAATTATCCGCTCCCATTACAACAGAATTTTATTGTTACTTCAAAGATTAAAGTGTTTCATTTTTGCAAGATCCATTTCTATCTGTGGTGATTGATCTGTTGTGACCATCATCGTCGTTTATAGCATGGTAGTGACAGGTATCGGACGATGGAACAAGAAATTATCTAGGGTTTATGGATATTGACTTGTTTTCAGTGAAGTTCCAAAAGATTACGGAGATGTTATAATCTACAGATTAATAGCCATCCTGATCATTGGTTTTCTTTTATACTTTCTCTGAGGGATAATTAAGCACAATTTCAAAGGTTAAGTGGCTGTCTTTGTAAGAATCATGCAAAATCTGAAAAATGTGATACACCCCAAAAAAGGCTACATATTTTTATTTTTGTAATTAAGTTGTTTTATGGGTCTATACTATGAAATGTGTAATAATTCATTCAAATCTGCCTGCTCTTAGGAGATAATCAACATTGAAAATCCAATAGATTCTACTGTCTTTGAGTGTAATTTACAGAGTTATCTCCCTTAATTTTGAAATCTACAGAGCATTGTATATAATTTTTATCTCCTGAGAATACAAGTTATATGAAAAACTGAATGTAAATTTCTGTTTACTATGACAATTCAAACAAAATATCAAAAATAAAAATACGTAGCTTTTCACCCATGAATCACATTTTGCATGATTCTTAGCTGGAGTGCCACTTAATATAAAGGAAATGAGGTGTTATATAGTAATATCTTGAAATAATGAAACAAAGTTCAATGGTTTGCAATCAGAAAACTACACACTTCTCAAACCAACATGCGTGCAGCTACGTATGAGATTATGAGAAAACATATTTATTTTAAATTGTATTATCACAAGAACTACAGAACAGAAAAGGATAGTTGTTTATAAGTCTAACCATTTCAGCACTCATTTGGAGTACATACATCAAAATTGATGAAAAAAAGTCATCCCCGACAAACTTAAGACCACAGTCAAATAAACCAGAAGACTAGTATTTCATTTTTTTTTATATAAAATAAGCTAAATTTACCACATAAAACACAAAGCAATCATTCATGACTCTACAGGAGCAGATCAGCAGCTATTTTATTGCCAAAAACTGATGAAGGAACCAAAGAAAAACTTGAATCCCCTGTTTATCTAGCAACAATAAAGTAATATTGGTAAATTACAATGTTGCTTTTACACTAGGATTATGCCCGACTGTGAAGATTGACAAAAAAAAAAAAAACGAGAAAAAACCAGACGATTTATTAATTTTTGCAAATCAAACCAGAGTTTTTATTTACGATATTTTTGAAATAATAAATTTAATGAACTGTTATAATGCTTAATCATATGGTATATGATTTAACCTCTACAAATTGGATGTATGTTGATAAGCCTGAAGAATTGATTTAATTCGATTAACCATAAAATCTTTTGATATGAATTTATTCAGATCAAAACAATACAATAATGTAAGTTATAATATTTTATAATAGTATTGACAAGACATCTGATATGGTTTTGAAGTATTTGCGGATAGTTTCTGGTGTATCATCATATTTTTCTGTCCTACATATAAAGAAATTTTCACTTTAATACATAAATTTGTTTCCTCCTACTTTTGGAAGTTGGAGTGACATACTGAAAGTGGTTTAAATAATTTAAGCTATATTTTTTTAGAATGTCAATGAAATATTTCCATCGCTTCTATTCAACATTAACTTTTAAATACAAAACATTGACTTTAGTGGCACCAATAACAAAAGATGTAAAACAGCTATTGAAATCTGAAGATACTATGTCATAAGTAGGAGACAAGAACAATAATTATATATAAGTAAAACCAACAACAGGAAACAGGTGTATCAAATGCAGACTCTAACAAATACTGGATATGCCTCTTTCGTCAATCCCGTTGCTCATTAACTTTTGTTTCTTTGTATGTATTTTAGTTACTTAATGTTCTTTGTTGTGTTTGTCTGTTTTCCATGTCTGGTCTTTGTCCCTGGATTACATTCTTTTGATTTCCCCTAGAATCTTGGTTCCCTTGATTACTCTTTAGCAATGTGAAGTATTATGGATGGATTATACATAGAGTTCCTATACATCACATTAATTCAATGTGGTAAATACCTTTTGAAATTAGGTGATTAAATTTTTAATTAAATTATTTCTTGAGAAAACAATACAAAAAAATGATGAATAAAAAATTGGAAAAGAAACAAAAAAAATACGAGCGTTCACGGCAGAATTTTGATCAGTTAACTAAGAAAAAAAAATAGTAACTACATTTAAGATTAACACATGCAAATTAAAGGCAAAAAAGACCAATTCATAGACACAAATCCAAATAACCACAAGTACACACATGACCACAATTAGGAAAAACTACCTTGACGAAAACTAAGAGCAGAGACAAGTACGGAGTCGTCTGCTATATGCTATAAAAAGACAGTTACACAAATGATAATGCAAACTTCTATAAACCTTACAATAAATGATAATGCAAACTTCTATAAACCTTACCATAATATTTGGAATCAAGGTGGTCATGAATAGCAAGCACTGCTGGTTCTACTTGATTTTTAGGAGATAGACCTAGGGCAAAATGGCATACTTCTTACAAATCACTGGAACGTTTGTGTTAAGCATTTTATTTCGATCTCGTGCAAGTATCAAAGTAACTTGGTTTGATTTCATTCTGTTTCAAATGAAAGCTTCAAAGGCTTTGGTTAAATTGTAATTTGTAAAAAGAGTGTGTTGAAATAGTTACAGAAATGTATTTACTAATTTTAATTATTATTCATTATTTAAGAGAGTAATCAAGGGAACTAAAATTCTAGCGGTAATCAAAAGAATGTAATCCAGGGACAAAGACCAGACAGGGAAAGCAGAAAAACACAACAAAGAGCGTAAAGTAACTAAAATAACACATACAAAGTAACAAAAGCAAATGAGCAACTTGGACTCAACTAAAAACTGGAAGCAAGGACCAGGTGCACCAGTAGGGTTAAGAGTTGTCATGGAACCAACTTTACAATGACTGTTCTGACAATAAAATGCCAAAAAAACTAAAAACAAACACATTCCGTACACGTTGTATTATAAAACTAATCAATGTACACTGTAAGTCGTAATTTGTTACATTCCTCTAAAAGTTGAGTTTAATGAAGTTCAACTTAACTTTCATCTAAAGTTAATCATTAAGAAACACTATTCGTTATTATATTCGGTAAATAGGTTTTCAAAAAGATAATAGTGTCTATAAAAGTTCATCAATCCCAGGGCTATTTTGTACAAACACTGAAAGGATGCATACAATTTAACCATTTTAACCATTTAAAGCATAATATAATAGTCTATGTTTTCTTATGTCACTGTCTTCTTCCCAACACAATTATATTCATGAACCAAGATTAACAAAAACTGTCCTACAATATTTGGTTAAACTGTACTTTAAGCTAACTTCGTCATATTTGTTTATTGTGAAAATACAAAAGAAGTAACAGTTATAATTGAATACTCAAGAACCGATGTTACATTTAAAAGCAATACAAGCCATACAATTGTCCAACTAACCAACAGCTAGTGTAATCACATTCGTCAATCTGATGTCAACAACTTAAAAGTAAACACACCATCATAGCTTTGTTGAAAACATGTCATTCACATGAATTAGGAAAAGATAACATGAGATTGGTGCCAAAACTTGTTTGGTACACATTTATTATAGCGCTTATGTATTCTGTTTGGTGGAAATATTTAAAGAAACAACATAAAAGTACCTTTTTCGATACAGACAGTTGATTGCTCAAAACGGTTAAGAAAGCACCAAACGCATTTATAATGAGTTCAGACGGTGAACAGCTTTATAAGTGAAAAATGAACATGATAATGTTGATTATATAACGGTATTAACTTACTTGAAATCTAACAGCCTATACATTTTACTCTTTTGAAGGAAAGGCGAAAAGTAAAAAGCTTGACCAACCCCACAAACATATGTAAATGCATTAAAACATAATATATATAATGATATTGTTTTGGGGACTTAGATATTTTTGTTAGTAAAACTTTGTATTTCATAAAAAAAAAACAGTCCTAAGATTCTGAAAATATAAAGCAAATACCACGCGACAACTTTGTACTACTAAGTAAAAATCAGCTGATTTACAGCACGCAAACACAGAAAAAAAAAGATTTTATCACATTGGCTGCTGGTAAGATGCCAGTATTGATTGTTGAAAACCTAGATCTTTTTTTATTCTTAAAATGATTGATAGCTTTAAATGCGTTATTGTTTCTAATATATTTAAAAAAAAAATTAACAAAAAAAGACATTTTTGATGGTGTTTCTTAAATCGTGTCTCCCTTATGAGTCAAAGTTAGAAAAAAGCAAAATACTTTCATATTAACTATTTTTTTAGATTGAATTCAACACATTTCTCATTCATTTCTTTTACAATATGCATTTGTATAGAAAGAGTAATCAAGGGTACCAAGAATCTAGCTGAAAGCAATATAATGTAATTCATGTACACACACCGGACATGGAAAATAGACGCGCACAAAAAAGAACCTAAAAATAATACGTATACAACAACAAAAGTAAATGACCTACTAGGACCCCACTATAAACTAGGAGCCCGGGCCAGGTGCACCGGTAGGGTAAGCGTCCTCTGCTTTTAATAAACTATAAATGTATTGGAAACTGAAGTAAATGTTGGAGTAATATGTAATGCGTTTCAGAAACTACGGTTTAGAAACATCACACTACGCATTTTGAACTGAAATATGGAAACTAAAGGAAGCTCGATTAAGTCAAGACTGATTAAATTTCTTAGGATTAAATGTAATCTCTAGATTCGAAAGTGGAAAATTTAAATGCTGTGGGGGTCAATAAATCTAACAACAATATTTAAGATGCTAACACTTAAATTAAATGTTGAGAGGTGATACCGGTACAAAGCTGGAACATAACAAATATCTGCTTAAAGCTTTGACCGTCACATAGAAATAACTCTTGTTGACTAAAATGAAAAATATGATATAAAGATTTAATTTAATTCTAGACCTTAATCGACAATAATTCAATTTGTAGTTTTCAAACCAATCTTATCTATGTAAATATTTTCATAACTCCTAATCACTAGAATGTATCTTTGGAATATAGAGGAAAAACAATTCAAAGAAACTTTTTGTCATAGACAAACTATAGAAAAATAAGAACACCAAAATTTACTTTTATACATGTGATATTGATGCTACGGGTTATGGGGTAAATCGGTAACCCTGGTTTAGTATATGCGATTACGATTCAAATAATAAAAATAAAAATAAAATAAAAAAAAAAAACAGTTTAGATTACAAACACTAAACTGTTTTATTTATCACTGTAGATTGCATTTTGTAAAATATTTATTATAACAAAATAACATTCCATGTAAATTCTACTCCATACAAATATACCATATGTAGAAGATTAAGTTTTATACAACATACTTTTATATATTCTGAATAAAGAAAAAAAGGGAGTAAACGTGGTTTATATACCAAGCTATTTTCCATTAAACACAGAAGTGGAAATGACAGCAAGGAATCCATCACTCCTGGACAAACACCAGACCAAGACTAAAAATAATAGCATAATGGAATAAATCGTTTGGTATAGCATTCAATTTTATAGTTCTCGTTGATATATTATATATATTTGCGAGAGCCTATTCTTAAAATGATTATATATAGGTTTGTTTTTAATGAAATTTTTATCAAGCCTGTAAAGTGAGAACAGAATAATTGAGTTAAAAAGGAAACAAAACAGTAGAATTTCACTTAATATATATACTTTATTCAAATTATATCGTTTACCTTGTTTTCTCTCCTAGGATTTATCCTTTCAGATGGATTTAAGAAGGAGTACATATATCAAACATGAAATAACAATATTATTAAAGACCAAACATGGAAAAAAGACACACACAATAAAGAACATAAAATTACCAAAATAATACATACAAAGTAACAAAAGTAAATGAGCAACTCGGACTCCACTAAAAACTGGGAGCATGGATCATGTGCACCGGTAGAGTAATTGTTCTCTGCTATTCTAGAAACACCCGGGAAGTTGTGGCAGACTGAAAGACTGTGGGCTTTCATGGGGGAAAGGCACAATAATTGGCATGATTTAGTCCCAAGTGGCGACAAAACTGCAGCTTTATGTCTCGTGTAATTTGAAAGTATCAAGTAAGTTAATGTATGTGGTGTATAACAATGTAATAATTATGTATATATGCATATTTGATATGAAAAAAATTATAAGTATATCAAAACAAGTACACAAGGTTAAAATATAACAATACTATACTAGGCCTTCGCGACCAGTTACTGAAAATGGACATATCAGATGAAAAAATTTGTCGTTACTTACATACTTTTATTAAATGATAAAGTTGGACCAGTGCAAGTATTAAAATTTTAATCGATCATTGGATTGTTAAAGTACAATCTACGTGTCTTATTTAAGGATGAACACACTGTACCTTTAATTTCAAAGTAAAACAAAAGGCTAATGTCAAAAAAGTCAAATAATTTCATTACACAAGAGAAGGTCTAATTTGAAATCAAACCGATTTCCTTTTGTATTTATAGAAATGATTCAAGTCATTTGTGAATATGCAAAATCTGAGAGTTTTATTAAATTCTAAATATCACAATCTTTATTACTGTAACCGTGATATTATGGAGGTAACAATTACATACTTATAAACTATGCATGTCCAGTCATTATGAAATGTGTTATTTGTTATGCGATATATATCAGCTTTGTTTATGATGGTCTCAAATGCATACGTAGATGCTACTAAATAAGGCTAATGTCATATTTTATGTCTATGAAAAGAGTTAAATAAATATACGTTATTACTATGCAAAGTAAAAGGCCAACACATGTTAAGAATCACGAATTCAGAAAATTTTTCTTTTCTTATTATACGAAAACACCATGATAATGTTAAACGATACTATTTGAAAACAGAAGATTTTGCAATATACATATGCGCTTGTGAAGGAAACCTCTTGTGCAAATTACTTAAAATTCATAACTGATTTTGCCTTTTTCTTTTTTTTCTTAAGTTCTTTTAATAAGATTCATTTACCTTAATCTGGTTAAATACCGTGTTAAAGAATAATCAAAATTTCAATCAATCTTGAGAAAAAGAGATAAAAAAATGACTTAGATGTGTCCAGATTAATTTTATTGTCTGGAGAAAATCAGAAGAAAACATGAGAATATTGCTCACTTTTCAAGCAAGTCTTTTAGCTGATACCTGCTTTGTTAAAATGTATAATGAACATCAAACATATTACAACACTTCAATGCAGACAAAACAAACGTTGATTCATCAGACCAGTGGTTAATAGTCTAAACTGAACTAAAAAACATGGACAAATTTTCAGTAGCACAAAATTCGAAACACCTAAAACCCTTGTATCAAATATGGTATGTACAATGTTGTGGCTCCTCGAATTTATCGGTGCTGCATGTTGTGTATATAGTTCAATGTTTTGGTTATTGAACTTCCTACGTATTTGGTTAAAGCGCTGCTGCTGAAAGGTTACGTGTACCGCATGCCGAAATTGGCGATATTTATATAGTAGTTATTTTTGTATGGACAAAATAGAAGACTTTGAGCAGGCTCGTTATGAGTAATTTGTTCTTAGCGGTTTGTCCTGTCCAAAAACTTCCACTGCAAAGTCATTTAAATACACAAATATCATATATAAAGTATTAATGTGAAATCATATCATTTAACTTTAATTCTGCTCACGTGACTCAAATAATGAGTTAAGTAAACTATTTGAATACCAAAATCAACATTTACAAAAGATGCACTTCATCGCCTTTCAAGTTGACACTCTCGAATAACTTCTTCCTTTTAGTCACGTTCTTAACTTAAAAAAAAATAAAGTGGTATATCAATATAAAAGGCCTGGACGTTCTTGAATTGAAAACGACATACCAAATTTAGTTGCATCCGACACAATATGCACGTATTCTTTCTCTTAGGTTCTACCTAGTACAGATGTTTTGAAACTGTGGTGTGCATTAACGTTCCATTTTCAAAATAAATATTGCTTATCATTAAGAATTACTACTGATTCTATCATTTCACAAAATTAAAAAAACGAAAGTAAAGGAAGACGATAGAAAAAAAAACATAATTAGATATGAATAGAAGGACTAAAATGAAAACATGACGTTGTAAACATAATCAATATCAAAATATACAAACGAATTAAAAAAAAATACACAAAAAGTAAAGGGTAGAACTACTTTAATGATCTGAAAGAGTAATCAAGGGAACTCGCGCCGCAATCAAACGAATATGATCTAAGGAAAAATACCAGACAGAGAAAACAGACACATATAACAAAGAACATAAAATATCATGTATAAAAAACAAAGGCAAATGAGCAACTCGGACTACACCAAAAATTTAGAATAAAAGCAAAAATTATTTATATTTTGACATGATACGTTACCTTACCTTATATTGTTTTCCTTTATAAACCTTTTCTTCCAAAATGAAATTCATGCATGATCCCTTTTACTGTCATTGTTAATTTTGGGTTTACTATTGTTTAAAATGGAATTAAAATTTCTACGTAAAGGACCTTTTATATAGCTAATTAACATTCAGTTAATCTTGATCGTAATGAGTGATATTAAATACGATTAGGTGAAAGGGTATACATGATATTACCAAAAAAAGACAAAACAGTTATGTAAACAAATTAGTTTATGTAAAAAAATAGTTGCATTACCAGACAATGGGAAATAACTCTGGATCTAATTTGAACCCAAGACATAAGTTTCCCTTGAATACTTGCAATTCCTGAAGCAACAACAGAAATATATCAATCATTTCATTCCAGAGAAAACACACCCCGAACGCGGGATATGAATCATTATATAAAACTACTACCTCAAAATAATTTAACATAAAGTTAGTTATTGCTGAATAGAAAGAATTATAAACCCATTATGACAGTAGTTTATCAAATAAAAATAGAATTAGGTGAAAGGGTTATACAGGAACCTGCCCGAAAAGAAAAAAATAGTTACATATATGTAAAAAAAAATAGTTAATGTAAAAAAAAAAACCATTTAGTTGTATCGCCAGACATGGGAAATAACTCTGCATTAAAATAAACAAATGGGAAATCTGGAAAGCTCTGATTTCAACTAAAGACACAAATTTCCTTGAATACTTGCAATTCATAAGGCAGGTCTATTATGACAACAACAAAAATATATTAATCATTTCATTCCATAGAAAATACACCCCGAACAGTATGACAGTAATTTACCAAGTCAAAATAGAAAACCTATAAATGATTTTGTTGTGAATTCTAGTAATTTACACAATTTACCCTACATTTTTACCAATTACTGTTCAATACTCGTTTTTATTAACATCTGGCGGAACATTATATTTGAAATCACATTTAAGAAAAACATACTTACACGTGGTGGATTGTGTCTGCAGACTGACAGATTCTTGATATGAAATCGTCGTCCAACGTCAGTGGTCTGATCGTATTTAATTATTGCCAAATCATCTCTTTATGTGATACTAAATACGTTCAAAGTTTGATAAACCTTAAAACTATTAAGGGTAAGACATCCAAAATAGCTCGTATAAGGCTATTATTGTTGTCATTAAGATATCTCATACAAATTGCTTGATTAATATCAAATTGATGGACACGACATGAATGGTATTACTTTAAATAACAATGCCTGTTAAATCCATATTTGTGGAGATTTCAATGCTTGTATGCTTAGAGATCGTTCGGCATTTGACCGGTCAGGTACACAAAAATATGATGAATGTATTTTAAAGATTTAAATAATTCTATAGCAATGTACCGGTTTGGGTTAGTATAATTTTGATAAGGTTTGGTAACAGAAGGGGATTTTATCGTATATTTGTGAAGACATCAATATACAACACGCGAACAAAGCACACTTCTAAATTGAAAGATAAGATCTAAAAATGTATTTATTGATTTACTGACTATCTGACTTCTTTGGGATGGTGATTTTATGAATTGTTAAAAGAACGTAAAGAATGTTCATATTAAGTTGAAACATTCAGCATTTCTGTGACCTTACTTTTGTTTTTTAATTCTGTTTCTCTGTCGATGAGATGAATTTATTACCTGTGTGAAGATAGCATAAGAAAAGAAAAGAAGTGATAAAAGCATCTGGCTACCAAGTGTATGTTTTACTTTTTTCGATTTATTTTTAACAGGTATTCTTACTAGATCTGTTGTAGTACTTTTATTTCACATCTAATGTTGTATAGGTCATAACGCAGAGTCCTAAACAATAACGAATAACCGGAGACAAAAGCAATGTAGAAATTACACAAGACCATCAAGGAACAACTTTAAACAAATGTGCAAGATTTGATCATCAAATGAACAACGCAGTTTCCACAAAACAATTCGACCTGCGAATACAATTGAGGTTTATCGGTAAAGTAATCGGTACAGCTGCTCTATGAAACATTGACCGGAATGATAATATGCCATATTCTTCGAAAGAAGGTAACCGTTACTATGAATGAATTTGTTCAAATGCTGCAGAAGATAAACGATTGCTTTACTATTTTATGATAGCAATCGAAAAAAAGTAATAAGTCTTCAATATTATAGGATTTCGCTATATGTGTTTATCTGTTTGACATTTGGCACAACAAATATAAACGTACGAAAACAAATAAAAAAAACCAAAATATTTACAGTACTAAAAGAATAAAAATTCATTGCGTTTTGTCACGAGTTCATCGCGAATTGTATTCCTTAATTCCTTAAGAGTTGTATAAGTAAACGTATAGGTGTTAACCATCGAAAATTCCAGCATTTTGACACATAAAAAAAAAAACAAAACGTGTTGGTTTTTTCAAACAATTTATATCGTAATCATTTGTTTCAAATTCACATTCTTTACTGAAAAAAATGCAATAAAATATATAATTTTTAAAAGCCGTTGCAAAGCTCTAAAGCTGATAACAATCGTTGATACCAAAGCTCTTAGCACAGATTGTTGTTTCTAACTTATCACAATAATGGTTTTGTTTCTTAACCAAGCTGTATCATAATCTTGTGATTGAAAAAATACAGTCATACTACGGGGCGCCGACTGGGACTTGATCTTTTTGTAATTAAAATCAATTTTGTATACACAATATTGAATTCTGTCATAACAAAATCATTTTTATTGTACAAAACTATGTTATGCAGACTTGTTTTATGATCACTTCAATTTTGTAATGACAAAATTCATTTTTGTCAAATAGGCATGCAAATTTAACTTATTTGCATAAAATATTGACCTTTGTTACCTGATAAGAAAATTATATAACAAAAGTCAATTTTGTGTGACAAAATTGAAAGAGTAATCAAGGGAACCAAGGTTATAGCGGTAATCAAAAGAATGTAATCTAGGGACAAAGACCAGACATGGAAAACAGACATACACAACAAAGAACATAAAGTAATTAAAATCATACATACAAAGTAACAAAAGTAAATGAGCAACTCGGACTCCACTAAAAACTGGGAGCATGGACCAGGTGCATCGGTAGGGTAAGCGTCCTCTGCTTTTCTAGAAACACCCGCCGAGTTACTCATAAAAAGTCAAGTCCGGGGTAGACAAATAAGGAAAGGAAAACTATGACCCGTTGAATAAATCAGTTTTCATGGTGCTGATGGATACACCATAACGATCCACAAGTTCATGATGACGACCATAAAACTTCTGTAGTGATGACTTCAATCTTGTAGCAACATAACCCTGTTCCAGAAGCCTATTTGTTAGAGTTCTAGCGCGATACAAAAAGTCTGTGTAGTTTCGGCAAGCTCTGGCATAAATTATGAGCTCAAGTTCTTTTGGGTAGATGCGATGTATCAAATCCCCGAAATTAGAGTTGTTTAAAGATAATACGTCATCTATATAGCGGAAACTGAGATTAAATGATCTAGCCAAAGGATATTCTTTCTTTCTGATAAAGATCAGCTATAAAGTCAGCCTCATAAGAATAAAGGAATAGGTCAGCAAGTAAAGGAGCACAATTTGTTCCCATTGGAATGCCGACCGTTTGTTGAAAAACACGTCCACCACACCGGACAAATATGTTGTCGATTAAAAATTCCAGCATTTTGTAAACATCTTCCTCTGTATATTTGGAAGATGATTTTGAATTATTTCTTACAAAGTATGAGGAATTTCTACCAAGAACTATATATTTGTATCTAGGTGTAACATCTTTTTTGGAAAAACAACGACGTATAATGTTTTTAAGTCGGGATTTTAACTGAGTATGGGGAATAGAAGTATACAGTGTTGAAAAATCATAGGTTTTAATGCTATTATATTCAGATAATAGTCTTGAACTGATTGTCTCCAAAAGATCTTTCGATATTTCTACGGGAGTAACATGTGTTGTGGTAGGACTGCAGACTCTCTTGGACAGTTGTGAGTATAGAAGTTAAAAGTTTTGAAAGAGGTTTGGTGTACATTTTGCAGATCCAGCTATGAAACGTTGTTTGTATGGATTCTTGTGACGTTTAGGAATCCAGAACATAAACGATAAATTACAATCATCGTCCTTGGTAGAGAGACCAAAAGAGGATAGCACAGATTTATGGTTTTCCACAATCTCTTCTTTGGAGAGACTGGTAGCAATATAGGTCTTATCACTGCTATTATTTTGTACGTTTACCTCTGATAATAAACATTGGATATAAAACGTTTTGCAGACAAAAGCAATGTTGTTTTGGGCTTTGTCTGCTGGTACGACAACATATTTGTCATGTATAGTAGACAATGTTTTTGCTACATCGGGGTCTTTGAAAACTGATGTAGCCTTGGCATTCATTGACCTACTTAAACCTTTCATTCGTTTCAAAATTAAAGACCTCACGGCCTTTAACCACTCTGACAGAGAATCAATGTCTTCTTGTTGTCGTTTTATCCATTTTCTTGCATAGTCGACGGCATCCATAAGAACTTTAAAGTTATAATTCCAATTTATGGACCGCGGTTCACGGTACTTGGGACCTTTAGAAAGGATATTACGCAGAGATTCGTTTTCGATAATGGTTAAATCTCCCGTAATGACGTGACCAGAAGGACCATATTTGAATGGAGAGGTTTTGCAAGAACAGTCAGGTGGTTTAGCCTTGAAGTCCTCAATCTCGAGGTTCTGCAATAGCCTTTTATAATTGAAAATTTTGGATGCGATGGGTGAAGTATAGGAATATGAACAATTTGGTATGGATTTGTCTTTGAAATATGGGAGAATTTTGTTGGTAACGTTTTTGTGATGGAGGATGTTAGCCAAATTAATTGCTTCTATACCTTTGTTGACAAAGGTAGTGGAAGAAATGATCGTTTTTCTTCATCTTGACTTTTCACACAAACTGGTTTAAAGAGTCTGTGGAAACCAACATCCAAAATGATGGCAACAAGTCTGTATAATAATGAGGTGGGTTCAGAAATAGGAGTGTCAGGACTTGTTTTGTAAAGGGAGTGTAGTAGAGTGAGAGGTATAGAATAAAGTTCGGTTCTAATGTGATGAAGTCCAAAGAGACCATCTATGGAGACATCATGTAACTTAGGTGACGTATAGTGGCGATGGCCATGACTCCTTTCCCGTCTTGGATTTTTGTCAAATAAATTCATCACATTTATGTTATTATGGTTTGAAAGGTTTCCTATACTTTTTATGTTGTCATTGCATCCGTAAGGTATTGCAGTACCTAGTACAAATTGTATGCAAAATGTGATTTTGTAATTAAAATTAATTTTTGTGGACACAGAAGTGAAGATGTATCACAAAAGTCACTTTTGTGTAACAAAAGTCAATTTTGTATGCACATTATTTTACAGAATCCAAACTTAACTAATTTGCATACAACATTGACTTTTGTTACCAAATATTCAAATTAGGTAACAAAAGTAAAGTCTGTGATGCAAAAATGAATTTTATTATGACATACGTAACTTTTGTCCATTGTTTAGATTACTTTGTATGACAAAATTAAAATATGTAGTATGCTATCAATTTTGTTAATCTGAACTCATTTTTGTTGAAATAAATTTACTTTTGTCTGTACAAAATTGAATTTTGGGTACAAAATCACAAGAGTCCCATTCGGCGTCCCGTACATACTTGGTATAAGTTGATAACCTAATGTTCTTAAGAAATAAGCAGCAGAAACAAATAGTGACACGCTCAAAAATAAACACAGCAAACTATGTAATTGAGCGCCAAACAAAACTGAGTTGTTTCTCAAACCCAGTTAAATGAAGGAACTCGCGTTAAGTTTCTGTACTCTTGCCAAAGACCTCTATGAACGTGTACCATGAAAAAATCGTAAGAATCAAATTTGACGTGAGTTATGACGTCACAATACTTTGATTTATTACGCTGTCATACCATACTTAACGACTAATTTTACACTTATTTTTTCTTGTAAAAAAAGGACAGCTGTACCTAAGACCACTTTGAAAGTGTACCCTAAAATTTTGAACCTTATATTGGTTTACACATATAAAATAAAATCATCTGTACCTATGTTATGATGTAATTGTTTTTCTCAGTTTGGTACACGTACACCAGATACATGTCGCCTCCCACTCAAAAGTTTATTTTACCTATTACCTCTTAAGATTGGATTAAAGCACCTTCCAGTTATACTAAAAAGCCAAAGTAGAGACTTTATGTTAAGAATCTTCGACAAACAGTCAATTAACTCATGAGTAAATGCAGACAAACAAACAGAGTAAATATTATGTTTCGTTCAATTTGCGCTTGGTTGTTCCATTTCTTCACATTCCATTGATATGTTTGTTCATACTGTTATTAATGGGTTTATACATTAACATTAATAGGGAATACTTATCTAAAATATATTAATTGTAAATTTATTTAACATCCAAATTGTGCGAATGTTTGATTTGATTTGCCCGATTTGTTATTCATTACTTTAAATTACCTGCAAGGTTAAAAGTGGTCTCTTGAAGTAATATGATTTAAAGTACATTTCAACCAGTGCAAATGATGACAGAATATATTCAACTGTTACCAAGAGATACGACTCTAAAGCAAAATCCTATTTTCATAACTCGGTGGGTGTTTCTAGAAAAGCAGATGACGCTTACCCTACCGGTGCACCAGGTCCTTGCTCCAAGTTTTTAGTGGAATCCGAGTTGCTCATATGCTTTTGTTATTTTGTATGTATGAGTTTAGTTACTTTATTGTTCTTTTTTGTGTATGTCTACTATCCATGTCTGGTCTTTATCCCCGGATTACATTCTTTTGATTACCCTATAACATTGGTTCCCTTGATTCCTCCCTTACAATATATGCAAATACACTAGTAATAACATCTTTGAGTGTTTCTTTTACAAGGAAGTATTCGAATAGATATGAGTTATACTGAAGACTGTACTATTGTACGTCCACCCACATATATTTCTTTTTTTAATCGAGTCTACCGTAATGGTATTATTGTGCAACAAAAAGTAGCGGGTCCTGCAAAATATTCGACTGAAAAGTGCATTTTCACACACTTTTATGTGAATTAATTACATTCAAATTGATGCGTTGTAAGCTTTTGTCATATTTTTTTCATATTATATTCTCAGTAATTACCATTTCATTCGTGTGTTGAAACATTGGAGAAAGGCTTGGGTAATTCTTACGGAAATGTGTAAGATGATGTAAAAAAAGAAATGTGGTATTCAAAAGAAACCCTCTGAAGCATTGGAATTAATTATGTACAATTTGGAAATACGGTCGAGGACAAACACCACCGAAGCGAAGGTCAATGAACACGACTTAATAGTGGAAACGAAGACAAATAAAAAAAATAACAATAATCAACAATTACAGTATTTTCTTTTTATAAACTTAATAAATAATGATAATAATATATTATCCGTGATAATACATTTACCTATCCTTAATTATATTAACTCATATTTCAAACAGTTCTAAGAAATAGTTGTTCCAGCTTTTTATACAAGCTCTTTGCCAAATAATTCTATATTTAAAATCTAACATCGGGCATATATATGATATTCAATCAGTTCATGTTTAAAAATCTAAACATGAAAGTTAAAGTTGTAGAGGTTTGTGACTTGTTGCAGAATAGTAAACTAACTCCTCTTCATATGTATTTAAAAATAAAGTAATCAAGAATGACTTTTATACAACACAGATGTCATTCAAGCGTCTCCCAATTTTGCGCGCGATGGGTGCTTAAAAATGATAATTGACGTATGCTGGTCCATGCTTTAAAGTCTTCTCTTTCTGGAGTCATCAAATGTACAAAACTCAAAAGATCTGGTAGAAATTCTTAAATCTGTATTGTTTCCGTAAAATGACAAAATGCAGATCTTGAATGTTTTATGTACTAAAACTTAAATCAAATGAAGCTGAAATCAAGTTTTGATCATAAACATAGTTGTAAGAAAACCTCAATATATATTTTGTATTAAAAGCCTTTTTAAAATAATTTAAATTCTTCCAAAGATACTCAGAGAAAAAAAACTCGATCATTTTAGAGAATTTGAGTCGCTTATTTACATATTTTATTTGTTTGTTTCTAAATGCTGTTTTCTGTTTCATCTTTTTATCATTTTATACAGTCTTGAAATGATATATAACCATTTATCTTAAATTATCTGAACATGTAACATACATGGTATACAAAGCTCTTGGGCTTGATCTGTGATATTTTGTATGAAACACGAACTGATGAAAAAAGAGAATATACCACTGTGGCAACTGGCTATGAAACTGTTAAACTTTCAAATTGGTTTAAACTGATCAAATACTGCATTTACGCATCGTAATTTAAATCCCATCTATAAATTCATAGGGACTTACTTGATCGATGGACTATGGCTATGGAAAGTCTGGACTCACAGAATCATTTGTCGTACAAAGATGCAAATATTTCACGCCAATAAATCTTCTCAATCCATTAGCCAAAAATAACGTCAAGTGTAAATACTATATACGGAGTGTATGTAAAGTAACCAAAAAAATAAAAAAAATTAAATAAATAACTAAAGATAAGTTTAGACGATCTTTTATCACACTACTGAATTGTGGTTTAAAATAATACTTAATGGATAGCACCTTTTTATATCTACCTTTAATGTTTCCTTGCTGCGTTATCTACAGTAAGACATGGGATAATCCTTAATTCTATAGCTAAGTAAATCCAAAAATAGCTTCAAAGAGATCATTGGATTATATCTTTATATTGATTCTATTGTATAAAACTGTCTGGGTTTAAAGTAAACTCTGAAGTTTGAACATGGTCATGTATGGGTTATTACAACCAACAAAAACTGCTAAACGTAATATTTACTTCCAATGTTCGTCTATATACCTCTCTGAGTATCTGAAAGGAAGAGATATGAAATGCCGAAAAAAGCTGATTCATTTTTTCAAACGGGGACAAACTCACCAGAACTAATTTCTAAAATCTTATTCTCTTTCAAGGTAATTTTACATGCATTATATATTCAATGATATATAAAAAGCTTTTTAAGAAAACCTGTCAGTCATGGTCAAGTTTGTAAAAAAAATATATTAAGCACTTAATTCAATCGCCGTTAATTTAGAGATCGAAGAAGAGCTATTAAGGAAACAGGTCCGAGTACATGTAACGGGAAAAGGTGGTGATAAATATATTCTTACATGTTTTTAGGTTTGATATTTCTTCGAGTCAATGAAAGGTATTTTTTTTATAACGCAAAGGAAAAGGCTGAAGAAAGAATAGCAAAACAATACCATAACAACGAAATGTATAAATTCCGTTTTTATTCAAGGTCACCAGCGAACAATAGCTATATTGCAATGATATTTGATTGAATGAACGGAATTATAGTTCTTTTTTTAAACATTATATTCAGCAAAATGCTATGAGTTTTAAGTTTACACAGTTAAAGACTTTAAGTGGAAACCAGCTGTTAGATACGTTCTATTCAACCTACTTTGCAAAACGAACAATAGTTAAATTGGGAGTCGGAAATGGTCCAAGTAACGTGAGATAATAAATGGGAAGTTGAAAGTCAACAAATACGTTGTTTTTCACTTGCAAAAGTATTGGTTTAATGTTTGAATAAAATATATATGTAACCAATAATTTAACACATCATAACGAATATATCCAATACTCTTACATGTTATTTACAAGGAAGGCTTTCGTACAAGATGAAGAATTTTCTACAATCTTAATTCGAATTTGAAAACTGTGTATAGGTTTAGTATAAACCATTGTACATTATTAATTCTTTTCGGTCAATTGAATATGTGAAAGCAGTAACGGACAAAACACGGATATCATATCAAATCATAAAAATATCAAATATAAAAGACAGAAGGGCAACAGAGAGACATTAAACTCCAAGTAATTGACCTAAAGTGTGGACGGAAAAAAGGGACAATCCAAATACACAATGCAGAATAAGATACTTATAAAAACTAAAAACAAGATTAACAATACACCACGAAATAAAACTTATATACTTGCAATATGAATTCCCACAGAAAAAATGGATGAGACATCTATGTATGCAGTGTAATTCTACATAGGATGCCCTACATAGGGATATTTTAATACAGTCTTTTTGTTTGTTTGTTTGTTTGTTGGGGTTTAACGTCCGAGCAGCAATATTTCAGCTATATTCAGACGATGAACATGAAATGGATGATAAAATGAACATGAAATGAAAAAAAAAGGATGGGACACAAGGACAATAGGGTCGACAAACTTCGATTGCCACTGGAAAAAGGGGGGATGGGTAAGGTCGGGCAATTTAGCCTCCTGTGGCGGAGCGCAAAGGTTCCTACTCCTATCGAATACCACAGCAGGGTTCTTTAACGTGCGAGGAACGTGGCAATCTTCCCAACACGGTGCACCACTATGGTTTGCGGTCAGGTTTTCCGTATTATAGCCTGACAACCCCAGCATGTAACATGCCAGGGGTACCCCATTCCACCACCTGGGGCACACATCCCAGTTGCTCTGTGGGCAGAGCGCCTAGCCCCCGGCTAGGTTTCTGAGTACTATTTAGTCGCCTTATACGACAAGCTTAGCGCAGCTGCAGGCCTATTCTTTTAACACCCGGACCTGCACGGGGCAATACAGTCTTTTAGAATATAACTAAATGGTCGCTAAGACAGGTTCGAGTGAACGTACTAATATGATCATCTAGCGCCGGTTACATTACAGCACTAAGTTGCATGATGACTACGTGTTCATATCTTTGATATCACAATTAAAATTAATTGTTGAACTAAAACAATCATATTAATCTTCCATACCATATCAACAAAAGCTGTCAACATGTCGTTGTTTGGATGATAGTATACTTGAAATAAATGAATAAAAAGGAAATCGAGGGATTCAGAAAGTGACATTTGAACATATAGCAAATGGAAACATGAAATATGGATCTTTAAATATACGAACAATTCTAACTGCACTAAAGCTTGGAATCATGGCATGAGTGTCAATTTATAAAGTGAACCTTCTTTGAATTTTTAGACTCTTATCATAACCGATAGAATACTGAAGGGGTAAAACACGGGTTAAGAGAGATATAATTGGCATATTTAGCACCAAAAAAAAAAGATTTTTTTTTCAAAATACATACATTTTTATTTTAAAGACAAACGTAAATTACCTTTCAAAATGGAGGGCATTCATTTCCGGTATTTTTCAACACAAATGGCAGCACCAAATTGCCACCAGTCAAAATCAGTAAAACCAGTAGTTAACACAGTACAGAAGATATGAACAATAAATAAGAACCAACTACAATAAACATTATGTAAATCCTAGCCATGAGTTTCAAAAAGTCGTGAATTTTGAGTGGAAGGTGCCAATATATATCAAGCTAGAAATCAAAATGAGTCAAAAACATTCACTATTCTATCTATGTTTTCAACTTCTGAAAAAAAATCGACTTACCTTCTTTGTGTTGAACAGCGATATTAAAAATTAAGACCAAGTATTGCATTTATTTAATTTTAAGAATTAAAACATGTCAAAAATAATAAAAGATGGCATTGTTTACATAGCCATACATTTTATTTAATTACCTCTTATAACCAAACTCTGATAACATACAAATGGTTTTCAAACATATCAACTGAATGTTGCCCTTTTCTTTGACAGCCTGGGAGAGATTAAGTCACTTCATGATTTGTAGGGGTTCAATAATCTTGTAAGCATGCAATTTTAATAAAACGATATATTTAATAATAGAACTGCTATGGTGAAAGTCATTCTTCTATCAACATTAATTTCATTGGGGTTATGTCATTATTTTTTACAGATGTAGTGTCGGTGTTATTTTATTTTTCTTTATTTAATCCTTTGCAGTAAGGTAAAATTGAAAAAAAAAATAGTGCAAGGATAGTAACTGCTGTTTTGGTTTGGTTTTTTTTGGCAAAACTATTTTTTTTTTAAATAAGAACCATTTGGATTATGTCCTATGGTCAATATGAGCCTATGTTCAATGCTAGATTTCCTCTTTTTTATAAGAATTTTGCTTGTTTCGTGTGCATGTTTTTAACTTTTTTTTGAATTACTAGGTATTGCCGGTTAAAAACATTTAGTTTGTCATTTCATATTCTAATAATTAGAACTCGAAATACAAATTAATATATACATATATAATATAGTCCTCTTTTTCAATATATATATTTTTTCTTTTTTTTTCTTTTGACATCAAATTTACATGAATTATATATTGAAGCCAGTTCAAGTTTTAAGAAACGATCGTCATTATCCACTATCGTGAGTCACATATTTTTTTACAGTTTCTGCGAAACTTTTGCCTTAAATCCTTATATTTTAGAAGTGAGATGAAATGTTAATTGCCTAAGCCCGGGGTTTACTGTGAAACATTCATAATCTACCACGCCTTACGCGGTACAGGGGCAATTGTCCTTGAATTTGGGGCAGACTTTGCAGCGCCCCTTAAGCCTCCATTTCTAGTGTAAAACATTCTTGTCTGATCTTGATAAAGTTTCATGTTATTCCATGAAAAATATTTTATACTGTCAATGAAGTTTATCCTCCTATTAAATTCAATAGTCTTTAGTTTGGTAGCAGTGGTGGGTTTAGAGAGTCTATACAGAAGATTTTTCTCCTTTGGAACGTATACGTGAGGTCTGATAAACGGGGGTGGAGGGCTGGTCGTACAACTATCTATTGCAGTGTTTGGTCGGGATTGCCGCAAAGGTTTTGGCTCTCTCCATGATGGAAATTTCATACCCATGTTGTCAGCAGGAGCTACAGTTATCTACAAAACAGGTATTCCTTAATTGCTTGAAGAAGATTTGTAAAGAAAACATTTTGAAAAACATATTTATAGCTTACAATGCTATCAGTTAAATTAACCAAAGGGTTAATACAAAGTAAAGAAAACGGATAAGGAGTCACAGTACAAGACATACGAGCCAAATGAAATACATGTTACAGACATAAAACTCAAACTAAATGTTTAACCTAGATTGAACTAAAAACGGGGCTTTATTTATCAGTTCCATGGGTTAAGGGTCCTCTTCATTTCTCTTTGTTTTGTAATATTTAGTACTAAAAATTTAATGACGAAATCCGTGGGATTCTTTTTTGGTGTACAGGGAAGTTTTTGTATATTTCCCGAGGAATGCGATTTGGAGAGTTATTTTTTTTTTCTTCCATCTTTTTATAAAAAAACATTTGTGAATTAACTTATTCGGAAACGTACTTGAAGTTATCAAATGTAAATCCGCGAATCTTTGTCAAATAACTAGTCGCACAGGAATCACTAAGCTAAGACCTGATCTTTTGAGTAACACTCGGCATTAACCGCAGAAACATTATCATCAGACCTTATTTTGATATTAAAACGATGAAGTTCATTGATTATGCATACGTTCATTGAACGAATACGGAAGTTTTGATTTTAATGTGCATGTGAAAATAAGAGTGCAGTCGCACAATTCATTTATCAAGAACTTTACTACTCCAGTGTGAACTTGGTTATGTTTTTTTTCCGCTGTACCATTCGCGCGAAGAACACATAAATTTGTCCAAATATCTGTTAACAAGTATATGATAACAAGCCTAGAATTCGTTTTGTGAATCTGTTTTTATTATGGCAGATGTAAATTCCCACTATTTTTTTCTGGCGTTGAAACTACTGTCACTCAAAAGGGACGAATAAAGTGAAGTTGTAACGTTTGATTTGTTATTTATTGTAGATATTTGTTTATTTCTATGAATTAATGTCCTCGTCTTGATCCACGACCAATCGTATTTACATACAAAGTATTTTAATGACTTTTTTTTCTGTTTAAAATTGGATGGTTGAGAAGGTATAGAAAGTTTCAAGTTACTAAAAACAGGATTTGTTGAATAAAACGGTGTGTTTGATTTTTCACAATTATAATTAGAAACAGACAGTCTTAGAAAGTTCTATCAAAAACGCATATATTCTCATTGAAACATGGTTTATATAAAAATATTTCGTCTGTTTTTAGAGTAAAAAAATCACAAGTAAACTCACCTTTCCTGGTTTGCTTGGGGACGACGATGATTTGCGAGTGAGATCGATCGACGCCGAACCACTTGCTGGACTGTCGGTACGCCAGCTCATAGAGAGCGAACTGGCAGACGAACTCGTAGGCATGATGAAACTTTCGTATAATTATTCCATAAAATAAACGGCCATTTTACATTGTTTGTTTCAGGTTCTCGTTAAATACGACCATAGAACCTATAAATTCAATTGAATAACTGACTCGCCAACAAATACAATTAAAACTTGAATACAGTAAAGCCAATCAGATTAACGGATTTGTCAGAAGATTAACACTTAGAGATTTCGATGTTACAATGCTCTTTAAGGTTTACCATGGGTCAATTTAATACATATATTTTTGCTAATACTCCATTGTAATATGCATTAATAAAACAAAATTTAAATACATGTTGACATAGTTTGGTTGTTTCTTTGTAAATTCTCATATAGTCATAGTAGCACCCCTCGCGGTCTTGTAGTGACATTTTGAGATGGCTTAAATTTTCTGAACAAGGAGCTAAAATTCTTACAATACAAATTGCAGCTGCACTTATCAGTCAACATCTTTGGTTGTGTTTAGTTTGGCTCTAAGCTAAACATTTTTTTAATATTATAGGTTAAGGTGGTGTTCCTGTGATAAGAGGTGGACCTACCAAAATGTTTACTATTAGAAGGGAAATAACTCCTATTTTTAAAGCCAATAAAAGTAATGCAAAATGTTATACCTTTAACAGACACGCGGGTAATCAAACACGTTTGTGCAGTTTCAAACGAGGTTTCCATTTCTTTTTTAAATAAAAACAAATTCCCGTTTCTCGGTAAATAACAGTAGGGTTTGAAGATAGCACAGTGGCAAAGTAGAGTATCCAATTTTATTTCATAAACGTTTGAAATTAGACAGAATCTTTCAATACCATATATAGTAGGTATTTTTGCGGGTGCTAATTTTGGCATATCTCAGCGGTCTGTTTAAAAACGCTACAATAAATTAGGGGAGATTTTAACTCTGGGTATAAGTATTTTGCGCACCTCTAAAAATCTGCAAAAATAAGAAATGCAAAATATTAAATTTCGTATACCTTTTTGTCAAAAGATCGCCAAATTTTACACCCGCCAGAAATCTTATAGAAAGAGGAGTGATATCATTTGCTCCAGAATTGAAAGTATGTCTTGTTCCGCCAGCGACATCTGAAGCATTGAAATTTTATGCATCCCGATCAGCGTCGGCGGTTTGTTAATCTTGACATGAGACATCTGTTAGATAGGAAGTTCATTTCAAGCAATCAAATTATGTTCTTCAAATTCTTACATGTGTAAATAAATGATTCCATATCAACTAACCATATAAGATAAACACATAATCAAACGATGACGAAAGGCTGAATATAACAGATTCTTATTGTTTATGACATTTTCTTGTGTAAATGACCGTATAAGGGTGACGTAAAAGTGTATCACATTTTAGTTTTCTTATTCGGTTTCTAAGTTTGACAAGGGTAGTTTTATAATGTTGTAATACACTTTCATATTCTTCTACCAAACAAAAAGTATTGTCAACAATAGTGTCCAGAGTTTCTATTATCGTTGTGGTAGAAATTTCGCCTCGATCCGCATCCCCAGCATGGTCTAAGACAGTTACTTTTTCTTCACATTTACGCTGTCTTTCATAAAAACGGAGGGCGTCACTAGCACCCACTATTTCTCTAGAATAACCCCCATTTTTCGCAAACGCTAAAGCTTGTTTAGTATGTTTCATTGCCTTGTTTAGTTGGCCCAATAGACCGTGAAGTCTGCCTTTTGCCATGTAATAGGACCATTTCCAGCGTGTTTCCATTCTTTGCCATTCCTTGCCATTCTTTCGCACTGAATTGAGCAATTGGGAGGCTATTTTTGTATCATTCTTAGAAATTGTAACATTTAGGTAAATACCAAACATTCCTATACCTAAATAGAGATGCGAAAGTTTTAATTGTACCATACGTCTGAAATCAAGATACACGGTTTCGTCTGATTCAACTTCCAACGAAAAATGTTCAACTGCATGTTTAGCTATAGAAATTAGTCGGTCTTTCAACTGCGGAAGTAACGTTTTAGCATATTTTTGACATAGCATGTTATATTCAATGTATAGTACTGTCCCCGTTTCTATACACGCATGAATCAAATCAAATTTACTTTTTGCATCACCTACGTATTGTAAAGCTACGTCAATTTCGTCGTTATTGGTCATAAGAACTGCTGAACCGTAACGCACCAATCGCATCATTTCCGGTAAGTTTTCTTCGGACAGGTATGACTTTAAGTTCTCCATTTCATCAAATACGTCTGAATATACTAGAGATTTATCATATATAACTCTACGATATTCACACCACGCGTCTAAGGCAAAGAAATACGTATCTGCGGCTTTGTAACGCTTTTGTGACAGACCGCTGGTTTTGAGCTTTGTCCAATTGTTCTTTGCTGTATAGAACTCATTTTCGAATGTTTCATGGTCTCCAATATGACTAAGTCGTTTTAAGTAGTGCCTGTACACAACCAATTCCCTTCTAAAACGACTGAAGTATTCTGCCTTACGTTGAACTGGGACCGACCTAGACTCCTGCTTCAAAAGTTCAGAGAGAAATCCATATCCATTTTGTTTCAGAGCTTGATGGAATATTTCCATTGTAAACTCTGAATTGTGTTGAATGAGAAACATGAAGCACCTTGCTCTGTCACCACGAAATTGCATTTCACTAAGATACTGACATTCCTGTTCATCGAAGATTCCGATTTCATACAAAAAGTCCATTATGTAGATTGGATCCAAATCAGCAACAAACTTTCTGTGCATCTTCCGTAGAATATATTTATCTTTCGCCTCCATTTGACAAATATTTCTCCAATAATTATAAATATCTTATAATATATCTTCCTGGTTAATGACAAAATGTTGTTTTCAACGCATTTTAGTATGCCTTTGTTGATTTACATGGATGTGCATTGACCGTAACGATTGAGTGATATTACAATTATTTAATTTATTAATTCAAGACCAAAGCTTTTTGTAACATAACATATAAAAGCAAGGAGAAAAACGGTCACAAATGCAAATTGTTACGGGGTCTGACAAGACTTACCGAAATACCAATTTTAATTATATCCAGGAAGAGCCCAAAATGTTCATCATGCGAAATCAAGTTCACGTACCCGCAATACACCATACCCTCACCCTCTGGAACAAAATCAGAGAAGTGAAACAAATTAACATTTTATTTAATATAGCTCAAACTGCTATAACTGGCCACTGATGGTAGGCATAAGATGGTATATCACCACTTCCTTGGGTATAGCAGAATAGTAAAATGTTTTATATGATCCGGCGTAAAATATAGGAGACTTGTCGAATCTCGCCAAATAAGTGGGTCTACGTTGACTCATTCATACCCACACCCAGGACACAGCAATCTCTATTAACCTAAACTGATGAAATCATGGTGCGCGAATATGACGCTAATGTGTACGCCAAGATTAGTTCTATTCCGTCTTCAGCTACATTTAGAAGCTTATTCCTTTTGGGATTCGGCGCTGGAGATGTTTTTTGGTCATAACAAAAAATATCTCCATCGCTGAATCCCTAAAGTGATTAATTTCGAAGCCAGTGTGGGGATAGGTTTTTCTTTTGATATGAACTTTTCATATGAATTTAAAACGCAAAAATAAAAGTGAAGTCCTTAGTTATTTGCTTAATAAAAAAGCTCGACCGAATGTGAACTAGCGAAGGAAAAAATGCAGTAATTTATGGAGGGCGTAGTTAAATTGAAACGTGTATGCCATTTATGACAATCATTGAAATGAATTACAGATTTGTTTGATTGAATCGTTATCTCTTGAAGACCGAATATTAAGTAGCTGTCTTTGTAAGAATCATGCAAAATCTGAAAAATGTGATACACCCAAAAAAGGCTACATATTTTTATTTTTGTAATTAAGTTGTTTTATAGGTCTATATTATGAAATGCGTAATTATTCATTCAAATCTGCCTGATCTTACGAGGTAATCAACATTGAAAATCCAATAGATTCTAATGTATTTTAGTGTCATTTACAGAGTTACCTCCCTTACTTTCGAATTCTACAGTGCATTATATGCAATTTTTTATCTCCTATGAGCACGGGTTATATGAAAAACTAAATGTTAATTTCTGTTTACTAAAGCATTTTAAACAAAACATCAAAAATATAAATACATAGGCTTTCCAACCATGTATCACAGTTTGCATGATTCTTAGCTGGAGTGCTACTTAATACGACCTTAACCATCGTACCAGGCAAATATTGATTTCTGCTTGATTTTTTGTCAAAGACAAGTGTATACTGCGTTTTTCAAATGGTCAGTTTTAGAACTCTAGTTTATGAGGAAAACACGGTATTCCGGACTAGGTTTTTAGGCATTACTATAAAAAGAGAAACTCTGAAGTTTAAAAATGGGTCTCTATTCTACCTATACTTATCACATACATGAACCGTACCATTTAAAATACAGCCACTTGTTGAAGCTACAGAAACTCCGCCACTTGTTGAAGCTACAGAAACTCCGCCACTGGTTGAAGCTACTGCCATCTCACTGGGGATGGCTGCATTTACATTATTATGGGTTTCTAGGGTATCTTGTCCTCTTGTGTTAGTTGATATGGATGCTATGTTGGGTTATATTGAAGAAGTTGTGTTTGAAGTCTGGCTCCTAATGCTGAGTTAAGCGTCATAAAGCAACATATTTTCGTTTTTCGTAATGTTGGCCACCGGGCCATGAACAACTATCCAGTTGTAGGATTTTGGAAAGTCTGGATATGAGACTGAGTAGGTTGTACCTGACTAGTTGAGGGTCTTGTACATTAGCGGAATTTCTTTCCAAATAAACATTTCTCGATGGCACCGCATGAAGGAAAATGACGTCAATATAAGGTACAAAATAATTCCAATACTATTCCGGATCACAAATTGAAATAAAAAGTACACACTGGTGAATACTTAGCTTTGATGAAATTACATTAACTTTATTAAACGCTTTTTGTCAGTTACTATTGACCTGGAAAAAAATCGCTTATTTCTAGAAATCATACAGAATTGCGTTATTACTGAAATCATTACATGATCTATTTTGAACAGTTTTTCATGACACAAAATGCAAAATTTCTTTTGTTAACCTTAGTCAGCTGATGATATGGAGGACTTATAATGTTTGCACATGTTTAGGTTCCATATTAATGAACCCGCATTAAATGTAAATGTCTCGCTGTAAATCTTTTGAAAGTCTATTGGTCTGCTTTTTTTTTGATGAAATTTTATGAAGTGTTGTGCATAAAATGTTTTACTCTGGCTTTTTAACGGTGGCTTATCATAATTAGTTGCTCCCATTTACTTGCCACACGAGTGTCCAACCCACGGCGATTTATTACGCATCTACTACTTTACAATTCTTTTCTGTATTTATTATTGTCTTCACTTGGGCGATTATTTATTCTAACCTTGTAGGCTGTTTTTGTTTTTGTTTTTTGCTGCTTCACTATTCTTAGATGGTGGAATGTTTCCCACGCTTTTTTACTTTGCACACTACCGTTTTTTCTGAACGTTTTGTAAGTACTAGTATTTTTTTATGTTTTCAAACTTGGCATATCATTGTTAATTAATTAACTTTGTTAGTACTGTTGTGCTGCGGTTCTTTATTCATCTAGTTGAAGATTGTTGTCATAATATATTCGTTACAACACAAGTTAGTGTCATAACGATACCAACATTTCATGGTCGTCATCATGAACTCGTGGATTGTTATGGTGTATCCATCAGCACCATGAAAACTGATTTTTTTCAACGGGTCATAGTTTTCCTTTCGTCGTTTGTCTACCCCGGACTTGACTTTTTATGAGCAACTCGGCGGGTGTTTCTAGAAAAGCAGAGGACGCTTACTCTACCGGTGCGCCTGGTCCATGCTCCCAGTTTTTAGTGGAGTCCGAGTTGCTCATTTACTTTTGTTACTTTGTTTGTATGATTTTAGTTACTTTATGTTCTTTGTTGTGTATGTCTGTTTTCCATGTCTGGTCTTTGTCCCTGGATTACATTCTTTTGATTACCGCTATAACCTTGGTTCCCTTGATTACTCTTTCAAGTTGTGGTCTTCTTTATTCTTTATTCTTTATTATATTCTTTGATGACTTTTTGTATCGCGCTAGACTTCTTACAATGAGACTTCTGGAACAGGGTTATGTTGCTAAAAGATTGAAGTCATCAGGAGTTTTGTGGTCGTCATCATGAACTCGTGGATTGTTACGGTGTATCCATCTGCACCATATGAGAATTGATTTGTTCAACGTGTCATAGTTTTTCTTTCCTTTCTCATGTATCCCGGCCTTGACTTTTTATGAGTAGTTTGACGGGTGTTTCTAGTGAAGCAGAGGACATTGGTCTATGCTTCCAGATTTAGCCGAGTCCGAGTTGCTCATTTACTTTTTGTTGTTTTGTACGTTTTATGTTGTTTTTTTATATTCTTTGTTGTGTCTTTTTGTTTCACTTTATATGGGGTTGACATGTGGGTTTGTAATTTTGCGGTATTGGTGTTGTGTGGTTTTGTTATTGGGACATTGTTAATAGTTTTTGTATAATAGCAAAAGTCTATCCAGCGGTTCAGAGATGGGTATCTTACATGTTTTTGTTTACTTGGTAAGAAGTTATTGTTTAAATTCTTACTTGAAAATGGTTGTTTCATAATGTTCATACTTGACCAGAGGTACTTACTAGTAATACTGTATTTGGAAGATATAGTCGTTTAGTAATTGGCAGGAAATTGTAGTGAATTTCAAGATAGATTTACAATAAGGGATGCATAGTTTAAATCTGTGTGGCATTGTATATATGATATGGTTGCATTTCGCACGTTTTAATTGGAAAGAGGTTTTTTGTATGGTATTACACTTAGGAGTTACTTGTTTTACAATTTTGTGATTTGTATTTTGGGGGAGGTTGTAGTGTGATTTGAAATGAGTATATAGATATGGTTGTTTACATTGTTTGTACTTAACAAGAATTTGTCATGTTATAATGTAAAAAGGAGTTTTTTATGTAGGATTTTGATTGGTAAAAGGTGGCTTAGTGAATTAGTACTTATAAATTAGGAGGCGTTTCTTGTAGGCCTTTTGAATTTGTCATGTTATAATGTAAAAAGGAGTTTTTTTATATAGGTTTTTGATTGGTAAAAGGTTGCTTAGTGAATTAGTACTTATAAATTAGAAGGTGTTTCTTGTAGGCCTTTTGAATTTGTCATGTTATAATGTAAAAAGGAGTTTTTTTATGTTGGATTTTGATTGGTAAAAGGTTGCTTAGTGAATTAGTACTTATAAATTAGGAGGCGTTTCTTGTATGCCTTTTGAATTTGTCACGTTATAATGTAAAAAGGATTTTTTGATGTTGGATTTTGATTGGTAAAAGGTTGCTTAGTGAATTAGTACTTATAAATTAGGAGGTGTTTCTTGTATGCCTTTTGAATTTGTCACGTTATAATGTAAAAAGGATTTTTAGATGTTGGATTTTGATTGGTAAAAGGTTGCTTAGTGAATTAGTACTTATAAAATAGGAGGTGTTTCTTGTAGGCCTTTTGAATTAGGCAGGAGATTGTTGTACAAGTTTGTACTTAGTAGATGTTTTTTTTTTAGTTTTTAGTAATGTACTTAGAGGATGGAGACAGACGTTGAAGTCTCAGAAGATTGTGGGTGGTGAGGTTGATTTCGCACGTTACGAGGTGTTGATGTGTGGAAAAGGTTGTTTGCTATTGTACTGGGAGTCGGTTGTTTTATGATTCTGTATTTTGCAGGAGGTTGTAGGGTAGATGTGTAATACATACGTGTATATGTAAATGGTTGTTTTAATTTATTTGTACTGGGCAAGTTGTGCTTTATTTTCCTTCGCAGGAGGTTGTGGGGTATTGCACTTACGAGTTGGTCGTTTAACGTTTTTTTTTTCACTTGGTCCGTATTTGGTGATCGGTACCGTACATTTCTTGTTCATATGTTGTTACCTTACTATTTACACTATACAGAGGCAATAAAACTGTCACCGTAGACGGGAATAAACTTTTGAAGAAACAACTTTAATTTTGTCTTGCAGTAATGAGTATTTCAAAACCTTAGCTGTAAATTGCTCTTAAATAAAGTGTAATAATATGTGTTAATAAATATGAAATTTCATATTGGCCCTGTTATAGGTTTGAGTTCTGTCATATTAATTGGTCGAGGCGGTCGTATTGGTCCCGAGGCATCGCCGAGGCCCAATACGGCTGTCGAGGCCAGTATGATTGACCGAAACCTATAACAGGGCCAATATGAAATTACACTATATTCATTGACAATTTTATTAACCAATTCAACTAGATGATTTGTAGAACAGTTGTTTTCGTGTTTTACCAAGATTTATTTGCATTAACCAGTCTTAAATATCCTTTTTGTATAAAATGGAAGATTTTTTTTTGTTTCTGCAGCTTTTAGTCCTGGTGATCACAGTTCATTAAATCCAATTCTAACTCAAAATGGCGGTGTCCAACGACCGGAAGTTATGATGCCGTATTCGCCCTGGTTTGATCCATATTGGCCATCTTTTTTCATATTGGCCCCATATAGAAGCCCGGTTTGAATTCATATCAATTGTTCAGTTTTTGAAGTATTTTAACGTATTTTGGGTAGATGGTTAATAACGATACATAAAGTCATTGTGATTTATGCAGTTGAATTTATGCGCATACAGAGCAGAAAATTGTATGCACTTTTAATGCAAATACATGTAGATAGGCAATTTACATTTACATCTATAGTGTACGTCTACATTTTGCAGCAGGGGATTTGTTTAAGACAATGAAATGTCTTTTGTATGATATGGTCCGAAGACGGATTTATATTTTCCATTTAAATTCATTCGATTGGTCAATTCATGTAATGATACTTTATGCATCTCGATTAATATCATAATAAAGATTTGATTGCAATGTGCATTTGTTTAATATAACTCTCTTTTTCTGAAAAAAAAAACAACATATACACTTTTATATACAAGCATAATGGAATATTTTGGCAAGACAACATGATTAGAACTAAACAGTACAAAATGTTTGTACACAATATGTGTACATATTATGCAAATTCGTTCTATTCTATCTATGAAAACTCTGGTTCACTACTGATATTGTTCCTGGGTCAACTTGATTTATTTTAAGAATGATGTCGGCATGCTGTAGAAAATAACAATTTGAAAAGCAAGGCAGACCCAAAGAATAAATATAGAGAACAGATTCATAATTTTGAGTCCATAATAATCTTTTTCGGAAGCACAGCATCCACAAAAACACGAAAATGCCTTTAGAAGTGATGTACACCACGTTTTGGGTGTGTATTTACACATTTTACACCCGAGAGTGCAGCAACAAAGAGGGCACGGCATATCACATGTACAACAACACTCCTTTGGATTAAGTCGACAAAAGTATTTTGTATTGCGACAACAGCAAAATCGCCACCACGTGTTACAACATCCGTTTTCTCCTGCTACAGTGTCAAAACTCGAAACGAATCGCAGTGTTGCAGAAAAACAGGCGCTTATTGATGCCATCAGTGAATACAGATAGATAGGTTTTTGCGTAAAATTAGTGTCCGAACCGCAGTTACAGTAAACTAAGAAAACGGAGAATAGAATACATTGTGGAAGTTCTTCGAAGACCATAATGAAGCATAATTCACTGTGTCCTTGAAGAATCTGGAAAAAGTATGGACGGCGCTTCTTTACTATTTCCATTACCATGTTTATCACTTGCAAAATGGTTAAAAGGGAACCAAGAAGCGAGAAAACAGCCGTTAGAGTCCATATGTTATTAGTGTTAGAGCACATACGGGTGCCTGGAATGTCAGTGTAGTTCCACACTTTGAATGTATTATTCAGAGTGTAATTGTTTGATGTACATTCCCTATGGTCATTGTCCCCACCGAATAAAGATAACGGTCCTGTACTTGTCAACAACCAATCGTTCACAAGATCCCAAACAGCTAAGCAAATGATTATTATTCGAATCGCAATAAAATAACTCGTCGACATTTCGTTTTTTACTAAGTCACTTTTTGAACCGTTATTTGCATCTGAACCACGTCGACTTTTATCCGGTTCGGCATATTCCTCGTCCGGTCCTAATGATTTCACCCAAGATGGAACATTACCGTGCTCAATCACAGAGTTAACTGCATCGCGGGAATGACTCTCTGTTGGAAGCGGCTCAAATCGGGGTAATCGATCCCCTAGCTCGGATGGGGCTTTACCTCGGTACATATAAGCTCTATCTGCCCTGTTAACTCCTGCAACAGAACTAGAATCGTATGGACGTCTGTTCCATGCTCCTGGATTATATCCAGAATAACCGCGGTTTTCGATTCCAAAGTTATCGGATGCGGCATAACTTTTACGAATGTTTTCCAAACCACCAAAGTTAGTGTCGGAATTATCTAAGGACGTCGGGTGCCTTCGGACTGCTGGTCCGTGTAGACCACTTTCGGTCCGAACGGGCAAAGGAATTCCGTTCGACAAGTAGTTGTTGTTTGCCGTTGATCGTCCATTAAACTGCGATTTCCGGTAAGGTTCATCTCCCCCGTGATACGCATGGTTTCGAATTCCCGTCGGTTGAGGAAACTGGTCCTCGTGCCATCTTCTAGTAAATTCTTCCCTGTACATGGTCTGAAGAAAGAAAATGGCGATCTAAACAAGGAAGAACTACCACTATTTGTTTTATCATATGAGGGCGTGCCAGATTTGATATACAGCTGATAAAGCAATCGAACAAGTCCTTTTACGTTGGTTAAACAAACAATCCATAATACATAATAAACTGATAACGTCCAGTTCCTTGCTTTGACATGAACATGTTTTATTGGAACATCGGTGTTTTTAGAAGATGTATTCTGTCAAGATATCAAAAATGCGCAATAAGTTTAGAGTGATATTACCCATAAAATATCAATCCAACATTCTTCATGAAGCTTGTACGCGGAAGAAAATTTATATCTGTAGAATATTATTTAACATTGATATAAATGACTTTAATATGGATTGAAAATAGCTAACTTTTAACACAAGATGCTTAAGTATCATCATAATATATATATATATATATATATATATATATATATATATATATATATATATATATATATATATATATAGGAATAGCTCGGCCAGAGAAAGTTATATTATATAGCCTAGCTGGTCGAGTGGTCTAGGGTGCTGGACTTTGTGCAGGCGGTGATTCCATAGATGTCACAGCGGTACGAGTTCGAGTGCTGCGGAGGGAACGACCAAATATTTGCATCGCAAATTTGACAGTTCTAACATCGTTGGGAATTTTTGCAGACCTTTTTATACGTTTACATATCTTCCCTGTATCAATTTGATCCGATGGAGCAGTGTAGCGAATAGAGCCGTCACATTCTGAGACGTTTGTATAATATTGATTTGTTGTGACATGCATCATTAATTTGATCCTCTATCCTAAATAATAACATCTAAATGAACTGTTCCTTACTACCATACATCATGTACTACGTTACAGCCCTAGATTAATCCTACGAGGAGGAACGACCCGGCCAGCGAAAGCTATATTTTTATATAGCCTAGCTGGCAGAGTGGTCTAGGGCGCTGGAATTTGTGCAGGCGGTGTTGCCATGGATGTCACAGCGGTACGAGTTCGAGTTCCGCGGAGGGAACGACCAAAAATTTGCATCGCAAATTTGACTGTTCTAACATCGTTGGGAATTTTTCAGACCTTTCTATACGTTTACATATCTTCCCTGTATCAATTTGATCCGATGGAGCAGTGTAGCGAATAGAGTCGTTACAATCTGAGACGTTTGTATATGTATATGCGTGTATATATATATATATATATATATATATATCTTTTATTTTTTGGCTAGTTCATATTCTTTGTTGTGTGTGTTTGTTTTCCCTGTTTAGTCTTTGTCCCTGGATTGCATTCTTTTGATTTTCGCTAGAATCTTGGTTCCCTTGATTACTCTCTTTACAAAAATCATCAGACTGTATAGATGTTTGGACATGTAAGATATCATGCTGCTCGATTTTGTGTATACTTTTCAGCTCCTCAATGTTGTATCCAATCTTTTATGTAGTTTTTACGGACTTCAGTTTATTTGATAGTCCCTATCCTATTTTTTTTCTTTAATCAATATAGATTTTAAATTGATTAATTTTGAAACACTATATAATTGTTATATTTACTGACGGAAAATGATTACATCATATCACATTTTTTTCAAGAAATTACAATAAAATAAGACTATTTTCTATATACAAATTGGGGAGGATAAACTTAAAAGAGTTAATTCCGTTGAAACCATGTGCTTTGAAGCACGTGTCTAATGTAAACATGACCTCTGACCTATAACGGAAGTTAAATGTCTACTCCTTTTCATTGGTCAATCGACCTGCAGTTTCCCACGTGGTCTTACAACGACAACAATAGTGGAAAGGGATAGTGAAGAAAATGGGAATAGTTTCGTTACGTTAAACACTATAGGGAGTATATTTCGATTTCAAATCAAAGTCCATTGCATCAAACGAATTAAGCACATGGCAGGACTGAAACTTGGGGTCATACGATTAGGAAGAGCGGGCGGAAAAGTGAGTACTGCTGCTGTTCCGTTTTCACCGGAACAGAAGTATGGCGTGTAGTACATTGTTGACTGATCTGTTGATGTCAAAATTTATGTTGTACCGAAATTGAATGCGATGCTTCGATGCGTGTTGTAGTAGTTCACCTACATTTGCTTGATCAATCTGACTTTTCATTCCCAATTTATTTAATTTATCTTGGATAGTTAAAGGAACCGCTAAATATCAGTTTATTAATTTTGAGTCCTGGTTATTGTTTTAAACATATATGACCAACATCTGTCTTTATTCGTTAGATCAGTTTTTGTCTTGTATACGACCAATGGATTTATTTCCTCTAATTTCAGTTGTTTTTGAGGTAGTGTGTCCAGTTGAGTCAAAAGAGAACTTTGTGGTCCTAATAAGATACATGCATTTCTGATGTACATTGTACTTACTCATATTTTTAACTACACTGTACTATAATCTGTTAGGTGAAATCATTAAAAGTTGCCCTGACAATGTAAGAACTGTTGAAACATTTTTTTTCTTATTTAATTACAAGTTTTGTATTATTTTTTCATACATACATGTACATTTAAATATATTAATTTTCTTAAAAAATATAGGAGAGGTTAATAACAAAGGGATTGTAGTACATATCATTTATTGTCAATCATTAATAAGATATAAGATGGGGGACAAAGACACTGGGAATAAACCCAGCTGTTGGTACCAATAGCTCATTAATCAATATACCTGACTGAACAGCTGATCCAGGTAAACATATGCTGTTTGTCACATTTAGACATGACACTCACAGGCAGTAATTGATTTTATACATTATGTTTAGGTGGATAATTCGATTTGCTATACTTAAAACATAATTATATGGAAAACAGTTAAAATGCTTACAATAATGGTGAAATTTGGATGCGGTAGACGGATAAATGATATTTTTACTGATGAGTGTCTAGTTTTGAGACTTGTATCCCATGGTAAGTACATTTGCACATGTACATTTGTACATAAAAGCTTATGAAATATATAGTGTTATATTGTACAGTTTTTACGTACAATGTAAGGTGACTGTCCAGTGAATTTCCCAGTGCCATAAGGCATCATATTGCCCAGATGCTATATTTTTACCAGGACACTATCAGAGAAGAACTTCCCATAGGGTCCAACACAAATGTGATAGTACAATGTATAATATTTATATGCAAAATGCTATAAAGAAATTCAGGGGTTACCAGGGTTTTATCTGTTCATCTTATAGGGTGAACACTGCTATCATAAAGTCTTGAATTAAGTACAATGTAGATAAAAGCTTGCATGTATAAAGGATAAAATAAATACATGTACATTTTGTACCTGAATGTCCTTCTTAAGGCACTGATTGTCATTTAAGCTTTAATCTCTTTTTCATTTTCATGAATATAAGATAAAAATCAAATATATTTTGCTAACAACAACAGTATAAGGAGATTTAGTTCTGATCTGTTTTTATGACCATAAATCTTTATTTGTTGAAGATAAATATTGTTTTTGTTCTTAAATCCACTGATCACATGGTAAAGCTAACTTGATAATAATACATGTAAATTACCATTATTTAGTTTTCTGTAAACATGTAACAATGTTGCCTCCTATTTTATTTTCATCCACAATCCTGTTTTACTGGAGCTTTTTCTTGTATTTTTGTAAGTCTTACATTTGTACGCACAAATGTACCAACTACAAATTAATTTTGTACATTTAAGCCAGGAAGAGGGTTATGAATATCAGTCTCTGCAACAGCTGTCTTTTTACCTGTCCATGTCATTTTCATGTGTAATTCAGAATATTTTCATTGCAGGTGGAATCACTTAAAATGCATGTACATGTATATATTACAGTGAAAGAAATTAGCAGTAAACCTACCGATGAAGTCAATGTAAAATCAAGCAGGTCTTTGTTGGAATTGGCTCATGTTGCTTTAAAATGTACAGTGCTCTCTATGTAAAATTATGATGGGTCTTTGTTGACAAAAAAATTCAGTTTCTAACACTAATATAAAGCTAGGGAAAATATAGGTTTTTGGGAAAATGCCGAATGGAAATTTACTTTCCCACAATTAAATTCTGTTGCTTTTCAAACTTAATCATTTAAAAAAAAATCAGGTTTTTAACATGCCAAACATGGAAAGTACAACATAATAAATGACTTTACTACAACTTCATGTAAATGCACTTGCCCCCGGTTACAGAAAAGTGGAATCTTAGAATATCATTTAAAGCCTTAACATACATGTACTGTGTGATTAATTTCTTGTTTAGTATTTATTATTTTATAAATTTTGTAAATCATTTTGGTCATCTTATAATCGTCAGTCCATGTGCTACAAGTAAGAAAAACAACTTTGAAATGAAAAATTAAAAATTTTGAATCCCTTTTCCAATGATTGTTATGATAGTACATTTAAACCTGTGTATATATTATTATTTCTGGGATAGTTTTAAACCTTGTTATACCATGAAACTTGTTTAAACTTCACACTTTTTGAAGTCCATATAAGGTGTTCTTGGATTTCACTTTCCCATCACCTTGGGGTTGGGAAAGTGCAAGTTAGGTTGGGGAAAATTGTTTATTATGCTCCACTTCCCCTTTGGCAAGCTTAAAAAGGGTTTGTTAAGTCTGGAAGGCGAACTTCATCTGTTTGAAAGTTAATCTTCATTTTTTCCCATGAAAACCTAAAATTTTGAAACACCCCAGAACACTGGTCCTTGATATTGGTTTAACTGTATTACTAATCTGGGTAAACTGAACAAAATCTTGTCTAAACCAAACAAATAATACAATGGATTCTTTTTAATCTCATAACCTATTTGTATGAAAAAAATATGCTATTAACAGAAATTGTCATTTCAAGGGAAAGTACATGTACCCAATGTTTTCAATGTTTAAGTGGAGGGGGTTATATTTTTTCCCTCTGTCTAATTAGATTCCTGCTTTAGTGTCTACTAAAAAGAAAGAGAAAATGTTGTAAAAACAAATTTCATTAGAAAACTGATGTATTTCACTAATAATGTATAGTTTTACCCTTTAAGGTACAATTTTTAGTAAATTTTGAAAAAAATTTTAAGCAAGTAAGAGGAATTTTCTATTTTTGGCCTTAAGTTATGCAAATAGAGGATCTTTTTACATGGTATAGATGGGAAATGTTTTGTTCTTCAAGTTTTTATGCCATTAACAGGTGTGTGATTAATTAGAAACCACTGTACAATCCAAAAGAGACTTGGTTTAGTTAGGTTTTACTGTATACATGGTACTGTAGAAAAATGTAAGTTTAAATTATTACCTTTTTGTAGCAGTTTAGTAAGTTTTACACAAAATGATTATTTAAATTGATTGTATTACGATTATTTTCCCCACCATTAATGACAAATTTACAAAAAAAAATTGCCTATTACTATGGGGAATTATGTATGAAATTGAAGTTTTAATACTTGTGATCAAAACAAAGTGGCTCTCAATTTCACTTTTGGAATTTAAAAATTGTGTGTTTTAGGTAGATGTGATAAAGCCATTGTTTGTTTTGGGACAAATAAAGTTTAAATGCTCTCCTTGTTCATAATTTGGGTCACTGGATAAGATTTGAATTAGGGAGGAAAATTGAACATGTTGTAATAAACATACAAGTTTGCTCAGATAAAAAACGTTACATGTACATATTGTTCAAATTGTTCAGGAAACTAGTAAAAGTCATTTACATGGAGCATACATGTACTTGTACAGTTACAATATGAACACTGATTTAACTGATTACTGTACAGACCTGTACTTAAGGCTATGAATTAAAAATGAATTAACTCAAAAATTAAATAAAATTACTGAGGGTCTTTACAAGGTAATAAAAATAAAACTAATGGTGGTTTAAACAGCAATTATGGCTCATCAACAAGGTACATCTATGATGGTAGGGTTAGGTACCAGGGATGTCAATAGAAGCCGTCAACTGGCAAGATTTGATGGCTACTTGCTCATCTTTTGAATGCTACTCTATTTTCAAAAATGGGTGAACTCTTGCAAAATTTTCAACAGTCTACCTGCTACTTATTCTTTTTTTTCCTGCTATTTAAAATACTACTGACATCCCTGGGCTGTGTTATACTCTGTAGAAACGAATGTTTTGTATACAGGCTTGTTAAATAAGTGTCCCAAATTTGTATTGATACATGTACATGTATATCCTGGATGCAGGTGATCACTATATTTACATTGTACATTGATGTACAGTAGATAGCCATGATTTTAACGGTTACTTTGCAGTTAAATTAATAAGTAGGTCTGACTTTTTGAGTTGGTCCATTGTATTCATAGAAGTAAAGACTAGTATTGGCCATTAAAATTTCTAATACACAAACTGTACTAGTAGGTTTTTTTCATCTTTTGACTTATTCTAATTTTTATCAATTTAGATCATTAAGTGCATAATTTGAACATTTCAGTTTGCATGTAAGTGGTTTAAATATCCTTTTTCTATATACAGAAAGTAAAATAATCAGCCATCGTGCACCAACTTTGAACCATCTAATTGATTTCAGTAGGTAGATTTTGATACGATTAAGGTGTGTTCTGTACTATGTCAATGTGATTTGTGTTATCTGAGTCTGTATTGATCAGCATATCAAATTTAGATAAACTTACATTATGTTCTATATCGTATAACTGATTATTTTGGTAGAAAGTTTCTGATAAATCTTACACTTGTTAAAGTGGAAAGCCTCATGCATGTTACATATTTTGGTTACCTTCCATTTCAGTCTACTTTTTACAGGTACATGTAAAAGTTCGTTTGTAATCACAGCTTTGTAAAAATATGTGTATAATAACTGTTATAATACTCATACATGTATTGAAAAAGGGTTGTCACATTTTTCCTGCTCACAAAGTTGAGGAAAATTGGTTAATGGTTTACATTACATATTTGTACCTACACAGATGTACTTGGAAAATGACATACCAAAGATCTTTACCCTAAATAATTGATCCTTAAAAACTGTAATCTTACATTAAGTAAAATGATTTTTATGGGAAAAAGATCATTCTATTAACTCATCCTCCTGGTGATACTTGTGCATGTACATGAATATCGTCTATAGGCAGGTCTGCATCTAAGAGGGGAGCTGAGTTGCCTGCCCTTAGGCTGGAATAGTTTGGTTGATTCAAGATTTTATAGAAAATATTGGAAATCAGTGGATTGCCCAGTGGCTTGTCAGTCGATTTATCTGTTTCAGAATAGCTTGATCTACCACTGAATGTTTTTACCTTACATTTTATTTTATTTTTTTTTAATTTATTGGAAGTTGAGAGTTAGATGTTGGTTTCGTTTAGTTACTCAGAGCAAATGATAAATTTTATATTCTTATCACTATACACAGACTGTTACAGAGATTTTTATCTGGGTTACCAACAGTGTAAGCAGGTCGGGTAGCCGCTCCATCAAATCATCAAGTTTAAGGGTACTTACTCGAGTAATCGGTAACTCAAAAATTTATGCAATATTATTTGTTTGATCAGTGATTTGATAGTTGATACATGTACATTTTTAAGAAGTGCATCTCCTATTTCAGAGAAATTTAATTTTTCATGCTTTTTGAGCATGTTTAACTTTTTTGCCACTTTACGTTGTTGAAAGTATCTACCTTGTGTAACCTGTAACACAAAAAGTATAAAAGCAATTATTCAAACTTTGAATTGTGACTATAAACATATTGAAGATGTGTACCACTTTTTATGGAGAAGTTTTTTTATTATTTTCCTACTTTTGAGCCTGTTGAACTTCACCATTTTTTTGTCAGTAGTATATGCTATCTTATTAGAACGTTACACATGTAAATTGGTAACCCACATTGAAGTCTTTAATTTAGTGTATATTGTTTGATGCAAAGGACGTCAATAACAGATAAAGTGGTTTCCTATTAATCGCATAGCCTAAGAAAATATGCTATTAACAGAAATTATCATTTCTGTTTTTAAGGGAAAATACCTAAATGTTTTCAATGTTTAAGTGGGACATATTTTTTTATCATGTCTAATTATATTTCTGCTGTAGTGTCTAGTTAAAAGAAAGAGAAAATACTGTATAAACTAAGTTCTTTAGAAAATTGAGGTATTTCACTAAAACTGTATTGTTGTTAAACCCATTAACATGTAGGTACAGTTTTGAGTACTGTAAATTTTGAAAAATGTTTATGCAGTTCAAGAAGAATTATCTAATTTTTGGTCTTACTTGTATGTTATGCAAATAAGAGGATCTTTTTTACTTTGGTAAGATGGGAAATGTTTTTGTTCTTTGAGTTTCTATGTAATGAACATGTACATTTTGTATGTGATTAAGTGGAATTCACTGAACATATAAACTTAGTATCTATACTGTTATATTTTTATATTTCAGATTAAATATGCATTGCTTGATGAGAAGGATGTTTCTTTAATTCAACGTTATGGATTCCAAGCCCATGTGGATATTGACCGGGATGGTAATGGAGCTAAGATTTATGCCCATGTATATGACATAGTTAAAGGGAAATCCTCCTTGCAACCTCTTCACAATTTGCTATGGTGAGAACTGTATCTGAACATTTTGTCAGTTTATTCTACATGTACATGCATTTGATCACAACATTAACATTTGTACAATGCGACCCTCTTTTTTGATGACAATTAAAAGTCAAAGTACATGCAGTATTCAACATTCTAATGATTTGAAAGCATATTATGCAGCTTTAGCATTGGACGTTCTGAAATTAACACAAAACTAATAACCATCATACATGAAAAATGCACCATTTAATTTGTTTAGAAGAATATTGTTTTAGTAAAGTTAATTAAATCTATGCAAAATATACATGTACTTATTGAAATAACTTGGAGAGTTCTAATTGTATTTGTTACCAGGTTTTTATTGGTTGGTTCTCTATATGTTATTTGTTATCAGGTATTTTATTGGTTGGTTCTCTATAATTTCTTAAAATTTTGTTTGGTACTATGACATAATTAACTTGTTTTAGACTAAACTGGTTCCCTGGTCAATACTCTAAGTGACCCTAGGATCGCTAAAATATAGACTCAGGTCACCAGTGGCGGATATGCACAATATATAAGTAAATTGCCGCTTATGAAGTAAAATAAAAACAAAGATGAGATTATTTTAATTATCTTTGTAATTGTGCATTTATATCGAAAGATGATATAAGTAATTTGAAAAAAATATTTTAACGTATATTTTTAAAATTTGAATATTGGAAAGTGTGAAAGTAAATAAAATAACATCATATACCCTCGTCCAATCAAAAGACAGAAGACGTCACTGGTGACCCAGGGTTATATTTGAGAGAAACTTGTGGAACGAAAATATTACCGGGGCTCAGTTTTAGACAGGTTTTATTTTTCATTGTATCTCATACTTTTGTTTTGTTGCATCTAATTGGGAATGTGCACTTTCTTTTGTTAGGGAGAAATATAAAGGTGGAATAGCACCAGGATTTAAAGTCATCCACATTAATGGTGTTACCGTTGACAACAGGTTAGATAATCTGACTCTAGTCCCTGAAGATTTCCCAGCTGACCTTGCTGAAGTACCATCAACAAAATCTCGAGAACAAAGTTTATATTGGTTAGCTATTCAGCAGCTCCATGGTCTTCCACTGGAATGTGTAAGTTAGATATGTGTTAATTTCATAGGAGGAGCATGATATACATTTACAAATATAGGCCTAAGGGCATGATATAGAATATTGATATAGGCCTAGGAGTATCTAGCAGTGATATGTCTAAAAAGACTATGATTAAAATATGTTTTGTGCATTCTTTGTAAAATCCACCTTACATTAAAACCATCTGTCTTATGTTACCATGACTACTCTCCCTTGGGAGGTCATTAGAGACTGGTTTAAATGTAATGTCCCTTAAAGCTTTTCAAGACTGTGTAAACCTCTTATACTATGTTTATGGTTTCAGCAATCTCCTTTAGAAATCCAGAAACACAAGTTTTATGACAGCAATGGACATGATGTATATTTGGAAGGTAAGTCATATATCATGATATCTCTAAACTATTAATACGTATGATTTTGTTGCTTTAAACACCACAAAAATTGGTACCCCACAAACAATTGTACTATCACAGTAACCATACTCTGAAGTCTGAAGTACTGGAAGATTTAATTTTACTCCATTATTTGTTTTCGGTGTCTTTGTCGTTGTGGGTTTTGTTTGGTCTGCAGGTCACCACACTTATTTTAAATAGATGAAAGGGAAAGTACCTCTGCAAATGCGGTGCAGAAAATCAGTGAGTGCCAAAATGACTGGGGACAAGACGCAATGAAAACATTTTGAGTAATCATGATACTCAAGTTTGTTGTGGCCACCTAATAAGTTGGATAAAGCACTAAAGTATTTGAAAAAGGCAGAGTTATCCAGGTCAAAAATGGGCTCCTTAGCATATTAGAGTTAACATGTGAAGGCACATCATGAAAGCCCTATAATCTTTACAGGGAACATTATGGAAAAGAGCAGGGCACTGTTAAACCTATAAAAAAGGGCAGGGCTACCACACCCTCCCAAAAAATGTCTATAGGGAATGCTAGTATAGAATCAATAAATGAAAGAAGCCTTGTGATGTTTAAAGAAAAAAAAAAGCATTTAAATAAAAAAAAAGTCCAATTAAAAGTTAGTTACAATATATTTAAATTGTATTTTTTTCTCTCTATTACAGAAGACAGTATTTACTATGAGTGTCACTATCCACCATGTACAAACATGGAAAAACATATCAGGGAGTTCAGTATTTGTGGGCGTTGTCAACAAGTCAGGTATGTCACTTCATTTAAAACATTCCTGCAGAAAGCAGAATGAAGTATTGGTAGGTCTTCCAAGTATTTACTGAAGAGAATAAATAGTAGGTTTCATTATATCACCTCTCAACGAGTGAGTGGTCACCTTATCCATGTGTCTATCTCCCATTTTGTCCATCCTTATTTCATTACTGTTACATCGACCCTCAATGGATGGATTGATTTCTTTTACCTTATATGGCATACATTGTAAGTTATTATGGTTGCTGTCCAATATCAACTTCCTGTTTCATGAGACTTGGACCATTAGGTTTACTTATCACGACATCTGATGCAGCTTTATTTTTAAGGTAGATTGGAGTTTGACATGCACTGAATTCTAAGCTTTTATCAGCCCTGATACAAAAGCAAAACAGAATTGTACAGAACCTCCAGACTAACAAAAATGAACTAAAATCGTCCCAGTATACTTACCACTCTTATTATTATGGTTATTTTAATGCCTTGAATGCAAATTACAGGTATTGTGGTGCATTCTGTCAGCAGCAGGATTGGCCTGTACACAAAATTAGTTGTATTGAGAGAATACGGCAAGCTCAAGATCCAGATTCTGACACAGACAGTTTACCTGAAAGATGATACTGGTCCCTATCTGTGATATCAAAACCAGTGGGAGTGTACTCTTCATGAACATTGTAGGAAGTTAATGAAAATACTACTGCATTTATCAGCTCATCTCCCAATTAATGATGAAGATAGAGACCACTACTTCTTAAGAAGTCATGTGTACTTTGTTTTAATGAAATCCATTTTTTTTTAAATTATTTATCTTTGTGCTATGACAGTGCTTACCTATTTTCTTGTGCATGATAAGAAGATGGTAAAAATCTATGTTGACAATCTCTATTCTAACTCTTAGTAGGTAAGATTTTTGTTTTTAATGGCTAAAATGCCAAGTTAAGTGTCATTATATTTGGTTCTTTATTAATCCTGATTATTAAAGTGATTCATGTCACTGCTAGGTTTTGTTGTCAACCATTGAATACTGAAAAGCTTGATCTAGGGCTTGTATGAAGTTTCTATCACTGTAAAACTGTGAACATTCCATTTTCTTACCAAGCATTTACACATTATAAAATCTGCATTTAAAATGCAACTTTAAACCCTTTAGCACCTTTTATAATTAGTTATGAACATACAAATACTGAAAGAGTTGCTATAGTCATACATTCCAAAAGTTGTGAGCTGTGAATTAGGAACTTTAAATACTTAAGTTCAAAAGTTATGATAAAACACATGTAAAAATTACAGTTGCTGTTTATTTTTTTGTTATATAGGATATAATTTCTTGGATTTTTTTCTGTAGAAATGTAACTTGTGTCAAAGATAAATTTTAAAATAGAGCCAAACATGCTTTTCATCCTTTGAAATTCAGAATTTTTTACCATTCTGCTTAAGTTTTACCATATGGTTGCTTTTGATTTCACTAATTTCCCCTTTTTTGTTGCCTTGTAAAATCTTGTCTGTAGAACCTGGGAATTACAGTAACAAGGCTGTGAAATCTTTGTATACATTTGTATTAAGTGCAAATTTTTGTAAGAATCGGGCAAAATGGGAAAAACCAGAAACATGCATGTCAAAAACCCACTTATATGACAATATAATTTTATTCAAAGATGCTTTCTCTACTTGGAAAAGACCATAATTTGATCTCTGCATCATTGGATTTGCTAAGAATTTTTTTAATAGAATATTAGAAAAATGAGGAATTGACAGTGTTGTCTGCTCTTGAAATGTAATTTTCAGTGCATTTCAATGAAATCATTATTCAATTTACCAAAATGATATGGAAAAATTTTGTCCGTTTTCCTTGTTTTCAAAATAGTGGGTTTTTCATACCATGTTTCACCCACTGCCTGATTCTTACAGAGACTGACGCTATTAAAGGAAGAAAATGGAAATAAGTTCACTTCAGCTCAATAAAACTCAATATACGCAGTGTATGTGCTTTTAATAACATCGAATCCTTGAGTCAGATATGTACTTGTTAATGTCTTATTGATGCGATATTTTGTTATTGTCTTGTATGTGTTTTATTGTTAGCGTCTTCTCGGTGTTATATATATATATACATGTATATAATATCTTGTTTAGCAATATACAATGATTATTTTTCTGATTAGTAATTAATTTATTTGTTGTTTTCTAATCATCTTTATATTTTAACAATTTGTCATTTGTCTTTGAAAATATTCTCCATTTTGATATTTGTATGAACAGTATTTGATGAGATTTGGATTTCAAATCTCATAACTTCTTGTAAAAGAAAGGAAATATAGAACTATGAACTGATTAGATTTCAAGATTCAGGATGTAAATCCAATTTGGCAGCTGTTTAATTTTGTGACTAACATTTTCGCAAGGATGTATTCTAGCATGAAAATACTTATTTGTGGCAATAAAATTTCACGGCTTTTCTTGCTTGTGAAATTATGAAAGTAAATACAATGTAGTTTAAGGAGGTAGACCTAGGGTAAGGGACATAACTCATGAAATCAGGGATATGTTTGTATTATATTTAATATCACCAAAGCGTCTCAAGCTTTTCATTGAAGCAGAATAAAATGAATCCAAGTTACTTTGATGCTTACATAAGATTGATGTAAATTGATGAATACAAACGTTCTGATGATTTTTAAGAGTTGTGTCCCTTACCCTGGGTCTACCTCCTTAAAATAAGTTGCGATACAGTTATCTTGAATGAGAATTAAAAACATTTTTCTTCTAAAAAAAATCTAGAATCATATTTCAGTAAGTAGATATTTTTGAGGACAAATTGACAATATTTTGTGTGATAACTAGTCATGTATTAACAGCCACCTAATGCCAAGATTAAAACTTTAACTTAGCTAGTCAACCATTCTGTCTCTGTAGGAGCTTTACAATTTAATATAATTTGTTGTGCAATTTCATTTAAGTTAGATTGAAATGTATTTAGTCTCATGAATTGTACTGCAAGACCGTGTTGATCCAAATCTTGAATGGAATACAGAGCCAAATGTGCCTCATACGATAATAATATGGTGTTCGAGTCATATGATAATCGTATAATATTTAACATGTGATGGTCATATGATTCTCATATGATAATCATACGATAACCATGCAATAATCATATGTTAACTGATTCATGTGATTATCATATAATAATCATATGATGCAAACCATCGGATTCTCATGTGTAGCACATTTGCCTGTGTATAGCTTGCATTTGGACTGTGGTTGTAAATTCTGTAATCTGTAAGAATCATGCAAAATTGAGAAATTATGACTCATGCTTCAAGGATGTAGAAAAGCAAGTTCAAAGTTACAATAGAATGCAGGCGGGTGGGGGGGGGGATTGAGTTATCTCCCTTTGATGAAGAAATTGCAATTTTAACTCGTATTACAGACAATTAATAAAGAAATGAATGCCATTTCTGCATTTCAGGGAATATTTTGAATAAGTTAATAGAAAGACACCCACTGCCTGATTTTTACAGAGAAAAGTACTTGAAGGTATCAACCTGTGTTGGATGCTCAAGTCAATTTTGTTATTACTTGGTTATAATTATTTTTATCAAAAATGTTGGTGGTTTAAAAGAAACTAAAGACCGTTATATAGATCGAGTGAAACTTGCAGTCATACAAAATTCAAATACAGGTGCATTATATCCTGTGTGTTTTCTTGCCTCCTTGGTAAGTGTTGTTTTTTTTTTCATTTAATTACCATGATGGCAATCTAAAAAAAGTACAAAATGCAAACCATGTAATGAAGAAAATGTCTAGCTATTTTGTAGGTATATCAACAGTAATACCATTAGCACCTGTATATATTTTAAGATTAAACTGAGTAATAATTCAGTTTAAAAAAAAAAACAAATTGTGAAGTAATTTAACTGCTGTGTATGCACTTCGAAGTTTGTCATCCTTGAATTCACTGTTTTTTGGAAAAAATCCTGGTGATCTCGATGATCTCTGATTGTTAAAATGTAGTTTTGATAGAAGCCATTAGGAAAAAAACCTTTCAGTGGTTTTATCTTCTTTATACAAAATATTTCACTGCAGTCTTCTCTTTTTTTTTTTTTGGAAAATCAGTAATTCTGTAGTGTATAAGTTAATTAATTGTTGAAAATGTAGACAAAATATCTTGTGACTATCATTAACTTTTCCTGTTTGTTGTGCCATTAATATTTAATTTGTTTGCAGTGTTAACTAACATCTAACTTCACTTTAATATTGAAAGTTATTCTAAGATCGATTTCATTCATTTTAGAATGTCAGCTATTTAGTATTTGTGTAACAGAATTATTCCAAAGATAAATTATAAATTATTTAAACATTGTTTTTCTAACACCGAGAGATTTGATCAGCAGTTTTTGTCTGTAAAGCAGTAAACATGAAAGTGGTAAATTATTTTAAGAGAAAGATATGCAGGTTTTTATTTCAATAAATTTTGCTGATGGACAAAGATTCTGCAGTATATTTTTGTTCAAAGGTTATGTTAGAAATCTGAGAGGAAGTATGCAAAAAAACTATTGCAACTTAGTTGCAAAAAGTTCTAACATATTAAATGCATGGCATTTTACATTCTGAAGTTCTTTTGTTCAAGATGCTAATTTTTTAATAAGAATTACGGAAGTGAACAATAGCTGTGTTTAAAAGGTAAAAAGGAACTACTTACAAATATAAGATATATAAAACGTAAAAAAGTTAAAGAACATTTTTTTACATTTTATTTGTATGCAGTTCCTTTTTACCTTTTCATCGTGACTATTGTTCACTTTCATTATTCTTATTTACGTTCAATTTGAGCCACTTGACAACATGTATTATTTATAATTTTTGAATACCCTATTGAAATTGTTGTATTTGACTAACCGCCATAATTATTTGTTGTGTGCCATTAACAAGTATAGTGCAATAGATATTTAACATTCCAGTTCAGCATTCCAAACAGTAAAAAATGATAATATACAAGATGTAGTCCTTGGAAGATTTTATATCTGTGTAGCCTCTTTAATATGTGTTCTGATCTTTGAGAAGCAACTCTCTTACAGCTAATTTCAAAGACAGAGTTCTATTCTACAAGTGTTCATAGCACTGTGTTAAAATTTCATTCTTAGTTTTACTTTACAATAGGGCTTGTAAATCTTGTCATGTCACTAGAATGGGTCCCCGACTCCCAATTCAAAAGCCTAAAAAGTGTTGTTTTTTTTTTTATTGACTTGATACAAATAAAGTCTTTGGTTTTCAATGCTTTCAACTGAAGAATTTCCAGATAAAAACATAAATCAGAAATGAGAATAACAAGCCTTATAGGAAAGTTTCATTTCATTAGGTCCATATGGACTTGATTACTGGTGCTTATGGTTATTTTGGATTACAGAAGTACATTTTAAGTTTTCAAAAGACATGCATGTACACAGGATTTTAACAATAAATTGAATGCATTATATTTAGGTTCAGATCATGCAAGTGTTACTTATTGTGTCCATCTTGTTTCATCATTTAGATTTCATCTTTTAAAATTTGCATATTCATGTATTTGAAGTATTATCTTAAGATATAGAATAACAAATCCTTATAAATTTCCAACATCTTTATTTCTACACAATATGTTTTGTATCTGAAGGTGCAGAATGACCTTTTATTTATACTTTAGTTATTGTAGTATTTTATTTAACACCTTTATATATATTATTGGTTTGAATAAATTCATTTTGTATTTGAAATTGTTATTTATTGTTAAGTGTGAGCCTTGGTAAGAATCAGGCAACATGTCATAATCTCACTGATCCTACAAAGTAATTTTACTCAATGAAGTCTTCTCTTATTGAAATGACCACTACTGTAAAAGTACTTTAATTCATGGATAACAATTTTTGTGGATTAGGAAAGGAACTCCAGTTTGTTGATTCTTGAATTTGTGGTTTTGAGGTTTTCAGAATTCATGAAAATGCCCTTTTCGTGGGGAACCAAATTCTGTGGTTTAACATACCCATGAAAATTGGTACCCCAAGAATAACAGTACTTTCACAGTATTGGATTATGATCTCGGCATTAGTTGCGTTTTGAATTTTTTCAGTAAAATATCAGAAAATTGAGGTTTTTGACAGTTAATTGAATTAGAAATGTTTATTTTCAACAAATGAAATTTTAACTTGTTTTACCTAAGTGGTGAGCTATTTAATACCAAGTTTCATTCACAGCCTCTTTCTTACATAGAATAACACTCAAGTAGGTTGAAATGTTGAGTTCAATTCACTCAATAGGATACACTTGGAGTAAAAATCTATAAATTTGCACACGGTAAAATACCATCAAAGTAAGACTAGAACTGATATTGGGAGCTTCGACATGAACCGTTTAAGAATTAAGGCCACCTCAATTCTGGTCTATTTCAGATCCTGTGTCAAACAATTAATCATAATCGCAATTCAGAGCTGTATCAAGATTAAATGGTGTGTCCATATGTGCCATAACTATTCAGGGACACACCTCTATGGTTTTATTATTTTACTGATCACACTCCCTTGCCAGATTCTTACATAGACTAACTGAATGAAATGAAATTTAAAACCCTTTCCCCTGTGGATTGGGTCTTAGATACTTCGGTATGAGGAAGATCTACATAAGACACAAAAATATGCACTTGTACATACATTTAATTAAAACCACCTCAGTGATACAATATTGTTATCTAGTATAAATAGCACATGTCAAGTCTATATACAGCAGTTACCACAATGAACACTCTTGAAGAATCATCTGAAAAATTAAAATTAGTAAAATATTAGATCAAAATGAAAATTAATTGCTCCTTATATAACTATTGCACCAAAAAAATACACCTGGTGATTCGCAAATAAAACATGAAAATTCTAAATATCTGATGCCATCCTTTTCTGGTTAGCACTAATGTAAAAAGCATCTTATTAGGTATTAAAGTCTTCTTCATGGAAAAATGTCTGCTTTGCCTCAGTGATTACTTTAATCAACTGTTAATACATTTTTGTTTAAACAACAAATATTTACTTTGAATTGCCTAATTGTTTTGTGTAAATATGTCCATTCATCACAGAAAATTACCTATTGTCTTCCCTTTGTGAAGCAGACAGACTGCTAAGTTCAGTATCTAGGCCATCATCCACATCCAGTGGTGGATCAACTTGGACTTGCTCGGATTGGTCTAAATCTTCATACTCCCGAGGATCTAAAGGTATTGGCTGAACATCCTCTGGTACTAGCTGCCACTGAGGTCCACCTTCAGTACTCTCTGTGTCTTTCTTTGGCTTTTCCTCATTCACATTGTGATGAGGACCAATGTTATCAATGTCAGGCCTAGGATTATGGGATAAGGCATAAGCTTTTAATGCATTTTTCAAGTTGCGTTTCTGGTTGTCAGTTTCAGGTATGTCTTTCTGAAATCCATTTAAAGTCCTAGACTTAATTGTCTTTGGTGTTGAGGTTTGATCACTATGTGTTGGATGGACTTTTTTTGATGGAATCTTAGCAGGCACTATTTTTACTTTGGGAGGAACCCTAATTGGTGTGTCTTTTGGATCTTTACTTTCTGATGAGATAACTTTCTGTGGTACTCTATACACTGGAACTGGTTCCCCACTTACAAAAGGCCATACAGAACCTGTAATGTTGGAATAGTATCATTTAATCACTAAAATTATCCATGAAATGGTAGACCAAATACAGTTTATGGATATTTATTTCAAAATTTCATATTATCAATGTTAATTTCTTTGTCCTCATGCCATTTTATTAAAACCAATTATGGTGAGCAAAATTAAGTTAATCTCAAAACATGAATGGTGATTTTTATATTGCTGGACAGAAAATGACAAGTGCTAAGTTACATAGCTGATATGAAAAAAAAGAACAGATAATGAACTACTTTAAAAGTGATGAATGAGGACATGAATAAAAAAAAAAATATTTCTTGTTGGCCTTACATAGGTCAAGAAGACCAAGTACTAACGTTTTCTCCTGGAACCACAAAGTCCACAAAAGTTTTGACAGTTTTGTTCAGCCCAGGTTTTAAAACCTGTACACACACTCTTGGTATATTCTGCACAGTCCGTTATCTTGTCTACACATGATGGATCTGCAAAAAAGAACTACATTTGTCAATAAAAAGGGAGAATACTTTACAGATCGCAACTGAACTACAAAGAAGTAGGTAACAGACTCAAACAAAAGAACAGGTTCTTCAACAACAGCTTTTTTTTCTGTTGAACCTTTTCAGTCAAGTATACCACTGGCTTTCCTACTTAAGCTTTGAGTAAAAAAATGTCAGGTATGATGTATTATGAGTAATGTCAAGAAAGAAAAATTGTCAGTATTAGTTCAGGAGTTTCCAGGTGTTTTTTTTTTACATTTCTGACAGGGACACACGTTTTTTGCAAACAATTTTTCACATTTTAATTTTTCAAGCAAGTGATAGCTTACTTTTCAGATGCTCAAAATGCAGTGCTGCCTACTCTTCATTTTAATGTCTAACCATTTCAAGCTTTGTGAAAAATGTGCATTTGAATGTAATACTTAACCTGATGTATCCTTTCAGTAACCAAATGGCCAGCACTTTAATTTTAAATCATTAGTCATTAGACACAAAAAATGTATAACCATAAAACTTAAGTATTTAGGAAAGAAATACAGTATGCAGGGTTAGCTCAAAGGATGGCAAGCTTCTAATTCAAGAAGAAGGAATATTACAAAGATGAAAAAAGCATTTTGAGGGAGTTTTAAAATGTTTCAGCCGAAAACACCATAATCCCAGAATCCTGTAAAATAGACAGTTCTCCTATCATTGGGACTATAAATACCTTATAAAACACAGCAGACAAAGTAAGCAAACCAATAAAGAATCTTAAAAGCAAAAATAGACCATGTTTTGACAACATCAACCATGAGTTTTTTACAGAATAATATAATTCCAGGAGGTACCAAATGACTCATAACTGATGACATCTTGACACTTTGCAAAATTTACAGGGGAATATTTCTCCTATCCATACCATCCATGATCTTTTGCAGAATAATAAAAGGCAAACAAACAGCTTTCTGATATGGCAGTGGTACATTCATTGAAGTTTTTATACTTTGACACATCTTGTAACAATGCCAGGAACGAAATTTCCTTCACTATTTCAATTATATACGTTTTAAGAAAGTGATTGATAGTGTATGCAGGAAAGAATGTGGACCATTCTAAAAAAAACTAAATAACATACCTGAAATATTTATCAACATTATCAGGAAAAGATATGAAGGCTACAAGTGCTGTATTTCAGAAGATGGTAAAACATTAAAATGGTTTGAAGTTAGAAGTGGGGTTAAGCAAGGCTGTTTCCTACCTGGCTTTCTTTTTATTGTCATAATAAATTGGATAATGATAAATACCAACAACAAGCATAGAGGAATCATATGAAAATTCACCACCAGTATAGAAGAATTATCTGGAAATTCAGCACCAGGTAAAAGGAATCATCTGGAAAAAATTCACCACCAGTATAGAGGAATTATCTGGAAATTCACCACCAGGTTAGAAGTATCATCTGGAAATTCACCACTAGGTTAGAGGAATTATCTGGAAATTCAGCACCAGGTAAGAGGAATTATCTGGAAATTCAGCACCAGGTTAGAAGTATCATCTGGAAATTCACCACCAGTATAGAGGAATTATCTGGAAATTCACCACCAGTATAGAGGAATCATCTGGAAATTTACCACCAGTAAAGAGGAATCATCTTGAAATTCACCACCAGGTTAGAAGTATCATCTGGAAATTCACCACCAGATTAGAAGTATCAACTGGAAATTCACCACCAGTATAGAGGAATCATATGAAAATTCACCACCAGTATAGAAGAATTATCTGGAAATTCACCACCAGGTAAAAGGAATCATCTGGAAAAAATTCACCACCAGTATAGAGGAATTATCTGGAAATTCACCACCAGGTTAGAAGTATCATCTGGAAATTCACCACTAGGTTAGAGGAATTATCTGGAAATTCAGCACCAGGTAAGAGGAATTATCTGGAAATTCAGCACCAGGTTAGAAGTATCATCTGGAAATTCACCACCAGTATAGAGGAATTATCTGGAAATTCACCACCAGTATAGAGGAATCATCTGGAAATTCACCACCAGTAAAGAGGAATCATCTTGAAATTCACCACCAGGTTAGAAGTATCATCTGGAAATTCACCACCAGATTAGAAGTATCAACTGGAAATTCACCACCAGTATAGAGGAATTATCTGGAAATTCACCACCAGTATAGAGGAATCATCTGGAAATTCACCACTAGTATAGAGGAATTATCTGGAAATTCACCACCAGGTTAAAGGAATCATCTGAATATTCACCACCAGTATAGAGGAATTATCTGGAAATCCACCACCAGTATAGAGGAATCACTACCATGTTAAAGGAATCATATGGAAATACACCAGCAGGTTAGATGATCTTGATTCTGATTATCTAGCATTACTACCTATCAGATTCAGGTATGCAAGAAAACAATGACAATGAGAATGAATTGCAGTAAAAAAAAAAGTTAGATAAAGAACAATAAAGTGGAAGACACAGATTCCTTTCTATACCTGGAGAAATGGTGGTACTAAGACAGACATTACAAGACTTGGGCTTGCAATATCAGCCTTCCCCACACTAAATCAAGTCTGAAAGTGACAAAAAAAAAATCACTTTTTTTCTTACACTAATGTGATTTTTGTCCTCCTCATCTGTACAGAACAATTGAATGTACGGTATTTTCCAGACTATAAGTCAATGTGGAGTATAAGTTGAATTGCCTAATTTTGACCAAAATCTACGAAAAAAAACATTGATAAATCGGAGGTCAGACATGTGCATTTAAATCGTACATGTCAGTGAAGGTACGAGTTGAGCGGTTTGTTTTCAACAGCATATTATTCCAGTAATGTTACTAAGTATAAGATTTCTGAATTAAATAAATATCTGTGTTTTTGTTAAAGCGTATGTTGTCCCTGAGTTCAATCATTTTTATTGAATGGTGTGTCAATGGTTCTGAAGCCATAGATCATCAGGAGTACAAAATCCTAAACATGTCAAACGTGGGCAGCCATGTGTGAAATAAGCGGGAAATTCGTTTGAATTGGTCATAATTACGAGCGGTAATTGTAAACAATATTACCTTGTATTACGAAATACAATAAAAAATAATTGTTACCTGCAAATTTGGTTGCAATTAGCCATTTAGATAACACCTTAATTGAATTATAATTTGAACCATGTGCGAATGTGTTACGCCATCTGTAAATGGGTATAAATTTGCATATTAAAAGACCGATAACTCCAAAACACTCGATAATGTTTTCCAAGTTAAAAAAAGGATTTTGTTAACGTATCTTCTACAGTTTATTTATATATTTTAATGGTTTCAAAGTCTCAGAGTTATAATTAACATCATCATATTCATTCATAAAAGGATAGCGGCAACAATCAATAATTTAAATTCAATCGCCGGTTTGACTGTTTAAGTGACGGTTTACCAAAAATTTTGAATTAAAGCAATCAAAAGCGAACTAAACAAATCTAATGAAATGCATTGTTGATGAACATTTTTCTTGAAAAATCCTTAGATAAGTCGAAGTGGACGATAAGTTGAGGCTGACACTTTGCTGAAAAAATATCGACTTAATAGTCCATAAGATATGGTATTAAGGAATGATGAATTGACTTGATACATCCAATCACAAATGCCTACACAGGATTTTCAAAATCCAATAGGCAGAAGAAAAAAATCACTAATACCACCATTACAACCACTCTGAGATGACACCACTGTCTACTACTATCAAGAGTGAGGAGTATAACATAGAACCATCAAGTTAGCACTGTCATTAACACAAAAGAGGGGGGAAGACTGGAAGACCTAGAAACACTTCAGTAAGATAGAGAAGGAAAGATATGGAAGTGGATGGGAGACATGGCAGAGGGCTGAAGCAGTGACAAGCGACAGGCTGAGAAAGCAAGGGATGTTGAAAATCCACAGATTGTTAAACTTTACCACTTTCCACTCCCAATGTGACATCCTCAGGACACAAATTACAGAAGTTTTGGCAGTTAACTTTAGACCATTCTGCATAGTCTTTACAAAACCCAGATCCATATTCAGCACAATCTGATATCTTATCTTTACATGTAGATGATGAGACCACAGGAGTTGTGGTGGCAACTGAAAAATGGTTGTTAAAATATATAACAGTAGACCAGCAGATATTATCTTTTCTTGGTGGATACTGAAATCTAGGCTGTTTTACAACCTTCTAAATGATGTGATTAAATCTTTACAGAGAAGAGTTGAAAAACCAATCTAATAAAATAAGACCTATCAATTGTTCCATTCAATCACTGCATGTAGGATATAACAATACTCCATTCTACTTTCTGTTATGATGACCTTTCTGATCAGCCAATCAGATTTCATCTTCCATGATTTTGAAAGCATTATAGAGGGAAAAACCTGAGGATTCTGAAAAGGTCATCTGAACAGAAAGTAGAATGGAATGTTGTTAGATCCTAAGTTCACTGACTAAATCGAATAATTGATAGGTCTAATTGTAATTAGATTGTTGAAAAACACACCTTGTTTTGAAACTTATTGACTGATGCAAAATTTATCATTTACCTCCTTAAATGTGCTTTACCTACCTGGACACAAGTTACAAAAATTCTGACAATTGTGTTTGGCCCACTGACTATAATCGTGACAAGCGCTGGCACCATATTCCTTACAGTCACTTATCTTGTCTTGACAACTACCTAAAACAAAAGAAAGAACATAACACTTCAGTAAAAATATTCCATATTTATCCTGATATAAGAAAAAGTCGATTTGTTCATGCTTATTTTCTTATTACCATGTTCTGTTGCAAAAACAGAGAAAACTCAGTTGCTTTGAAAAGCTGGTAATATTATTTGTGTATTTCATTTAATAAATGAAAATACAATGTATAATGGAATAAAAAAAAAATAAAAATGTTTTGTTACTTTAATGACAGTCAAAACTTCATGGTAAATAATACAGATCTATATAACCTACATTCCTAGTGAGCTGTAACTCCTCTATATAATATATAGTAATAGAGACAGAGCACCAGTGACTTCCTTTTTATGTAGATGCTCTGAATCATGACAGAAAAGACATAACGGTGTTTCAGAAATGAGGCATGAAGTTAGGATGTGAATATTTGAACTTAACATAGACGTACAGGCACACAGTGTGTGTCATTGTAAGTCTTACATATTTCCATTGGTTAAGACATTACCCATAACAATTCTGTCCCTCATAGACAAAGCTATAATCATGTTATTAACAATATCAAACTTGATCAGTAATGAATTTTCCCAAATCATTGTGTTCAAAGTTTGGTGAAGTGGCTCTTTAAATACCATCCAGACGTGAATGTGACAGATGGATGTGTAAACCAGAGAATCACCTGACACATCAATGGGGGTGGGGGGGGGAAAAAATCACCTTTTTGTGCTGGAGTTGTTGTTACTGCAACTGAAATTAAGTTAAAATTACATTTTAGTAAATACAAATGAATTAATTAAATGTAATTTTTTGTAAGAATCAGGCAAAATAGGAAAAATCAAAAACATGCATGTCAAAACCCCACTGATCTGACAATGTGATTTTACTTCTTCCATTTGAAAAGACCATTATTTGATCTCTGCTTCACTAGATTTGCTAAGAAATTATTTTAATAGAATGTTAGAAAAATGAGGTTTTTGACAAATTTATCAGAAATGTTAATGTTCAGTGCATATTGATGAAATTATAACTCAGTTTACCAAAATGATACAGAAAATCTTGTATTGATGGTGCAAATGGCCAAATTAAACTTTCAAAATGTTTGGGTTTTTTTTTCATATCATGTTTGATCCACTGCCTGGTTCTTACAGAAATTGACACTTAAGGATATATTCAATGTATTAACAAATCATTTACCTACCAATAAGTGGGTGCATTTCTCTAAAAACCTACTAAACTTTAAAAAAAAAAAAAAAAAAAAAAAAGATGTGGATTTCATTTTTGAGCAATGAGGACCATAAAACATAAACTATGCCTAAATGTCTAATTAACAAAATTATTGAAATATTTTAATTGTAAGTAGGTCATTTCCATCATCATAATATAAAATCTACCTGGACAAAAGTTACAAGTCCTCTGGCAGTTTAGTTTTGCCCATGGACCATAATCTTGACACATGTTGGCACCATATTCATCACAGTCATTTATCTTGTCTCTACATGATCCTACAAATGATATACATGCTTCAACGTAAGGCTAAAATGTCAGTGGTGCATCAAACTTTGATAACCATATAATTATTAGATTATGTGGCAATCAAAACAATAAGTTTTATGGACTAAGAGGTACTCCTAATTTCTTTCTGATCATTTCTACAAAATATGTGATCCACTAAACAGTTCAGCATTAGATGAAATGAACTTCTATGGAAATTGTTAATCCATTCAAGCGTGAAATTTTTTCTGGTTATTTCAGTTTCGCTATTTTTTTTTTTAAGTAAGACCAGTAACATGAAATTAAGCTGTTGTGAGTTAATTAATCACACAATTAGATCTAACTAATCAATGTAGATTGATAAAGAAAGATAATGTGAACATTTTCCAAGTTACAGTACATGTTACAGTACATGTATGTATTATACTATAATTAATCAGTTATAATTACCAGATCGTGTTGTAAGATGAGGTTCTACAAAAAAAGATATGGACTCAGATTTACTTTGTAATGCAAATTTTTGATTAATCAAAATATTTCAATTTCAAACAGGAATCTTTATCTCCCATGATTAATTTTAAAAAGGAAATCTTCTCAAAAGAAAAACCTTGCATGCACTAGACCAAAGAATTTGTCCAGAGTTTGTCTGATCTGATCTGATTATGAACTATTGAACTGGTTGAATTTTTTTTAACATTGTTTTTTTCTTAGCTCCTCTCTTTGCCCAAAATTTTTAGGAAGAATTACACTTCCTAATTTCTACTGATATATTTTCAGTACCACCAACTGAATGAAACAACTTTGATCACTACAATTCTGGGAAATTATTCAAGAAGAATTTCTTCTTTCTGTATCCAAGATATCCTTTTTAATAATCAGAAAAAGACCAAGTAGTTTTGATTGTTATGCCCAATTAAACAAAAAATACTATTTTTCAGTATTTATCAAATTTGTAAAGCATTGCATTTTTAATATTTGTTTTACTCCTTTTCAGTGTTTACTGAGGTAAAAAAAAATACTGGTTATTTTTGCCTTAAACATTACAAACAATCCGTAAACTGAAAGTTCCAACAATAAAAATTTCTATTACACTTCATCAGTAATAAAAAAATTGTCATTTTTTAAATTCAGACAAGACTTTGTGAAGAAAACAAGAAAAGTGGAAATTCATGAAATCTGAAATAAATATACAGAAAAAAAGAAACATAATAGTTAAATCCAGATTCGAAAATTTTAATTCCATTTAGAAGTGATAAAAATTATGACTATTAATTACAAAACCAAAAAATATTTCAAAGATATTGATTTTGTTACACAGCTATTAGCATAACAGTATCATAAAATTCGCTAATATTTCTATGTATCAATGAGAAATCATAAGGAATCTTGTTACCGTTATCAATCTCCATTATTGGGAATTCAGCGTAAATTAAAAAGTGGTTTTTGGACAAATTTTATGATCTTGCATAAGTCAGTCTTATCAAAACTTGCTATTCCATCAATATTTTGAGGCCATTCTATCTGTCATAATGAATTATCGTCTGACCAACAGACATGTCAGACAGATATTTTTGGAAGATTTTGACTGCTTATATAGGAGAGAAAGGTCAAATTTGGGTTTTGGTCAGAAAAGTTGGAAATCTACTTTGTAAAACTGATTATATACAGGTTCAACTTACCTGTCCTTAATAGACATTGGTTAACACAGAGTTTACAAGTCTTCTCACAGTTATTTTTGGCCCATGATTTATATTTTGTACACACATCATCACCATAAGCTGTACAATCCCCATTAGTATCTTTACAGTCATCTGATGCTGGGAATTGGAAATCTACAATAATATATATCTGACATTATTTCAAAAAAACTTACAACAGATTGGGGAAAATTGCTGTGAGCTTATACTTGTCCATGTAAACAATGTCGTCTGCTGCTGGATTAGATATAGAAGTGGCACATTATTTACCCTTATTTTTCATCTCCACAGAGGATATTTAATCCCTTAAATGGAACAGTCCGACCCATAAGACACTTGTGTACTGTAGATCACACCATTCATATAATTAAGTCATTCAATCACACAGAGGGTTTGGGTTTCGCAAAACTCAAACTAGCAGATGGAATATAACTCATAATATCAAAGCAGTGATCTAAATCTTAAATTATTCTGCCTTGTAGGAACTGAGAAAATGTTACCCAAGATTTTATGCTCAGCATTCTAAATTTACACACTTCAACACAAATAGGCAAAACTCAAGAGACAGTATACAACTCATCATGACAAAGCTGTATTCAAATTACGAAATTATTCTGCCTTGTAGAAGGTGAAAAACATTGAAGAACTATATATAACCGTAGCATGGCTAACTCATAACATTGCATTAGCCTCAATCACCAAGACTCTATCCTTTTTCAGTATATAGCCTGAGTTCATTCCATAGATCTTTTTAATGGAAAGACCAGAAGAAATAGATAATTATAAGCCGGGAGTTCAAATTCTACACTTAACACTAATATTATTGACATTATGAAAGTGGGCATTACTGTCTTGATTTGAAAACAATTGAAAGGGACTAAAACCAATCTAAAGTTGCATATATATATCATTTCTAGACAACTAGACTTTTACAGTACATGTATTATACATACTAGCAGGATCCTTAACACAATATCCACAATATTCTTGACAGTTTTCCCTAGCAAAACTCTCATACTGTGAGTCTGTACAAACAGTTGTACCATATGCTGAGCAATCCTCTTTATCACTGCATGATGAGCCACCTTAAAAAAAGAAAACTTATACCATATGCTGAACAATCCTCTTTATATTCCTACATAAGGCCAACCTTAAAGAGTTGTTTGTTTGCTGTTTATCAACCTACTCATTAAAAATTCTTTTTTTCATCCATTCAAGACAAATTTTGTTTATTCTATTTTTAGCATATTGGCTTCATTTTTTGTCATTTTTTTAGAACAAAAAAATAATTCACCTACCTACATACCTACCCACATCAAAAATTGTAAGTCAATAAACTGCAAACTAACATTTTTTAAGGATGGCCTAATGAGCCATCTATAATTAAGTTGCTATATACCATATACTGAGCATATCTCTTTATCCTACATGACAAGCCACATTAATTGTGAAGTGAAATAGAATTGTACCAATTTAAGAACAATTCTATGTTAGCTTCTAGATGATTTACATTTTACATCCCAGCAGAATGCCCCTAATAATTAAAAGGTGTTTCACATTTTTTTTTATCAATGAGCACCTGTATGACATTAAAAAAATTGTCAAGAACCAATTACCCACCTCAACAGTCTAAAAAGATTGTAAAAGTAAATAAAAGGGATGACCAAATTTGGAGTGTAGACTAGAGGCTCTAGAAAGCCTGAATCGCTCACATGGCTTAAAGCGGCCAATTTTTTTTCTTGAATAAAAATTCCTAACATTCTAAGGAACGATCATATTAACTTTTATAGTACTGATATAAAAAATGGCAAAAAAATGTCCAAAAAGGGGCAATAACTCCAACATGGCTTAATGGATTTAAACGAAAATTTAAACAACAAATCGATCTTAGCATGCTGTACACTTTTCAGACAAGAGTTCGGCTAAACCAGATGGTTTTTGAGATATATACAAAAAAACCCATATGTTCTATTTCTACTAATTTTCTTTAAAATTTTTTAATCGAAGATCCAAATATCGGCTTTAGGCAGTGTACATAAGGAACATTCATACAAAATTTGATTCTAATTTGTGTAGTAGTGTCAGAGGTACTGAGTTTTGAAATATTGTTAAAGACGACAGAAGTGACAATGGAGAACGATGGACCCAAGGTAATGGCAATAGCTCACATGGCCCTCTGGACCAGATGAACTATAAAGAAATTAAATGTTAAATTGTTAAGAAATATGGCACATTATGAGTTTGTAGGGCAGAGTTCTCTCAGAGTTAATGGCTTACCTAAAATTGTCTTGAAAATGGTACCACTATTTTTCAATCTGCCATAAACTACAAATAAGGTCAACTTACTAAGACTTGTATAACATGGTTTCTCCATACATATCTCCTCTGCTGCAGGTTTATGATTAATAAAACAACGGCCATGTGCTGATGGGCTGGGAGAGTCCTCAGAGTCATAACATGCAACATTTCTGGTCTTTATACCTTTACCACATGTCTTAGAACACTTAAAATCAAAAAAATAAAACAAATATAATGAAAGAGTAATCAAGGGAACTAAAATTTTAGCAGAAATCAAAAGAATATAATCTAGGGACAAAGACCAGAAAACAGACACACACAACAAAGAACATGAAATAACCAAAATAATACATACAAAGTACCGTATTTTGGTATGTATAGTGCGCATTTGTGTATAATGTGCAGGGTGGTTTTTCCTTTAAAAGTTGATGTAAAAAACTTTATTACCGATGTATGTATGTACTGTACGCAGTGAAAATCATGTAACTTGTTAGAACCACGAAAATTCTGACTTTCTATTTTTCAATAGAAGAACCATTTCGCCTGTTTTGTGTACTTATATCAATAAAGAATATTGTTTTTTGTTTCTTTTTGTATTTATCTGTTTTGTCCATGTTTAGGTAAAGAATGTTCGGGTAAAGAATGTGTAACGTAGACAATAGCTGAAATTGTCAGCTTGGACATATGTTTTGATTACCTTTGAAAGGTTTCTATTAAGAGTAATAAATTTCTGAAGATTGCTACTTCAAGAAGGACTGTTTTTACTACAATCAATTACGGGGTCTGAGCAAACAATGCAGATGGTCATCAAAAGGAATGTGTGTTGATAGCTCAGCCAAGTGTGATAATGAGATGCCGAATTTTCTCCGATGTGTATCTGGGGTACATAAAGGGTTTATGTTTAAAATTAATAGTTTTTAAGTTGGATAAAGATTTTGATATTAGTTCATTGAAAAAAAAAAAAGGAATAAAAAAAAGAAAGTTACCCTTAATTGAATGATCATTTAAAATATTTATGGAAATTATAAATTAACAATTTACTTATAATTTGAAATTAACTAGATCTCATGGAGATGGCAGCCATCTCTTAGGGCCCCGCTGGTTGAAAACTGTACTTTGGGACCAATATGGACTCAATATTTATCTTTGACATATGTGGCCCATGGTGGATGGACTATGAATGGTTGGTCAAAAATCAGTGGAGCGGAACAAAACATACACATTAGTTGTAACTAATCATACTTGACACATATACACAACATTGGTCCATTATCTACAAGCGTATGGGAACAATATGCGGAAAACCGTGATTTTAGTGAAATTTTGGAATTCCAAGGGCTGTAACTTGGTCAAAAACCGGTGGAGCAGAACGAAACTCAAACTTGATTTGTAACTAATCATAATTGACTCGCATACAAAATATCAGCCCAATATCTGCAAGCATATGGGAAAAAAGTGCGGAAAATGGCGATTTTAATGAAATTTCGAAGTCCAAGGGCCATTACTTGATAAAATATTGGTGGAGCGGAATGAAACTTAAACTTGATTTGTAACTATTCATACTTGACCCACATACAAAATATCAGCCCAATATCTGCAAGCATATTGAAAAAAAAGTGCAGAAAACTGATTTTGTTACGGACTGACGCACGGACGGACAGACTGATTACTATAGGGCGGCCGCCACTTAGTGGCAGGGCCCTAATTATTTTGTTTTCATGTCCAAGGCTTGGGTACCGCAGTCACGTGAAAAAAGATGCCAATATTCTCAAAAATTAGAATATCCAATAACTATGAAGTAGAGTCCAATACGATGCACAAATTACCATATTTTTTTGGTACAAATGTACCCAAGCTCCATATTTGGATTTAATGATACCAATAAAATTCCTATTAACCTACAAATTTTCGATCGCAGAAGATGGGTATGGTACATCAGTCATTTACCACTCGAGAGAAGCTCAAAGTCATAGCCTATGCTGAAGCCCGTAGAGCCGCGGGTAGAGAATACAGTATCGGTGAGTCAAACATTCGTTCCTGGAGAAAACAAAAAGACTGGCAACAGAAAATGCCACGTACTAAAAAGGCAGACAGGCGCAATAAACTCAATTTCCCAGAGCTTGAAGCTCAATTATGATGTGGGTTACCGATCATTGTATGCAAGGTTATGGCATTTCGACTACAGAACTAAGATTAAAGGCAATCCACCTAGCTAAGCAGACAGACCCAGACACACAGTTCTGTGGTGCAGTTGATTGGGCTTACACGTTTATGAAAAGAAATAGCTTATCTATTAGAAAAAGAACACATTTCCAAGCGACTTCCAGGAGACTACGAAGACAAACTGACCAACTTCCAGGCCTTCATCATAAAACTGCACAAGAAGAATGACTACAACCTATCACAAATAGGCAATGCTGACCAAACTCCACTGACCTCTGATCTCCCATCTGATACAACAATTGCACAACAAGGGTCAAACACAGTGTCCATAAAGACAACAGGCAACAAGAAGAACAGGTTTACAGTAATGCTTGCCTGTACTGCTGATGGTGGTAAACTACCTCCATATGTAGTATTCAAAAGGAAGACAAAGCCACATCTCCCATTTCCTAAGGGGATCATCTCCAACGTGCATCCCAAGGGCTGGTTTGACGACAAAATAATGAAAGACTGGTTACAGCGAGTTTGGGGCAGGCGTCCAGGTGCTGGTCTTAAGAGCTTATTAGTATTAGACGCATTTTGTTGCCACAAGAGAACCAATGTGAAAGCCGTCCTTGGACAACAGAAATCTGACTTGGCCATTATTCCCGGAGGGATCACACCAATGCTGCAGCCACACGATGTCGGCATCTCCAAACCAATGAAGACATCACTTCGCTGCAAGTGGATCAACTGGATTTCATCCAACAACCATTCCTTTACAGTGACTGGCCGTATGCGGAAAGCTGAATTAACAACAATATGCACCTGGATCTTGGAGGCCTGGCAGGAGTTAGACCCAAAGGTAATTGTGAAGTCGTTCAAGAAATGTACTATCTCAAACGCCATGGACGGTACAGAGGACGATGTTGTGTGGAAGAAGATGAAACTCCTGCATCATCAGCAGACGATACAACAGAAGGTGAAGATGACAATCTCGACTTGTATTACCATGACGAAGAAGACAAAGAAAACACACCGCTCTCAGTACTTAAAGACATCTACAATATCTTCAATGAAAACAGTAACAATGAAGAGTTCGAGGGGTTTTAATTCATGAGCTATGTCAGTGAATTGAAAATTTGTGTTTAGACTTCAATGCTTAAAAATGACATTTTGCTTAATATTAGTGCAAACATGAGACTTATAATAGAATGTCTTAGAATTTATTTTGTTATGCATGATTTTGTTAATCAGTAATTAAATTGCTGAAACTTGTGTGTATTTTAATTACTTCTTTCAAATCGTTAACAAGTTGTATACATCGTTAAGATATAATTATTTGTCAAATGATTGTTAAATATAAAATCAACAGATGAAAATCTAAATCTGCATCATAATCAGTGACATCTAAATAACCTTTGTTATGCCTCAATAACCATGTGACAACCATAGTTAATCGATACACAAAAACAAAAGTATGGCGATTGTAAGCATAATCTGCCTTGTTCAGTGACATCTAAATACCCTTTGCTATGCCTCAATTACCATGTGACAACCATAGTTAATCAATACACAAAAACAAAAGTATGGCAGTTGTAAGCATAATCTGCCTTGTTCAGTGACATCTAAATACCCTTTGCTATGCCTCAATAACCATGTGACAACCATAGTTAATCAATACACAAAAACAAAAGTATGGCAGTTATAAGCATAACCTGCTGTGTTCTTTTGGAAGGAAATAAAAATAAAACAATACATTTTCAAGAAGATTTTATTGACAATCTAAGCATACAAAGGTAACAAGTCAACAAAAACTCCAAAAATATGGTTTGGCAGCTCATAAGTGGTCTCTGATACATTGATGACTCCCTCAGGGTCGTTGATTTTGGACGATCTTGTGATTGTAAAATTATGATGAAACAATGTATGGGTGTATTATACGTACCCCCATGTTCTGAAATGAATATCCTGGTAAAAAAGTGCACACAATACACATCAAAATACGGTAACAAAAGTAAATGAGAGACTCAGACTCCACTAAAAACTGGGATCATGGACTGGGTGCACTGGTAGGGTAAGTGTCTTCTGCTTTTCTAGAAACACCCAAGAAACAAATCCTCCTAAACTCAACCCTGAATAATCCAAAATTGTGCCTAAATCAGACACTTTACAAAGTCCTTTTTCATTGTTTCAAATGGATTTTGGACCTTGGTAAATCACATAATTGACTAAACAGAATTAATTTAAAGTCCAACAGGTTCAGATATGATTTATGTTCAATTACTATACCTGGCATGAGCACCACATTTATCTTTGCTGTATAAAATTATCATTACTGAAATCCTTATATTCCCTATAAGGGGATCAGGACAAAAGCCTCCCATGAGAAATTATTTTATCAATTGTTTTATCAATTATGCATGTTAACTTGAATCACGTCTTCCCTCTCCAGGTTTCTTGCTTATCTACTTCCTTTACAACTAAATTTGAAATTTTATTTAGTCTAAGTTTCAAAGTTTAGATGAATGGTATAATCAATTAGTTATAATGTATTTTGATTTTTGATCTTTTCATGATGTTCATAATTGCTTAATTAACTATGATAACAACTTTTAATTAGTTTGAAATTGAAGTAAATCAGGAAGTATTAAATTGGAACCATTTAATTTTTTGTTTTCATTTCTAAATAGAATTAAAAACAATACACAAACAAAAAACAAAAGAAAAAATGCAATACAAATACTACTAAAACACACATAAAAGAAACACACAACAAAAGAAAAAATAAGAAAATACACACAAAAAAAAGAAATATATATATTAACATTAAGCTTATTATAAGATGGGGGCTTTTGTCCTAGTGCTCTAGAATTTAAAATATTTTCAGCAATCCACAAGTAGGAAATTTTGACAAAAGTGTGTTTGTAAGAGTATGAACAAGATCTTGCACATTATGTCATGCTAAGAATAGCCCCACTCAATTATTTCTGCCAAATCTGCAAACATGATACAAATCATAATCAAATTTCTACTCCTTCCCTTCAGTAGCAGCTGATAAATATGAAAATTTCCATTAAGCATCAACTTAAAAATATTTATTTGTAAAGGAAGTAGATAAGCAAGAAACCTGGAGAGGGAAGACATGATTCAAGTTAACATGCAGAAACAATATATCAAATATTTAGGCATTCCCTCCAATAGGAGCTGAAAGATCTGTTACAGAAAAGTGTAACAGATGGATGGACTGACAAGGTGATTGCAACACAGTCCCAACTTTAACGACCTGTGTACAACATGTTTAACTTTTTATGAGTTTAGCAAATTTGTTACTCACACAAGACCATGTACCAGATTTCCATACACCAGGACAAGGGTCACCATTACAGGATTGGGAAGTCTCTGGTTTTCTTTGTCCAGAACAATGACTGTTGTCTATTGGTGTATAACGTCCATGCTGTAATACTGCACACTGTACAGAACGATGTGTAATCCCTCCACCACAGCTACGGGAGCAGGTTTCCCATTTACCAAATGACCATCTTTAAATGGAAAGTGTACAAATAGAAAAGATTAGTACATAGACTAATTCTAATTTTTCTGGTTTGTATCAGTTTTAAAGTGAAACCTTTCTAAGCAAATTGAACTGTTTTGGACAGTTAAAGCCAGGTGTCCATGTTTACACAGATTCAAAATGCAAAGAAACTGATAAAATAAATTGACCTTGGAAGTCATGTTTAGCTAATTTTCTGCTTAATGCAGGGTAAAAATTAATAAATTGCACTGTAATAGCAAGCTGATTGATATTTTGTTCAAATTGCAAAAGAAAACTCATTTTAGTTATCTCATATTCAAGTTAACCCTTATTTTACTCTGCTGATCCAAAATTTTATTGTGTTTCCTATAGCTATGCTTTAAAATGCAATTATTCCACTGCACAGATTTAAATAAACCTGCAAAGGGAAAGAGCCATATACACCTTTAATCAACCTTAAGTTTCAAATTCTTCAAATCTCATGATGAGTGTCATAACTTTATTGTTGAATGCAAAGGAAGTAAAGTGAAGTCCAATCTTCCATATATATATATATATCTAGATTTGGATATCATTTATTTCATTTTAAGCTGAACAAACTAAAATGCATCTTAGTTGCGACTTAATTGGAGTAAACATTATTCATGAAATTTTGTTTTTCATTTTGAAGATAATTACAAGGTCAATAATGAGGTCAAATGACTACACCCTGTAATTTAAAAAACACTCCCTACATTCCAAATTTTGAAGATGTTAAATATTTTTTAACTAGAGAAAAGTAGTACTTACCCTGGTGGACAAGGAGTTCCATTACAGGCTTCTGGTATCTCAGCTGGTTTCAAATACAAATTACAATGGAAATCATCCACTCTCTGGTTGTTACTAGTTCTTACACAGGTTACCTCAGGAAAGGAGTGACCTTAAAATATATACCACAGTTATACTAATACTTACACAGGTTACCTCAAGTGAGGAGGAACCTTAAAGCACTCTACAGTGATACTCTTACACAGTTTACATCAGGTGAAGAGTGACCAAAAACAATATACCACAGAGATTCTAGTTTCCAAGTGACTTGGGAAATTTAAGAAAATAAATAATACAAACTACAATAATGAAAATCTGCTATAACAGCACATACAATAAAAATACAATGAGTTATCTACCTTGGCCACATGTTTGACTACACTGTCCTGGTGAACTCAGCCACTTATAACCAGAGTTGCCACCTCCTGTTGGCATATTGTAAACGTATGTAATTTCTGGATCAGTACCAATATATTCTGTTGGATATTGCCTATATACCTACAAATACAATCTATAAAGATTATTGAAATTCTGTCTAGAAAACTAATATCTTGAATCTATATGCATACAAAATGAATGCTCTAAACAAATTAACCAGAGAGATCAATTAGATTTTACTAATATGCATGTAATGATGAACTAGATCCTAATTCATATCATTTTACATGAAGGCCAAATATATTCCTTTCTTTTTTGATAAATAATATGTTTTCTTTTTAGGACAGACTTTTTATAGGTAGGGTCATAGGCATGGTGCCTGTATTAAAAAAGAAAAAATGCATTCGAAACTGAAGATTTCACTGAAGTTAAGATTCATAGTACCTTAATAATGAGATTAGGAAGATATCACAGGCAATTTATATTTTAGCAACATACAAGAAATGTGGGAAATAGCGTTAGTTTTCTCTCAAAAGGTCTACTGTTGAAAACTGTAGTGTTAAAGGGGAAACAAATACAGTTACTAATGTTTCAGTATAGATTACTAAATATCTTCTACTCATTAGATAAATTGATCATCTTTTCCCTCATCATTCTAATGAATTCCACTCATGAAATTTTTTTTTTCATATACAGAAGAAGTCCCACTTAAAAAAAATCATACAAATATCTTTTTTTTTTTTTTTTTTTGATAATTCTCTAAACTGGCTTTATGACCTGGTGGTTACTATCATCTCTCAGCTAAGCCTCCAACTCCACAAATAAAGGTTTTATGATTCCTATAGTCTCTCACCTGAGCCTCTATCTCTACAGGTAATGGTCCTATGATTTCAATTTTCTCTGGTCCCTGTCTCCTGTATTTGACCACAAAATGGTCTGCAGGATATGACCCAGATGGAGATAAAGTTCCATTACTGAAGATTCTTTCTCCTCTAACCAACACACCTATAATTACAGAAAAGAATTAATCCAATCAATCTATCAACACAGTGTATTTTAGACACTGGTGATACTCATCAGTATCTGTAAGAATCAGGCAGTGGGTGAAACATGGTATGAGAAAAAATACTGTTTTGATTGTTTAATGTGACTATTTTTATCATCAGAATCAAGGAAAACAGACAAGATTTTCCATATCATGCTGGACCATTGAGTTACAATTTCATTGAAATGCAATGAAAATGAACATTTCAAGGGCAGATAACTCCATCAAAACCTCATTTTCTAACATTTGATTGAAAAATTTCCAAGTGAATCCAGTGATGTAGAGAACAAATAATGGTCATTTCAATAAAAGCATCTTTGAGTGAAATCATATTGTCAGATTGGTGGGGTTTTGACATGCATGTTTCTGATTTTTCCAATTTTGCCTGATTCCTACAAACACTTACACTTAATCTACTAGTAATATTGGGGGCCAGATTGCTTATTTACTTTTCTGTCTATGTGCATACTGTCTTGGTTATTTCATGTTCTTTGTCATGTGTCTACTTTGTTTGTCTTTGTCTTCATCCCTGAATTATGTTTTATTTTTTTAAAATCACCATTTGAATCCTGGTTACCTTGATTTCCCTTTCACTAAAGTAACCTGATGTCCAATATAACATTGTATTCGTTTCATATTTTACTTTCATTTTAAATTCTTCAGCTGTTTTTTTTAAATTTAGTTAAAGCAATAGTATGGAAGACCCACAAGACCATAATTGTTGCATACAGGCAATATAGTATGGAAGACCCATAAGACCATAATTGTTACATACAGGCAATATAGTATGGAAGACCCACAAGACCATAATTGTTGCATACAGGCAATATAGTATGGAAGACCCACAAGACCATAATTGTTGCATACAGGCAATACAGTATGAAAGACCCACAAGACCATAATTGTTGCATACAGGCAATACAGTATGGAAGACCCACAAGACCATAATTGTTGCATACAGGCAATACTGTATGAAAGACCCACAAGACCATAATTGTTGCATACAGGCAATATAGTATGGAAGACCCACAAGACCATAATTGTTGCCTACAGGCAATATCTACAAAACAATCCAGCAAAATCATTAGCTTTTACATATCGGTATATTATTGAAGTTCTAAATTGTTTTTGTAAGGATGTAGTTTACTCTCCTGTAAAATTTCAAGACAGTAATAAGATACTAGCTATCAAGGTCTGACATTAAAGACTGTTCTGCCAAGGACAAGAAAAATTAACATTTGGACAAGTAGAAGTTAGATTACACTCACATGAAGTACAAACAAATTTTATGTATTTTCTAACATGCATCAACTTAGGAACAACATAGATTTCTATTTGGGCAAGTTGACATCACATCAATTTGCCCAATAGGACAAAGTTCTCAAAATGTTAATGTCAAACCATGGCTATGTCACTTTACATTGGAAATATACATGTTTCCTTTGTTATTAAACTATGTGTCAATAAACAACTGCAAATACCACAAGGTATGCCCATTAAAGAATAATAGAATAGTTAATTAAGAAGAGTAAATAACCAAAATATGATCACAAATGCTTAAAAACATGCATGAGTTAAATCTTTATGCATTTTAGAAAAGAGTGGTGATATTTTGGTTATTCATGACGACCAATTGATTATCCCATTCATTATTAAGATTTCCTCACTTATTCATCGCTTTTTTTCATATGAATTTTATATTTTGTGAACAGTAGATTGATATTCATGTTGTAAAGTTTTGGCGGGAGAAAGTGCGAGAGTGAAATTAATGAATTTATTTCACAGTGTGAATTATCAATTTTTTTACACTGGGAACATTCGATATATCACTGCTATCTATATACTGTATACACTTGAAGTAAGTTGATCCTCCTGTAAGTTAAACCCCTCTTTTGGACCCCCCCACCCCCTCCCCTCTTTTCAGCCCAAAATTTCTGGAACCTAGCCTTGACCCGTGTATAAGTCAGACTGATTTCTGACAGCTGCATCACTAACAATTCCTGTCCCCTAATTACAAAGAGTATACCTGTTTGTTTTTATAAGTTCAATATATTGAAATTAATAATTCCAAGCCAGAGTTGTTTTTATGGTAGCAAGCAATTAAATTCTTGACAAGCCATGTGGATTGTTTTGATACGGCCATTTTCTCATTCATTCTAATTTTGGTACAACCAATAAACCAAATTAAAATCATAAATATAGTGAAAAACAAAAAATAAAACAGAAAGTTTATGATACTCTAACATCTCATTTGAAGATATTTCAGTAAGTTTTGAGGTTTTACCTTAAACAAAAAGAAATTCACAAAAAAAATTGTCATTATGAACTAAAATATATATTACTTATGTCACGAATTATGGTACATTATTGGGTCATTTTCTATTACACCTTTGGGTTTTTGGCTGTATAAGTGCGCACAGGTTAAAATCAATACACAAATTGATGAGTGGGAATACAAATAAAATCAGCATTGTGAGAAAAAAAGGCTAAACAGTAAATATTCTTTTACTACATCACATTTTATCTTTATTCAATACGTAGATAATGAAGACAGTTCTCCTAAAACTAATGTTTACAATTCATAAACATTTTGGGGTAAAAAGCGCCAGTCTGACTGTTCAATGTTGTTGTCATCCTCATGTCAATTAACAAGCTTTCGACATTTTCAAGCTGAAATTTTAGTTCAAAGTTGAAATCTTATCTAAGTCGGAACCCTTCCCAGCAGTTAAAAATTTAGTGCCAAATATCCGAGTTAAAGGCAAGTATATAATTATTCTCAAATCATTGTGCATGGTGTGTGGATGACCAACAATTATATAGGTAATGGTCAGCTTTAATATTTCTGTAAAAAAGACATAGATAGATATGTAAGTCATTGAAATCAGTTACAATAAAACTTTCACAGTAATGGCACAAAAGTAACACTTACTTAAATGACAGAACTGGTTTAAGTTGGTGATCACTATTCCTGTTGCTCCTTTGGGTATCTTCACGAATGTCACATACTCTACAAGTTAACAGAAAACAGTATGAACTAGAACAAAATGCTTCACAAATCACAGCTTGATATAACCACAGAGGTTGAAACCTGAATGGTATGGGCATATATTGACGCCCTATTAAAGCTTCATACAGCTCTAAATTTTGATTGCCATTAAATTTCTGAAACAAGAACTGAAATTAAACAAAAATAGCAGTCCCCCTTTTTGACCATTTTTTCTTTAATAAGCACACCCCTAAAATCAATCCCATCCTTCCTTCTGTGGATACCTCTGGTACGATTTCCAAGACATCCATTGGTTTTCACTCAAATTACATCTGTACATCAGGGAAATGTTTGCTTCTGGTCCATTCTTTGCCCTCATACCTTTTTCAGTTTAAGTCACAACATCCAAAATCAATCCCAGCTTTCCTTTGGTAGTATGTCACCTTGTACAATTTTAAAGGTTCAATTCAATCACAATCAAGTTATAGTCCAGATGTCATTAAAATGCTTCTTTTTTTACCCTTTTTGGTCCCTATTTCCTTAATGAATTAAGTCAAGACCCCAAAAATCAATCACAGCCTTCCTTTTGTGGTATGGTAACTTGTGGTACAATTTCATCAAGATCTATACAGTTATTCAAGTTTGCGTCTAGACATGAAGTGTTTACATATGACAACCACAGCTTGATACCATGATATAACTGGAAATTTCTTGTAGTTGTATAAAAACTGGGAGCAATGCTAATTAACTTGAAACCTCCACTCCCCCACTTGATAACATGCACCTTCTGGTCTCTAAATTCATTTGGGTCAAAACCTAAAAAAGGAGGTTGGAATATGAAATATGTAATAAAAATTCTGTGAAAGTTTCATTCAATTTCATTCAATGGTGTAGGAGTAGTGGATAAGAGTTGGGTACCCCTCTGTTTAGAGAAAGGAGGTCAACACTACCGCTACATACTTTTTCCTTACATGTCAATATACTTCCATATGGGAGTGTAGTACAGTGATATGTAAGGATTATGACACAACAGTGCTCTACCACAATACGAACCCTGTGAAAATAAACACAAAACAGAGCATTAATGGAACATTAAGTGATACCCCATCATGTAATGGTAAAAAATGGGGATTGCACAACATTAAAAAAAATGATCTTAACCTGTATTTTAAGGTACTGAACAATTGTGCAAAGCTCCAAAAAGATTCTTTGATCCATTCTTAAGTGATCACCGGACAGACGGTCAGACACACATCTTTTTGGGGGCCATCATAAAATACCTGGCCACTTTGTGTTGCAAGGTATCAGAATGCTACATGTGGAACCCTATGCTGGCTAAATTTGAACCACAAAAATTTCCTGGTTCCAAATATTTCTACAAAATGTGTCTTAACAGAGTGACCCAATGTTTTGTTCAAGTTAAAACTGGGGAACCACCCAGAAAATCTCTAAAATCCAACAACCTGTTGTGTCCATAATGTACTTGTGGTAGACTGACAGAATGAAGGGGCATTCAGACCATTACTAATTCTCATCATCCCTTAACAACAAAAGATCAATATGAGGGAACCTTGTAAAGATAATACTCAAGTTAAAAGCTCTCCTTTAGCTGGTAGAGGATTGTCATTTGAGTGCTATTTTGTATTTGAATGAATCTCCAGGTTTTCTCTAATGTCAGTTTTTTGTACATATGACTTTTCCAATTGGCTAATTATTCAATATGCCCCTAATTTTTTTTCTAATTTTTGCAAGTGGACAAGTATTATTTTAAACACTGTTCCAGATACTGTAAATGTACTCATTTTTGCTATTTTTGCTGTGGACAGAAAAATGCAAAAATAATACCTACTAAATTGATTTTAACACCAAATGATGCTAATTTTTTTTTAAACTGTGGAAATTAATACGCTTACAGTATTTACCCAGTATAATATTGATATTTAGTACACAAACCTCTAGCAGATCCTTTGTTGTGGGTACCCCTGTATTCCCTACATGTGTTACCTCTTCCATTACATATACCACACTTGTCAAACATCAGACCAGATTTGTGATGACCATCACATCCAAAATCCTTTGAAAAAATTCTCTTTATTGTGTTAGTATTTTACAATGACTGTAACAATACATTTTGTATAAATGTCATCACAAAAAGAAATTCCATTTTAAAGAAAACCAGTACAGTTTCTCAAGGACTATGCCATCTTTGTTGAATTTTGATTTCACAAGAAAAACTGTGTGTTGGCTTACATACTGTGTAGTTTGAGGCTTTTTAATATATAGTGGATTTCACTTGCTTGAACTTGAATGGTTCTACATCCAAAATTTCTTAAACACATTTCATAGTACCAAAATTCTCTTCTATATAACCAAAACCTTGGTTGTCTGAAACACTCAAACTAAATTGTTGGTCTGCATAAAAATAAGTCTTAAAAAATAACCATTGCTAACTCAAATTCATTAGCCATTTTGAAAGTTGGGATTATAAAAAGTGTAAAAACTGAAGCCCTTTCATTAATGAAATTGTCATTTAAGGTAATGACAGGTAATATAAATTTATGTCATCACTAATTTGGTAGTTCAATTTAACATGGTACTGATTGACTTCAAGAATGTCTCAAGTCGGCAAGATGAAAAAACAAAACAAAAAATCATAAAACCAAAATATTGGACTAAGAACTCAAGCTCAATAAATACCACAATTCAAACAGTAATTTTAATTTTTCATAAATCAAAACAACCGTTTGAAATTGAAATTATCCCAAAACTTCAAAACATCGAAGGAGGTAAGAAAATTCAGGAACTCACAACCAGATTGAAAAAATCCAGAAATCTCCAACCTTCAGTTTCCTAACTATCATAAGCTGGAACAAAAGTTAATGGTTCCAGCTACCAAGTTTTTAATGTACAAAGTAGTTTACCTCACATTTTCCATTGATACAGCGCCCAGTATGGGAATGGCTTGCACAGGAAGTACCATCATGATACTTCATAGAGCCCCTCGGAACTTCAATATGTCCTCCTAACCAATGACACAGCAAATGACAGGGATGTTCAGCTGTTCAATAAATAAAGCATCTTACATTGTAATGAAAGGTCTATAAAATTTCTTCAATCAATCAAATTTTAAGCAAGTACTTTTGATGCAATCATTAATCTATTGACATGTAAAAATGTGAACAGGCAAAAAAACATTTTTATTCCATGTTCTACTTCAGTTTTAACCATGCAATAGTTTTAGTACATTAATTAAGTTGAGTTGTCTACCATTGCATTCATATGGAAAAGATACATGCTCCATGCACATCTTACACTCGAATCACAGACATTGTACAAAGTTTCATTGAAGTCCATTGAAAAATATAACGGAAATTTTCTGAATGTTACAAAAAAAAATGGAAACATAAAAATGATGGTTAACAATCATGAGATTATCTTACATGAAGAAGAGGCATGAGGCAACCAGTTGTAGCGATGACCATTGTATAATTCTCCATTGGTAGCAGCACACTGTTCCTCTTTAAAATTGTATTGACTGGTTGCACATTCCTAAAATTAAGTTGCTTCTTTAAAATATGATTAACTGAATGAATAACCAAGGAAATTAAGACTTGAGAACATATTTCAATGGATTACAAGACATAGAAAACAGACACACACAACAAATAACATGAAATAACCAAAATAACACATGAAGAAACAAAAGAAAATGAGCAACCCCGACTCCACTAAAAACTGATAGCATGGACCAGGTACACCTCAAAGGAGTGAATAAGTATTTGATTATCCTGCACTGTAACACACAAAGTGACACCTAAGACAACCATAAAAGGCTTGATTCATATAATAATCATGATTTTTTTTTTAATATGATAGTCATATGATTATCATATAATTCTTATATGTAAATATTGGCTTACATACATATATGATTATCAAATATTTGTGAAAAAAAAATAAAAAAATGTGGTCACGCTGATCTACAATGGTCAACGCTGAAGTGCGTTGGTACCCAATTTAACATAGCTGCAAAATTTTACGTGCATAAGCACATAAAATGTTACGGAGGACACAAACAAACTCAAAGGAAAGTCATGAAAGTAGCTAATATATTGTTGCATGCATAAACAAATTTAACAAGCATCATACTAATTTTGAGTGTTAACAGTATTAGTATTAATGCAGTATCAAAACTTAAAAAATATGTTACGATACTCATGGTATTTCGAGGAATGTAAACTGTAGCTATGGGTAATGAAAGATAGTGGATACTGAAAGTCGTATTGCATGCATCATGAAAACTTAATTAGATATAATTAAATGATTTACCGGGTCTTTTTGCTTTTTATGAATTTGATATCATGGATTTTTATCTTTTGAAAAAGTCAGACATGCTCGCACAAAGAATCATGAAGCGTATTCTATAGTTGAAAAGCGAAATAGAAACTGCAATATACGAGTTCAAAGAGTGTATTAGAATGTTGAAGGCACAAATTAAATTCCAGTGGACCAGAGACTGTCATGTTTCTCTTCATATTACATATAGTCCTAAAATCCATCAAATCTAGACCTCTGTAGCATCAATCATTCTTCAATAATTTTAACAGCAGTGTATAGGATGACAAACATGCAGAGAAACAAAGCACCTTTTATAGTACATGACATTTGTATTTGCAAATTCTACATGTAGTTTATACGCTAAGAGTTATCCACAACCATTCTACAGCTAAGTTAGTCAAGAAATATTTTCATGTTAAAGAGTACTGTCCTTCTAAAAAAAACTGCCGGTTTTATTAAATTTTCCACTGAGTGTAGGAAAAAAATGAAGTAAAATTATTAATTTTGTTTTTATATAGTTGAAAGTATGAACGAAATGAAAGCAAAGTTTTTTTTCCTGATTGCATGTATTAGTATCAAATCTGTCGAATTTCAAGATAATCGTATACATGTATTTACGGTATCAATGGAAAAAAATCTACATGAGAGACAAATATTTCAGCAAAGTACACAAAAAAAGCACCTCCTTGTAGGGGCTAACACATTTCTGTGTTGCTATTGGCAGTCAACAATCATGTCTAACCATCACAGTTCAACGTGATCATAAACGCACTATGGCATGCTACCATTACACTTCCGCTTGACCATCAAACCTCAGCGTCCCATCTCAGTTCTGAGTCTTACATATATAAATAAGCTAAAGCTTTATTTTCATATAAGCTAACTGGCCAAGTGGTCTAGGGCACTGGACATTGTGCAGGCGGTATTGCCACAGATGTCACAGCAGTACGAGTGTGAGTCCCGTGGAGGGAACAGCCAAAAATTTGTTACACAGGAAACATTTAAAAATTTACTGCCATCTATATAATAAAATAATGTAAATATTTTTATGATCCTATCTAATGCAGGATACAATAAACAATATCTTTGTATGGTCTATAGTGTTTTATTTAAGGAGGTAATACCTAGGGTTAGGGACACAACTGTCAAAAATTATTGGAACGTTTTACATCAATCTCATGTAATCATCAAAGTAACTTGGACTGATTTCATTCTGTTTCAAATGAAAGCTTGATGTGCTTGTTGAAATTGAATAAGAAACAAACATATCACTGATTTCAAGAGTTATGTCCCTTACCTTAACTCTACCTCCTTCATACTTCATAGAGGTATGGTGTTGTACTCATATACACATGGGCTGGGTCTTCATACTCAACTATTACATACAGAGCATATGTGAGGTATGAATTACAAATAAAAAGACTAACCCCTGTGCTAATGAGTACTACACCTTACCTAACATAATTTATTTCTATTGTATTGTAATAAGACAAAAAAAATTCTGCTTTGACACAAATTATTTAGGTGACCAAACTTCTTCAAAAAATAAATACTGTAAGATAATTTGCACTTAATAATGAAAGAGCTTGCACATGAAATAACAGAATGCACATATCATATGTAAATAAAAATATGATGTGTATAATCTGAAAAATTTAGAATGAACTTTTCATAGAGCTTCCTTACTGGCTACCAAGTTTCATGAAATTCTGTAAAGCAGTTTTAATGGAGTTGCAATAACTACTTGTGTGAAGAACAGTACAAAAACACCTTGTCCTACCAAAGTGGGAGGGGACATCAAAAACATGTACCTCTACTAAAGTGGGAGGGAGACATCAAAAACATCATGTCCCTCTATCAAAATTGGAGGGAGACATCAAAAACACCATGTCCCTCTACCAAAGTGCGAGGGAGACATAAAAAACACCATGTCCCTCTTGGAAGATATCAAACTATATACTATTACCTGAACATTACATAGTTTAGCCATCACTGTATCTCCTGAACAATCCCTTCCTGCATACCTTGGCCTATAGTTACAAAACAGCAGTTATACAGTTTTATATTTCCTCTCATAAGATAAGTTAAAAGCAAAAGTGTGTTAGGTAAAGTTTCATGAAAACCAGTGAAACAGATGTCAAGTTTTGCAATATACAGAAAATAAAGGACATCTAAGTTAAGGTTTCATAAAAACTTAACATACCAATAAATTGTTCTTAAATATACATGTACATACAAATCAATCTTTATTAAACTCAATAGACAGAGTAATTCCTTTTACAGACCTCTTTATAAGTCTTATGTATTGTGTAAGTATACCAGAAATACATATAAACACAAATGAACTGAAAATTTTAAGATTCATTTTTATGTTTCAACTTACTCAGGATTGGAGCATGTTCTGGTTCTTGTTTTAACCCCTCCTCCACAGGATCTAGAGCATTCAGACCAACTGCTACTCCATGAAGACCAGCCTCCATTTATTGGGCCTGGTGCCCCTGCTCCCATGGCTACACATTTACCTTCTATGCACCACTTATAATTAAATATGAATTATTTTGTATTAAAATTGTAATTGATGCATTAGAGTAATGTACAAGAAAAAAAATACTATCATTCTATTTTTTATCTAAAAATAATGTGACAGAACATCAGAAATGTCCTACATATAGGTAAAGGGTCTGGAACATGCATGGCTTAAAATTGTTATGGCGGATGATGAAATTCAGAAGTAATTGTTTAACCTTCTAACACCGGAACTAAGTATTAGTTTCACATATTTTTGCTGGTTGAGACATTATCCATAGCTGTTAGGCAGAGCCTTGGCAACAGAATATGGAGTCACGAAAGTAATGCCTAATCTTGCATCTTATTATAACAGGAAAATGATGTGTTTAGACGACAGTGTTTGAAAATTTTTATGCATGTAATACACTTATTAAAATTACAATATTTCACTTTTTTATGAATATCTTTATTCATGTAATTTTCCTGAGGACAGCCAGTTTTGAAGGTGTGAATATAACTACTTGTACATGTATTATTATGAGGTTCAACACAAATAAATCCTCTCCCTCATAGCTGAAGCCTAACATCTTATGAAAGACAACAGGTATTGCAGTAACAGAATTTTACACCACAAAACAACTTATTTTGTATCTAATAGCAAAATTTTGAATATAATCTTTAAATATTCACTAATTTATTCATTAAATATATTCAGCAGCATGCTGGTATGGATTCAAGCAAGTGGTACATTGTACATACATATACTCGAATCGGAAGAGGCAGGGTTTTTTATATGCATATAATTTTTTTAATTTTACAAACAATAATCTTTAGTATAAATCCTAGCCTTTCTCCCACCATCCTTAACTTAAAATCTTGGACCAATCCTTGAAATGTCTAAAAGTAAAAGGGACTCCTACCTTTCTATTGCCACATTCTGTCCCATCAATCAGTGGTTGACCCAGTATGTAACAGTTTTGTCCACTTCTACATTTAATTACACTACAATCCACCTGTTGGTAATATAAAAAATATCCTATACCACTCAATACAATACAACCAATGGAGACAAACAACAGAAAAGATATCTTAGAAATGTCAATACATTCCATTGGTCTATGCCAAAAGAAACAGAAAAGTGAAAATTGTGCATTGATATGGCCAAATAATAAAGCCACTTGATTAGGCCAACTAAAAATATTGTTTGGTTCTTAGGTCCAACCTTGTCTTTAAAAGTCTGCCTCATTGCCTATATCAGTACAATAAAAACAAAAATACACTTCCCTCTTTTCTTCTCACTATAAACAATGCAAAAAATTCCGCTCTGTAATTGATTTATATGAAAATCACCGGAGAACCAAGAATATTAACTTTGAATGGCCTTATTGCATATGACATATTTAAAAATTAATTTATATACAATTAATTGAAACTGTGGGTCAATAATATGTACTTATTTTGAAGACAATACAGACTATTCATTTCAATTCATCAATGAATAATGAATAGACTTAAATAACGAACTTCTGTAGGTATAGTTTTATTAACAAGGCCTTATTCATAGTTACCAGATATTAACAGAAATATCAATTAAAAAGTAGGCAATCCAATACAGCTTATTCTGTGCATTACTATGCAATCACCTACATTTGATCGCCCTATATTAACGATCACCTTTGAATCAAAATTTCTTCAAAAGGGGTCAGATAGCAATGGCAGACTTTCAGTAAACAGGAATTAGATGTCCGACAGGCCTGAAATTGGACCCAATGACACAGGACCCGTACCTGATGCTGGATACTAAATATCAAGAGGCTGTGATTAGCAGTTGTTGAGAAAAGTGTTATAAAAATAATTTAACTGCCTGCCCGCTGGAGGAATAGTTCAGTTTAGACAGATATTTAGGCGACACAGGTTCAAAATGCATGAAAACTGAATGGACTTCAACAGATGTTTCTTAAACCTAGGTTTCCAATTATTTTTTATTCAGTTGAACTAAAAATCTACAACCTCAGTTTGTATGCTGAAATTTTGATACAAACCTCTCCAGAACACTGTGTAGAATCTTTACCTTTACCTAGCCGACACTGTGTGTTATAAGAGTAATACATCCCAGGTTTCTGTTGGACATTGTATAGGTTAGTCGATCTACCAGCAGGGGTATCATTTAAACAGACACTTTTAGATGAACTGTGACAAGAATACAAAAATGTATTAATACCCTGGTACATCATTAGGTAATAATCTGTAGACAAAAAATTTTTAAAAGAATGCATCATTATTGGTTAATTTTAACATGGTAAAATTAACCAAATGTCAGTATTCATTCATTTAATATTACTCTTTGACATTAAGATTTTAATCAACAGATATGGCGACCAAAGAATACTATACCTGAGAAAATCCTCCAAGTATTTAGCACTACATCTAGACCACTTTAATGTGCCTGCATTGTTAGCAGCCATGATGAAAGAATTGGAATCACAGTCATCACCATCCCCATCATGTTTCATACCCAAACTGAAAATATAATATAAGTATTCAATAGTTTAAACAACAACATATGTTAATGAGGTAGACCTAGGGTAAAGGAAATAACTTTTACAAATCATTGGAGTATTTGTAGTCAGCATTTTACATCAAATTCATGTAAGCATCAAAGTAACTTTGACTGGTTTCATTCTGCTTCATTTGAAAGATTGATATGCTTTAGTGAAATTGAATATGTTACAAACATATCACTGATTTCAAGAGTTATGTCCCTTACCCTGGTCTACCTCCTCAAGTTCATGTAAATGAACATTCTTGACTGAACTAAAGAAAGAAAATGTATAACAGGAATAATGAACACTATAAATTTAAGAACTTGTTTGCTTACTAAAGTTACAAAAACTTTATCCTATGGAGTCCTCTGCAGCATGTTCACCTCAAGTGTGGCTTCAATTACTGGCGGATTGTACCAATGACTAAAGTTGGAGGTCACAACTTCACTGCCAAGCACACAGTATACAAGAGATATAAAGTCACTTATAGTTAAGTTTGTTAGTTTGTTTGTTTGTTTGTTGGGTTTTAATGCCCGAGCAGCAATATTTCAGCTATATTCAGGCAATGAACATGATAAGGATGATAAAATGAACATGAAATGATGAGGAAATGAAAAATGGGATGGGACATGAGGGTAATGGGGTTGACAAATTTTCATTGCCACTGGAAATAGGGAGAAGTGGGTAGGGTCGGGCAATTTAGCCTCCTGTGGCGGAGCCCTATGGTTCCTACTCTGGGAGAATACCACAGTAAGGTTCTTTAACGTGGGAGGAATGTGGCATCTTTCCCAACACGGTGCACCACTATGGTTTGCGGTCAGGTTTTCCGTATTATAGCCTGACAACCCCAGCATGTAACACGCCAGGGGTACCCCATTCCACCACCTGGGGCACACAACCCAGTTGCTCTGTGGGCAGAGCGCCTTAGCCCCCGACTAGGGTTCTGAACACTATTTAGTCGCCTTTTATGACAAGCTTAGCGCTGCTGCAGGCTCATTCTTTTGCCACCCAGACCTGCACGGGGCATTTCTAGTTAAGTGTCAGCCCCTGTAAGAATCAGGCAGTAGGTGAAACATTGCATGGAAAAACCATCATTTTGATCAGAATCAAGGAAAACAGACAAGATTTTCCATATCATGCTGGACCATTGAGTTACAATTTCATTGAAATGCACTGAAAGTATCCCTGAGTGATATTACATTGTCAGATCAGTGGGGTTTTGACATGCATGTTTAAGATTATTCACATTTTGCCTGATTCTTACGAACACTAATACTTATGAGTCAAAATAATGCTTACCAATTAATCAAACACTTTTTGTTCTTGAAATGCATGAAGTAACTGCTAATGGATCAATCAATCAAATATATACTGACCAGTCTATATAACTACTGCTTACCCTTAGGGTACAGTGGGAAATTTCCTGAGGTTCAAATTTTTGCTATACTTGCAAGGTTAAGGGAATCACGAAAATAAAAACTTGCCAAATTTAAATCCAGATATTTTATGTATATGACTTCCATTCCATTAAATCTGAAGACAAGAAAAATAGACAGGGAAATTTGACAACTCTGTTCAAAGAGCAAATCGTGAAACTTGGCATCCACAAAATTTGGTTTCTGTGAAAATCACCCACTATACAATACTTCATTAGTAATGATAGTTCAAATCATTGATCTGTAACATATTTCATGCTTAGATAACCGCGGGCATAACACCTGCACAACTTACTATGGCCTGAGTTTCAAATCCAGTAAAATGTGTTTCACTGAACAGTGAGCTATTTCATGATCAAAGTTAATTAACTCTGAATGACTGACTCGCTATCTTGTGACACACTTCATGAGCTGTGAAAAACGGTATATTTCATTGGCTACATTCAGCCTATTCTGGACATCACATTGACGGACTCACCTGTGCCCTATTTCATGAGCAATAGTCAACCCAGTCTGTACACCAGTGTCTTCATTGACAGAACATTTGTACTGTTGAGAACAAAGCTGTCCATTATAGGATAACCCTACATTACTATCATCCCCTCGGTCTGCCAGGTCAAGTCTAAATGAAGAAAATGACTGTGTAAGCATTTGTAAGAATCAGGCATAATGGGAAAAATCAGAAAAATGTATGTCAAAAACCCACTGATCTGACAATATAATTTCATAAAAGGATGAGTTATCTAAATGAAAAGGCCACTGTTTGATCTCTGCATCACTGAATTTGTTTAGAAATTTTTCAACAGAATGTTACAAAAATAGTTTTTTTGACAGAATTCTCTGTTCTTGAAATGTTAATTTTCAGTGAATTTCAATGAAATTTTAACACAATTTAACAAAATGACATGGAAAATCTTGTCTCTTTTCCTTATTTCTGATAGTACAAATGGTCAAATTCAACTTTTTAAATGGTGGTCAAGTTAAACTTTTTATATGACGATTTTTTTTTTTTCATATCATGTTTCATACACTGCCTGATTCTTACAATGACTGACACTTAATTGTACAAAGTGAAACCTGTCAAAACCCACCACCTTGAAGATTATAGTTCTAATTACACAGGTGTTTGGATTACCCAGGTTCAAAATACATTTAGACTGATACAATGGGACTTAAATGGGTTATTACTTTTTGCATTTTTCTGTCCTCCCTGAAAATAGCAGAAAATAGTACACCATGAAAATTACTATATTTACAATATCTTGATAACTAGTTCTTACAATCAAAGCAAATTTTGTATATTACTTCCCCTTCTCCTACATGTACCTACTTCATAATCGCTTTTTCTATTTAGCACAGTTCTTCTATAATTTTTTTCTTCACTTTGGAATGAATATAATGTTGTTTTTTTTAAGCTAACATATCAGTTTATCATATGAGAAAAGAATACTTCCCCTATATACCAATAGCCGCTATGGTGGAATCAGGAAGGGAACTGACTGTTTGAAAAAGATTAGGCCAATCAATATTGCTAAATGTTTAAGTCGCTGACTAAAATATTATTCAGGAAACAAGCAGAAAAACATTAATTCTTCTTTAAACTGCTTTAAGAAGGCTGTTTCAAGTACTGTAAAACAACTTATTTCCATCAATTAATCTTTTCGTGTTTCAGGATATGAACTTTATTTTGCTACTATTTAGTTAAGCAATTACCTCTCTTCAAAACATTTAATTCCATAATGAAGGGACTTAATTACGGCCATTCATTTTTGCAAATTTTTCCTTGCATGAGAAATTAATGGAAATATTTTATTGCTTGCAAAAAAAAGTCCTTTTACAGTAATGAAAACATAAAATCTTTTTATTTCACTATTTCTGACTACCTGGTAATTAGTAAAACATGGTCAGCATGTCTTGGATTGGAGTCATCAGCTGGATTATGTTTCACTTGCCACTTACAAAAGTCACTCAGCAAAGTAGGTGTATCAGTGACTATTGAAAGGTCATTCTGAAACAAAGAAATTATGAATGTTAGCAATGCAGCCGTCCAAAATCAGTATGACTTATAAGCAAGTCAAGGCTAGGTTCCAGACATTTTGGACTGAAAAAGGGGGGTCTGACTTATACTCAAGTATATATAGTAATGCAGCTTTTTATTTTATAGAAAAATTAAGATATTTCTTCACCGAAACTCCGTTTCTATTATAGAAGATGTGGTAGTGACGAGGATGCTTGTATGCTGATTATTTACACTTTTTTTTAAAATGTTTCTAAGTTAATGTTACATGATGATGTTGGTATATTACTTCTTTAGGTAAGGTAGTATTATTCATCCCATTATAAGTGCATATATATATAATCAATTGAAATTTCAAAAAAAACTTTCTCCCAAGGGAACTACTCTTATTTTTTTAAGACTTTATATGTACATCAAATAAGGAATCTTTCAACTGAAAATTGGCCAATACCACACTATCAACTTATTAAAAATTACATTTTAGACTTTTATTTCAATTCTTAACAAGATTGTTACATATAGCCATATAGCCATATGTCCCCCAACACCACAAAACAATTTAGAGCAAGAGTCCCATTACTGCTGTAAGAAAGTAGAATCATAATGAAAGTGCAATATGATCAAAATATGTGGTGGCTAACAATTCTACAAAATTTGAATAAAACCCCATGAGTGGTTTCCAAAGAGTAACGTCCACTAAACAGGATTTTTTCCAGGATTTTGAAAGCTTTAGTCACTTTCGTTTTAAAAAATGAGGACCATTTTTAATGATATATTTCTTAAAGTAGTATTTGCATCTAACACAGGATATTTCAGTGTCATCTGTTATTTACAGCACTGTGTAAAGACATGAAATAAAACTTAAAAAATGCACATTGCATATGAATAAAGCACATTTTTTTTCTTCAATATCATGCAAGCATGTTTTCCAGACAATCAAAATAGCATACCTGTGGTTGAATTAAAACTAAAGCTGCCCCGGCTTAAATAATCATAAAAAAAACAGAAATCCTTTTACACTCTAAATAATATGTATAATCTAAACATCCCTGGCATAATTTTAAATGTCTTTAATACTGAAATATTGCTGTTTTCTGCATGGCCACCCTTTGTAGGAAAAAAAATAAAAACCTTATACATGCACTGAACAGAAATAAATATTTTCATATAAATATTTCCCCTATGGCACCTCCTGAGTTTTTTTTAGCACAATTTCAAAACCCTGAGGTGTCTGAGTTTATTGATAGCATAAATTATATTTTCAAGATCAGCATAAATGATATTTTCGAGATCGTAAATATTGCCAACATTCAACATAACACCATTAGTGACCAAATTACCCACATTTGGTTTACACTCAAGTTTGATGTACAAAAATAATGACAAATTACTTTTTATGTCATTTTGATACAAATTTAACCAGAAGTAAAAGAATTCCCAGTAGAAATTTTTAGCAGCATTTGAATTTTATATAGCTTTAACCATGTGCGTTAAAGTCACGCTTGGGTAATTATCAAATAATTGACATTTACTCCATGTGCCTGATTAGTGTAATTGCGTACTTGGTGATTGTCGACACCTGTTAGGAGTTGTAATTAGCTTGGGGTAATAAAATTTTTTACCACTTGAACCAATGTTGGGCTTACAGCTCTTCAAGTCTTTTTGTACTTTCAAAGATTTCAGGTGACAAAATGAAACTAGATTATTTTCGTCATTCTCAAAAGTCTTCACCAATGACAAAAATGACAAGTGCTAGAAAAAGCACTAACTAACTCAAGTGTGACAGTGGGGCACACACACATACATTTCTATGTTCCCTTCCACGTTGTGGCTGGAGACAACTTACTGTTCAGAAATTTACCTGGTCATCTTTAAGTATCATGATTTCCACCAATGTCAGGTAAAGCTTATATCCTAAACTGGAATCCAGAAATCTTTGTGCTGCCTATACAGTTGATAAATAACAGCAATATAGTGTTGAGTGGTGGACAACACAATAAGGAGATAAAGTACAAGTATTTTTAAGAGTCAGGCCAAATGGGAAAAATCTAACACATGTCAAGTATTAACCAATCTGACATTTACTCTGAGAAGTCTGACCATAATGATTTCACACCAACAGATATGTTTCTAGAAAAACAGAGGATGCTTACCCTACTGGTGCATCTGGTCCATACTTGCAGTTTTTAGTGGAATCTGAGTTGCTCATTAATTTTAGTATGTATTATTTTCGTTATGTCATGTTCTGTGTTGTGTCTGTCTGGTCTTTGTCCCTGGATCATACATTCTTTTCATTTCTGCTAGAACTTTGGTTCCCTAGATTACTCTTTTAATAAAATAACACGAAAATGTTAGAAAATTAAAATTTTTGTGTATGTGCTTGAAATGTTCATTCACAATGCATTTCAATGAACTTATAATCCATTTTAATAAAATGATATGGAAAATCCTGTCTTTATTCCTTGATTCTCGTGGTACAAAGAAATGTACCAGTCATTAAATTTGTGGGTTATTTCATAACATGTGTCACCCACCACTTGATTCTTATGGTGACTGACACTTTTACATTAATCTAATACTATGACAATACAAATTTTCATAAAATAAAAAATAATGTTTGTTTACAGTATGTTAAATTATACTACTTATTATACTTATAAGTGCATGGCAACACAACATAACAGGAAACATTGACCATATTTTTTTGTCTCAAAATTTCTTACTCCTTAAATTTTACTATAGCAGACTACTGCAACCATATTGATATACAACCACAAATCACCATAAAACATAATGATACAAGTTTATAACTTGTCCTATTGGGCTTGCTGTAATAGTTCCTGTACTGATATCATTACTGGTATTTTTCTTTATGGATTTAATTTCAGTTGTTTTTAAGGAGGTAGATCTAGGGTAAGAGACACAATCATACAAATCATTCGAATGTTTGTATTTCAGCATTTTACATCAATCTCATGTAAGCATGAAAGTAACTTGGACTGATTTCATTCTGTTTCATATGAAAGCTTATAGGCTTTGGTGAAATTTAATATGATACAAACATATCACTGATTTCAAGAGTTATGTCCCCTACCCTAGGTCTACTTCCTTAACTGCCCTCTCGATTTTGTTCCTTTGAAATTGGAGTTTCGCATATTTGTTGCTAAAATTTAAGCAATTTTCCAGCTATCTGTCTACCAACCTATACATTCATGGGCTTGACAGAGATTGAAACACATAACTTTTACTACAATGAGTTAAAGCTGTAGCTGTGCCTTTTACACAGTCACAATTAAGCTCAGTTTTTCGGGGACAAACAAATCTTACTATATTTAGAACTGTGGTGACAAATCTTTTAGTATCATCACCATGGTAACTAACTGCTTCAGGGGCAACAACTGCTTTGACTTCTAAATACTGTCCTGCATATCTCTTCCTCCTACTATGGGACTGTACAACATTATCTTCCAGATCTGTGATGGGGTCTAAAAATTAACACAATGTATAGCACCAATGATTTAGATCTATTATGAACTAGGTTCTTGCGTTCTTTCAATAGAATCCAACTGTAAATCTGCATCTGATTCTTGATTTTAACAATAAGCTTTTTTTTGTGTAAGGAATTAAACAATTAGAAGATTGTGTACCTGATATTTACATGTGGTCTTCAATCACATAAAAACGGATTTCAACAACAACTACATGCTTAAAATTCTTATAGACAATAATGGATTTTTAACTCCAGTAGACATGAAAATTTGTAAATATATATATTCCTCTTTTATAGTCAAGTTCTGAAAATCTGGAAAAAAAAACTTACAAAAAAAATTGGTACAGAATTTTGTTTCCAAAACTTTAATACATTGTACGTTATGTTAGTAACAAGAAACTAAAAATTTTACTTTATAAGCAAAAAAATATTTAGCAGTATAAAATTTATTAGACCTCTTCACCTCTTTGTTGAAGCCTGTGATAACAAAGAGATGATTTCTGATTACCGGTATCACAAGTAGCAAATCCTTGTTTCTTGAGAAATTATAGACTTAAATTACCTGAAAGCGAACATTTCGATCTTGTAGCTGATCTTCTATACACTAAATGAGGATCACTAGAGATGCCAGTGAGAGAGACATGATGCTGTTTTACTGGCTGTATAACTAGGTCATGGTCATCAGCACTAATAATACCATGCTAAAAATAGAACAAATCAGGATATCTAAACAATCATTGATACAGGAATAGTTCAAAATGCCATCAACCAGACAGAAAATTAAATATAAATACAATTTGGGAAATATATTGTTTCTTCCTAGCAGAAGAGATATACTCCCTATTTTAAAGCTTTGACCCTTCTTAAACTCTGTGCCTTTCAACATTCCTTTCATCTGTGGCAACATCTCTTCAGCACCTGCTTATGAAGTTTTCAAATTACAACTCATACATAACGCCAGAGTTTGCCAAAATTACTCGAGACTTTTTGTACAGCATTATACTTCTTACAATAGGCTTTGTAAGTATCTATCTTGTTTCAGTTTCCCTTCCGTAATTCCAATGTAAAACGCATTGAAATCAAAAGACCGATCTGCACTTCATTATTTAATTCTGGGAAATCAAAATGCTGCATCACAATGCAAAATCTTCTATTTTATGCTTTTCTTAACATTTTTAACCTGTAGAACTAGAAATTTGTCATTTTTTATTCAGAAGTTTTACACAAAAAGATATATTTCTTTTACATATTGAACCCAATGGTTTATTAATGACGAATCTCCATGCATATGAATGGTAGACAAGGACCCATTCTCATAAAACCATCGAGTCACATGATGAGACTTACATACCCTATTAGCTCTCTTGAACAGGGTTATATAGCTACAAGTTTCAAGTCATTACCACAGAAGTTTTATGGTTGTCATCATGGACTCATGGTGTATCCAAATGCAGTGTCATAGCTTTCCTTTCCCCTTTCATTTACCCTGGACATGACAATTTATGAGCAATTTGGCAGGGGTTTCCAGGAAAACAGAAGATGCAAATTACCCTACCAGCGCACCTGATCCATGCACCCAATTTTTAGTGGAGTCAAAGTTACTCATTTATTTTTGTTTCAATGTACATGTTTTGTTTTTGGTTATTTCATGTTCTTGCGTGTATCTATTTTCCCTGTCTAGTAGTCAACCTACATTAAGTTCTTTTCAATTAACGTTGAATCCGGATTCCCTTATTTTCTTTTATGAAACTTTATCAGTCTTTTTCAGTTCTGACACCAAAAAAGAGACTTATTAATGAATAGCGTAATACCTCTAGTTATAAAAAAAATCACACCATGAATACCATAACTAGTTAATAAACAGACTGATTAGAATAATTCCAGAAGATGTTATTTGTTCTGTGATGAAATTAAGATTTTAAAACTGTTTTCCAAGCAAATACTTCCTCCTATCCAAATTACTTAAGGAAAAATATTATTTCTGGATTCATTATTGCAAAATTAACTCCATTTTGAAAGAAAACAGTCAAGTAGCACAATGCCCAATAAATTATTTCCTAAAATTTTCTAACTACATGTAAGTAAACTTACAAAACCAATGCAGGTACTGATGGCAGCAGATGATTGGTTGCTACCTTTAATGTAACCATGGTGATGACAAAACTCTTTTTCTTGATAACATGGTTCTAATAAATTTGTATTGTTGACACCAACTTTCTGAACAATACATGCTGAAACATGACAAAATGCTACATGTATTCTTTATGCACATGATCCTTGTTATATTGAGAAGGTCATAACCTTTTTTTTTTGCATTATTCATTCTGATAATACGTACAGGTACAGTAATATAATGCATAAGCAAACAAGAAAAAAAACTACCTTTTTTGTCTATATATCACTCACCACTTCTTACTGGGGATTAACCTTCGTAAACTATGAAATTATACACGGCGACGGAAGTTTCTATAATTGGCTACAGTACATGCATCACAATTCACATCAATATACAGAATTCCCAAACCATTTTCAGTCATAAGTGTAAGATGCACTTTTTGTAATATTTAATATAAATTTTACTCAAACCCATTGGGAAATGTAAGTATGAGAGTCCTTACATGGTGTGATGGACAGACTGCAATATACAATGTACACATGCATTGATAGATACCCCTCATTTTCAGTTCATGTGTTGGGTTTATAGAAAATATAGAAGTTTGTCTTCCTCAATACCATAACTATACAGGTAAAATGTACATGCACTCTAAGTAGCTTAAATTCTACCTATATAATATCTAAATTTTTTTCTTCTTGTCATACAACAGTGTTCTGGGATTTTTCAGGAATTGAGATTTCCTTGGAAAAAATCCATATAAAATCAACTTTTCCACAGTCAATGACTGCTTTCCTAACAAAGCAAATCCTTACAGCATATGAAGTTTTCAACTTACCATGGGAAAGTGTAATGAAGTACCTAACTTTCCCTGACCCAAATTTCACTAGCCCTGCGTAGTGGGAAATAGGAATCCTAGAACACTTCAAACATGTACATGATGAGTGGTATTACAAAATTAAACAAAGATAATATCATACTACCTGGTGACACAAGCTGAGAGTTAGGTTCCAAGTACAGATGATATTCAACTCCTAACACAGTGAACAAATATTCTGCTGATATATCTGTATTGTTGGAGATCTTTGTGATATGTGATGATGATATCAACTGGTATCTAGGAACTGTAAATAAAAAAACAAGATTGACATATAAGTTTATTCTGGGACTGTTTTTAATTTTTGACCTGGTTAAGTGAAATAACCAACTTTGGAGCAGTTCACGCTTCATGAACCATGAAACAGTTTACAAACAAGCATAAACTGCCCCAGAGTTGGTTATGTACGCGTAACTTGGTCAAATTAAAAACAATTCTTATAAATTAATTTCTAATCTATTAAAGTCAAAATCAAGATTTGTTCCTTCATCAAAGCCTTATTGGAATAATTTGAACTGCAGACTGATCGATGTTGATGTCATAGTACAAAGTTAGTATGTGGAAAAAAACCTGTCTTGCCTAGATAGGAAATAAACAATCCAATCCAATTATTTTCTGTTTATTAGGGTTTTGATTAAGATTACGAACAATTGGTATAACTTGTGGGGAAAAAATGGGTCAAAGACAGAAATGGCAGAGTTGCCATTAACAGGAAGTAGAAGTGTGACAGATCTGAAGTCGCTTTCCTCGATGTGGGACCCCATAATGAAGTAGCTTAACAATGTTACAAAACATTTTTCCCTGCGAAAAAAAAGTGCCATATTCGTATTATTATTTAAAAAAAAAAAGCATTATCTTTAAAAAGATTAGAGTCTAAACAAACCAATCCTTATGCTTCTGAATTGGACGTTGAATTGACTGATTGGTTATGGCGTAACTTACTATGTCTGATTTTAAGAATAAGGACAATATTAAATTCGTTGGATTGCTTTGGCCGCGGATATATTTCTCATAAACTTACTAATGTCACATAATGAGAATTACAAGCCTTATTGCTTCCAGTCTGAATTTCATGTGATTAACATCTGCTTGGTTAGCATTATTGTTAAGAGATTAAATGCAAACACAGATAAATTTCCAAACTTGTTGAATACAGCTGCACTATGTACAAGAATATAAAATTACATTCAGCTTCCAATTAAATTTGTTTTATTGACAACTATTCAAAATTGGTGTGCCGGCATACACCAAATATGTTCCTTCTATACAACTACAGTTATTCACACATAATTTAAATAAGATTATCAATCTTGCATGGTTGTATAAATGGCTATAAGCATACTAAATAAGGATATTGACAGTAAATGCAGATAAAGGATATGTATAACACAAGATTTCATTTTCCTTTACACATTTTTATTTCAATTCAAATACATTTGCATATAATTTTGAATCCATTGAACTAATTGTAAGCACGATTTCACTTCTGTGATACAATGTATAACTACTTTATCCATCTGTTAAACAAACAAACAGTGTTCAAATGTCCTGAGCCTCATCAATAAAATTCAACTTAAATGTAAATTTCTTTAATAAAAAATTCATTATAATTTTCAATAAATTGCATCAAATTCCAATAAGAACTGCAGACATGAAAGCATTTATAAGGTAATTTAGCAAAACTTATCTATGTACAAATTCAATTTTTATCCAAATCTGCTAATAAATTACGAGATAACATATGGGAAAATTCTCATGGGTGTTTGTGGAAGTAAGAACTTACATATAAAGACACTGTTAAGACAAATTTTGCTAAGTTTATGATTTTGACTTGTACCAGGTATAATTTGTGGTAATTTTAGTGGTATAAATCAGACCAAGTTGTATGTACCTAAATATGATCTTCCCATCCTTAAATAGTTAAAATCTATGAAAAAGTAACATCAGGTCACATGATCTATAATCACAAAACTTAAATTAAGATCATCACTTTGTTTTGTATAACAAACATACCTCTTTGTACCATACATCCTTTTATATGGGAAAGGTTACAAAGTTAAAAAGTATTTCTTAAAAAACACTATACTATAAAATAAACAATTTGCAAGTGTTCAAATTAGGGTAGTCCAAGGTCCAGAACCTCCATTTCTGACTTATACCTTTGTACATGTACCAGTACATTTTATTTTGTAATTTCATTACCCAGGTGACATGGACCAATGAAAACTTGGAAAAGTCCAAGAACTTCCACTCTTAAGGTAAATTTAATCCCCTACAGTACCCTGAAATACCTAATACAATATGTATCTATAGGTAATACATTCAAGCTTGATGCAGATCTGAATTTTGACTGACGAAGTCAGGAAAATATCTATCTCCCTAGATTAAGTGTTCAACACACCATAGATATTAGACACAGAATAAAAGTTGTCCAAAAAAATTAGAAATTGGAATTCTTGTACCAGTAATTTTAGTCCAAGATCATGGTGTGATACATACATGTATGTACTGTTAGCATATCAATGAAGCCCTAGATTTTAATTTTTGTTTAACTCAAACAAAGTTTAACCTTGCAAGAACAAATTTCAGTACACGATTACATGTGGATTAAGCATATTGGAAAACCATATTAATTCATGTAGTCTATTAAAGTTAAATTTCAACCAATAAATGAGGCCATAGATCGTAATTCACACTACACAGCAAGTTTCAACTTATCAAAAGACCCTTTTCCGAATTTCCTTTTACCCTGCAGCCCTCCTATTTTTAATTGGGTATTGATATGTCGTGAGTCATTATCCAAATAAACAAGAAGCGCCTCATCTGGTTGAATTTTGCCTTTCAAAGGCAATAAATTTAACAAGAAAGTGTCCAACAATTTTGACACAAGACTTTAGTAGGACTTATCATCAGAACCATTTCAGCAATTGAACGTTTCTATCATAGTTTCCAGATATTGGCTGAAAACTGTAAAAAGAAACCCAGTCAGTTGGCCAGGAGAGCTAAAAAAAGAGGAGGGTTGCAGGGTCAGATGAAATATGACTTCAAAGAACCCCAACAATTCAAGACTTTACTCATTGAAATTGACCAAGAAGCAAGCAATTTAAGATAAGAATTACAAAAAAATGTACCAAACAGTTTGGACCATAAACTCTTTAAACACATGTAGATCAATCCTAATCTTTCTTTTTGCTGTGACACTTTGAAATACAATTTCACCAATACATGTACATGTATTTATCATATATAAACTAACATTTGGAACAGGAATATAATATCTACATTGTAGTTACGGAAATTGAAAAGCAAACAAGTTTTTTCTGTCGTGCTGTTCTGAAATTTATATTTTTCTCTTGGTTTGGGATTTCTTAAGTCCCATAAGAACATTATTACGACTTTTTGTAATTGCGTGCCATGTGTTATTTTCTTGAAAGAAATGTAGAAACTTAGAAATAAAAGGAAGAATTTTTTACTGCGTCGGCTATCTTTTTTTAAAGATAGTACTTTTTTCTAATATGCTTACCTTGATGTGCTTTTTGTGTCCCGAAATAATGAACTAAATCGCTCACGTCTAGCTTTGAATGAAACTGAAATTATATTAAAAAAGTCAATTACTATACCAATTACTATTGATGGGACAACGGCCAAATCCAGAAATTTATAAAAACAGATGGTTCCCGAGTCACGAAACTTGAAAAAAATGGAGGGGGCCAAGGCTATTATGATTTGTTCATTTTTGTCCAGTTTTGCACAATAATAACAAAATTTTCTGACAATTACGGGGGCCAACCCCTGGAACCATCCCCTGAATCACGGTCACTGCAAGTTGCATAACCCAAGCAGCATTCCTACGTTGGTCCAACGTTGGTTCAAATGAGTCATTTACTTTGGGCCAACGTAGGGTACCCAATGTTGGGCCAACGTTGGTCCAACGTTATGTCAACGTTGACCCAACGAATGCCCAATGTTGGCCCAACATAAACCCGACGTTAACCCAACCATGTGGTCAGACGATTTTATTCCTTAAGATATCAGAACAGAATTTTATAATATGTTTCCTGCTTATGTCACAGGGTACTGATGCTGTACACTCCTACAGAGTAAGGGCTCAAACTTCCTCTCAGTTTATCATATAAATTCTTAACAGTTAAAATACATGTATACCAATGATAAGCTGATTGTATATAGTTTACAAGATTAAAGCAAGAAAATCTATTATAAAATTAGCGGATACTAGCATTGGTATACTAAATATTGAAAAAAATGCATTTTTTTGCATTTAATCGACAAATGATAATGCCTGTCACTGTTTTGTGTTTAGTATGAATTTACATTGAAAATATTAAAAAGTGTATTATGCTCTCAGTTACAAAACTGCATAACGGGGATATAATGATGTACATTATTATTATCATAAGTTTGATTTAGTTATTCATAATATTTTTTTTTGTGTTATTAAGTTCTGAATATTAAATACGAATACTTGTTGCATAAATATTAAACGTGCAGTTAACATAATTTGTGAAAAGAGCCAACATATATATTTTGGTGTTTCAACGTTTGGCCAACGTGGGCCTTACTTAATATCGCAGTTTAGATGCAGCACACTATTTCATTCATACGTCAGAATTTGCATCCTTGTTTTACTTTTTTACATCGACATATATTTCTGCATCAAGAATAATATTAACTCTGTTTTAACATTTTTGTTACCAAAGTAGTTTCAACGTTGCTTCAATGTTTGTTCAGTGTTGGCTTACTGTTGGCTCTTGGACAAAATTTTAATGTAGAGAATGATGCAAATTATGTAATCATGTTTTTGATTTAAAAAATGAAATTTAACAATACTCTCAAGTTCTGATAGCTTCTAAAACAAGTTATTAAAGAGAAACATAAAATGTAATGGTTGTTCTGAATATAGTAGGGCCAACGTTGGGCCAATGTTGGACCAACGTAGAACCTTTTTTATGATATGAAAATATTTAAAATTTGAAAATGTCGTGTTTAACCATTGGCTTCTCTAATAGAAACCATTTTGGTAAAACTAAATCAAGATGAAATATTTCCATAACCACCGACTACTACATTGGGGCAACGTTGGGCCAACGTCGTCTTGCCAACGCCGACTAAAAACCAACGAACCAACCATCAGCGAACGTTGGCCCAGCGGAGGCATGCTGTCTGGGAATTATGTAGATTCTATGCAGACAATTTGGTGTCGCATTCGACTCATCCTTACAGGGTTCTTACTAATCCAAGAATATAAGAACTTCAACTTTTTGGCTTTGTTCTAATCTATTATTTGTTTTTCGCGACCGAATGTTATCAAGCTTGATAAGTAACTATATTGACCCTCTGCACGACCCCAGATTAATGTTGACTTAAACTATAATCATCTAGGATACAGTGTACTTACAATTTACTTTATTTATCTTTTTTACCAGAGACATTAAAAAGTCTTAAAATAACTTTTCGGGATTTGAACTGACATAGCGCGGATTACTTGTACAAACAGACATAATAGGTACAAATTAAAATGCGCACTTAATCTTAATAAGTAACTGAAAAACTCGTCACTTCAGTTGTTTTAATGTATGCATGTTACTTAAGACGTGTTATAAATTACATATTTTCAATTAGAATTTTACTTTATTAGCAGTACGTCCTTCAGTGTATTCTTTGCACACCCTTCATTTGACCACAACTTGGATGAAACGGTAACTACATATAGATGTAACTATGTGATACAAATGTTCAAATAGTTTTAGGATTACGAAAAAATGGAGTAGAAAGCAGAGAAAAGGAGAAAAAAAAAGATTATTACATGTATATGAAAGAAAGTTACCGATCGGCTTTATAAGCAGCTAAAGATACATGCAACGTATGATATAAAGCAGGCTGAACTGCTGTTCGCGGACTATTTCATAGATTTTTTATTAGCTAATATTTCATTTGGTATTCAATATTTATGTAAAATATTAAAAAAGCAAACATATTTTTTTTATTTTTTTCATTTGCCAGACAAATGCTTCTTTTATTTGCATAGACAGATACGTAAACGATGGAAAATGATACATATCAAACTTTATTACTATGGTGATATTCAACAGGCAACTTTTGTCTTTGATCCGTAACTCAGGACAGATATATTATGTTATTGAGATGAACTTGCCAAAATATAATTCCTGAAAACACTTGAAATCCGCTTGACATATTTATTCAAATTATTTTAAAGTAGTTGGATGTGGATCGTAATGTTTTGAATAGTAATTTTACCGATTTCGACTGGTGGCAATTTTCTCCTGCCCATTAGCATTGAAATATACCAAAAATAAACAACTGTAATGGAAGCGGTTGGTTTAGCGCAATAAAAAAGCTGGTGTAACCCACCATTTCTATCGGAAATACCTGGAGCATCGCAGTGGTTCCCAAATTTCCGGTTTTTACATTAATATTTCGTTTGTTATACGGACATTCCTTTTGAATATTGCCTAGGGTTGATCATGTCGGTAAATTCTGTTATTACCCTTCATTATACTATATTCCAAATATGATTACCTAGATATGCATGCGAATTTAAAATATAACAAGAAGCACGGATTACTCTTGATTGGATTGTGACGCTTAGATAGTACCATACATGTACGCATGTATAGAGTAATATACAAACGCAACTCCCACTTAATACGTATCTATAAATTTGTTTAGTTTTACTCCCAAAATTACCCTTTAACTACATAATAAAGATGAAGATTAATTTCTTGTCAAGATTTTTTTAACGGTTGAAATAAACTTAGTAAACTTATGCATTGATAAACCATAAAATATTAGCCCAAGAAAACAAAAACAAAACAAGAAAAAAAAACACACACACACACACACCCAGGAAAAAAAAACTACTAATTTCTTCCTAAATTGTCATTACTTACATCTGGAACATGATGACAGAGAATACCGAAAAAGGAAGTACTGATATCTTAATTGGGAATTTTTGTTTTCACTTTTCGTTTTAGGCGGCTTAATTAATAATCTTAAATGTATATTTATAATGGTATCAAGGACTAAATTTTGTCGTAATGGTGAAACTAAAGGTCGTGTAAAACGCATACCAAATTAATTAATTATCAATGCAAAATTTCGAAAAAAAGAGCAAATGATTATGCAGAAATTATAATAAACCATCATAGAAAATTATGATCAATAAAACGGTATTCAATGCTATTTCTATCAAAGTTTTACCTCGACTTACCTGATGACTAGAAGCCTGAGACAGAACAAACAGAAATGGTAGAAAATATTGCATTTTCTAAAGATTTGACGAAACAAATTATATTTTTCCTCTATTATGGTTTATCTGGTCTGTCTGCACGGCTGTAACTGGCTCTACTAGTAAATTCTTCAAGTCATGTACGGTTCCTTATAAGCATATCTTATCTTTGAAGAGGGTGTATGAAGTAGGATATAAAAAAAAAAAAACAAAATACACTTTTTGTCTTTTTGCGACGTTTTTTTTTCACTTGCCCTTCGACTCCTTAAACTTTATATTTTCTAAAATAAAGCTAGCACAATCCGTTTGTTATTCCTTTGAGTATAAGTGGAGCTCTTTAACGGGATCAACTCTGGTCCATGAAATGAGGCCCACTAAGCCAATAACTGCGACATCACAGACTGAAGGTTGACTTATATATCATACGAAGCCTTTTACAAATATTAATTAAATGCAATAAATTTGGCGATTTTATCCAGATGTAAACAAAACGAAAGAGATAATCACATCACGCGTACCAACCAAGAGCTGAGAAAACTATGCTAAATCAGGTGTGATCAACACTGTTTTTATGTTTTGTTAGTAATTTATCTGTTCTGATGTTCTCACCCCACTGTCAAGTATCCCACGTCATTTCGGGTTATTGAAGTGGGTTGCTAATACATGTTGTGTCAAAACGTACGTTAAGCATCTTTCTCAAGTACTACGTCGCTTCAAAACAAACTTACAAATATGTAAAATGGACATATACGACAAAGAAGAATTTACAAACTAAAAACACCCACTCAACTAGACTGTCTTGAACTTTTTGTCACCGGAAACTCAACGGTTCCGTTAATGTTTTATCGTTGACTTACGGTCTTACAGGTAGTTAGGTGTTATAGCACAGACCTTTCTCTGTCAAAAGATTTTTATCAGACATTAAAAGAACTTAAATACCACAACATTCAAATTAGTTTTTGAGAAAGGATGCTTTATGACACTATCAAATTTAAGCTAACTGTTGCTAATAGGTAAAAAGGTGTACTTGAACAAATAATGTTTTATAGTGGTGACCTCTTGAATTGTGAGTATAATCGAATGGGAAATTGGTTTAAAAGGTAACCTAAGCATCACGGCAACAAGATATTAAGGAAAAATAATTAAAAACGTCCGAGTTGTGAATAATCGGTTGGGAAACAATTTTCACAGAGAAAGATACTTTACAGCCCCATGTTGTAAAGAATTGCGTGGGAAAGACTATCTTACCAAAAAAGTCTTTTGCTATTCCGCTTTGTGTAAGGTTTATAAGTACAGCAGTAAATAGTCATTGATGTCATGGCTAACTTGACGCCTAAGCGTCTTATAAAAAAAGAGAAAGTGGAGACGGGGAAAAGAGGCAATCCATGGGCTTTCAATGGACAGTGAGAAATTTCCCACACCAGAGTCTAGATTTGACTTGATCCTGAAAAAATATACCTGTCCAGCGAAATGGGCATCACATTATATGTATAAAAGTCTATCAAACAATATGTATAAAGTCTATCGAACAGTTAAATACTGAAAATGCTAGATCTAGAGTTTCCTGACTTGGTACAGTCTCGAAAGATGCGTGGGTTTGAACTACTTTGATGGGTCAAACCCTTCCCTATACCCCTGGCAATTGTAGACATAAAAATACACTCCTAACAAAAATATGTAAGAAATACCAAATTTCAAAAGAGGTCGGAGTCCTATACAAAATGGTAAACATGAGATGCATTTATTCATATACTATTATCTGAACTGATCGAAAGATTATGCCTCACCAAATAGCAAAGGTTTTCGAATTTCAAACATGGCCACAATTTCAAATTGACCGCCGTCCAAACTTTAAAAAAAATCGTCCAAAAATCACCAAAAAAAGTTTGGTAGAAAAATAAGCCTTCCATCGGTCATGTTGAAATTTTAAAAAATGACCGCAAGTCAAAAATTTTATTTTTTTTTAAATTGTAGAAATTCATGGGCCGTAGAAACTGATTTAAATTGCTCCTTTGACAAAGGAGGGTGGGCTGGTGAAACGTCCTGTTACGCTGTGCGTGACAAATATAGCTAGCTCAGTATCCTTTTCATTCAGTTTAGAAATTATTTAAATTTATCAAGAAGAACGGAAACGTTGTCGTAAATCAGAGAACAAAATTATAAGACTAGTAACACTGTGTAAAATTCGAACACCGACTCAAATACACACACGGAAAGAAAAGAAGGAAAAAATATTATAAAGTTCTTTTTTATTTCAGTGCAACTTTGTGGAATTTTAACCTCATAATATAATTAGTATGGCACTAGTATTTGAGTACTACTTTATTTCCGGGTATATATCTTTTCTGTAAGTACGAAATCTCAATAAAGGCGTCCTGATACTCAAGTATATAAACAATAACCAACATCAAAAATTTGTTAGATGTTAACTTAAGCTAAATAATCACTTGATATGATAAAGATGTGACAATATAAGGATTATGAGAATTGATATTCACAACGCCCAAGGAAGGAGTAGTTTTAGCCACCAGGGGTAGTTAGTCACTTGATAAACAAACATTTAAATGTAAATATTCCTGACCGAAGGATATGAAATTTAGTTAGACCATGAAAATGTATTTACACCTTGTGACCTTGAGTATTCATGATAGAAACAACCTAGTCCAATCGATGTCTGGACCTGCTTCAAACTGCAGCTGTGATTTATAGTCGTTGAGGAAAATAAGCGGAAAAATTGTTACGGACACATACGGAACTAATGAACATTATTCCCATATAAATTAGAGAATAAAAATTTCCTGATCATATGCACAACAACAAATGGTGTTCTTGCTACATACCAAGTTTCAAGAAATGCTGTTGGATAGTTTCAAAGGAATTGTGATGACAAGCTGATAGATGTAGATCTATGGTTTAATTACCAAGTTCAAAGGGCATAACTCCCTTAAAAATTAGAGAATCAAAACTTCCTGATAATATGCATAACTACATATGGTGTTCTTGATAGTTAAATACCAAGTTTTAAGAATTTTTGTTGAGTAGTTTTAGAGGAGTTGCGATGACAAGCGGAAGTGTTGCGGACGGACGGACTCAACTCCTAGTACTATATCAAAATGTGGAATTAAAAATTGGAAAACATGCAACATTCTAATAACCGACTCTTTCTTCATTAGTACCCTTACGAACAAAACCTTTCACACAAGATGTCACGATGACTTAAGTTGCAAATCGACAAACTTAGATTATGGATTAGAATGCTACTCATGCGGTCTAGAATATGTTGGTGAAACACAAGAACGATTAAACGAGCGAATGAGAGGTCATCGTTCGGGAATTAATACCACCAAATTCCCGACAGTTTATCAACATTTTAATCTACAAGATCATTCAATCCTCTCTGTGAAAGTTCGTATTCTTGAAAAAAATTACCATCCAACGAACAGCCCTGTCCTAAGTAAAAACTAATAAAGGGAAAGCGAGGAATTCTGAATACGCAGACTAGATACTGCAATACCGTACGGGTGCAATGACAAGATCAAATGTAGGAAACATTTCAAGCCAATATAACAATAACATAAATGTCATGAATTTATTTGGCGGATAAGGAGAGATGACCATCGCCACTCTACGTCACCTAAGATGCATGATGTCTCCATAGATGGTCTTCTTCCTTTCATACAAAAATCTATAACTCTTTGACTTCATCACATTCGAACTAAACTTTATTCTTTACCTCTCAAAGAACTACACTCCCTTTACAAAAGAAGTCTTGACACTCCTGTTTCTGAATCTGCCTCATTATACAGACTTGTTGCCTTCCTTTTGGATATTGGTTTCCAAAGACTCTTTGAATCAGTTTGTGGAAAAGGTCAAGATGAAGAAAACCGATCATTCATTCCACTACCTTTGTCAACAAAGGTATAGATGCAATTAATATGGCTAACATCATCCATCATAAAAAAACGTTAACAACAAATTTCCCCCCTATTTCAAGGACAAATCAATACCAATTATTTCATACTCCTATACTTCACTTATTTACATCCAAAATTTTCAAGAAAGACTATTGAAGGACCTCGAGATTGAGGACTTCAATTCTTAACCACCTGACTGTTCTTGCAAAAACTCTCCATTCAAATATAGTCCTTCTGGTCACGTCGTTACGGAAGATTTAAGCATCATCGAAAACGAATCTCTGCGTAAGTTCCTTAATAAAGGTCCCAAGTAAACCACGCTCCATAAATTGGAACTATAACTTTAAAGTTCTCACAGATGCCGTGGAGGACTACGCAAGAAAATGGATAAAACGAGAACAAGAAGACATTTATTCTATGTCAGAGTGGGTAAAGGCCGTGGAATCTCTAATTTTGAAACGAATGAAAGTTTTAAGTAGGTCAATGAGTGTCAATGATACATTAGTTTTCAAAGACCCCGATGTAGCAAAAACATTTAGTGCATGGGCTGGGAGGGTCCACCGTGCACCCCACCCCCACTCATCAACTTCATAGTGATTTTTAGGTACCTTTATACCTCCCATTACCGAATCAATTTGTTGCCAAAGAATATTCTCGAATTCTTTTTCAGTATAAGCCTATATTTATATCCCACTGGCTAAAAAAGCCAAGATTTTTGTGACTCAATTGTTTGAGCGTCTAAGCCTTCCTGGGATAGCACGTGTGAACAAACTAGACAAATTGAGGTATCTTGTAGCGTAATGTCTCAGCTTTACAATGGTACCATGAAACTTGCGGTAACTCTTAGGGTTTTGCAGCAAAATGAAGAACATGTATCCCTACACTGCCGAAAAATCGTTTAAAATGACAAATTTTTCAGGGTTATGTTGCTACAAGATTGAAGTCATCACTACAGGAGTTTTATGGTCGTCATCATGAGCTCGTGGATTGTTACGGTGTATCCATCTGTGCCATGAAAACTGATTTGTTCAATGTGTCTTAGTTCTCCTGTCCTCTTTTGTCTACTCGGACTTGACTTTTTATGAGCATCTCGGTGGTTGTTTCTAGAAAAGCAGAGGACGCTTACCCTACCGGTGCACCCGGTCCATGCTCCCAGTTTTTAGTGGAGTCCGAGTTGCTCATTTGCTTTTGTTACTTTGTATGTATGATTTTAGTTACTTCATGTTCTTTGTTATGTATGTCTGTTTTCCATGTCTGGTCTTTGTCCCTGGATTACATTATTTTGATTACCCTATAACCTTGGTTCCCTTGATTACTCTTTCAATGTCAAAACCCCTTGAGTATCAATGCTTCAGTAAAAATGGCTTATTTGGTATTTCCTGTTTACTATTATCACAAGTTATACTTCTGGGGTTCTTCTGATGAATTTTTGGGATTTTTGTGGTCAGAATTTACTCCCCCCCCCAAAAAAAGAAGAGAAAATGGGATTTTTCACGGTCAAAAGTCACATAAATTCGACTCTACAAGTTATTATTGCTCAAATAAAACGTCTCAAATTTGGTATCGCTCAATAGATAATTTAATTTTCTACATAAATAAACCCCGAAAACCTAATTTTCAAGAAAGGAATTTCAAAAAATGATACAAATATTACCCCATACCCCTAGAAAACTGGTCTCAGTATCAAACAGAATTCTCATTCACAGCATACCAACACCGTAAAACTCATATTTTAGGCATTCATAATTAAAATAATGATGTTCCCAATATATCTGATCAATTAAGGAGCTCAGATTTTCTTTTTGGGCTAACAATTACTATAAAATCGTAAAAATGGGAATTTTCAGAATTTCAGAATTTCTTCCATGTCACCCGTTATTTCCCTTTTTTTCAGAATACCGTAGTTTAATCAAGCTTTTGTGTGATATGGTACATTAATATAGTGTCTTCGCTTCAAAATGAGCCCAAATAATACATCTTAGAACTATACAACTGTACAATAGACATGTTGGGTACTATTGTTTTAATTATTGATGTATACAACATGTCTTCTCATTTCAGGCGCGTATTTTTTAGTTTCAATCTGACAATAATGAGTTTTTCATAAAAAGGGGATTTTTTTTTTCAAATACCGTACTTCAAATAAGCTTTTGTATATTCAAATACAAATATATAGTGTCTTACCTTTAAATTTTAAATCTGTGATACCCTCTTTTGGTCTCTCTACCAAAGACGATAGTTGTGATTTACCGTCTATGTATTGTATTCCTTAACTCCACAAGAAATCATACAAACAACACTACATAGCTGGATCTGCAAAATATACTTATATATCATTATATAAGTACAACCATCTCGTCATACAATCTAAGCTTGCAACGCATATATTTTGTAACTTGGTCTGTTTCTATGAATCAACCACTGGTCTGGAGCAGAAGTAACCAACTGAATGAAAGCCGGAGGAGCATTCTTCTTGATGACAAAAGTGTCCAAATATTTGAAGGGGACATATTGAAAGCATTTGAATTAACTTTGGCTCATCTTTCTCACAATACTGTGACAATCTGACTTTTTTTTTAATATAATCAAGTTTTTATGTTGTACTTCTTTGTTTAACCCGGATACCTTCAGGGATAAATACCCTGAGAACCATGCAGAGCAAATTTTACAAAAAATAAAGATGAGGAGATTGTTAGGGAGACAAATGTAAAGTGGAACTAAAGAGATCCTGGGAAATTCCAGAATAATAGGGTGTTCAAAGCTATAATTTGCTGATTTTGTCAAAATTTTGCACGGAATGAACAAAATTTTCTAACAAAATGAGGGTCTCCGGGCAGCGATCGGAGATGTAGGAAAATACGGTTGACAGAAACATCAACACTCCACTACATATATATATTTTTGCACAGGAATGTCATCATGCATTCCATCATGAAATGAGTTTTTGAAATTTAAGCACAACACGTATAGTAATCAAACGAATGATGAATTCAAAATTTGCAAAAAAAAAAAAAAACTGCATGACCCCTACCCAAATAAAAAAAAAACAAAAAAAACGAAAAAAACAAAACCTGTAAAATCTAATTGATATTTTTTCCAGTAGCACAAAAAGCAGGGACTGATCCAGGATATTCGGTGTTGTTAGAATTAAATGCTGACCTAGCGAAGATTTCACGCACAAAAGTATAATAGTTTTCTCAAATTTTGGAGGGCGTGTTCGAACTATTAAAAAATATTTTTTTACGTCGGGTGTCGCTTTAAATTTCGCGCGAACATTTTCCCGCGGTTTCATGTTGAGTTATTCCCCTTTATTTACATTTAGTATTGATTGCATGGAGCCTGCTAATTTTCATGAATATTTTATTCTTTCTTAAGAATCTTACAACAATACACCTTGTTAGAGAGTTAAACGAAATAACAATGTCATTATTTACCAGGTAATTGATTATAAACCATTAATTATTTAGCCATAATTGTTATTTTTCGGGCCAGAATATATCCCAATAATTAGTGGAAATTTGTGCTATTAGGGGATAGACCATACATGTGCATAGTGTGCATTCAGTTCAAGCAGGAGTACAACTTAACAGGTAAAGAATTAAATAATGTTCAGCATGAGGATTGATATTTTGATATTTGAACAGTTTTTATGTAAAAGTTAGGGAGCAGTGGACCATTTGATATTGAGGGGAGGGTTTCGGAAGATTTCTTGGGATCAAACTACTTTTTTTTTGCCTTATTAATGGTTGATATATTTATTTTTCATGTACAATGAATCAAATTATATTCATATAAGTAAAAGCACTGACGGTGATATTGGATCAGACTGAAGTAGAAGGGTCAAAATATTTTTTTTTCATGAAGGTCTTGAGTTAACATATTTATTTTAATTTTCTTATAAGCCTCCCAAGTCTTGAGTTAACATATTTATTTTAATTTTCTTATAAGCCTCCCAATCAAATTCAAATGGTCATCAACAAATGCTTGGAATGACCTGCTTTTAAATGAGTTTAACGCAAAAGCTTGAAATCTTATCAATAGATACCCTACTAAGCTCTGAAATATGGGTTCACATTCTTAGAGCTGTACATCATTTATTGATAAGATTTCAAGTTACAATGGTAGTCATATTAAATGATAAATTCTCGTTAGTTGTAATAAATATTTCTACCTGTGAATTTTATTAAAAAAAAATGCATGTTTTGTTTCGTTTTGTTTTTTTAGGTTTTTTTTTTTATATTTTTCTTAATACAAGGGTAAATTTTAGTTAATGCAAGATCTTGAAATGTATTCAAAATGCCAACAACTTGTAGCTGTTGAATAAATTTGTATCTGGAGAATTTTCCCCTGACGTCACTTTTTAAGTGTTGATTTATATGCTCATAGAACAAACATTTTATGTCTAAAATTCTTCAATGTCATTGTTCTATGTAGTTGGCTCTGTTACCAGATTGAAATAACCTTTATGAAGGCAATGCTTTTCCACCATTTTAAAGCATAAACACCTTTTAATAAGGATTTTAATCCTCACATACTGATCCGATAAAAAGGGCATGGCATTTTGACAAGGTTTTATTTGAATTTATAATTATTTTGGATTTAAAAAAAATATTTGAAAAAATTAGATCAACTGGCCGAAAGCCACATGAGCTATTGCCATCTGAAACTTTGCACAGTTGTTCCTTAAGGTATCTTGCACAAAAGTTGTGTTTATACTTTTGATCCGTCAGATAACATGGCCTCCTTAACTGAAAATAGAACATAGGTGTCAGACGGAAGTTTTTTCGTATATATCTCCAAAACATTAGGTTTAACCAAGTTCTGACAGTGTAAGTGTGCAGCATGATGAGATCTATCTGTGATGAAATTTTAATCTGTTAAGCCCTTTAGGCGTTATTGCCCTGTTTCAACATTTTTTTGCTATTTTAAATGTTATTTCTTTGAAAAAATCTTCTTCTCTGACACTACTTGACCAATTGGAACCAAACTTGGAATGAATGTTCCTTGGGGTATCTTGCACAAAATTGTGTTAGAAATATAAAAATAGAACATAAGGGTCTGACAATAGATTTTTGCATATATTTCCAAAGTTTAGCCAAATTCTGACAAGGGTAAAAGTGTTCAGTAATATGATATGTATTTGTGGTCAAATTTTCATTTTGATCTGTTAAGTCATGTAATGATCCTTATATTAAGTCTGAGTAAAGTCTTCTTGAGTCAAAATTGTTAGAAAACTTCTTGTTAAATTTATTACCTTTGAAAGACAAAATTTAACCAGGTGAGCGATTCAGGCTCCTGGGAGCATTTGTTTACAAAACTTACCCCTACTAAAGGGGTTAGTCATGCCGTCATGACTAAGGGGGTTAGTAAATTTTCCCTGCCTATTTTTATCCAACTAAGCTTACCTTTAGCCATGACTGCATGGCTAACCCCCATAGCATGGGTTAGTTAAACACATTTTTTTTTCATTTTCTTAATTCCTAATTCAAATAATATCTTGTTTTATGGAAATTTTAATCCAATTTTTGTTTCAACTTCAAGCAAATAAATTAAGATAATTAAAAAAAGATCTCTAATTGTTGCAACAGATGGTCTTTCCGTATTGATATTGGTAATTATGATTGAACTAATTGGCTTGATTTATGACTTAGTATGTTGGAATTAATTTGAGGGCAAATTCTATGCCTTGGGTAAGGTCTATGCTCTGACAGTTTTCTTAAAAAATTTTTGGTGGTTCAAATTTATTTGAGTTGAATTCCCTGGACTTTTCCAAGTTGCAAATCACTGGTCCATGCAAGAAAGATTAAAAGTCTATAATAAACTGTTAATGAAGACTTTAAAGGTTTAGGCCCTAGGTTAATGAAACTTGGAAGATTCTAAGTCTGGATTTAAGGGTCTTTTAAAAGTTTTGATTTTGATGAACAGTTTGGAGTAGAAATCTGCATATATATAACCTACTTAGGTGGTTAAACTTTGTACCAAGTATCAAAGATAGTTTTTCCAAAAGTTTTATTTTCTAAACTTTGGTTGTCAATAATCAGAAATTGATTCCTTCATTTGGCCATACTTGAAAGATATCATTGTTCATTATAATGTAATTTATCCAGATATTTGAATAGGTGTTTAAGTATTAAATAAGTAAAAGTTTCATTTTAGGCCTTACATTATTTATCATAAAGTAAAGAAATGACTGCTAAGTTACTAGATGTTAGTACATATCCTGATGGTGAGGATTTAATAAAGGCAGTGGTATAAGGACTGAAGATATTTATCTTCTTACATATCCTATTACTGTATGTATATGGATTTGGAGTTTCTAAAGAACTGGATTAAGGATGGTGTGTTAAAAAGTTCATAAAACTTTACTATGATGACATTACACTTCTGTTTGGTCATAGGTTGTTGTTTGTAATGGCATAAGTTAATATAACTTGAGTGTGATGACACTTCATGTCTTTTTGGTCATAGAATTATGTTTGTAATGATATAAGTTAATAGAACTTTACTATGACGACATTACACATCCTTTTGGCCATAGGATGATGTTGGTAGTGGCATTAGTTATTAAAATTTAAGTGACTTTTCATGTCTTTTTGGTCATTGGGTGATGTTTGCAGTGGCATAAGTTAATCAAACTTGAGTGTGATGACATTACACTTCTGATTGGTATGATGTATGTAATGGCATTAAATTATAAAATTTGAGTGTGATGACATTACACTTCTGATTGGTGTGACGTATGTAATGGCATTAAATTATAAAATTTGAGTGTAATGACATTACACTTCTGATTGGTATGACGTATGTAATGGCATTAAATTATACAATTTGAGTGTGATGACATTACACTTCTGATTGGTATGATGTATGTAATGGCATTAAATTATAAAATTTGAGTGTGATGACATTTCATGTCTTTTTGATCAAAGGATGGCGTTTGTACTAGTGGCATAAGTTAATAAAACTAACGGAAACTCAATGTTATCATTATTTTACCACAGGTTGGCCTTTAATGTTGCATTGTTTTTCCCTGAGCGATGGCGAGGGGTAAAGTTATGACATGAATTGCCACCCTGTGGTGAAACAATTACAAAATGGAGTTTCCCAGATTTATTATGATTCTAATAGAGCTAGATTCATAATATTTTTGAAAAGACGCAGCCAATGTGTTGCATGAAATAGTGACCATCTTGGAGCAAAATTCTGTTGTGACATGGTAAATTTGGGTAAAACTTTTTTATGGCAGTGAAAGTATGACTGTTCTACATCCATGACTTTGGTCATATGTTTATCAAAATTTTACCATGGGTGTGGTCTAAAGAGCTTTGAAGAAGGTAATATTAAAATTCAAGTATGTTTAGTGTTATGTAGTTGCATTAGTTAATAAAACTTGAATATGGAGACAATTCATGAATATCTTAGTATAGAATGATTTGTGTAGAGGCACAAGTTTATAAAACTTTAGTGTGATGGCATTTCATGTCTTTAGGGTCATAGGGAGATATATGTAGTGGCATGTTGTATGCATTGAAGCAAAAAAAATATAGGTACATTATCAATGAGGTATCAACCCCAAGTGATCAGTAGTAAGATTACAAAAGCAAAATGTTGAGCTGTCAACACTGTGTTCTAGGATTCCACTTTCCCATCACCCAGGGCAAGTGCAGTTTTGGTGTGGGAAAGTTAAATATTATTCCTTACTTTCCCTTTGGCAAGTAGAAAGCTTGAACTGTTTTAAAGGATTTAAGTTTTAAAGCAAACTTCAGGTGTGAGAAAGTTAATCTTCATTTAGAGTTTTCTTGTGGAAACCTAAAAGTTTGAAAATTCCTAGAACACTGATATGTTTGATCTTGTCTCTCATTGTACTGTAACCCTCCTAAAAGTTAACAAAAGTGTACAAAACTGACTGTCTCAAGATAAAATTATAATTATGAAATCTTACTTTCAGATGAAGTCCACAGACTGCATTGTTTTCTGTGCTATACTTGGTATTGTGTTAGGAAGAATAGGTAGGTCCATAGTTTAAGTTGGATGGGTAATTTTGTTGCTGTACTCTTTTGAGATGCAGCGGATCACAGAATGTGGAAAAGAGAAAAAGACCAAAAAAAAAACAGACAAAACTGAAAAAAAAACAGCCAAATATACCACTTCAACAAAGTGGGCATCACACTATAGCCTAAATATATTTATATTAAAAAAAAAAAAAAAACTAAATATCACATGAGATTTACCAGGGCTATTTTCTAAAGACAGTGTTAGAATTCAATTTGTTGCTATCTTGATATAATGCAACACATCATTGTTTATGTGGTTAGGATAAGAAGTCTAGGCAGAAGACCTTTTGTTACCATATAACAGCTATTTACCAATTCAGATAGGTTTAATATTTGTATTTGTTTTTGCACCAAATGCATGTAGATTGGCTTGTTTCAGAATATTTTTTTTTCATGACCTATAAATTTTGGATACATTTGAACAAACATTCACTTTTATAAAAACCTTAGCCTAAATTGAAAACAACTTTATGAAAGAAATTAATAATTCTGTGATGCATGTAATTTGACAGGTACATGTATGGGTTGACATCAAATCTTAGCGATACCTCTTGAAACGCTTGTCAACACTTGAGATTGATTGACTTATGCACGTACATATATTACATAAGACTTTGATTCCTTAGTCTCTGTGTTATTGACTCAGTGTCCTTAAAATTGGCCTTGGTTCTGTTGCAATGTTGACGTAATAATTGGTTCAAAATTGCACCCTGTAGCATGGTCATATATTTTCAGTTTACTAGGGGAGATAAATCAATATTTTGTAATTTCATAGCTACTAAAGTCATAGAATATCTATGATAAGTTGTTTTGTTGCTATGTCAATGCAATAATTTATGGTTACCACCCTTGTTGGTGTGTCATCCAAATGTTTGTCTACCAAAGATTCCCTAAGACTGTCCCAAACTTATCCAGGGGAGAGAACCCACTGGATTACACTTCAAGAAGGGTGGTGATTAATTTGTTACATTTAATATTTTTTCCATGTAGTTCCTGGTGGTTAACATACAGACAACTGTATGATCAATTCTTTACTAAGGTATTCTATTCCATATTTTCTAGTATGCTGGTGGTCTTTGATATTTCTTTTAGAAAGTTCAAGATTAACAAATCCCTCATTACATTATTATGTTACTGTGCATGTGAACATCATTGCTTTTTATCTTGGCATTTGCACGGAGACCTTGTTTTACTTAGACATTTTATGATATATTTTCACAAAATCCTGTTGGACTTGTTTTTATTGATATTTTTGTTTGAATAAACAAGGTGTGCTTATAAGTTGCTTTTTGATTGTGAACTAGCTTACAGAAAAATCAAGTACTCTTTCAAGTTAGATACAGCTTGTTGTCTTTTGTCCTATTTGTTAAAGTGTATTCTGTATCGATCTCAAGAGTTCGATCAGAATTCAACAGATTTTTATAGTTTGATAGTTTGTTTTATTGTTGTATTTTCCCACATCTGTCCCAGGTCATGGGGAAGGTTGAGCACTCACAAACATGTTTAACCCAGCCACATACTTAATGTGTCTGTCCCAAGCCAGGAACCTGTAGTCCAGTGGTTTTCATTGTTTTTTATGTTCATTGTTATTCATTATATGTTTTTTTCTCTAGATTAGGTTGATTTTAATCTTTTATGCATAGTTTTACTTCATTTATTTTGGGGTCTTTTACAGCTTGCTTTATGGTATGGGTTTTGTTCATCATAGAAGACAGTGCGGTGATCTGTAGAAGTTTAATTGTTCGTTGTTTGGCTTTTGGTGGATGACTGTCTCACTGGCAATCATATCACATCTCTTATATTTATATTCACATGATTCAAAATTGTGAGACTGAATAACAACTTAACATTCACCTATGGTGTCTATAAATAGTAACATTTGATGTTAACATTTGAATTTTAATGGGATCACCTAAAATATTCATTTGTGCTTTAAATTGGCAGTTGACCCATCAAATAGGCAAAAGTCACATAGAACTTTCATCTAATCAGAATTTAGATCATTTTATGAATATTTAGTATTAACAAATAGTTTGATATATGAGTATTTCGTATGAACAATGTACCATGTAGAATACTTTCATGTTTTAAGGGGAGATAAATTAATATTTTGTTGTTAAATGGCTATCTAAGCCGAATAAATATCAAATTCTGTTTTCTGGTGTATTGTTTGTGTAAAAATAGTAATTGTTTTAATGTCTTACTTACTGAGATTTTTTTAAAATGTCCTTGACTTCCCTTTAGATTTCAGTCAGAAGAAAAGGTATGCAATGTAGCATATATGTTGATCATACTGCTGCAAGCAAAGGTTTTTTTTAAGTATATTTAGGGATCATCTTCTCCTACTACCTGCCTATTTATCTATCCTTTCATATATCCTATTATGCTTTTAAAAGGAGATAATTCAACACCATGGTTTAGTATGTACACAACTCCTCTTTACCCACAAAAGGATTTTGAGTTATCATTTTGAGAAGTACTAGTGTTATTTGTAGACATGCATGAAACAAGGTGATCTTCCAAATGTAGCCTACTCTGCTTATCAGTTTTAAATGTTGCTGGTGGGAGTTCAGTGAGTTCTAGTTTTTATTTGTTTATGGGAGTGGAGTTTGGTATTTGAGTTCTAGTAGCCCTCTGCTACTAGTACTTTTGCAGAAGAGCAGGTAGTTTTAAGGAGGTAGACCAAGGGTGAGGGACAGAACTCTTGAAATCAGTGATATGTTTGCATCAAATGTATATCCAATTTCACCAAAGCATATAAAGCTTTCATTAGAAACAGAATGAAATCCTTCCAAGTTACTTTGATGCTTACATAAGATTGATGTAAAATGCTGAAACGAAAAGTTCCAATGATTTGTAAGAGTTGTGTCCCTTAGCCTAGGGTACCTCCTTAAAACTTTTTGAAGTGTGTATTGTCAGTCTATATTAATTTGAGTATGCCAAAGTTTGATTGTAATTGCATTTTTTATCAGAATATCAATATTGATATTTATAACTCTACTACACTGTGAAGTGCATGTATTCTGTACTAAACCAAGAACTTTTAAAAATTGAGTACTAGAAATTTGTCAGTGTGTTAATTACTGTACAAAATTATATTAGGAAAAAAACTTTCTAAACAAAGTGCATGTAGTTAGTTTCAAAAAGTCGTATTTACAGTGTGGAAAACCACCGCTCGCCAGCTCGGCAAATACGGGTAGAATTGTAATTTGGCAAGTTCTCATTAGCTTACACTTGTCAATTTGGCAACCGTCAATGGTTGGCAAGTTCCAAAGAAAGTTAACCAGTCAACAGGTTATTTTGTTAAACATCCCTTATCATCATACATTAAAAATATGTTCCCTACATTTTAAGAAGTTTAGCTTGAGTATGTCAAGTGAATTTTGCACAATTTTATTGAATGGTAAAGCATTGTTTACGATCTGCCATTTTAATTTCCGGTAAATGGGATGTGCCAAAACCTACGTGACGGTCCCAATCTCGTATTATTAGTCAAATGAAAGAAATTATCTTGGTAATTTATGAAATGTTACCTTGCAAATTAGTTGTTTATTGTAAAAATAAAAATGAACAAGAAGCAAATGATAAACACTTTCTTGTTTCATAATGATGAATCTGTTGAAATATCATTTTATTTTTAAAATATGAGTTCAGAAATGGAGTACATTAAATACTTAAAAAACTTCAATGGGAGGAAATGTTTGAAAATGGAAAAGTTTTTGATAAATTTAGAAACAAATGAAAAGATAGTTGAAGAAAGAAATAGAAAGGCAGAAGATAGTCAAATCCAAGAGAAAACAGATGATAGTACAGACAAAAAAACCCTAAAAATTAGGCTAGTTGAATTTTGATTTGGCTAGCAAGATCAATATTCCACTAGCCAGAATGGCAAGTTGGGAAAAAATGGTTTCCCACACTGATTTATGGTAATAAAATGCCAGTTCTGAGTTGTATGATTCTGCATAAATGTACTATGATGGTGTGTATGCATAATTTTTTTAACACATTGTTTCACACTGAGAAATAAAATTTCATTTGGCACAAAAAAATTCAAACAGTTTTTTTTCACAGGAATATTTTTTCTTTTCTTAGGGTTAAAATGGTAGGGCAAGGGAACAATATCTTAAATTGACTTCATTTTCGCTTTTTTCAGACTTCACTATCAAACCAGAAAGCCAGACAGTAGTATTTGGACATAATGTGATATTGGACTGTAACGCTGTGACTGATGGCTCTGGTACCCTTGTCTACTCTTGGTACCATGATGGAAACCAGTTGACATCTTCAATTTTTGCCAACCATTCCTTGTTGATTGTGAATGTCGACCAAAATACACTTGGAAACTACACATGTCATGTGACAGGAAATAATAATACCACAATATCTGCATCAGCAATTCTTATACAAGCTTGTAAGGAATTATAAAATTACACTTTTGTCTGCATGATTTTTTATTTCTCCACTCTACATAGTGAGTATGGGAGTTCAGAGAAGTCACACTATGTCCATTCAATAAAGTAATCACCACATAAAAATTTCTTAGTTATCTTCCTTTTCAAGCATTTATAGGTACATTTCTGTTATGTACAGAGAAAAGAATTTTCAAAAGTTATATTGAAATTATTTAACCCCCAAAGTATTTTTGGTTGAGGCAAACCTGAAAAAAAGTTTTGGTTTTTGCTTTCAGCAAGAAAAAAAAACAAGGTAGGTATGTAGGGAAATTATTTTATTTTTATAAAGCATTTTACACTGAGTTATTAGGGAAACAGTATATACTTTACCAGTGCCATAAATTGACATAAAATTTAGGTTGGTACAAAAAATAGGGTATACCTACCCTATTTTTTGTACATACCTGTACTATAAAGCATTTTATGGCAATTTATGGCACTGGTAAAATATAGATTGTTTCCCAGGTAGCAGGAAACAGACATATTTTTTTGCCCTGACAGAAATGTAGTGGTCTTACTGCTTTACATTTTATAAAAACATTTTACATTGAGTTATTGGGGAAACAATCTATACTTAACCAGTGCTTTAGCTAAAATGGCCATAAAATGTTTAAGGTAGGCACAAAAAATAGGATAGGTAAGGTAGCAGGGAACACCATATTATTTATTTTGGCCTGACAGAAATGTAGTGGTCTTATTGCTTTCTTTCTCTTTTCATTTGCCAATCTTTAAGCTCTAAAGTGACAAAGCTGTTTTTAGTATTTGAAGATAAATTAAATCCACACAATTTCATTTAATCACAGAGATTTTATGAATTTGTCACTTCATACATCTTCCTACTCAGCAAAACCTTACTAATAATTTTTGCCAACTCATCACCTTAAGTGTTACAGGAATGATAAATTAAAAATTCTTATTTAATTTTGACTCTATAGTTTCTTTTTCAAAGTATCCTGTTAAGCCTTCCTGTGAAAATTTTGTATAGTTTTTGAGTCGTATGAAAATCACTTGATGAAGATCTAAGAGACTTTCATTGCCAATTTTTAACCACAACGATAACCACTATTACTGGTATAAAATTTTAAGACTGCTTATGTTCTATACATATATTTTCTGTTTTGTTTACAGACATAAGACCTTTTCTTTCCAACCCATCTTCATTGACTGTGACAGAGGGTGAAGTAGCGTCATTAGACTGTGTAACTGGGGATAGTGCTCCACCGTCTGAAGTACATTGGGAGAAAGATGGAATTCCAGTCACATCAGGGAACCAGTACAAAGCTAGTTATGGAACACATGCCTCTGACATGGTTGGCCAGTATTACATGAAGCTAGTCCTAGATTCTAAACCAGGAGAGACTGGACTCTATGCCTGTGTTTCCATCAACTCTGTGTTGGGGATTACAGTCAGGAGTTTATCTGTCCAAGTTACTGTTAATGGTGAGTTCTGGTAATGGTTGTAGAAAACTGTAGTGTGTTTTAAATTGAAGGTAGTCCATGTAACAAGGTATTTTTTGAATTTGGAATTAAGAAAATTATATGAATATAAATTTGTAAAACTAACCCTTAACCAAAGGTGGTTAGTCATGCCATCATGGCTAAGAGGTAGGGTCAGTAGGATAACAGAAGTCAAGTTTGTTTGTTTGTTTGTTGGGGTTTAACGTCCGAGCAGCAATATTTCAGCTATATTAAGACGATGAACATGAAAAGGATGATAAAATGAACATGAAATGAAAAAAAAAAGGATGGGACACAAGGATAATAGGGTCGACAAATTTTGATTGCCACTGGAAAAAGGGGGGATGGGTAAGGTCGGGCAATTTAGCCTCCTGTGGCGGAGTGCAAAGGTTCCTTCTCCTATCGAATACCACAGCAGGGTTCTTTAACGTGCAAGGAACGTGGCATCTTTCCCAACACGGTGCACCACTATGGTTTGCGGTCAGGTTTTCCGTATTATAGCCTGACGACCCCAGCATGTTACACGCCAGGGGTACCCCATTCCACCACCTGGGGCACACATCCCAGTTGCTCTGTGGGCAGAGCGCTTTAGCCCCCGGCTAGGGTTCTGAGCACTATTTAGTCGCCTTTTACGACAAGCTTAGCGCTGCTGCAGGTCTATTATTTTGACACCCGGACCTGCACGGGGTTAACAGAAGTCAAGGAAACTTATTAACCCCCCTTAGTCATGACTGCATGACTAAATCCTTAGTAGGAGTAAGTTTTATAAATAATTTTTTCCCTTATTTTCGTAAATCCATAACCTTGTTCTGTGAATATAAACCCAATGCAGGGCTACTCTGGATAACAAGTTAAAAGTTTATGTTGACCAAAAATTATCTTTGAAAGCAAACATTGCTGGCTTACATCATAATTTGTCATTTGTAATCCAGTTTAATACAAAATTAATTATTTCATTTAGTTATGTCTACATAAAAACTAAACGAATTGTGTTGTCTTTCAATCAAACACAGTTTAATTGTTAAAAGTTTCAGGACTCAGCATATCTGAATGTGTCATAATGGTCATACATGTGCTTTGTTTATTTACTTTCCAGCAGTGGAAGCAGCTCCTTATATAGATCCTGATATTACCCAGAACTCTACAGTTATGTCCCCTCAAGGATTTCCTCTGACCTTGAATTGTGCCATAGGGGGATTCCCAAGGCCAGTAATCACATGGTATAAGCTACAGAACAGAATTGTCTCTGACAGTAGGATAAGTGTGTTGTCCAATGGAAGTCTGAGTTTTGTTTCCTTGACAACCATTGATCAGGGTTACTATTACTGTGAGGGGAAGAATTATCTTGGCTTGGTTAGAGTGGCTGAAATATATGTTCAGGTTTCTTGTAAGTATATATTAACAGTAAAGCAATGAAGATAATTCACAAATAACATTCACAATGGTTTAAAATATAATTTGACAAATCTTGTACATAATGAAGTCTCAGTGTTGGGTTGATAAGTCTGAATTTCCTCTTACCCTCCTTTTTTATATGGATGTTGGTAAGTTTTGGGGGTGTGCCATACATGGTGATAACATCACATGCTTCTCATACTTTCTTGTTGAAGTGATGCATGCCAGACCTATCTACTTTGATTCCATATTCTTTTTCCTTTATGCTGGTACAATGTACTATGTATTTTGCTAAGTTTTTATTTTTATTAAAGTACATTATAACTCATGTTTTGACAACATTTCCTCTGTGTTAATTTTGAACAGATATTGACCTATTGTTTAAAGAAGAACCAGACTCTTCCTATGCCACAGCAGGGCAACCAGTCATACTCCACTGTTCACCACCAATCAGCTATCCTCCTGCTAATGTCACATGGTATAAAAACAACCAACCATTTAAATATAGGTATGATCTATAAAGTACTACATTTATTTTGTAGTGTTCCATGTAGCTTTTGAAAATTGCAGGGTAATCCAGACAATTAAGGGGCACTCTAGCACATTAGAGGTAAATTTGGAAGGACATCATGTAAAAATTTAGGGAAAATTGACAGTAAATGGCAGGTTTCCATCCTTCGTAAACAGCCTTTAGGGAACACATTTTGGTAAAAATGTTGTGTAATATGATAAAAACGTATTATCTAATTGGTGTTCTACAAAAAGGAAGGAAGCTTTTACAATTTACTGTAAATTCAGAGATCATTTCAGTATTTTATTATTGTCTAAAATGTTTTCCAACAATTATATCTTGCATAATGGAATTTTCACTATTTTGGATGCCATATTATTCTCAAAGTAGTAATAATTAACATTGCTATTTAGGCTTACAATACAAAATTGCAAATTTAAAAAGATGCAATATTTTTTAAATACAGTAATCCAACAAACATTTAAAACAGCTGAAAGTGATATCATACATAGCAGACAAGTCTTTCAAAAACAATGAATCTGATAAAGCCAGATTGTCTATGGACTTAGTGAATTAGGTGCTTCTAACATTTCTTTTTAATTTAAAAATTGAAAACACTGGTGTCAGATTCTATATATAGGCATAGATTAAATGATTAATTCTGTATGGATGTTTTGTTTGTGTATTTCAGGACTGGAGAGTATGCTGTTAATATTGTGGACCTTAATGCAGGTATATGGGACCTATTCTTTACCAACATCCAGAAACAAGATGAAGGTCGATATTTCTGTGTTGCCACTAACGATTTTGCTCTACCTAAAACAAGGACATCCAAATATGCAGATTTACAAATTGGAGGTAAATGTAAATTTTCATCATCAGTTTTGTGTTTTTATGAAACAATTTGATTTTAACATTCTTTGACTTATCATAACTATATAAATCATATAAATAAATCAAACTGATTAAAATGATATCTTTGATTGTGTAACCTTCATGGAAGGCTAGAATTGACAGAAATGCTTGATAGTACTTTCCTTATGTATCATGTGTCACATAACCTTCAATAACACTAAGATGTATCAGATAGCAGGGATGTCTGTTGAAGTAAAGTTGTAATGGGTGAATGTTAGATCTTGTATGAAGTGAAGCATAATTCTAATTTTGATTAATAGATTGTCAATAATTGTTTCATTAGATTAAAGTTATGATGTTTAAGTAGCACTCCAGGTAAGAATCATGCAAAATGTGATTCATGGGTAAAAAGCCTACATATTTTTATTTTTGATATTTGTTTGAATTGCCATAGTAAACAGAAACTTACATTCAGTTTTTCATATAATCCGTGCTCTTAGAAGATAAAAATTATATAGAATGCGCTGTAGATTTCAAAATTAAGGGAGATAATTCTGTAAATGACACTTGAATACAGTAGAATCTATTGGATTTTCAATGTTGACAGCAGGCAGATTTGAATGAATAATTACACATTTCATAGTATAGACCCATAAAACAACTGAATTACAAAATGAAAAATATTTAGCCTTTTTTTTTGTGTGTATCACATTTTTCAGATTTTGCATGATTCTTACAAAGACAGCTACTTAAACCAATAAAATGAAAATGTCTAAAACTGGTACCCCCATGAAACTACACAATATCCATGTATGTGGCTCAAGTTCCTTGAAACCTCTAGGTTTATTTTCATGTCAAACTAAAGCTGATTTGATTTTAACCAGGAGGTCCAGCGTTTATAGATCCTCCCCAGTCAACATCAGTAATAAAGGGAGAAGGTACCCAGATGAAGTGTACTGTAAGTGGTGATCCCTTCCCCAGAATTACCTGGCTACTGGATGGTAATGGGGTCCAGTTGGATAATACTATGATTTTAAGGTATGAAATCCTGTCTGTCAGATTTACTTTTAGTCTTAGTTGATATTTGTGTAATCTTGCATTTTAAATGTTAATTATTTAAAATATGGAGAAAAATATAGATTGAATAATTGTATGAAAAAGACATGGATTATTAAGAAATAAATATAAATTTTAACCTATGGCATAATCTTCAGGTCTTAAAAATAAAATGTGGAAATCAATGATTAAGGAAGGAGACATTTTGAGTAGTTATTCAGACAGAAAAGTATCACATCAGAATATGAACAGATAGAATGGAAACTGACATTTGTGAAATACTTTCTTTACACAGTAGAGGAGACATATGAAAAGAAAACAAAGACATTCAATAATAAAGTTACGGATATTGCTGTATCATAATATCATTCACACCAGAATTATTCTTTTTGCAATTTTAGGAACAAAAATCAGGAATTACACATGGCAAAAGTCAACAAGGTACATGAAGGGGTGTATACATGTAGAGCAGAAAATGTGTATGGTGTGGCAGAGGCTACAGCATTCCTGAAGGTTTTAGGTAAATACAACAGCCATCATTTATTTTAGGGTCCTGTACCTAGTCGACAGCATTACTTAAAGATTTAGAAAAATAAAATGATTTCATTTACTTCAGTGTCCCACTTCATTTAAGGTTATTTGATATGTTTGTATCCACATCATAGGCTGTTTCAATGTGCTGTCTTGTAATATGAATCAATAATTTAAGGTGGAAGACCTAAGGTAAGGGACACAACTCTTACAAATTATTGGAATATTTGTATTCAGGCTCTTTATAATAATCTTGTGTAAGCATCAAAATAACTTGGATTGATTTCATTCTTGAAAGGCTTTAGTGAAATTGTATATAATACAGACATGTCACTGATTTCAAGAGTTATGTCCCTTACCCTAGGTATACCTCCTTAACTGACATATATTTATGTGGTCAGTAATTTCTCATTTTCCAGTACCGCCTGTGTTAGTAAACTTCAAAGAGTCTGTTACAGTTACAGCTAAACAAGACCTTGTTCTACCCTGTTTTGTTAACGGTGACCCCAGTCCCTCTATACAGTGGATGAAAGGTAAAATACTACTTGTTAACTCAATTGTATCATTCAATACAAAATGTTTTGTGTTGTCAAGTGTCATGACCTGTTACTGACTGAAAAAAAAGAAACATAATTTGAAAAGCCCTGACTTTTGAATAAATATATTTTATTTGTGATTTCTTAAATGCCAAAGGTACAAATTAAGGAAATCTCTGGAGAAAACAGCTCATGTACACAGAAAAGACAACATTCAAGTAAGAAGTATAAGATGAAAGAACTATAAACAGAAGAACCAATGGTCTCACTAACCACTTCCGGGTCAAATGGTCACCCCCTATGTAGTACCAAAAACACACTGAACCTAGACATATGCATTGTAATTATTTGTGTGTATTATGATTAAAAGTAATTAAAATAAGCTGAGAATGTGTACTTTAAAATCATATATGTAATTAACTACAAAAGTGTATGAATATTGTTTACATGTGTGAGTAATTTGCCTCCATGCTGTCAGTTAGCAGAACAGGTATAAATGTGGATTTTCAGTATTATTTATTCAAGTAAATTTTGTGAAGAATTTCTACTATCATCGTACCATTAGCATAATGATTTTGGAAGCCTTACTTTCCAAGCTTCGCAACGGTATGCAACTTTAAGATGTCATTTGTCCTGGGAATTCACAGTGAGACTTTGAAAATTACTTTTTTAACATGTAAAGTAATGGAAACGTTAGAAGTGGTTAGTGAGACCAATGGATATGTATCAAATTTAGTGTATGGTATTATGTAGACGGGGCTTAGATTTTGATTGATTTTGAGAGCTTTTTTTTATCAACCTCCTGTTTTGTGGGACTTTTTCACTATGTAGAATGAAAGAGATTTTGTCACAAAAATCTCTGCATTCAACGGATTGATTTCAAATTTGGTATGTGGCAATTACATAGATGGGGCATATATTGTTAGCTATTTTGGGGAGCTGTTCAATATCAATTTCTTTATGAGTTACCTAGCTGAACAACGTGTGCAACTGCATGTTTTTTGGGGTATTGAATATATTTCAACACTTAAACATTCTGCAAATAAATTAATGTTCCATTAATATGTTATTATTTTTGTATTTAGATATATTGCCATTCTAGCTTATTTGTTTTCTAGATGGCTCTGATGTGGTATCTGATGACCGAATTATAATTAAACAGGATGAGCTTGAAATAAGAGAAGCTATTCTGGAAGACTCTGGGATATATACATGCCACGCCTTTAATTCTGCTGGATCTGTTGTTGCCATGGCAACTGTCACAGTAAATAGTAAGCACTTAGTTTTTATGTATAGATTGTATTAATAGGAAAAAACATCCAATTTTGTGTGTGTTCTAACCTTTCTTGGTAACAGAAAGTTATTTTCCCCTTTACTAGCAAAGTTGCTTAAGGGTTGATAAAGTGGCATTTTCCACTATTCTGTAGCATAAAAACTCAAAAATCAACATCCGTCAATTTGTTATAAAGAATGATGCATATAGCCTTCTATATGCTTATAAATTATTATAGGTCAACGGCACAGTATTGTTTACTTGGTGAGTGGTTTTCCTTGTTGAAAGCATGTTAATACCCATGTCCAGACTTGAAGATACCTATGATTCTCTTTAAGCACTGTTAATGATCATAGGTTTGATGAAAGAAATGGGAATTTCCAGAGAAGTGAAATTTAAGAAATGAACTAACTAAATAATGTTGTTCATTATTCAGAATTTATCATTTCAGTGAAACCAGACTTCATCAAATCTCCATTTGATAAAACTGTGACCCTTGGCCTCTCTGTAACTATGGAGTGTGAGGTCAAAGGCTATCCTCTACCTTCGATTACATGGCTTTTCAATGTGAGTATTAAATGTTCTTAAAAGGTGCCAATATTGTGAGAGTTACCTCTCTTGGAAATGGAAATTTCTTCCAGATTTGGTTTGTAAATGCTCACATTCCTACATTTTTCAAAGGATATGGATAGAATATTTATAGAATCTTATAACCATGAATCTCTAGGACAATTTGGGTGAGAACATGAAACACTGTTCTTCTATTTGGAGACAGATAATAATGATAAATTAATAGGTTATTTTTTTTTTAAAGATATATAATTCATTTCCTCTGCAGCATGATGGGATTTGGCTTGTTCATTAATTGTTTTTGAGACAGTTGTTCCTAAGCTGTTTACTTAATACTGTATTACAATGTTTGTATGCAGAAATTTATTTATCAGGGCTTTTGTATTTAAACATTTGTTACGCAAGATATCTATATATTTTCAAGGGGACCAATTTGCTGCCACCAGGAACCATGATAGCCAATGATAATGAGCTGTCTGTTGCCATAGTAACATGGAGACATGTAGGTCTGTATACTTGTGTGGCATCTAACATTCTTGGAGCATCAACTAAAGAAGGGAAATTGTCTGTTAATGGTAAGTTAAACAATGCCATCTGAAACTACTTATGTTACCAGGTGGCAAACTAGCAATGGTATATGCTGGACATTTTCTGTTGTTATAGTTTGTTTACCATGTAATCCACAAGCTTATCCTATGTAGATATGTTTCACTGAGAAATAAAACATACCTTGTCAAAAGCATTTAATAGCAGCTGAAGAGTATAGTTTTCAGTATTTTATGATTTATTTGACATAAGTTGTGAAAATTGAAGGTCAATGACTCAAAAAGGAATTTGATATGAAATCTGAAAGAAAAATCCTTTTAATTAAGAAATTTTTGGTAAAAATCCGCCATTAAAGTTTAAGATTTCAGAACTCACATTCAAGTGCTGTAAAGTATGAAAAATGTAAACAAAAATAACACAATGAATAAACTTAGTTACAGTGAAATCTGTCCAAACTGAACCCTGAATAATCTGAAAACCTGTCTAAACCAGACACTTTTTAAACTCCCTATTTAAATGTATTTATAACCTTTGTACACTGAACACCTGTCAGTCAATATCAAAAACCAAAAGTGGTTTCATTAAGTCAGGTTTTACTCTATATCTTTCAGTGATGCCTAGGATAGCAGCAATTAATGGAGACCCAGTGGTGTTTGTTAACCATGTGCTAGAACTAACCTGTAGTGTGGCAGGTATACCCAAACCAACTGTCAATTGGTACTTTCAAGATCTACCATATTATCCTTCTCTCGATGGTAGAGTGGTAATACCTGCTCCTGAAAAAATGATTATAAAATATACCAAAGCTTCTGATGCAGGTAATTAAAAAAATTGTCAGTAAAAATGTGTCATGCCAGTCATGGTTCTATTCAAGATATCAATTTTAAGCTAGGTTTTATCATAATATAGGCTTCAACAAAAATTGAGTAAATAATCATCCTCTCAGTCTGTTTTAGCTCACACTGCCTGAAAGGCCATCTGAGCTTTAGTCATCACTTGGCAACCTTTTTTGACAATTTTCCAGTTTTTCCTGTTATTAACAAAACAATAGCAGATTAATGATTGATGATTAGTGTAAATTGTGAAAAATTTCGAGTATAAAGATCTATGATTGGTTCAAATTTGGGAAAAATCTGTTGATTGCATTTTTGAATGATTTTTTCCCCACTGTCAGCCTATTACTCTGCTAAGATAAGTAGAATGAAGATTAATGTTTTAAAATAACAAAAATGTTCAGTATCATGACAAATGTTGTCTGTGCAAATTTAGTTAAAGGTGTTCAATGATTTTTAGTTTTTGCATGTATTCAACTTTTTAAAGCTATTTAACCAGGTGAGTGTTTCAGGCTCTTGAGAGCCTCTTGTTTTGTCTTCCTATCTTTGGTCTATTTATTAATTTTTTGAAGTACAACTCTTTCAAAACAGTTCAGTGGAAAAACAACTTTTTAATTCATTTATATATATCATTTTTTTATGTGCCAGGGGGAATAATGTGCCGTAAAAGCCCCCAAAATCTGTTTCATGGTTTTTAATGAAACTTTACATTTAAGTTTGGCATTGGATGTATATGTAGATTTCATACAGCAAGGACCTGTGCAGGTCCAGGTGTCAGAAGAATAGGCCTGCAGCAGTGCTAAGCTTGTCGTAAAAGGCGACTAAATAATGCTCAGAACCTTAGCCAGGGGCTAGGGTGCTCTGCCCACAGAGCAACTGGGTTGCGTGACCCAGGTGGTGGAATAGGGTACCCCTGGTTTGTTACTTGCTGGGTTGTCTGGCTATGATATGGAAATAACTGACCGCAAACCATAGTGTTGCACAATGTTGGGAAAGATGCCACGTTCCTCGCATGTTAAAAAAACCCTACTGTGGTATTCTCCCAGAGTAGGAACCATAGGGCTCCGCCACAGTATGGTAAATTGCCTGACCCTACCCACCTCTCCCTATTTCCAGTGGCAATCAAAATTTCTCAACCCCATTATCCTTGTGTCCCATCCCATTTTTCATTTCATCAACATTTCATGTTCATTTTATCATCCACTTCATGTTCATTGCCTGAATCTAGCTGAAATATTGCTGCTCTGCGTTAAACCCCAACAAACAAATAAACAATTATACAGCAATAATCCATACTATGAGTTATACAGTTATGTGGATTAAGGATTTCTAAGGAGATCTGACTCGCATTACTTCTTGTGGATCCACTGCACCATATTTTAATATATTTATGGTAATGATTTATTATATATTTTGATATATTTCATGTTTTCCTCTTGTTATATAAGTATATGAATGTCAATATGTACATGTTATTTTTAACCTATTTTATAGGAGAATATAAATGTGTTGCTACAAATTTGGTTGGTACAACAGAATTTTCTATAACTGTGTCCATAATTGGTAAGATGTTTATCTATTATACACATAATACTGCTCAAGTGTACCTTACTGCAATATTAGTTTTTTTCCCTCATGATATATTAACCCTTGCTGTGCCTTTAAGATCAACATCAGTCTTTGTTCAGATTTGAAAATGCTTTCAACCAAGTCCTACTTTTAATGAAGACTATGAGGGTACAATATTAAAACTGTTACAGTTTGTTTTTATATAAAGGGAGGCAATCCTGTCACAGATTACATAGAGTTTCTTTAATTTGAAACCAGTAGTTTTCCTTTGAATCTTTAATCAGTTTCCTTTTACCAGTTCATATTGTATTGTTTTATTAACAGATTTATGCAAAGGTTAATTCATAAATGGCCTGGGTATTAATCCAAACTCCCAGATATTTTCTGTGCACAGAACAGTTTTCACGAACTTTTAATATCTTTGCCTTTTTTAGCTTAAATGATCGTTATTTTGTTAATAAACCTACTATAATATAAGATGAGATTTCTACATATAATCTAGTGACTAAAAAAGGAATATGTATTGTAGAGCCACCACTGCCCCCTGTGCTATTAGATGCTTTGTCCTTGACCTCTACATCTGTAACCTTGACATGGACACCTGCCACACAGAAGCCAAATACCATAATATCAATGTATCTTGTATACTATAAGACAGAGTAAGTACCATATCAGGTGTCCAGAAGTATACATCGTTTCTTATGTACAGTAATTTCAAAATCATGAAGATCGTCTTTTGAGTAGTTCCTTTACAAAAAATTTGCAAGTGAGACCAAAATAATTGGACCATCTTTGTAAAAACTAATCTTATAAAAGGTTGTGTGATTTAAAAAACAATGAAAATAGTTAATGCATACATGTATGAAGGTTTTGAAAAAAAAGAATGGGTATTTAAACAATTATTTGTTTCAATAATGTTAGGATAGAAGCAGACTACAGGAGATTGTCTGTAACAGCTGACAGTACTGATTCTCAAATAGTGGTCAATGGATTGTCTCCTGGCATTGTTTACATGTTTGTCATGTCTTCTGTCAATCCTGCTGGAGAGGGTAACCATAGCAATGTACTGTCTGAAAAGACAATGGACTCAGGTAGGATACTAATTGTACTTAGAAAGACTAATTAGATAATTTATTTGTTCTCATACACTCCCATGTCAATTAAATTGAAAAAATAAATAAAAAATAATAAAGAAAGAAAAAAGCTAATCCCTCTTACCACTGTATAATTGCATTTAGATGTAAAACAAATACCTCCCTCTCTTATTTGTTTTGTAAGATGGCCTTATAGAACCTAGAAATTTACTTGAAGTAAGTTAAAGAGGTAGGCCAAGGGGCATAACGTTTGTGTAAAGCATTTTACATCAATCTCATGTAAGCATCAAAGTAAAGGATTGATTTCAATCTGTTTAAATTAATTTAATTTCAAATTAATGCTTGATAGGCTTAGGTGAAATTGAATATGATACAAAGATATCAATGATTTCAAGAGTTATTTCCCTTACCCTGAGTCTCCCTTCTTCGCAAGAATTTTAATCAAGAATCAGTATTTGTATTTCAGTTTTTTATTGTGCTAAATTATAGGTAAAAATTATGTTAATCTTGCTGTACCATATTAAATGAACCTAATATTTTCAGAACTAAATTCATGCAGTATGTACTGATAAACTGTGATACAAAATATGTGGACTTTCAAAAATGCATGCCTTTTTATGGTTACAAATTAATATTGTCAAGCAAAGCAGACCGGGGGCAGATATGATTTCTCTTCTGACCTGCAGTGTATTTCAGTTGATTTCGTTAAATTGTCTTATAGGACCATCACAGCCGAGAAACCTGAAAGTTCTATCAGTAAATAGTTCTTCTGTGACACTGGAATGGGAAATACCTGCACAAACCAATGGTCAAATCAGAAAGTACCAAGTGTTCAACAAAGTCAAGGGAGAAAACTCAGGTGAACATCTGTTTAAGACTAGCATCTTTTTTGATAGCTGGAATGGTACACTTACATAAAGGAGTTTATACAATTTATTTCATTCAGATATCTAGTGTTTAAAAATTATCAGTCTATATGTATAAAGTGTAAGAAACAATACAAGAACTACAGAGGATTTGTAAGACTTTAAGGTGTTTCTTGTGAAAATTGAATATTTTAGTGACAAAATGATTAAAGTTATTTTACAGTAGTAAAGGGGGATATTAATTGCCATTGTTTTCTTGGTTTTTATTTTTGATATTGTTTATGTTTCTGCCATGAAGTTTTACCTGTGTTTGTCATTCCCTTATTCTATCAATCAATCATTCCATCATTCTGCAAAAAGAAAAAAAAAACAGTTTTCCTGACATATTTATCTTAAGTGCTTGCTGTTGAAACAATTGAATTTTTTTTCTTCAAATCTAATGTTGAACTGTTTGTTTATTAGAGCTTTTACAAATTACATGGGTTAGTAGTTAGTGAATGGCATATGATAAAATGCCAAATTTACTGTAACTTGCAAAGTGAAAAATAAAAAGTGTCTGTTCAAGTACAGATTGTTGTAAACAAATAGTATTGAGACATTTTTATTAAGAATTTGGAATTACTTTGTTTCATTGTTTACAGCCTTGATATCAGTCATTACTGACAAAGATGTCAACAAACCTTTACTGTCAATTGTTGTCCATGACCTTTTGCCTTTCACCTTGTACGAGTTCAAGGTCAGAGGAGCTACACAGGAAGGAGGCCAAGATCTATGGGGCAATTTGACTGATAATGTGGAAGTCAAGACATCTCCAATAGGTAACATTTAAAATTGATAGTGAGATATCACAGACATTTTTCTTTTTTTTTTTTTTTTTTTAATTTGACACTGTGTAAGCCCAAAAAACTGCAAATTAAGACCAGAAATAGAATCAGATTGTCAGTACAAAAGTTATATTATATTTTAGCACTTTAAATGTTTGATATATTGCTGTTCCCTTCCCATAGTTATTTATTATAATTTTTAGCTCCAAGTTCAGAACCACAGATAACAGACATACAGACTCTTTCCACTTCAATGGTACAGCTGGGTTGGCAGGTATGCTCTTTTTCATCTATCATTTCATTCAGGCATCCTTGGTTCTGTCCATTCAATGGCTGTATATGTATATATTGAAAGCAGTTTAAGTTAAAGGATACTTGAATTTATTTCCATGTAAATGATAATCAAAAATATTTCTCTCACAAAAATCTGATCTGCAAATGATTGGATTGACATGACCTTTGGTTAGCTGTTTCATGTCATTTAGTTGTATGTTGGAAGCAATTGATTTCTGTGTAATGTCAACTTCCTGTTCATAGGATTTTTAGTGTTCAGGATTAGCAAATAATAGGGAAAATTTCCTTTGCAATCATCTTTGCTCCTAATGATAAGAATGATTCATAATTTGGTTTGTGGCTTTACTTTAATGAGTTGTATGTTGTATGCAATTTTTGTTCCTGTCTAAAATCAATGTCCTGCTCAGCTGAATTTTGAATTTTTAGGGGATCTTAGTGATAGTGTTATTTTATTAAAAATGTTAGTTTTCTGTGAAGGGAATGATCTGAAATTTGATGATTTGCAGCTTTTGTTTGATTAGTTGTACATTACAAGCAATTTTACATGCTGTCTGATATCAACTTTGTATCCCACAAAACACACATTATTAGTTTGTCCATTTACATGGTTGTCAAGTTGTTTGTCTGGTGGGCTTTTGTCCAGATGTTGCTTGTAATGCCTCAGGATGAGGTCTGCTTTAACTCTTTTCTGTGGAGACAGTTCACATTACCATTAAACTTGCTAGCCAGGTACATCATTCTATGTACTTTAATATATGTATTTAATGTTTTTTAGAAAACAAATTATGAATGACGCCTTTGCTGTCCACTGAATTAAAACTTTCAGTAACGCAAACATTAGTCTGCTGCTTTATATGAATCAGATCAATTTTATTTACATCTATAGGTACCACCTTTGCAGACATGGCATGGACAAGATTTAAAGTATAGAATTTCTTACATTGACCTTAACTTCACTTCTGATGAGCTTCAGTTGTCTATAACTGATACTGTAGTCAATGTGACTGGCTTGTTTCCATGGAGGTGGTACTCTTTTGTTTTGGAGATAGGAAATGAAGCTGGCTGGGGGAAGAGGAGTGATCCTGTTATATCACACACAAAGGCTACTGGTAGCTATACTTCGTTTAAAAAGAGAATCAGTAACCTGGTGAAAATAACCTTTAAAGAAAAATATTTGATTATGGAATTTAATTTGATATTTATTTTCAGAACCAACTCACAATCTCCCACCTTTCATTAAAGCATTTTTTTTCAAAGTTAACTTTCCTTCCTTTATCCATAATTTGACTAAATGAAACCTTCACAAATGGAAGCAGAACTATATTGACTGGGGACACTTTTTGGTTTCATGCGTCATGGTAACCATCTTTAAATTAGATTTAGTTCATTGCTTTTGTTTAACCATATTGCCTAAATACATTATTTCTTTTTCAGCTCCAGATTTATCTCCCTTGATCAGCAATATCAGTGCTTTGCCTAATCAGCAAGTTTTAGTAATCTATCAGGTGAGTGGAGTCTTCAGCACTTTCATTTAACAAAAAAATGGTTTAAAAAGATTAAAACAATGGTTTTACTATAGTGAAAACTGTCCTGCTGAATCTAGAATAATCCAAAAACCTGTCTAAACCCGTATGTTAAAGTAGCTTTATTTCAGTTTATATGAATTTTGAACCTTGGAAAATTAACACCTGTCTAAACCACATATTCTATTGTACAAAAGGAGTTTGGTTGAGACAGATTTCTCTGTATATGAAAATAACAAAACTTGTTCTACATTAGCTGATTGTCTTTTACTAAGAATACAACTTTATTGTATTATTCTTTATTGTATTATTGATTGCAGGAACGCTTATGTATTGTAACGTAATGAAGAGTGAAATTTCAATTTAGTGAAAACAATTAAGCTATATTTTTGATATCTGCAGTTGCCAGACCCAAGAACTTGGAACAGTCAATTGAATGGATTGATAGTTCAATACATAACAGGCAGTGATTCAAGGACTAAGACAGTGGAGAATATACAAGGGGAGATAACTATTAGGTAAATCGCAACCTTATGTCGTGAATATCTCAAAGAATATGAATAATGTTTAGTAAAATATCCCAATAGTTTGTCTTTTTATACGTCAAAATACATTATTTTGCTTGATAAAATGTTCCATTTTGGAAAATTATGACATAAAATTAGAAAGTTGTAATCAAGTTACAATTTAATGAATGGATAATTTCTTACTTACCAGTCACTAAATATACATATAGGAATTATCTCTGTATCAAATTCTCCCAACTCGCCACACACAGATGACTATGATTTAAACATACATCATATCCGGTTACCTGTGTGTGAGTAGCCTCAGTTTATTGGGCGGGATCAAAACAACCCTGATACCAGTTCACAACTGGGGTGGTAATGGGCACGTTGACTGGTAAGTAAGAAATTATCCATTCATAAAATTGTGCCTTGATTACAAATTTCTAATTTTATATCATTTAATTTCTTACTTACCAGTCACTAAATATACATATAGGAATATTGCAGATTTCAAAGCAATCCTACAACATTTGTGAATTTTCATCATAGTCTCACAAATACATATTTAAGTCCACTTGGAACTAAAGTAACACATATCTTTCAATACTGTACATACATCATCTAAATAATGAATACGAAATTGGTGCACGAATCTGTGATTAAAAACCTTCCACCAATAAATTTCGACAAAACTCACAGATTATAAACTTAGTCAAGTTTCTTTAAAACATTAACATCTAATTCTCTGAAATAAAATCTACAAAACATAGACTTTAGCTTCCAATCTGCAGACTGTAAGATTGATGTTAACAAAGCTCCTTTAAACAAAGCCCAACTTGGACCAATTGGTCTATTAGAATGAGCCTTAATTTTATACATTCCAGACTGACTTTTGCCACTGTATGTTAGCTTTATGCATTCCGGACTGACTTTTGCCACTGTATGTTAGCTTTATGCATTCCGGACTGACTTTTGCCACTGTATGTTAGCTTTATGCATTCCAGACTGACTTTTGCCACTGTATGTTAGCTTTATGCATTCCAGACTGACTTTTGCCACTGTATGTTAGCTTTATGCATTCCAGACTGACTTTTGCCACTGTATGTTAGCTTTATGCATTCCAGACTGACTTTTGCCACTTTATGTTAGCTTTATGATACTCACAATCCATTTTGCAATAGTTTGAGAAGTCACAGGTTTTTGTGAATCTAATAAAGATAGGAATAATTTGCCTCTTTGATCTTTAGATAATACTTTCCTATAAGATTCACTTTTCCTTAAGTAATGTAGAAGAGCTCTATGTGGATCTAATAATGAGTTTTCTGTAAAAGTAGGAACCAAAATCTTTAAACCAAAATGGCTTTCTTTGTCCTGCTTAGCTAAACCTTGTTAGACAAAAGTAATTCCATTGTGTTGAACCCTCATAGCCGTTTCCTCAGTTCTTAAAGCCTGTAGATTGCTGCATCTTCTGAAAGTAGTAAGAGCAATTAAAAACACAGTCTTGAAAGTTAACTCTTTCAATTCTTATTCTCTAATGGTTCAAAAGGACTTTTCTCTAGCATATTTAATACAATATGTAAATCCCATTCAGGTATCAGTTTTGTAATTGGAGGTCTAGAATTAAAAACTCCCTTGATTAACCTAACTATATAAGGATGTTGACCTACTGGATATTTGTCTACAGGAGGTAATATGTTTGACAACATAGAACGGTATCCAGCAATAGTTCTGTATTGTGAACCCGTACCGAATAAATCAGTCAGAAATTCAGCAACCTGATTCAAAGATAATGAAGTGGGATCAATTTCCCTTGCACTACACCAGCTATTGAACTGTTTGAACTTGGAGCAGTAATCTTTCTGAGTTCCTTTCCGCCAAGAGGCTGAAAGCAACTCTCTAGCCCCTTCAGAAAAACCTTCTGCTTCAAATTTTTGGTTGAGAGTAGCCATGCAGTCAGACTGAACACTTGTGGGTTTGGATGGAAAATCTGATTTCAGGGTTGACATAACAAATTTGGAATCACTGGTAACCTTACTGGTACAGCAATTAGTAACTGTAGCAGTTCTGGATACCAGTGTCTCCTTGGCCATAATGGAGCTATTAGCAAAATCTGACAATTGAACTGCCTCATATAATGTAGGACTTAAGGTATCATGCAAATTGGAGGATAAGCATACCCATACATTTTGTCCCAAGAAATTGTCAGAGCATCCATTGCAAAAGCCTTTGGATGCTGAATCCAAGAGCAAAAAACTTCCGTCTGACAATTGTCTGCCGAGGCAAACAGATCTATTAAAGGACTCCCCCACATTCTGAATAGGGTTTGAACTACATTCTTGTCCATTCTGCTGGTCTGATTTTGGTTCTGCTCAATTGATCTGGTAAAATATTCTTTTTCCCCATTATGTGGACAGCTTTTAGAAAAAATTTGTTTTGAATTGCCAAATTCCAAAGATTCCAAGTCCAATTACACAACTGGGGGGATTTTGTTCTCCCTTGCTTGTTAATGTATTGAACCACAGTTGTGTTGTCAGACCTTATCAAAACTTTTTCCCTTTCACTTGTTTCAGGAAATGTTTCAGAGCGAAATGGACTGCCTCCATTTCCAGACATTTTATGCAACTTTTTCTGAGATTCTGACCATGTCCCTTGAAAAATTTGATGAAATTTGATGTTCATGAAACCCCCATAACCTGCAGTCAAGGCACCTGTTATTGTGACAGAGGGTTGAGGCTGAACAAAAAATTGGCCTTTCTGCATGTTTACTCCATTTTTCTACCAAGAAAGATGAGGGAACAGATGTTGAGTAATTGGAATAAGAGTTGACAAGTCTTGGGAACTTGGTTTCCAAAAACAAAGAAGGTGTAATTGAATTGGACGCATGTACAGACGTGCATTTGGAATAAGTTGAATACAAGATGCCATCAGCCTTAGTAAATGTAGGAATTGTTAAGCTGATGCTGTCTTGTTCATTAGACAATTGACAGCTAAACTGATCTTTTCTATTCTCTCCAAAGTGAGAAATACTAGACCTTTGTCCAGACTGAGAAGCTTCATTTGAGGAACACAAAGCCAATAGGTTGGATTTCTCAGTAATGTCTGGGTTAGATTTCTGACCTAGCATCAAAATCTAGGGCTGCCTAAATCTTCATCAAGATTAGGTTCCAGTGGTACAAGCGGTCTATGCACCCCTAATGGGCCATTATCCGACATAGTTTCTCCATGCTGCATGACTATACCACTAGTCTGAGAGATATTATATTCATTTACTGCTGACTCAGTATCTGACTTTTTAGACAGTAAATTAAACAGTAAATCAAATTTCTTGTCAAACATTGATTCTAAATTCTCCATTCTTTTCTGTAACTGGACAGTTTTGGATACTCTTTTCTTCTTTCAAAAATCTTTACTCGCTATTCGCGACATCTCTGAGATTTCCGAAACATGCGACAAACTATCGTCCTCTCGAATCTCTATGTCTGTTAAACGTTTGACGACAGACATTGTTCATAAGAACAAAATATAGTAACTTCAGAAAGTTGTCTAACTAAGACTTAAAATTTTAAGAACACATGGGAGAAGCATGTTATTTTGATTCCTGCAGATGATAAACTGAGGCTACTCACACACAGGTAACTGGACATGATGTATGTTTAAATCATAGTCCTCTGTGTGTGGCAAGTTGGGAGAATTTGATGCAGAGATAATTCCTATATGTATATTTAGTGACTGGTAAGTAAGAAATTAAATGATATAACATTGCTTTATGAAAATCAAATTATCTGAGGGAAAATAATTTTTATATTTTCTGCTGCAAAGTTTTTCTTTTAGTTCTTGTATTATGTCCTACACAAAATGAAATCCTTTCAAAAAATTTAAAAATATAATCACATTTATACTATCATGTGTGCTGAGAATATCAGTAGCCGAGGTTTTGACCTCCAGATTCTCTGAAATTTCTACAATTTTTTTACTGCAAATTACTCTTTACAGATGTGAATCTCTCAGTTGTACCTTTATTTAAAATGAAATTGTCATAAAATACAGCCAACAATATGGATTTTCATAAACAGGTATGCAGTATATAAAACTTCAGCAAGAAACTATGTGATTGGATATTAATGTTTTCTTTATAGCCATGGTCATATTTTGGCCTTTCTCTCTTTTTATTTAGTTATCTTATGATAACTAATACTACTAAGGGGGTTTTTAACATCCTTAACTACTCTTACGAGTCTCACATGGATGGGTGATAACTAATAGTATTGTATTTCATAACATACAATAATTTTTAGTGGTTTATTACCATGGACACAGTACAGAATTCGATTGGCTGTATACACAGATTTGGTAACCAATGGTAATGGACCTTATTCAGATTGGTTCCCTGTAAAAACTTCAGAAGCAAGTAAGTGTAATAGAATGTATCAAAAAAGAGATGTGAGTAAGATGCCATTAAGACAACAACATCAGTAAAAAAAATACCTGAGATTTTTAGGTCTTACAAACTAGACTCCAACTAAACAGCAAGCCTTTATCTTAAATACTTCTCTTCACTTTAAGCATTAATAAAATGTCATTCAGTTGATAACTATTAATTTAGAAATTATTTCACACATGAATTATTGTGGTTAAGTCACTTAAAAATGATGTGATTTAAGTTTCTGCAATTATGAGAAAAATCCCACACAAGTTAGTTTAAAATTTCATGGGTAAAGTTTTGATTATTTGCAATTAAAAGACAGTCACAATTTTTTGCAATAATGATAACAATGCAATATTTTCAAAATTTACAGTAGTTTAGAGATATTTGAAGATAAAAGTTATGGAATCTTCTTTTGGAATAAAAAAAGCAGTGATTTTATTTGTCTCCACCTAAATAATGGCTATCACACTTTTTTCAGCACCAGGCAAAGTAACCAATGTACAGCATCAAGCTACACCCACTAGTATGACCTTGACCTGGACAGTTCCTCCCAAACCAAATGGTGTCATTTTATATTACATAGTGGAGTATAGGGAATCTGAAGTAAAGGGAAATCCCCTGAATTTGACAAGGCAGAACGGTAAGCATACACTCATGTATGAAGAAAAACACAATGCAGAAAGAAAAATCGAAATACTGATGTCCATCTATGTGTGTGTTGGTCACACTTTTTCGACATGACTCCTGTGAAACTGCTCAATGGATTTGTTCAAATTTTGTAGGATTTATTGTCACAAAATGAAGTTGATCATATTGTGCTGCCGCTTTGATTGACAAATTTAACAGGAGTTATGGGACTTGTGAATTTGTTTATACTACACCATAGGAACACCTTGTGGACACAACTTGCTGAAAACTGCTCAGTGGATTTTGTTCAAATTTTGTAGGATTGTTAGTCATCAATTATGGAGTTGATCATATATGGACACCCTTTTGATTAAACAAATTTTACAGGAGTAATGGGACTTTGTTGAATTTGTGCATACTAGAGGATGCAACTCCTTGGAAACTGCTCAGTGGATTTTTTTCACATTTTGTAGGATTGTTAGTCATCACAGTCATGTAGTTGATCGATCATATTATGCCGCCATTTTGATTTGGCAAATTTTACTTGAGTTAAGGGAGCTTTTGCACAGTGGTGGGGGAATTATGGTTATGGTAAGCGATCTTGCTTGAATGAAAATTGTGGCAGACCCAAAATGATTGGATGTTTTTTTAACTCACTTGGCGGTAGTCCATGTGATTTATAGCCATCACTTGGTTCCCTTCATCATCATTGTCGTCATATGTCATCTTTCTTGTCATCGTCAACAATATTTTAAACATCTTCTTCTCTGAAATCACATGTATTTGGATGAAACTTAGCATGATTGTTTCTAAGGGTATTCTGCACAAAATGATGGTTTGGATTTTTGATCTGTCAAAAAACATGGCCGCCATTACTAAATATAGAAAATAGGGGTCAGACAGCAGTTTTTCTCATATATCTCCAACACCAATAGGTTTTACAAAATTCTGACTGGGTAAAACTGTTCAGCATAAAGAGATCTATCTGTGGTAAAATTTTGGTGAAAATCTGTTGATCCATGTTGGAGTTATTGCCCCTTTTGAAAGTTTTTTTGCTGTATTTGATGTTATTACTTCCATAAATCTTCTTCCCAGAATCTACTGTATAGAATTCAATGAAAGTTATTATGATTGTTTGTTAGGGTATCATGCACAAAATTGCTGTTTGGATTTTTGTATAGAACAAAAGGGTCAGACAGCAGTTTTTTGCATAAGGTATAACAAAATTCTGACTATAGGTGAAAGTGTTCAGCATTATCAGATCTAGCTATAGTCAAAGGAGAAAGTTCACTAAGGACCCTTTTTGGTCGCATAATTTGGGCATATGTGAAAATTTGATTAAAGCTGACTTCTAGGTAGTAGTAGTATTGTAAAAAGGTCGCAAACACTGAATATAAGATGTTTTTGATGAGATTTATGACATTATTCCAGAAATAACAGTATGCATATATGTAACTTTTACAAAAACCTTTAACTTTTAACATTTCTGCAATTTTTTGATAGTTTTTGTGTGGAATGAGTTGTAACTGACAATTATACACAAGACATATAAAGCACTAGGGTCAACACATATGTGGCCATTGTTAAAGGTGTAAAAAAACTGCACAAAATTTTGTATTTTTCCAGTCTTTTTAACAGATTTTCACAATCTCAGCCAAGTTTGAAGGACTGTATATGTTCAAATTATTACCATAAACCAATCAAATCAACTATAACTTCTTTTGGTGATAATCTGTTGAACCATTATGGAGTAATTGCCCTTTTTGGATGTTTTTTGTTGTTGCTGTTTTTGATGTTACTACTTTCAAAAATCTGCTCATTAGATACTACTGCACAGAATTCAATGAATGTTGGTAAGATTGTTTCTTGGGGTATCCTGCACAAAATGACTGTTTGTATTTTTGGTTGGTGAAAAACATTGCTGCTGTTACTAAAAAATAAACATAGGTCAAAAGACAGTTTTTTTTTTAAAACAACTTGAAAACCTTTGATATTAATAAAATTCTGTTGGAGGGTAATATTGTTCACCATCAGAAGACAGATCTATGTGGAAATTTTCAAAATGATTTGTTGCCTGATGTAGGAGTAATGGGCCCTGAAACATAATTTTTTGCTGTTTTTCACATGTACAACTTAGAAATCGTCTCCTCTGAAACCATACTACAAAATTTAATGAAAGTTGGTATAATTGTTTGTTATAGTATCCTGCACAAACTGATTTTATATAATTTTCCATCAGTCAAAAACATGGCGGTAATTAATAAAAATAGAATATAGAGGTTAAAATCATCTTTTTGCTATTTTTTTCCTGAACTAAGAAGAATAATGAAGATGAAAGCTACTCATTAGATATACATGATTTTCTGAGTTGACTGGCAGTATTGCTCTGATTCCAATGATTTTTTATTTGAAACGCTGTGTTCTAGGTTGAAAGGTGATGACTTATTACATTTTCCTGCTAGACTAAGCTAAGTACTTGCTTTGATTTCAATGATATTTGGTTTATACAATAAGCATGGTCATCTGAATTGTATGTTGATGATGAAAATATTGTATAGCCATGGTTTAACTTCATTTTATGTTCTTTTTCAGCTCATGTATACTGGGCTAATGCCCAGTTAAATAACAGGGCAATGGGAGACCCCTACCCAATTTTTTTTCATGCTCTTTTTCAGCAATTTTTGTCAAACATGGTAACAAAACATGGTACTTGTACTTACTTAGTTACTAGGGCATGGTTTGCCAGGTGAGGGATTTGGGCTCATCTGGAGTCTCTTGTTTTAGTTAGGTTAATGGATGGTTCATTAAATCAATATAGGCTGTTCAATATCTTAAGCAGAGTTTATATTTGCTATTCTAATGCAGCATTTGTTGTAACTAATGATTTCTTTGGATAACACCAAATATTTCAGGATGTCAATTCCTCGATTGACTGTCTCTAATTTTTAACGCATGTGCAGATTTTTAAATGTTATTTTCACATATAGCTGCATTAATATTGTATTTGAAGATTTGTCATTGTCAATGTAAATGTAGCAAATATTTACTTACTGACTGTTAAGGCATTTCACATATTGTCATTTTGATGATTGAGTAACTTTACAGATTTGTAATAAGTAGTGCTTATAATTGGTGAATAAAATCACATTTTGTATAGCAGGGCCAAAGTCAGATAGCTGACTGATACATGGTGAACCAGTAAGTGTTATAGGTCTGTGGAGGAAATTGAGGCTGTTGGTCCTAACTTTGACTATGACAGTAACCTTACTTATATCAACAAGTTGTTGGACTGTTTTCTGTTCTGTGGACATGATTATTGTGTAGCAGCTGTAGAAAAATGCATATTTATGTTGGAAAAAGCTGTAATGAAATTATCAGTATGTCTCCAGTGGTTGTGATTATAGCTTGCCAGGAAAAATATGAATATGTCGAATGTTTCATGCCATCTCCCCTTGTGCGTTAAACCTAGGATTCTTAAATTATCAGAAAGCTAAATGTAGTGTTAGGGTAATATTGATATTTTTAACATATTCTCATTATTTGTGGAGTCAATTATTCCAGTATGACCAAATAATAACTGCAAGACAAATATGGTGATATTCTCAATATAAGAAAAATAATAGGCTATATCAAATGGAAAAATTCAGATTGTTTTGACATATAAGTTCTGTTCAGAAGATAAACACTTTGTCTTATTGTATTCAAATATTTTTATGTTTAGTTCAAAACTGTGAGTGTGTGCCTTTTCACAATGTCATTAAATTTCAATAAAGAAAAGGTGCATTTTACAATTTTATGATAAAGATTGTAAATATCTACCTTGATTCTATTAAAATTATCTCCCCTTGACCAACATTTTTTTAGAAAAGTAAACTGAAGTTTCTGATGTAGTTACACTTATATTTCATGATGTATAAGTGTTTTATCCCTAAGAACTGTGTTGTTTGATTCAATTGATGATAATGTTTTATTTTCCAATGACACTTAGGGGTGATGCTAAGTGATTGACCTTTGGACTGTGTCCATGTACATTATTATTCCTGGTTCAATTAGAGGACTACCTTATTTGGCTATAAAATTGTATTCAAACAATGACTAAGGAATTGACAAGTTTTGTTCAAAGTTCAAGTTATGTAAGAACCATCACATTAAAGTGTAGCTTGTCGAGCACTTTAAATGTCATTGAAGACAAATTTTCTACTTAGTTGAAGATCAGTTGTTTTCAGAAAATCAAAGAAGATAAAAGAACATGTTAAATGTAAAATTACAGTTTTAAAGGCATAAAAAGTTAATGGCTTTTGATAAATTGTGTCTTTTTTTTGGTGAATATATGGGAGAAAACAGGATATGTTCAACGTAAATAACTCTCTGAATAAAATGATCTGTTTTATCACAGCTAAGTGAAATCTTGATGTTTTAATATCTTCTTTATGGAAGAGATGTTTTATAACTTCATATTTTTTTTTACAAATTTACAGACTTTTTGGCAGAATTCCGTACTTTGATGTTAATATTGATATTTCATGATAAATGTTTCCTATATCATGTTAACTGTTTTAATAGCTATATCCACTGGCAATTGGAGTACATGTGTCTCTTGTTTCACATGCAAGTGGGATGTATTTGAAGGTCTATTTAATAATTTCTTTTTAGTCCTCTAATAGCAATTTTCCACAAAAGGGACTTTAGGTTTGAGCTTGATCGGCCCATCAGACTGTCATTCTGTCAAATCAGTTTTCCACACTTTTTTTTTTCGTCATGCTTGCAGATATACATTTGATATATGATACATTGCTTTTTCATGGCAAGTTACTGATCAAATTCAAATTTTTTTCTGGTCTGTTTATTTTTTGCTGAGAATGGCTGTTGGACTAAGAAAATTCATGCAAAAACTCAGTTTTCTCCACTTGTAAGGTTACCTGGCCGAAGGCTAACTGAGTTATTGCCATCACTTGGTATTTTTAGTTGTTGTCGTCCATCGCTGTTAACTATTTTTTAAACTCTTCTCCTCTGACGCTACTTGACCAATTGCAACCAAATTTGGTATGAATGTTCGTGAGGTTATTCTATATAGAACTGACATGGGGATTTTTGATACATGGAAAAACATGGCTGCTGTTACTAAAAATTAAATCAGGTCTCACTAACCACTTCCGGGTCAAATGGCCACCCCCCTATGTAGTACCAAAAACACACTGAACCTAGACATATGCATGGTAAGTGCATTATTTGTGTGTGTAATGATTAAAAGTAGTCAAAATAAAGCTGAGAATGTGTACTTTAAAATCATATATGTAATTAACTACAAAAGTGTATGAATAGTGTTTACATGTGTGAGTAATTTGCCTCCATGCTGTCAGTTAGCAGAACAGGTAAAAATGTGGATTTTCAGTATTATTTATTCAAGTAAATTTTGTGAAGAATTTCTACTATCATTATACCATTAGCATAATGATTTTGGAAGCCTTATTTTCCAAGCTTCGCAACGGTATGCAGCTTTAAGATGTCATTTGTCCTGGGAATTCACAGTGAGACTTTGAAAATTACATTTTTAACATGTAAAGTAATGGAAACGTTATAAGTGGTTAGTGAGACCTCAGTTTTCAGATGACTCTCTGATAGAGTTATTGCCCTTGAAAGGCAGAAATTTAACCAGGTAAGTGATTCAGGCTCCTGGGAGCCTCTTGTTTTGTCATGCTTGCAGATACACATTAAATATTTGGTACATGGTTTTCTTTTTGTCATACTTGCAGATATACATTTAATATTGATGCATCGTTTTCTTTGACAATTTTCAGATCAAGGTTGAATTTGTTTTACTCTTTTGATTCTTTGCTGACTTGGCCTTTGGACTTAGAAGATCAATGCAGACTCAGTTTTTAGCATTTTTCTTGTTAAGAAAATAATGCATGGAGTTCATATTCTATTGTCCTTGATAGAAATTTCTTCCTGTAGTGGACTTTGAAATGCCAGCCAAACAGTTACGAAATGATTGTTTGAATTTTTATGCGGTGGAGACATTAGAAATATAACAAGATAGCGTTGCATTATCAACTAAGTCAAATGTTGTTTTTTTTTAAGCCCCCGCAACAAACAGATGGGGGCATATTAATTTACCCATGTCTGTTTGTCCGTCCATCCATTGGTCTGTCTGTCCGTCCGTCGTCTGTCCATCTGTATGGATTACACACAGGATCATTGCTTGTCTGGCTGCCTCTTTGTACAGTTTTTTTTAGCTACATCTAAAATGTTTTACAAGACATTTCTATACATGATGAAGGTGTGCAGGGCCAAAGGATTTTGATTTTCGTGAAATATTACGGAAATTGGTGATAGTTACACTTGGTCATTTTACTCAGAAATATATGGATCATGGCTTCTCCGGCTATCTCCTTGTACAGTTTTTGAATTCATCTTAAATATTTTACAGGATATTTCCATACATGATGAAGGTGTTCAGGGTCAAAGAATTTTTATTTTCATGAAATATTACAGAAATTGGTGATAGTAAGACTGAGTCATTTTCATCAGAAATAGGGCTGTATGGCTTGTCCTGCTATCTCCTTAAGTAGTTTTTGAACTACATCTAAAATATTTTATGCAGGATGTTTCTACACACTGATGAGGAGATTTTTTGTGAGATATTTTGGAACTGGATGATAGTTGGACTTTGTAATTTTTATCAGAAATATACCCCAAGCAACAAAGTTAGGGATTTGTTATAGGGGGAATTAACATTTTTTATATGTCATTGCAAGTATTTTTGCAGTGCTTAGCCTGACATACCAAATATTTACTGCCTAAGCCAACAGTACATAACCTTTCTGAATCTGCAAACCATTTCTTCATACAAAAAGGAACATGTTCTTAATTTTGCAAACCCAGCGAGTGGGGGTATCATTAGTGTCTTACAGACACATTTGATTTATTAAAAAAAAATCACTACTGACAGATGACACTGGGGCTCCTGTGAAAAACAGGGCTTGTAGTTTTCAGTACAAAAAGCTCTGTACTTATAGGCAAGTTTTTTGCAAAGAAAATATTCCAAATTTAGGGTGTTACATGCTCTAGTTTGGGGTCATTCTGTGAGTATATTGCAATCATCTTGTCCATATTTAAATCCCTAACACATATCTAATTTACCAATTTCTATTGGATGGAATGCTTAGACATTTAGACTATTTCTTTTTCATGATGAACTGTACTGTGTCTCTCCTTTCTAGGTTTCTTGCTTATCTGCTTGCTTTTTATTGCACAATATAATTTGACATTAATGGTTGAATAGGGTTATTCTTAGTATCATGTAGCTTGCAAGATCTTGTTGAATCTGTTTTTATTGGAACAGAAGCAGTTTGATGAACTATTGAGTCAGGTACATTTTTCATATCTTTAGTCAACTGTTGATTCTACCAACTTCTGCATATAAAATGAGCCTACTATAACTCGATCACTGAGGGGGACTGTAATATAATATGTAAATTGAACTAAGTAAATTCTGTTTTTATTCAATTATTTGATATTTTGATTAATAACAATGTTTAATCTTATAAACATCACACTTTAAGATGACAAACTTTTTTAAAAGAAAATCTTACAAAATAACAAAAATGTTCCACTGAAAAGGTTGGTTTGATGAGTGCAAAACGAAAGTGAAAGTAGAGAAAAGGGCTATTTATAGTTCAAAACTACTTTTCTGTCCGATCTTCATGGACTCACCCTATTTTCTTTGCAGGAAATTATTTTTTTCATATGTCTTTAGAAATGCTACATAAGTGAAAGTTTTATTGAATCAATTTACATATTTTTTTTAAAATCCTAAAAATATGCACTTCACTAGAGAAGTCTATGGGAAAATTAATACAATACTGAGACCATGACTTACATGTATTATATTCCATAATTGTTGAAAGAGTTAAGGTTCTTTTGGGATCTATAATGTAAATTCATGAAACAGGTGTATGGTTTATATTAGTTCAACTAGTTATATCAAATAACTGTTATAGGTTGATATAGTCCAGTTTATAGAGGTGTCCTGTTTAAACAAGGTTTCCATTTTACATTTTGTGTATTCTGTAGAGTAACTACTGTTTATTGGGTATCAATTTTCATGATATTAGGGGTTCAAAACTTCAAATCTATATTGTCAGTAACATTTAGTGTGAAATTTCCTTTGTTAAAAAAAAATAAAATTCACAAAATTAAAATCCTCAACTTCTAGTTTGTTTAATTCAAGGGTCACATGTGTACAGAACTCCCATTTTCATACCATGTTTACGTTTTCCTTATGATCCTTTCAAGTGAGGCACATATGGGTAAAGAATTATCATTTGACACTTAGCTCTAGTATAAATTGAATCTACTGGTACTGTTATTACTTTTATTTATAGTGAAACCTGTCTAAACCAATCACCCTGTAAAGTTGATTCAGTTTAGACAGGTGTATAATTACAAAAGTTCCAAGTACATTTAAACTGATAAAAAACATTTAATTGTGTCTGGTTTAGACAGGTTTTCATATTGTTCAGGTTCAGTTTTGAAAGGTTTTACTGTATTTTTTTTTCACTGTCCTTCATGCCTATTTGAATGAAGAATTTCACTCAGAGATAGTCCTTATGTTAAGATGATACTTGAGTTGCATGGTACTAACTAACACCTTCAAAGGATAATGTGTGAATAATCAATGCATCAGCACATCTCCCATGGATTATAGGTCTGCCTAGTTTGTGGAAAACAGGTCTGATTAGCTTATATATGGTGTTGTTGTATGGTTTAAAATTTTGCAATATTCAATAACTGTTAATATGTAGAAAAATAGTCTGTACGTAGGCTTCAGTTGCTGGAAAAAAAAACAATCTATGTACATGTAAATGATAGCTTATCATCGTTTGTGAAATTGCGATTGAAATAATTCTAAGCATTAGTGTACAAAGGAAAGGAACAATTATAAACATGATATTTATAAAGGGACTATAGAAAGCTTCTAATTTTAACAGATTACTGAACAGGTAGCATTTTTTTAGGAGGTGAAAGGTTCCTTACAGACAATATTGGTTGGGTACAGGTGCCGTCCTTTTTTATTGTTTTTATAGACACCATGCCTTTGTTTATCAATTTTCCCTTGAAAGATGTTGATGCTGGCATGATGTGACCTCAAATTTGCCCCTAACATACTAGAGTGTCCTTTTTCATCAGGATTACTCTGCCCTTTTCAAAAGCTGTAGGGAACGCTAAAAAGGTTGTATAGATATGACACTACATGAGAAAATTACCTCTTACATTCACTATATTACATATACCTGTTCTAGTTAAATCAGTTTATTTTTTGCAATCAGTCTTGCACTACCACATGATGGTGACTTGCACTTTACTGAAAATTGATCACATCATTTAGGAAATAAATAATCATTAAATTAAATAGATTTGGCCTAAAGGTAAACTTACACACCTGTCGAACAGGTAAAATCATATCTAATTAAAGGTATTGATAAACTTTGAAATATATCACTGTAATAAGAGATAAAAGTTGAATTAAAACTGGATTTGTGCAGTTTAGTATATATATGAAAATTTATGGGATAACTTCAATGAGAATAAGTTTAAAAGTAGTGTGCTGTATGATATGGGTCTTTGTATACCTTTATCCTGTTAAATAGAAAAGTTAAATGTTTGTGCAAAATGGATTCATCATTAGATTTAAAGTAAGGTAAATATCACTTTTTGTAGTTTATGCATTAATTTGTTAAGTTTATGCAAAAGTTAGTAAAATGCTTCCAGCTGGAAGAATTATTGTGCAAGAAATGGACATTTTAAGTACCAGTCCATATAAAATTCAGACACTGCCCATATTAAAGTGATTCATAGTGAAGAAAAACCCACCGAACAAACAATGCTTTTTCAATCTACATATGCTATATTTTTACTTAACAGTTGGCCTTTCCATATTCAGATCTGTACTTTTGAGAAAACCACACATTTATCTCCCACTAAAATCAACCAAATCAAACCAAATCAAGAACAGTAACTCTTGCAGAGTGTTAATTTCATGTACAATCTATATACATTTTATCTAAAGAGCGCAACACCCAAATGTAAAACTATGACTGGTTATGTGGTCTGTAACTGATTCTGATTAAGAAATAATAATGAATTCGATGGGTTTTTGACATGCATGAATCACCTTCTGTCTGATTTTTATAGACTGCAACTTAATATGATATTCAAGGCAATATTAGCTGATGAATATAAGTAAAATCACAACCTATAGTTGTGGATGATTTTTATACTCTGGGGTCTTATGAGATAGAGGCATTATGGTGCAGTACCTGAACTGATCCGTGCAATTAAAATCGTGATCGGTCATTGATCACTGATCAGTTTCCGATCAGTCATTGATCGGTCAAAGAGATCCATTAAACCGGTGATCGCATCATGTGACCACAGAGCGGTCAATATAATTTACGCTTTCCCAAGTATCTTTGTCATTTGTACTCGTGTTTACAAGATGCAGTAGATTAAAACATTAATTTATACTTTTAATTTACATTTGTTTTATTTTTAACAAATCATCCGTCATTTTATATAACAAAACTGCGATCAGATCAGTCACTGGTCATCGATTATCGATCCATCAGCGATCAATCAGTCAGTGGTCATAGATCTGTCAAATCGTTGCGCAGATCGGTTCAAGGACTGTATACAAATGTCCCTCCCTTTCCATCCATCTGGCAGTTTGTCATCTGTTCATCTATCATTGGTCTGTGTAATTTTAGTGAAAAATTTTGTAGTCTGTTACTGAGTTAAGGAAAAGGGGGATTTCTTATCTTAAAAACATTTATCAAGTTTACTTCAAACTTTACACAAGTGTTTGATATAAAGTTTTCATCTAAAATTTAGACTAAATACTTCAATATTAGTGAATATCTATTTTTGTTCCTGAGTTATTGAACTTATCCTAAATAAAATGAGATCTTTTTCTTGTATCATATCTCAGAAATACCTTCTCTGAGTATACTTTTTGAAATATTGGTGTTGAAAATCAATACAGATTGCAATTTGGAGTTGAAAGCCTAATGAATGAAGTGTAGAGAATGGCAAAATTCAAGATATTTAGGATCAAATCTATAAAACTCAATACTAATTACCATTATGAGTAAACATATCTGCTTGTCTCATCAAAAAATTTCTTACATAAGCCTCACCTCTTATTCTAATACAAATAGAAACAATAAAATTCAAATTTTTGTTCGTGATGTACTGTGAAAGTACTTTAATTCATGGATACCAATTTTCGTGGATAAGGAAAGAAACACAAATTTGTGGTTTTGAGGTTTCCAGTATACACTTCAGTGGAAATCTCCTTTTCGTTGGGAACCAAATTTCACAGTTTGGCCTACCCACAAAAACCACAAAAATTTGTACCCAACAAACAATAATACTTTCACAGTACATGTAGTGAAATGTCATAATTGAGATAATAAATGAAGGAAAAACAACAAAAGCGTAGAAGAAAAATGGATGAAATACAAAACAATGCCTTCATCATGTTTACCTTTTGATTTATGAATAACTGCTGTAAATGTACTAATTCTTGCTATTTTTGCGCTGGACAGAAAATCACATAAATAGTATCTGCGAAATTTATTTTCAACACTACATAATACTAATTACTTTTTTGAAATAGTGAAAACTGGCTCTGGCAAATATGTTTACTTAACAGAATCTGCAAAAAAAAATATGTTTACATCATACTGAAATTTTTTTTTAAAAAAACTTTCACAGAATCTTTATCTTACCCCACTCAATGAGTGGATGGTATTTTAGAATCACCTTGTCCGTCTGTCCTTCCAAATTTGTTACAATTGTCTCAGTTCCCAATGGATTGATACTGGATAGATTTATTTCAAATTTGGTGTTTGGCTTTATATAGAAGGTGCTTATGCTGTAAGCAATTTTAGGCGCTGTCAAATGTTAACTTCCTATGGGATTTTAGCATACTTTCATCACAAAAATCTTGGCTCCCAATGGATGGATTGGTTTCAAATTTAGTTCGTTGCTTTATATGGATAGGGCATTTTAGGTGCTATTCAATTCCGTCTTCCTGTATGAGTTGAGGTATATCTAGCACAAGTTACTTAGTTTCATATTCCCATTGTAACCTCCCACTTAAGATTATGATCTAAATAAATTTAGGGGGCAAGGGGTACAGGAGGTATCAAATAAGTGAGCAATTATCACAGTTTTTCTAGTTTTCGTGGTTTTGTTCCTTAAAAAATCAATTACCTGGGTACCTGTAGATTATATAATTGCCGTATGAAATGTCAATATATACACCAGCTGGTAAGAAATTTTCAAATATCTTGATATCAACTGAATCAATGGTACCTAATCCAGGACTAGTTTTTCAATACATAAAAAAATGGACTTTTCTCTCTTCTTGACTTACTTGGTTTTTATTAGTCTCCAACTTGAAATGAATTTACAAAATAGACCCTCGTCTTTGACTTAAAGGGGGACTTGATCCAGAACTAGTTTCTCAAATACCCAAATCTTAAGGACTTTAGTATTGATTCTTTAAAAAGCATTAATCTTTTTGAAGTACTCGAGAGTCGTTCAGATAAGGTTGTAAACAGATACATCTTATACTAAGATAGACATGTACTTTACATATTTGAATAGCCCCATGGTAATCTAGTGTTCTCCATTATAAAATCTGACCACGAATAAAAATTTAATGTAAATAAACTTAATAAATGTTTGTATTTTGATAGGGTAGGGTGATAAATGTAGTAATAATGGTGACAAAGTTTTAGTGGGGGGAGGGGCTGGTTACTTTGGTTTAGTGGGGGGGAGAAGCTGGTTACTGATATAGTAGGGTGATAGATGTAGTAATAATGGTGACAAAGTTTTGTATTGTGTCTCTTGATCTAAGCTTTGTTTTGTATTGTGTAAGAAATAAGTATTTCTGGTTGGTTTAGTGGGGGGAAGGGCTGGTTACTGATATGTTTTAGTTTGGGGGAGGACTGGTTACTGATATTTTTTAGTGGAGGGAGGGGTTGGTTACTTTGGTTTATTGGGGGGAGGGGCTGGTTACTGATATGTTTAAGTGGGGGGAGGGGCTGGTTACTGATATGTTTTAGTGGGGGAAGGGGCTGGTTACTTTAGTGTAGTGGGGGAGGGGCTGGTTACTGAAATGTTTTAGTGGGGGAAGGGGCTGGTTACTGATATGTTTTAGTGGGGGAGGGGCTGGTTACTGATATGTTTTAGTAGGGGAGGGGCTGGTTACTTTAGTGTAGTGGGGGAGGGGCTGGTTACTGATATGTTTTAGTGGGGGAAGGGGCTGGTTACTTTGGTTTATTGGGGGGAGGGGCTGGTTACTGATATGTTTTAGTGGGGGAGGGGGCTGGTTACTGATATGTAATGACTACCTTAATGTATTGATATTTTAGACAGATTCAAATAGCATGAAAGTACTTTTGAACTGCTATGATTAATGATAGTGAGAATTTTATACGCCCATATTTTTTTTTACAATAGTTGAAATGGTACTCTTTTAACCTTTCAGTCTTTCTATTCATCAATAGGTCATACTATAACCCAAAATGTTTTAATGCTGTTCAATATTTTCTGTCAGAGTTATGGGACTTTTTAACACACCACCCCCTCCCCAAGGTGGTGGGATGGGTCTGGTGTACTATGTAATTTCTGTAACCAGTTATTAGCTAAATACAATTATTTTTTATAATGATACAGCATATCTGACTGTCATTACACAAAAATTGAAGTATTCATGCATGCATTTTGGCTGTATTTATCAGAACTTATCTAAATTATTTAATTTGCCAGGGTTAATGCCCTTTCTTTAGCAGACGTATGATAACTAATTGTTTAGCGAACTCATGCATGTAAATATTACAGTCAAGCATACTCAGATATGTTCTTCATTAATCATTCAGGTGAATAAACTATCAAAAATAATTTAGACCTTCAGGTCACCATTCAATGTCCTGTTATATATTTACTACCAGTTTCTAGTGTATTCAAACAATAAAACATTCTCAGAAAGAAGTACTCTAGCTAAACTTTTTTAGGAGTTTGGAGTACAGTGAAAATATAACTGCAAGACATCACTCCCAAATTTTGATAGTGCTAAAAGAAAGGAGATTTGCTTTCAAACTCTTAATATATTAAGTATATGTATTATTCTATATTACATCACCTATAACCCCATTCCTTATCTCAGGAAGACACACATTGTTGATTTGGGACTACTATACCGTCAGCCTGGCCCTGTGTTCAAGTGACACTAGTTAATTACTTACAGTATCACTGCATTTAATTTTGATAATTGTACATTTGAAGGTTCACGCACTTCTGTAGGTAGTTTTGTTTGTTGGTGATGGATTTGGATTCCTATTTCGATTGTATTTATTTTGAGTACTTTTTGTAAACAACAATTTTTTTATTTAGATCTTTCTGTGTATTTGACTCTAATATTGTTGATGAGAGGTTAGTCCATGAAACATGTGTACAGCATTTCACACTTTGCAATATTCTTTTATATTTAGTACATTTTTGTACTATAAAGCATGTTTATAGTCAGGATTAAAATAGAACAAATTCAATTATTTTGAATTTTTGTTAGAAGTAATATGAAAGAAAATAAAAAAAAAAACTTAGTTGATCAATTTTGTTTGTTTTAGAAATTGAAAGAATCAAAACAGAGACAACATCGGCAGTATTAGAGAATCTATCCCCTGGACATGTATACATCATTACTATTATGGCTGTCAACAGTGTAGGTGCTGGAGAACAGTTTGATTTCCATGCTGCTACAGGTAAACTTTACATACAAACTCAATGGGGCAAGTAATTAAAGTGTATTTTCTTCTGTATGTCTGACTGTCTGTTTCTGCTTATAAAGATAAGTATCTTAGCTTTTTTTTTAAGAGATAGAAAATTCATGAATCTTGGTATGACAATAGTCTGTTTTTTGTATGAAATTATGAAGATAAATGTTACTGATGATTTGAAAGACGAAAAGGAAAATGAAATTATAAAGATAAATGTTATTAATGATCTGAAAGAAAAATTCTAAGTACAGAACCAGTGTGGGGTCAGCATACTTTATTGTTTTCTAAAGCCTTGATGGATTTTTTTATTTCATTGCTAAAGAAGATGTGATGTAGACAAAAAATTAATTATATCTACTCATATTATAAAATATTTAAAAAAATTAAAAAGTGATGAAATTTGAATTGGCTACCTTTTTTTGTTTTGAGGAGGCGGAGGGGGCGGGTTGGGGTTGGGGGAGGGGTGTATGAGAGATTCAGAGGTACTGCCTTGCATACTTTGAACAATGACCATTTAAAATACTGCAAAGTAGATACATGGAAATGAGTTTAGATCAAACAGACTAGATTATTTTTTCCAGTCTTGTTGCCTACAGTACCAACAGAACCTACAACAGAGGAAATAATGACAACAGCAACCTTTACAACAGGGAACACTTTAGGGTCAAAGGGAGATAACTCATTCCTGTCGTCTGCTGTATTTGGTGGTATTGTCACAGGATCAGTATTTGTTGTCATGGTGATTATACTGGTTACCTGTTTATGTATCAGAAGAAAAAGACAAGACCAAAGTAAATATGGTTAGTTTTGAAGTAAACATGTAGTTAAGTTCATTGGTCATCATTGTCCATGGCTGAATTTGATGCCTATGATAATAAGGACTTATGTGATTATTTCATGTTTAGGCCTATAAGCCCATTGAGTTTTGAAAGTTTACTCATGTGAAAGATCCAGAATCATCTAGAAATTTTATTGGACTACCTACACTAAATACTACTGAAATTGGAAATAATTTTATTACAGTGTATTACTAATAATGCTTCTAAAACTTATCGTTGGAGTTGATTTATTGGATACAAAAGTCTGTCATTGCAGTGTCATCTTGTAAGGGAAATAAGCGAAAATTCATATGCTGAAAATCCTATTTCAACCATCTTGTATATTTTTTGGGGGCCAATTTAAAGTATATCAGATCCTTAATTTTATTTGGCCATTTATCTCCGCAGAAGCATAGCATGTCCAATTTGCAAATACTATCTTTCTTTTCTTTAAAATCATCTAGTATGTATGCAAAGTAAACCTTTTGGGATTTTTTTGTGAATAGTGGTATAATTAAAAAAAAAATGCAGAAATGGAAGATGCTAGTGAATGTTTAACAAAGATTTTTTTTATTAATTGAAATTATAAGAATTGACTAAATAAGATGTTAAAATTTGTCAGGAAGTTAATATACATGTTGATATATTGTAAAATATAGACCTTTCAAATCAGTTAGATTTAGATATAATGTTACATGAAAGGAAGTCTTGTATACTATTTAATAAGACCACAATACAACTTATTTTATCAACCCACTTAATGCAATGGTATCATTTTCCATTATTAATTGTATTCAGCATACTTATTATCTACAGTGAAATCTGTCTAAACTGAACACATTTTAGACTTTAAAATTTATTCAGTTTAGACAGGTGTTTGGTTTACCAAGGTTAAAAATATGTTTAAGTGTAAGTATTTGTAAGAATCAGGCAAGATGGGAAAAATCAGAAACATACACTGTTCTGACAATGTAATGTCACTCAAGGATACTTTCTCTATTTGAAAAAAAAACCATTTATTTGATCTCTGTATCACTGGCTTTACTCAGAGGTTTTCAATAGAATGTTAGAAAAATGAGGTTTTTGACTGAGTTATCTGCCCCTGAAATGTTCATTTTCAGTGCATTTCAATGAAATTATAACTCAAATAGCCAAAATGATATGGAAAATATTCTTTTTACCTTGATTCTGATGGTGCAGATTGTCAAATTACACTATCAAAATGATGGTTTTTTTTTCATACCATGTTTCACCCACTGCCTGATTTTTACGAAGACTGCTACTTAAATATATACAGGGAGTTAAAAATGTGTCTGGTTTAGTCAGGTTTTCAGATTACTCAGGATTTGGTTTAGACAGGTTACACTGTATATGATTATGAATGACCCATTTATTAAGGATGTGATACTGCAGATCAGGTTACATGTAGAACAGGGAAGTTCCTGTTTCTTTCTAATAAATCTTAATACCTCAGGTGTGTCTACAGCTGAATGAGGAAAACTTAATATTTTGATGTGATTTTTTTTTGTGGTGTATAGTTTTCCTACAATAGATTTCATTGATATAATGGAAAATGCTGCTTTTCTAACTTCATGTAAGAATTTGGAGTGATATTTTTAAATTTGTTTTTGATTTCTAAATTCATATTTTTAAAGTTTTGTGTACAGAAAATTTAATATATCGAACAATTTTTATATCTTTTCTATCAATAAAAATTGGGATTTTCTTTAACTGAAACAGAATTAATTAATTTTTTTTTGCCTATCAGATGTTTTATATGACACCTATAACACCAGTCATTTTTCTCTTTTTCAGCAAAGAATCCAGATGTTTTTGGAAATATAGATGGCAACAAATCTTTAGGGTAACTACTTACTTTAATGATTATAGCTTTAGAAAAAGAAAAAAAAAATGATTTGCTATTAAAGAGTATTGTAGTAAAGTTATGATTTATTGGAGTCTGACCCATTAATGATCACTGATCCATGACCCATCCGTGATTATATGATCACATATCCATGACCAATCCATGATATATTTTGACAGATTAGATAGCTTATCACAACTCCTCCTTAGCTTTTCATTGGATTTGCAATTGATTAATATGCTTGAAAAAATCTTGTTCTATGCCTGCTAAGGTAGATAATTCCTGTTAAGAGGGAGATAATCCAACTACATGGATTTACATGTTAAAAAAAAAACGACTTTAAATGGACTTAATGAAAGTTTTAGCAATGGTTAGGCATAATTGTTGATGTGCATAAAAGAAGATAACCATTGTATCAAAGCTTTATAGACATGTAACTACCTTTCCTGTGTGTCATCTTTAATATTTCCTTCATAGTATATATATTCTATTGATATAATTTTGTACTATTTAGAACAAAAGACAGAGGAGCCGTTAGGAGAATAGACTTCACGGGAGAACATACTCAGTATGGGTCAAACAGTAAAACGGAGAAGGTATTTTTCACTAAGAATATCTCTAAAGATTTTAGATTGGTTCTTCTTGCACAGCTGAAGAATGATATGAATTTATTGTAAACCTGAAAGTTTTGTAATATTTATACCTCACAAAGAGGGGGTATGTCTTAGATTCACCTTTTTCACCTGCCAATCCGTCCATTCATCTGTTGAAGTTTCGTATCAGTGGATTTCAAATTTGGTATGTGGCTTTATATAGATGGGGTATACATTGTCAAAAATTTGTGTTGCTGTCTGATATCAACTTTCTGTATGCGTTGGGGTATACTAGTATACCTAGCCAGACCATGTGTGCAACGTCATGTTTGTTATTGTAGAAGATGCAACTAGGATCAATTTGTGGATCATAATAATTCACATTTTGAAAATTTTTGATGGAAATGATGAGGATTAAAAGTTAAAAAAAGATATTTTTCATATTGCAAAAATGATGCTTCTGGGAGTTTTCTGCAAAAAGGGTTTTTGCTATCCCCCCAAAAATACAAATTGTGGTCATCTCTGAATATATTGGCAGTACTGTTTCCACTAAAAACTTTGGAGTATGTACCAGGTGCACCAGTAGGCAAAGCTCACTCTGCTTTTCTAGACACATCTGCCCAGTTGCTCATATGATGTCAAATCTAATGATTTTGGGATGCATGCATATACATACATATTGTATTTTAGACTTGATCTCGTATTATCTCATATTTTACCTATTGTAGTTAACAACTGGTTGTATAAATAATTTTACTGGTTTTATTGTAGGATAACCAGAGTGCCCATGTGTCAGCTTTAGAAGTTCCTGATAGAAAACTGTTGAAGAATTCAAACACTTCTATACATGGTAAGTCTACAGGTTTCTTTAATCTCCTACTGGGGGAAGCCAAAGATGACCAGTTTAAGGTTCCATTAATCTATCTGTCCTTGGTCCATTTCATACCCAGATGTATGGGCTATTAAGATATTTGATTTTAATGTAATAGATCTATTTAGATGAATTGTTGATTGAAATAAGTTTTGATGGAGTTAAATCCTCTGGTTTAGTATTTTTTCATGAAATTTTCAGATGTCTGGACTTTCATTAAGCAATTTGAAATATGGGCTTATATTTAGATGAGCTACATATGAAATTTGAATTTTTGTTTAGTCTAATTGTACCACCCCACAAACAAAGTTTGGGGGTATATAGGAATTAACCTGTGTGTCTGTTCACATTCTTGTAAGCTCGACTCTTCCTAAACCGCTCAAGGGATTTTGATGACATTTTATAGGAATGTTGAGCATCATAAAGGTATATAACTACTGTCAATGGACTTGTAAGGGAGATAATAAAACTGTAAGGTGATACATTGAACTACATTTGAAACGGGGTTATTCACTTTGTGAACTTGCTCACAGTATTTCTAGTTCTTCCTCAGCTTTAGTCATTCTAATGAAATGTTATGATTTTTAAACAAAAATAGAACAGAATCAGAATAGACCCAAGAGAAACAATCCAATGGCAAGATGAAATGGTAAATACTGAATAATTTCCAAAAATGACCAATTTTAATTTAGAGAAATACAGTATTGTGTTTCAGTTATCAATTTGATTTGCAGGTATAGAGAACCCAGGGTACAGCGAGGGAAGAGGGGGAGACACAGAATCAATAGCTGTCTCAATGACATTGTCATCAGAGGATTTACTCTCACAGGTATTTTCGGAAGCAATGGGAAAGGGGTTAATAGGTATTAGAAATTTTGTGATGAAAAAAGGTGAAGGAGACAGACACCGTTGCCACTGTAGAATTTACCATACATGTCGTAAGGGCATGATTAAGTAAGTTACAGGGACTTGTGGTAAAAAGGTGTGAAGAAGGTCACATAAAAATGTTTGGATTTGGTAAGAGGTTTCTTCAATAGTTGGAGTTGAGTAGGGAATAAAGTTGATTAGATACTTAAATTTAAAAAAGATAACTCATATGGAAAAGGTCTTTATCTGTTATTTATGGTCGTAACACATAATTTGAAGACAAAGTGGCCATTTGACAACATATAAAAATATCATTTGTGATGATATGAACAAGTAAATCTTTCATTACTTTAATGATTCTTTTCAATTGCAGGGGGGAGCTAGTCTTAAAAGGACCAGCAGAATGAAAAGTGAAAGTGCAGCAGCTATTGCAGTTATGAGGAACAAGCGGTTGCCACGGTTACCAAAATCCATGGATGACACAGACACTTTAATCAATCATGATTCAGTGGTAGTATATACAGAAAGAACGGCGCTGTAACAAAGTAAACAATTTTTCCATCAGTTTTACATGTGAGAAGATTGTAATTGGAAGTTGACAAAACTGGTTTTCTGCTGTTTACTGAAAATTGGCTTATAGTAGAAAGAAAGTGTTCAAATCCAAATGTTGATTATGCTTTTTTAAGTTGTGAGATGAGTGAGAAGTTGAAAAGCAAACATTTTTGTGCTGTTGCACGTTAATTATGTGCTTTTATGGAGAGGTTTTCTAATTATGTGATGCCACTGTTGATGAGTTCAAATTATTTTCAAAGTTTAATGTTGATCAATAATTTGAGAACTAAATGAGTTGTTTGACTTAGATTTGTGAACAAGATTTATCAATGCATTATGAGCATGAAAGTTCATGTTTTTTGTGGAATTTAAGTGATCCGTAAAGATTTAATGTTGTAGAACAGTACTATAACATAAGGTACTAAGTTTTTTTTATATTTTATTTTTAATTGTGAAGGATAGACAGTGTAAACTGTTATGTTTGTGTGTTTGGTACTTGTAGTTTTTCCTCAGTGCAGTTGGGATATTTGCGGAATTTGCACAACTCAAAATCCTTATTTGGTCATTAGTAATGAAATGCAGTTTTTAATGCAAGGATTTTTTAAAATAATATACAGAATTATACTCAATTCAACAATTTAAGAAGAAAACAAATTAATTTTTTCATGAAGTTACATCAGCGTATAATGGCTCACAGTAAGGGTATTCAGACAATATGTAAAATGAATAGATATATATAGTTTTTGGTATTAACACTAGAGGCCTCAAGAGCTTAAATACTTCAGAGGTCAAGAAGGTTACTTCCAAATGCACTTAAATTTTAATTGTTGGGATTGTATTTCTTCCATTTCTAAATTGTTGTGATAATTATCACTTTGTCTCAAAACAGTTGCAAATTCCTTTTATATGATGTAATTTTTACCATAGCTTTAGATACTCTTGATTTATAGATTCTCCTGTAGTAATGAGTTATTTAAATTATTTCTTCACTGGAGATGGTAATACTAAGATTTTCAACATGTAGGCTTAAGTGAATCATCAATAAATAACCTGAAGGAGAATCCTTTTTTCCCATGAAATTTGTAAAAAACTTGGAAAATGTAAAATGGTGGGAAAACTATTACAGAAATTTAATCACTGCCTGATAGTTCAAAAGTCACATGTATTTTTAATCACTGTCTTAGAATGGGACAAAATACTTTTCATACTGTATCAGAGTATTGTTTTTAGTCTGTATTTACAATATTTGATAGATAAAATCTGTAATGTATAAATGTAACAGCAAAGCTGTCATTTTAATAGGTGGGAGAGTTGTTAAATTTACTGATGCTGCTAAAATAATTCTCCCTGTGACAAGACTAGGGTTTTCATGACTTCTTGTTGGGTTTATGACCTAAAAAGAACAAAGCTAGTTAAGCTACGTGTATAATTTTTTCTCAGCACAAAAACAAAACTATGTAAGAAAATCCTTCACTGGCATTCTAGATAGAGTCTTTATTATATATCCCCAGTGATTTCATCTGATGTTTAAATGAACCTTGCATTTGATTAATTAAATTTAGTGCATAATTTACATAGAAATTCAATTAATCATCTTTAAGAATTTTATTCATCAACATTATTATACATTTTAATGATGCTTGAGCAAAAATAGTCATATTTTTTTTTAGTAGAGGAAAAAAGGGGTAGATAGGGACGGAGGAAATTGTCATACTTTTTTTTGGTCTTACAGCAATATTAGTGTTAAATTCACAATCATTGTTTGTCTTGTGTACATTGTTGATATTTACGATAGAAACTATGCAGATTGTAAGTAGTATGTAAGAAAAATGAAATGTTGTTATTGTTTTCTAAGGCATCTTTACATAGTGATACAAGTTATGTTTCCATTGTCATTCATTGAAGACCCATGGGTGGCCTTTAGCTGACATTTTTCATCCCGGTGGGGTTGTTGTTCCTTTTAAATATTCGCCATATCCCTTCTTGCTATATGTTAAGAACACTACTATCAACAATTTCAATTTCTCCATTTTCCACCCAACACAGTGGAGTCACCATTTCAAAATGTGTCTGTAGCTTACTTTTTATGACTGCATGCAACATATATATCATGATTTTTATACATATCATTTCAAAATAATTGAAAAGTATTGAAATACAGAAATATTTTCTTAGTTTCTGCTTTAGCAGAGACACGGATGAGTCACAGTGAAGAAAAAAAAATGGTTCCATTGTGGAGAGAGGAGAACTTAAAATTTAGGTTAATACTTGGTTATCTTACTATAACACTGTTTGGAGTGTGACTTTCCATGTCAATACACATCTCTTTCAATAAAGGAAGAAAATTAAACCCTTGAACAGATATCTGACTCCACTGAAGATTTCTTCATTATACACCTTTATAGAAAAAAGAGCTTTTTTGGAGGTAGAAGGAGTTAATATGATTCACACTATCAGTCTGTCTGTCTGTAGGGCATTATTAGGGAAGCTTTGAGTTCAATCAATGAATGAATGTTTTGCAGTTCCATACACTCAATTGAAATGAATTTTATCGTTTTAAAAATGAAGAGTGTTTCATGGTACAGTGTAACTTGTCTAAATCACTTATTGAAGTCCTTCTATATCAATTAACGTATATTTTGAACTTTGGTAAACTAAACACCTGTCTAAACTGAACAAAGTCCATAAGGGGTTAAGTGTAGATAGATTTCACTGTATAAATAATTATTTTCAGTTGAACAATTTGTCACACTTATTTTTCTGTTTGGAAAACTCTAAAATTAATGCTCATGTTATATACATGAACATAGTACTGGTTGCCTTGGACTTTTATCACATTGTAAACCTGCCTTTATTTGTTGTTAAATGTTAGTTTTCTGACTTAGAATGTGTCAATATGTATTTATAGTCATTGCAAGAATTACATTGTTGTTGTAGTCAATTATAATACTCAGGTTAGAAGATTAGCGAGTGTCTTATGACGCTGTGTCAAGTGATGGCATTTAGCTTTTTAGAAATAGACAAGTTTAGAAACTAGTTTCATGACAGACTATTTTGAGTACTGTAAATTCTGTATTACTGCATCATTTTTATTTTGGCAAAAATTTTCATTATCACGAAAATATAAATGACTTTTTAGGTAAAAAATAATTTAATCACAAAAATAAAGATATGCAGCGATTTCTTGAATTGCAGTTAAAGGACATATGGTAGTGTATTTATACATAGACCTTTACCTAAAGTGCCCTTTATCCAGTATATTAACTTATAAACAGATTACAGACCACACCAATTAGCTAAGTAATGATTGAATCGGTCATTCATTCACTAAGTAAACATAGAAAAAGTTGAAAAAAGAATTTTTTAATTGTCAAAGCTACTTTTATGGATATGAAAAAATTCACATCAGTTTGTAAAATGTTCATTACAGGTTGAAATCAATCCATGCAAAATATTTTTACCATATTTTTTATATGGGAACACCATAGTTTTTGTCAGCCATCTATAATTCTGGTACATTATAGTAGCTACAGAGAATCTGATAAAGCATGTTCCCTATTGTCAGTTATGCTAGAAGTATAGGTTATCATGTTTTCACTTCACCATATTTTCATTTTCCAGATTTTCAAAACTGTGAAAGGGAAATAACTCAAGATTCATGATTGTGATGCAACACTACACAGTTAGGTGTCTTTCATAGATGCTCTTAATCAAAATTATACGTTTTTGTGATCATTTATGTGATATTTTTTATGTGTTCACATTTACTGTTGAATAAAATATATAGCAAATGTTTTTATTTCTCTATGAAGTGGCTTTTTTGAAGACCTTCCTTAGGTCTCACTAACCACTTCCGGGTCCAATGGCCACCCCTATGTAGTACCATAAACACACTGAACCTAGATCCAAGCATTGTAAGAGCATTATTTGTGTGTATCCTGATCAAAAGTAGTCAAGATAAAGCTGAGAATGTGTACTTTAAAATGAAATTTGTAATTTACTACAGAAGTATGAATATTGTTTACATGTGTGAGTAATTTGCCTCCATGCTGTCAGTTAGCAAAAAAAAAGTAAAAGTGTAGATTTTGAGTATTATTTATTCAAGTAAATTTTCTGAAGAATTTCTACAATCATTGTACCATTAGCGTAATTTTTTTGGAAGCTTCGTAACGTAACTTTAAGATGTCATTTGTCCTGGGAATTTACAGTGAAACTGAAAGTTACTTGTTTAACATGTAAAGTAATGGAAGCGTAAGAAGTGGTTAATGAGACCTTACTCCTCATAGGGTTGGGCTCTGGAGAACCAATAGTGTTTAAGTTAATGGTTTTTGAGATGTCATGAGCAGTTACTTTTTTAATAATCTTAAAAGTCCTAAATGTGTTTACCAGTCTCAAAACTAGACAATGTCCCAGTTGCAGAGACTACAATATTTAGTTAAGAAGATGTAGCAACCCTGAAAGTAGAAACAAAGGGAAGATTTTTGGAGAAAACCATGCTGGAACACCAAAAACACTGATAAAAGTGTTCATCCTTACAAAAAGAACACTGAAAAGTTCATTTTCCTTTCTGTAACCTAAAAAATAACCCATCAATGTTATATATCACTGTAGGGAATAGAACACAAGTCTTCACATAGTTTGTACTACCTTGCCTCGTCAGCACAGGTGATGAACAAAGCTACGAGGGCTTTAGTCTAGGAGCCAACAACAGTCAAATCTTCATTATCATGTCAATTCAGGTTTGATAAGATCTTAAATACTTATTTCTTGTCCTAATTATGTACAATAAAAAGCAAATTAGCTATATTGTAGGCAATAAATTAGGGTGGATGAATGTATGACTTAGATGCAAAAAGTAAACATGACAATCCTGTTCTATCATTTTGCATTGTAATTGTTCGATTAAGGCTGGGCTTTTGTCTGTCTTCATTGGCTTTGTCTTTCTCAGCTTAATGGTGTTTTTGACAACTGAGTATTTGCAGAGAAGTTTTTGTTGGGTCTTATGGTATTATATTCTTTCCTCTTTATGACAGGCCTCCTTGTACAGACTAAATATGGTGAGTTTGCATTTCATTTCAATATTTACGACCACATTTTAAAAGATGTGCTTTGCTATTGAGTTCTACTGATTTTTTAGGATTGATTTTCTCTCATTGAAATATATTCTTCAACATTTGGTGAGTATTTTGTAGACTTCAACAACAGTCAGCTCCAAAATTAAAATGATTTTACTTCTTATCTTGATTACACAGATTTTAAAGATATATCAAGGGTCATCTGGTTTTTAACATTTTCAAGATGAAATGACTTTTTTCAGATGTTCAAATGGACTTGCTTTAATACAAAATTTAATTTTCGAACGAGAGAATACTGCTGATCCTGATGGAAATACATCTATGATACCCCTGCCAGGGGCACAGTTCCTTCTAAGGCAGGTACTGCTAGACCAGTACCATTTTTTTATTTTTGATACATCATGCAGTACCTTAAAATAGTATTTTACTCCCTAACTAATTAAATTCAAATACAACTGCCATAATAATTGGGTGGTCCTGCCATTTTTAACAAAGTCATTATTATGTAAAAGAAGTCAATTGGAGAGTCATATTGCTCAAACTTTAAATTGGTGATAGCTATGTATGTCCACATGATTTAGAAATAAGAATGGAATGTTGATTTAGTTACAGGAAAGTGTCTGTCCAATACCAGATACAGAACAATGGATGGTTCCTGTAATAACTTGTTACATCCATCATGGGGTAAAGCTGGCACTATACAGAGAAGGCTACTAGATAAAGATGGACTGCCTATGGTAGAATATGGTGATGGTAAGTAAGTGGCAAAGTCTTACATTCCAAGGTTATTTTACTTCTCAAAATAAATTGCTATAACGTATCTGTTGAGAAACAAGATATCCATCAAGTCATGATTCAAGACTGTTTCTCTAAATTTCAACAAGCTGAAAGCTAGATCTTATGTCTTTTTTTTAGGTTTACGAATACTGGTATTGATAAAGTTTTAAAAGTTTACATGTAAAATGTGTACCATATATATTTAGATTATAATTCTCCACGAGGCTATCCAAATAAGCTTCCTGATGCCAGGATGGTGAGTAGAGTGATAGCCACATCTACCAGCAACAATGTGATGGACAACAAGAGAACAGGACAACATATGTCGTATGGACAGTTACTCGCTCATGATTTTATAGAAACAAAGATACCTTCAGGTTTGTGGACAAGGATCCATTAAATTGTCTGAAATGAGCAATTCTAGTAGATGGGCATTGTATGTACAATGTTTATAAAAGCAAGCATACTGTGAGAAAAAAAACATCTTCGTAATGCAAAAAAAGAATTTCATGTGAATTTATATGTCATTGAATTTATTGAGTGTTCACAGCATTTTCATATTTATTTAGGCTTCAGTAAACCTCATATGTAAGATACTATTCTATTAAATGGGAGATAACTCAATTTATTAAAGTATAGTTTTTTTTCAAAATTACATTAACAATTGTGGCATCTTTTTTCTTGACCTATTACATTCAGTTAGGTTTCCTTTGTAGGTATAAATTGCTGTAATGCATCAGACATGGTTTATAACAAGTAAGCTTTTGTGTATCTGCCATCAAAATAAAATCCTTCCAAATTTTAGTATGTGTTATTTGAAATTGTTGAATGTTGTCTAAGGGTTGAAAAACCTCCTAAAATAAAATTGAAATTAAGTATGAAATATCACGATGCAACATCTTGAAATGTATGTTTTATAGTGTATCATTTATCTTGGGTCAGGTTGAGTCAATTTGTGAAGAATTATTGCACTAGAAAATGAATTATATCATCTTCAGGAGTAATCTAAGTCACAAAGTTTTAGTTGCTTTTGTCAATATTAAGAAAATTTTGGTTTTCTTTATGTTTTTAATTCAAGATCTTTATTTTTTTCAGCATAGATTTCTGCTTCCCATTTCAAGTCCCCTCAGGTGATAGATATTTTTCGCCTGGATGTAAAAATTTTGTGAGAGCAACAAAGGCATCATCTCCAAATTATGGAAGCTTACCAGGTAAAGGTATATATATTCATAAATAATTCAATTCAATTTGATTTGTAACAACCTAGCTTTCTGATTGGTTGGTTCTCTTTGAGCAAACCAGTTTACTTTGTATAATCTGGCTTGGTACTATGATGATATGAACATCAATTGGACGACACTTCATGATTCAAATAATCCAAAACAAAATAACATTTTGATTACAAATCAGTTATTTGGACTGTCATTAATTAGAAAGTAAATTATTATGAATGTTTATAATTGTTTAACAGGTTTCAAAAACCTGGGTAGGGCCAGTTTACAACTTGTTCAAAAATAAGAAAAATTCCTGAAGTAAAATCCAATTCTGAAAACCTTAAAAAATTTACAGAAGAAAAATATTTTATACAATCATCTACTGTGAAAGTACTGTTTTTATGGAGTTCCAATTTTCATGGTTTTTGTCAGTAGGTCAGTAGGTCAAACCACGAAATTTGGTTCCTGACGAATAGTTGTTTCCCATTGGTGTGTGTACTGATAACTTAAAAACCACAAATTCAAGAATCCACGAACTTGAGTTTATTCCCTGATCCACGAAAATTAGTATCCATGAACAAAATTGCTTTCACAGTACATTTTGACTGCTTGAATTTTTATTGAGTTAAAAATTGTATTATTTCAGCTTACAGAGAGCAGGTTAATCTATTGAGTTCCTTCATTGATTGTTCATTCTTGTACGGGGACACAGAATACTACACAGCCAAACTCAGGGTTACTAACAGTTGTAAGTTTTGTTGTTCTAAGAGGTTGTCCATACATATTATTCATACAACATATATCTTTACGCTAGCTGCTGAACTCTCTCTCTTTTGGTCCATGTAGCAAAAAAAAAAGATAAGGATCGTAAGAGTTATGGTTCCATAGCTATCCTTACACTAGTCAAACAGCCCAGAGTTATATTGAAGATCTGTGAATGTTGCAATACTATTAACAAATCTATAACATGGATTTTTCTTGATATGGATATTTATTAGAATACATGTATATGCATTTTATTAAATTCAATACAACACTGATGCTGGATTTATCTCCAAATAATAAGTGCATTGAATGTTTTTTTTTGTCTCATGCAATGAGTTGCAAGGGGCCATGGAAATGCTGGGTGCCTGTCCGTCCGCATTTTCCGCACTTTTTTTGGGGACATTGGAATGCTGTTCCTTTTATCATTTTATAGCAGACACAGCAGGAAAATGATAATTCTGATAGCCAGTATTACACTTGTAGTGCACAGTTGCCTTAGGTGAAATACTTGTACATAATCAACTAACCAGTCTGGCAACTGTTGGCACAAAACAGAAGTTCCTCTGTTCCAAACAGAAAACATTATGGAATTTATAATATTTGTTCCTTTAAGAATTTGCAATAATAAAAATTTTGTCTACTGAAAAATAACAAAAAGTGCAATAAACAAAATATGCACATGGAAAATTTATGTTATTTTTCAATAGACATTATTTTTATTATTGCCAATTCTTATAAATTAATTTTGAAAGATATTTTTATCTTTAAACATGAAAAAAGTAGCTCGGAATTCAACTGAATAGGGGCGTGTCAATATTTTTTTGTCCATTGAGATATAACAGAATTATTTTAACCAAAATTATTTTAACCAATCAGATTACAGTATTTATCTCAAATTAATTTATTATGGAAGAAATGTTATTTATATAATGTTGATTATAAATTAGTGTTTGTTATAGTTACTACAGGAACATTGGTTATAAAGAACAAAATTACATTGACAGCTACAGGAAAATAAAACAAGTGATATGAAAAACATCAAAAATAAGTAAATATAATATTTAAAGAATTTTGATAGGGATATTACATCCTTTAGTTAGGGATGTGAAGGTGGACTTTAAACTATGACTTGCACGGATGAGGATACTGCTACATGTATTACATGTATAATGGTTTTATTTGATGTGTTAAATATTTCAGGTTTATTAAAAACAGATGAAGGAGACCTGTTACCAACATATGACAAAGGACCATGTTTTAAACTTGATCCTGCTCATGATAAGTGTCCCCTTTCTGGTAAGTTTTCATTTTAAAATAATTCCCTTCATGGCAATCACAGTGAAAACCTAACAGTAAAACCTGTCTAAAGTGAATCTCATTGGGACTAATTAGACAGGTGTATGACCCTAATTCAAATGGACTTTATAACATCATTGACTTATGGTATTTTTGATATTTTAGTATTTAGGATCCTACAAAACCAATCATTCTTTCAGATGATACTAACTCCAAAAATTTACAAGTTGGATTCTTGTATTCTGTAATTGTTACTTGTACCATCAAGTTCTAACTTTATTATGTACAATTAGTTTCATATTCCAGGAGACAGAAGAGTTCATGAAGCTCCCAATCTCGGATTGAATGCTCTAGTTTTTGTCAGAGAACACAACAGAATATGTGATCAACTCCGCCAACTGAACCCACACTGGCATTATGAGAAAACTTTTCAAGAGACCAGAAAACTATTAATTGCTGAGGTTCAGCATATTACCTACAATCACTTTCTGCCATTGGTTATTGGTCACATAAACATGTGTGTATATGGACTATACTCTAAATTAAAAGGCCATGACAATGTTTATAACTCCAAGATTGACCCATCAATATTCAACAGTTTTGGAGCCACTGCTTGGCGATATGGACATTCTCAAATTATGCCAGAGATCTCAGAGTTAAAACAGAATTTTCGAACAATAAATGTACATAAGATTGAAGACAATCTTTTCTCTCCTAATCTATACCAGCATAACTATGGTGATAGAGTGGAGGATCTTAGTAGATGGCTGGCTGTTAAACCTGCCAGTAAAATTGATCAGTAAGTGTCAGAAAAGTAGCTGTAACTATTTGTTGTCATCATGGTCATTCCAACAGAGAAGTTTGGCAGCATGATAAACCATCTAGTAATACAAAAAATGTAAAGTATTCCAGGGTTAGAACTTTTCACTTTATATTCTATTAATTGCTGACTAAAACATAAGATGAAACTAACTGGTTTGCTGTCTTTAACCATAGTAATGTTGGTAATTTCGAAATTTTTAATCAGATAATGCTTTACTTCTAATACAATTGTATATCAACAGATTTCAAGTTGGAGGGATCCAAAACAAATTATTTTATCTATCATCTCCCCCTGGATCTGATCTGTTTGCCATGAATGTACAGAGAGGTAGAGACCAAGGAATCCCAGGGTACAACAAGTGGAGACAACTCTGTGGGCTAAACAGTTTTATTAGTTTTAAAGACTTTGGAGATGTAGGAGATGAGCTAGCCAGTATTTATAGGTTCATAAAGTAGTATATTTGTTTTTAATAGGAACATTAGAAATTAATTATTTTCATACCTAGATGAAGTTTGTTATGGGTGTTAAAGAGTATTGACTAAATATAAAAGGAGATAATTCATTCTTTTAAGTCTTAAAACAAATACACTCTGACAGAAAATTAATGATTTTAAATTAGTTTGTTATTTATGATTACACAGCAATGTTGATGACATAGATCTGTATGTTGGAGGAGTATTAGAGACAGGTCCAGATGGAACAGTTGGTCCAACATTTGCTTGTCTGATTGGAATTCAATTTAAACTACTGAAAATAGGAGACAGACATTGGTATGAATCTGATGACCCAGTCCTGGCATTTACAGCAGGTATATACAGACATTGGTATGAATCTGATGAAACGGTCCTAGCATTTACAGCAGGTATATCATAGATATTGGTATGAATCTGATGACCCAGTCCTGACATTTACAGCAGGTATATACAGACATTGGTATGAATCTGATGGCCTAGTCTTGGCATTTACAGCAAGTATATCATAGATATTGGTATGAATCTGATGGCCCAGTCCTGGCATTTACAACAGGTATATCGTAAATCCAAGTTGGTATGAATCTGATGATCCAGTCTTGGCATTTACAACAGGTATATCATAGACATTGGTATAAATCTGATGGCCCAGTCCTGGCATTTACAACAGGTATATCGTAAATCCAAGTTGGTATGAATCTGATGATCCAGTCTTGGCATTTACAACAGGTATATCATAGACATTGGTATAAATCTGATGACCCAGTCCTGGCATTTACAGCAGGTATATACAGACATTGGTATGAATTTGATGACCCAATCCTGGCATTTACAGCAGGTATATACAGACATTGGTATGAATCTGATGACCCAGTCTTGGCATTTACAGCAGGTATATCATAGATATTGGTATGAATCTGATGGCCCAGTCTTGGCATTTACAACAGGTATATACAGACATTGGTATGAATCTGATGACCCAGTCCTGGCATTTACAGCAAGTATATCATAGATATTGGTATGAATCTGATGGCCCAGTCCTGGCATTTACAACAGGTATATCGTAAATCCAAGTTGGTATGAATCTGATGATCCAGTCTTGGCATTTACAACAGGTATATCATAGACATTGGTATAAATCTGATGACCCAGTCCTGGCATTTACAGCAGGTATATACAGACATTGGTATGAATCTGATGACCCAGTCTTGGCATTTACAGCAGGTATATCATAGATGTTGGTATGAATCTGATGACCCAGTCCTGGCATTTACAGCAGGTATATACAGACATTGGTATGAATCTGATGACCCAGTCCTGGCATTTACAGCAGGTATATACAGACATTGGTATAAATCTGATGACCCAGTCTTGGCATTTACAGCAGGTATATCATAGATGTTGGTATAAATCTAATGACCCAGTCTTGGCATTTACAGCAGGTATATCATAGATATTGGTATGAATCTGATGGCCCAGTCTTGGCATTTACAACAGGTATATACAGACATTGGTATGAATCTGATGGCCTAGTCTTGGCATTTACAGCAGGTATATACAGACATTGGTATGAATCTGATGGCCCAGTCTTGGCATTTACAACAGGTATATACAGACATTGGTATAAATCTGATGACCCAGTCCTGGCATTTACAGCAGGTATATCATAGATATTGGTATAAATCTGATGACCCAGTCCTGGCATTTACAGCAGGTATAACATAGATATTGATATAAATCTGATGACCCAGTCTTGAAATTTACAGCAGGTATATCATAAATACAAGTTGTAATCTTTTGGTGGTGTACTTTTTGAGGCAAAAAAGAGTCAACAGGTAAAACAGAAACTCTCATATAGACAAAGTTACTACTGGGTACTTTCTCTCCATAGTTGAAAACTACAACATACCACAAGTCAAGAATGTCCCCTTAAATTGTCTTCTAGGTATATCAAGCTATTAAACAATATCATTGTCTCAATCAAACTGCCCTGGTTTTGAACAAGAAGTAAAAATTTAAGTTTGTTATATCCTGTTCATAGTTTTATGTTTTGAAGATAACAAAATAATATTAGAGAATAAATCAGTCACTAGCACATGCATTAGAAAGACATTCATACAGTGTATGTACAAAAACTCAGAAAGAACCAAGTGTAGAAAAAATGCATGCCTAAAAAAACTAAGAAAAAGAAGGCACAAAATGACATTTAATGCACCTTCTCCTTTTTCATTACAGATCAGCTGAATTCTATCAAAGCAAACACATCTTTAGCCAAGATTTGGTGTAAAAATTTTGGTTTGGATTACATACAGCACGATATTTTTCAAGTGCAATCACCTTGCAAGTACGTTTCATCTCATTCAATTTTTTTTTTAATAGGCAGGTTGACATCAAATTGTCTCATAATCATTGCTTACGTTTTTTATATCACTGTAATGGCCTAAGATATGCCTTAAATAGAAAACTACAATTTGGATTTTGCTGAAAATTGAACTTAATCTATATTTCATGGTACTAAACAACTGTGCTAAGTTTAAAAAAAATCATTGCTCAATTCTAAAGTAGTACTCCAGCTAAGAATTATGCAAAATGTGAATCATGGGTGAAAAACCTTCATATTTTTTTGGGGGATATTTTGTTTGAAATGCCATAGTAAACAGAAATTAACAGTTGGTTTATCATATAACCCGTGCTCTTACGAGAAAAATATTATAAAGAATGCACTGTAGATTTCAAAATTAAAGGAGACAACTCTGTAAATGACACTCAAATACAATAGAATCCATTACATTTTCAATGTTGATTATCTCCTAAGACCAGGCAGATACAAATAAATAATTATGCATTTCATAATGTAGACCCATAAAATAACTTAATTACAAAAATAAAAATATGTAGCCTTTTTTTTGGGTGCATCACAATTTTTAGATTTTGCATGATTCTTACAAAGATTGCTACTTAAGTTATTATTTGGAAACCATCAGGGGATGACAGATGGACATGCAGTCCACACAACTTTTGGAGGGTACCACATAAAACCTTGCCACCTCGTGTGGAGGTATATGACAAAAGAGAAATGTTAAATTTGCCAATAAAATCAAGGACAAAGTGTATTTCTGTGTACCATATACAGTTTTAGGATGACTATAGTATGTTTGAGTTTATGAGCATGTGGTGTTCCATTTTCAAATGTGCATTATTTTGCATTGATATTATTTCACAGACAGGAAAAAACAAGTGGTGTATAATAAAACAGGCAATCTTAGAAATCAAAATTATAGTGTAACAACTAGAATCCTTGATGAAATGACTAAACACATAGTAAAATTAGGTCTAAACATGAAGTTACACACATTGTCATGCTCGGTACACTCATACAGGAAGCTGATATCAGACAGCACCCTATATTGTTTACAGTTTATGCTTTATCAATATATCACCAAATTTTGAATTAATCCACCCACTGAGATCTACGACTTTTATGATGAAAAGATTTTTTTCTATAATTTCAAAAAGTAAAAAAATGGAAAAGATCCACAATAGGAAGTTGATAACGGAGAGTACACAAAATCACTTACATCATATGCCTTATCTACATAAAGTCACATGCCAAATTTGAAATCAATCCATCCACTGGAAGCCAAGATAATGTGACAAAGTTTGGATGAATGGCACGACAGATAAATGGATGGACAAGGTGATTCCAATATACCACAAACTCATCAAACGGGGGTATAACATGAGGTGATAAATGAAAATCTGAAAACAAGTTACTTCTGAAATAAAATTCGTGAAACATTTTTCTCTTCAATATTATTCAGTTATATTTATTTGTTTACAGTAAACTTACTTTCTGTGACAGTCTACCTGAAGTGGATCTAAGCTTATGGAAGGATGGGAAAAGTTGACAAAAGGATTATAAAACTTTGCACAGTTTTGGGTGCAACAAACCTGATTTGTAGATTACAGTTAAACATTCCTATAAATCTAAAAATTATTGTTATGTTTTTTTTTTTTTTCATTGTGAAAATTGCTACTGGGACTTAATACAAAAAATTTCAATTAGCATTTTGAAATTTCATTTTGAGCATTATACTTGTACTGATATTACAAACATTACAATCAAATAAGGCACAGATCCTATAAAAGGAGTGGCGGTCACCACCCCTTTAATTTATGAAATTACAGTATAATCAACCACTGTGAAAGTACTATTGTTCATGGGTTACCAATTTTTGTGGTTTTCATTGGTAAGCTAGCCCAATTAAATTAGGTTCCCAACGAAAAGGAGATTCCCACTGATGTGTGTACAGAAAATCATGAATTCAAGAATCCACAAGCTTGTGTATTTTCCCTAATCCACGAAAACTGGTATCCACAAATTAAAGTACTTTCACAGTAAACAAGAGAGTTTGACCACACCCATCCAAATTTCCCTGTTACATGTGACCTATGCTTCAGAAATGACCCAGGAACAGTAATGTATTTTATTAGCTAAAACATTGGCAATATCAAATAGCTTTACAAAACTGAACATTTAGCAACTTTACATGTAGAGTTAATGCCCATACAAATAATGATGTAATTCACAATGAAATAGTGTTAATGAATAAACAGCTGTGCTAAATCACTCAATACATCTGTCCCAATTTCAGGTCTTTTTTGGGTTTCTCAAGTGTGAAACTAACACTGAGAATAATTGAAAATAAACATTGTCATACCTGTTAACCTTTGAAAGAGTTCATATGGGTGATTTTAACACTGTCTTGTGTAGGGGGTTTTTATGTAATTTACACAATAATTCAATTATTTAGTATTTTTCTACAGAAAATATAGGAATTTTAATAAAAAAAAATCCTACAAATCTTTCATTTCAATGTGGGAGATTCTAAATTTGTCACTGATTTTGTGGGAGTCTCCCCCCTAATGTGGGAGGTTTAACAGGTATGATTTTTTCCCAAATAATTAGTTTTAAAATAAAGGTACATGAGAGCTTGTGTAACCTGTGGTAATAAAAAAAAGTAAACCATAATACATTTGTCAATAGAATGCCTTATAAAAACACACCTGATGCTGCCCAATTCCCAGTAATTAAAAAAAATCTGTTTCAAATGTAACAAATGATAACTGCTCCATCACCATGAAGCTACATATTAAAGGACTAAGTATATTTACGGGAGTTTTTGACTTTCCGTTACATGATAATTTGCCCATTTGTTGCCAAATTTGATAAGGCACAGGACCATTACCACATAAAGTTTTTTTTTAATTAAAAATTTTCTTGTAATGACAAGTCAAATGTTGTTTTAAAAAAAATAGCTGAACTGGATAGATAACTGATCATTTTTTATTCAAAATTGCAATTCCTGTTCAAAGATAAACCCACAAATATTTGTGAACTAATATTAGTCTTTCAATACTGGAAGATTTTAAAGGTTTACATTTGTACTGGTTCTTGTCTGGTCTTGCAATATCTCAAGTAAATAATCTTACTTTGTCTAGTGGTAATGACAAAATTGTGCAGTATGGACTAATTTTAAATAAACCCTATTTAACTTGAGGTCTATCACCTAAAATCAACAAGTAAAAATATGCTTGGACTTGTCTATTTTCACATAAATTAGGAGGCCAATATTACATGTACATGTACCACAACCTTTGAAATAATCTCAATAAGTAGAAGCCAGACTATTTGGACCAAATGACTAGACAGACAAAGTTATTCCAATATACAACCCACTTGGGCAGTAAAGGTGTAATACAACTTGTTTTAGTAGATCTTCAAAAAAAACCAAAAAAAAAAAAACTTATAAAGTTACATAAAGTGCTTATTAATGCTGAGATATTTGGTATACATGTACTTTTCAGTAACTTCATAGAAAACAAAATATAAGAATAATATAGACTTTCTGTAATTAACATTACTATGTGTATACTTCATAACTTCATGTGAATCCCTGAATTAAAATGGTGATGAAAATGTTTGAGTATTTTACACAATATTCATTGTACATGTATTATATAAAAACTAATGCCTTTACAGCCTATGAAATACACAAAACTAATGATTTTGTACAAAGCTATGAAATAATTGCACTATTTTTGGACAATATCAAATACGCAGAAAAGCATCAGAAATTTGTTTTTTTTTTTAATTTTAAATGTTAATGAATGGTCTTTATTTGAAGACAGATTATAAGTTGTTTGTTTCTATTGGAAAGTCTTCAAACTCCTGGAAAAGTATCTAGTTGACAAACTAAGCACTTTGTAGTTTTAACCAGATACAATTGTAACTTCAAAACTAGAGATTTATACCTAAAACACATTTTGCACATGTTCAGATTGCACTGAATAAAAAAAAAACCTAAAGATACAAGATTACAAAAACACATGTGAATGTAGAAAGAAATTCTTAACATTATGTGACACTGACAATTGGAATAAATATTGCAAAATTTCTTCAGTAAAAAACTCAACCAAGGAGTCAAAAAGACAATTAAAGACCTTGCAATATGTTCAGACTCATATGAACAAATTACTGTCAAGATATAAAAATAAGAACACACAGAAATAAATGTGAATAGATTATCTTAACACTTTGTGACACTGACTGCTTTCTTCATGTACACAGGAAAAATTGCAACAAATGTTTTCCTATGTTTCAAAACAAATGGACACATATTTTTAGGACCACTATGGACATTTACATTTATATATATTTTTGCACATTAAATCTCATCAACTGTATATTTTGCCCCAATCCAAGAAAATATATGCCTTTAATGAATGAAATCATGTAGCAAAGATTTGTTTTCCTATTATTTTTTTAATAAAAGATAAACATATATTTATATCTAAATGAAAGCACATGTATTTAATGGTGGTCCTAAACATGTGTAAAAACATATGTTGCAATTTTTCCTGTGTAAAAAAAAACAAACCAAGAAGTCACAAAGAAAAAACATAATTAACAATCATAACACTAAAAATAAAGCTACATAGTTACCATAATCAATGTTGTTTATATAAATAACAAAATGCTGATCACAAAACCATTTGATATGTGACTCTCTCACATCTGGAGACACATGTACACATATTAGGCACTTCCTTGAGCTGTAAATAAGCTATCCAGGACTAAGTTTACTGGTGAGGTAAACGTATATGTACATGTAGAGTGTGTTGTATTTCTTTAAGAAATATTACTACAATTTAAAATCCCATGCTCTCATGTAAATAGAAAATATCTTCCAAGAAAACAGCATCTCTAGGGAATATGGGATATCTAATAATTGTGGTCAATCAATGACCCTTTGAACATCCTATAGGTCTGATGGATATCAACAATTCTAAGGTAGTTCATCTCACAATATTGATCATGATCAGTTTCTTTCAAACACCTGCTAAAAGTTTCTAGCACTTTTATTAATTAAATCAACAGAAACCTGGTCTAAGCTTGACAAAGATTTGCTTCAGCATTGCAGATGGGTGGTAGTTTTATCATTCATTCCATCAAGCACATTGCATCAAAAGATGTGATGTATAAAAATTACGTATGGCACTTCAAAACTAAGCATCTGTGATGTCAAATATTCCATCATTGTAGCCTGGTCAATACTTGGAGCTATCTACTTCAACTTGTGTATGAGCATGTACCTTACTAATTGAGTCACTATAGGGATAATCATCTTTGAAGTTATTCAGCCATTATGTTAAGCTTGACGTCGTACTAGAAGCACTACTTAAATTACCAGTGCTAGATGAGTTGGAGAGAGGTAACGTTACTGGTAGTCTCAGAGTACTTAGTGGATCTGATACATAACCTGTAAGTATAAAAGTTAAAATAGTTACTGTGGATTTGCTATAGTTCATGGGGTATTAATTTTCATAATTTTCATGTGTAGGCCAAACCATGAAATTCAGTTCCCAACAAAAATGAGATTTTCATTGATGTGTATACTAAAAACCCCAAAACCACAAATTCAAGAATCCACTACCTTGTTATTCTTCCCTATTCCACGAAAACTGGTACATGTATTCACGAATACAAGTACTTTCAGAGTATCCTATATAAAGAAAACATTGCACTGTGCAATAACATCATACTTATGAATATTGCTGGTGACACTTAAAACAGGGACTTTCACATGCCTTCAAACTGTGGTTTAATTTTTATGTACTCATTAAATTTCTCCTCATGTCATATTTTGCTGATATTGTTTAGATCTATACTCGACGTCATATATAGCACATTTTCGAATTGAAGCTCTACTTTTTAAACCGTCGGGACTTACCACAAGACTTGTCTCTCTTTTATTTAATCTGAAGATAGTTCGCATATATGCATGACGTGTTAGTACCAACGAGTCGCTTATTGGCATAAATCATGTGTAACTAAGCGTTACGGGAAAATTCCATACTAATACCCGCCATGTTGGTTTCTACGGGACGATTTGTTTACAAATGAAGTTTGTAAGTTCCCGTCGAACTCCGGTGACAATCGTCTGCATGATCAACTTCTCGGTATTGTACTTTGTTCGCATAAAATAAATCTGAGATATCCGAACTAATGCCGAAATGCATTCTGGGTTCTTCAATTTTTGGCCAAACCATTTAAACGTAAACAACATCTCCTAGCAACCCGATCACTGTAAACATGGCCGACTTTTGAGAATGTAAATATTGGGACCGAGAATTAAAATCTCACCGGAGTTTAACAATTCAATGTTAAGGGAGAAGCCGTTTGGCTAAACAAATGAGCAAGTCATTTAAGACAATTTAAACAATGGTAGGTGTCAATAAAGTCGTAGAAAATATTTTTATTCAAATTTTAACAGTATCTTATTTATGTGATGCCGAGTATAGAAAATGTAGAGTGCTCTAACAGTGTTAATATTAGCAGATACTGTCTACAGATCGTATCTGGCTTATCAGAGTTTGGGGTTAACAATGTTAACATTAAATACAGCACTGCTCTCAAAAAGCAAGATTATGAAAACCTTTGTTAACAGATCATTTGCGGAACAATCATTGCCTCTGGATATAGTAGGTAATGGAATGACCAATGAACAATTAGTTTACTGATAAGCTTAAATTCGTCAGATTGTACTTAGGAATATTCTGTTTACCTACCATTTTTATCAATAGTTGGGAACTGTAGTCTTCTTCTAATTTCCTCCACTGATACACAGCTGTAAATAAAGTAAGAATAATGAATCTGTGAACGATAGCCATGTTTAAAAGGTAAAAAAAAAAACTAAATACAAATTAAATATGAATAAGATGTAAAAACAAATTGATAAATGTGAGCCAAAATTTTCGGCTTTACAGCCTTCATTAAGGGCAAAAGGTATTGACGATAAAACTGTCAATTCCTTCCAAAGAGACAAGGTGCCCTCCAAAATTGATGTAAAAAAAGGTAATTCAGTATCTTTTTACTGCATTTTATTATCAGAATAAAAGTTTTATGAACACTGCAAAATATTATTTCCAATTTAATTGTTTTATAGAGAATTTTTCTTACCATCTTGTTCATCAGAATATCTGCTTAGTCAATTAAAATGCTCCTTAAAATTCAAATACATAATCTAATATTTATATCACATAATTTTTTATCAAACATAGTTTTTGTAAACTGAAACGTGTGTAAACAAATAGTTTTTGTAAAGCACATGACAACCATTCTAATTTTAAATTGGAAACATTCAATAACTCAAAAATAGCAACAAAAAAAAACCCTACAAGGAGTTCTTAAAGTACTGTATCAATGGTGCATGGGAAGTGGAATACCATAATTTATCTACTAAACCAGGTTGTATTATAAAAACCATTATAAGCATTGTGTGGGGTTTAATGAGGGATGATTTTACAAGATCAAGAAACAAAGCAGAAATTGTCAAAATTGAAAGTAAATATGCAGTACAAAAAATACGAATTTTAACAGTAAAATCTGGATTTGAAATAGCAGAATTCCGCTTAAAAGCAGAAAAATATCCTCCCTGTATAATAACCTGCTGTTTCTATTGGCTTCTAGCTCCCATTTGTTTCTCAGAGCAGACACTGTCCCCACAACAGGAGGTGTAATCCTCCCCTCGTCCTCTGATTCGTCATCTTTGATTTGAGGTAATGGAGAGGTAAAGTGAGCCACTAAACTTGCTGTAGAGGAGGTATTATTGATAGTCCCAGCAGCTTGAGATTCTCGACACTCTTCAATGAAAGGTAAAATCTCACGAAATTCTGGACGATCCTATAATTAGAATAGATATTACATTATCAACTTTGATACAATTAAGGACTTGTCACTGAACTTGCTAAATGTGAACAGATTAAGCAGAACTATATCATCCTGTTTTTCTTCAGGTTCTTTTTATTAAAACCACAAAAAATGAAATCAATGAAAGTGAATGAAGCCACAGTTATTTGGATATGAAAATTGTATACATACACAAATGTCTATAGACTTCATTTAAGTTAATACCTCTGGATTAGCATGCCAACCTCTCTGTAGAAATGCCACAATAGGTTTAGGAAAGGTAAGAGCTATTGGAGGTCTAGAGTTGTGATACGCCATTTCTGCAGCTGCAGCAGCTGTAATACAGAATGTTCAAACAGTTAAAAACATATTATGATACAGTCTACTATACAGGCAATTTTTTTTCATATTACACCTCATTTCACATTAATATTGTGTTAATTTTTTATGTTAAATTCATGCTACTTTACTCTATTAATTTTAATTGTCTGTGACAAGAGGAAATAAAGGAAAGTTGATTCATCAATCACAAAACTTTTGTAGGGTTTGGTAATGCTATCCTGAGACCATACCATCAACTGTTTACCCGACTCAATGTGAGATTTACAATTCTACGATATAAAATCTGAATCTGAGTACATTTAGTACTAACCTGGCTTTAAATGAGCAAATGGGAGTTCTCCAGCGAGTAATTCCCAGAGACAGAGTGAGTAACTGAAAACATCAGCTTTAATGCTATATTTATTGCATTGAGTAAAGATTTCTGGGGCCATCCATCTTAAATTCTGAAACAAATGAAATGTATAAATAGTTTCTATCTTCTCTTCTTGGTTTCTTTTTTTATCTGCAGACAAACTTAAAGGAATCCTTAGATTTATAAGATTTGTACAATCTAAGGATCTGCTTTACAGTTACATACACTGCAAAATGTTTTTCTTTCAAAAATCTGTCTTGTATTAAAAAGAACTTTTTCTTCTGTCTTAAACCTAGTGAAAATTTTGGGTTGTTTCAGAACAGCTTTTATTTAAAAAAAAGAAAAAAATTATATGGTATATTGGTTGCAAACTTACCCCAGGTTGTTTGGTCATGTTATCTTCAGTTGACCTCAGAAATCTGGATTCTGAAATAAGACAATAAAAAATATTCCAAGAGTTACAAATCAAAGTTCAAGCAAATAAGTATCAGCAACTGCAAGTTATAAGATTATAGTCTGTGCCACTTTTCCTACAAAACCTTCAGAGAAAGTACTATAAAAAGTACTCTAAAAAAAAAACTACAAAAACTGTGAGCACACAATCACTCAACGATACCCGCACATCTCAAATGGTCATAATACATGTATAAACAAAGTCATCAAACAATAAGTTGAGTTTCTTGCTTGAGCCTGAAATTGCATCCCATGATATGGCATACCAGTACAGTCCTTGAACCGATCCGCACAATGATTTGACGAATTGATGACCGTTGACTGATTGATTGCTGACGGATCGATGACCGATTACCGGTGACCGATCTGATCACAGTTGTGTTACATAAAATGACGTAAGATCTGTTTTAAATTTAAGAAATGTAAAATAAAAGTATAAATTAATGTTTATATCTATTACATTATGTAAATATGTGTAAAATTAATAAAGCAAACAACAAAAACAGTAAAATACATTGACCGCTATGTGGTCACGTGATGCGATCACCAGTTAAATGGATCGGTTTGACAAATCGATGACTGACCAGAAACTAATCGGTGATCGATGACCGACCCCAATTTTTGTTGCACGGATCGGTTCAGGTACTGTATAAAGCATTAGCATTAAGTGCCTACCTCCAAAATCAGCAACTAAGGCATGCCCATCATCATCCAATAGTATATTGTGACTGTTTAAATCTCGGTGGATAATTGGTTGTGGAAGGTTGTGAAGGTACATCATACCCTTAGCAACATCACTGGCTATGGTCAGCTTGGATTGTAGGTCTATTAATCTAAAATACATGTACATATATAAATATCAGTAATCTAACATGTTACTACAGATGTAAAGCAATCACAATTTGACTGTTTCTTAGTTCAAGCAAGCATTTCAATAACTGTGTAACTAAAAGCAGAGGCTTTTGATCTACTAGATTTTACTACAGAAATTGGTTCATTTCCATATTATTTGATCAAGCAGAACAAAAATAAAATTATCTATAGAGCACTGTCCAACACCTACAAAGTTTCTCTCAATTTGTTATCATTTTCAAGACATTTACATGTATATAAAGCTAAAAAACTAAAAGATAATTATTCTTTACTTTTCAATGGCAATACCTCTTAATATTATACATTTATGATTTTCATTTGTTTACTTTCATAGATATAATTGCCGGTCTATATAACGTCATATGGACCAGTGGGAAATTATATGGACTGCCTTACTTTCAAATTAAGAACTGGATGTCATAATTTAAGAAGATGTGTACAGTCTAGAGTAAACTATTTATAAAAAGTACTTTAGCAAATAAATAAGGTCACATTGCAATATATGGACTGGTCGGTTGCCCCAAAAAGGTTCAATGGACCACAGCTAAGCTTCAGTCCATATAATTTTTGGGGTGACCAACTGATCTATATATTGCCATATTATCCTCAGCATCATGAATTATTTGCTAAATAAGAATCTGCAATACAACTTTGAGCTTTGGAGACATGATCACATTATCAAATACCTCAAAAACTAATATATTATATTAATCATTCTACTTCAATATGTAATGCACCCGTAGATAAAGCTGATATACCTTTTGTGTTCATGTAGTATACTGAATACTGATCCACCACTCACATACTGGGTAACTATTGCAAATTGCTGATAATGATAAAATGAGAATTAATGATAAATAAGGGGTAACAATGGCAAGTTACTGATAACAACAAAGCAAGAATGAATGAGAGATAACAAAAGTCTGAAATCCAATTCAATTATCATTAGAAAATGAAATAAAGGAACTGAATTGATAGAGGATACAATTTTGGAATTAACATTCTAAAATAATCTTATCGCTTTTTGTTTGTTTGTTGGGGTTTAACATCCGAGCAGCAATATTTCAGCTATATTCCGACGATGAACATGAAATTAATGATAAAATGAACATGAAATGATGATGAAATGAAAAAGGGATGGGACACAAGGACAAAGGGGTCGACAAATTTTGATTGCCACTAGAAATAGGGAGAGGTGGGTAGGGTCGCCTCCTGTGTGGCGGAGCCCTATGGTTCCTACTCCGGGAGAAAACCACAGTAGGGTTCTTTAACGTGCGAGGAACGTGGCATTTTTCCCAACACGGTGCACCACTATGGATTGCGGTCAGGTTTTCCGTATTATAGCCTGACAACCCCAGCATGTAATATGCCAGGGGTACCCCATTCCACCACTTGGGGCACACATCCAAGTTGCTCTGTGGGCAGAGCGCCTAGCCCCCGGCTAGGGTTCTGAGCACTATTTAGTCGCCTTTTACGACAAGCTTAGCGCTGCTGCAGGCCTATTCTTTTGACACCCGGACCTGCACGAGTCTAATCTTATCGCAAATTATTTTTACAACATATGCTCAATTAAAATGACAAGCTGTAAAATGTTTTTATTTGTTCATGTTAGAAGATCTAGGTCACAATGTCTGAAGTCTTTATTCCAGTTTTTTATGTTAAATGGAAAATACAATCACACTTATTTCTAATATATACTGACCACTACACTAAATTTGTGACTAGTTGGATCTGAAATTATAGCTCGAATGAAAAATTTGTTTTTTTTTCTTCAAAATATAATTGGACATATATAACTTTCATTTTAAATGCTTCTCTAAATGATCTACTTACACTAGGGTCATCCAGCGTGGCTCCTACAAAGTTGATCACATAAGAGCTGTTCAACTTGGATAAAATGGCTACTTCTCTACAGAACATATCTACATCTGACTTGGCACCAAAGGAATTCCCCCTGTATCTATAAATAGAAAGTAACAATAAGGCATTGTAAGTATTATATACGAACCAACTGAAAATAGCCATACGTTCTGCAGATATAATTTGAATTGTTCACCAGTAATAACATTCTGGAAATTATGCCGCTACATGGCACACACACAATGATACATTGTATAATTAAAGCAAAAATTACTTTGAAATTACTTCCTCAAACTACACTAAATCATGTGTCAAGTTACTGGAAATAAGTTGAAAGTACATATTAATGGTTTATATAAATTTTCAAACGTGAGTTGAATCTTTGTTTTCAAACCTTTCAAATTTCAATATAACTAAGCAATTTAACTACATTGATAAAAGTTACAAACAACTAGATAACTGAAATGAAAAAGTCAACATAAGATAAAACCATCATTTTGCTATGTCAATTGCTATACGAAAAAATCTTAGTACAACACTGTTACCAATGTTATAAATAGTAGATACTTAACCAGATTAATAAGAATACCTTTTGATGGCAACAGTTTTTCCACCACATAAACCTTTGTACACTTTTCCAAATGACCCACTACCAATGGGTTCCTGGAAGGTAAGGTCTGTCAGTTGTAACTGAAACTGACGTGGTAATGTAGCCCGTAACTGTAATACATCTATCTTTTCTAAAATAATACAAGGTAGAAAATACAGGTATTTCTTCTACAAAGTTCCTCATTATTCTTGTTTTGTTTAATGCATTTTTTCTCTCTGTTTGGCCAATAAGTAGACAACATTCCTTCTTCTGTTTTAAACAATATGGTGGTAACATAGATATTGTTAATTTAAGAAATAAATCAAGGAAACTCATTAAATAAATCATTGTTTTACCACGGGAGGGCCATTTACATCGCACTGTTTTACCAAGAGCAATAGCGAGGGGTTAAATAACGACATAAATGGCCAGCCTGTCGTAAAACAATGATATAATGAAGTTTAATTCAATTCTAATAGGACTAGTTTATTTCATATTTTTAAAAGACCCAGTCTGTATGTTGTACAAAATGTTGGTCATGTGTTTATCACTTTTTTACTGTGGCTGTAGTCTGAAAAGCTTTTTAAAAAACACATCAAATTAAAACAGTATTTTCTCCACACCTCTGTTTCACATGAAGCCATAATGAGATTTTAATTTACATGCTGTAATAAATAGAAATTGACATCAGGATTGAAAGTATTTCTTATTACTTTTAAGAACATCTTAAATCAAACATTATCTGATTTAATGTTGTGCCTTTATGTATAAATGATAATTGGAAGCACTCAGAAGAGTTTTCGTAAGAAACACCTTCATCAATTTCCCAATATACACATAAATAATCACTCACCTCTTGTCATACTTTTGAGTTTACCAAGGGGTGAAGGCACAGAGACATAGGACCCCTCTTGTCCTGGCTGGGAGTAGTCCCCACAGGCTGACTCTTCCTGGGGTAACTTATGGTGCTTCAGTAAAGTTACAATGGCATCATGCCCTAAGTAAGTGATAAAAGAAAACAAGTCATGGAAAATCTTCTGTTGTTACTATCAATATATCCTGAATTTTAGGTTTTGTATATTCTGTATGTAAAGTATGACAATAGGATGACTGAAGATATTAAAATCATTTCACACATGGAATAACATATTACATTTGAAATGATAATATAGTACGATATGACTATATGATAGTCAATTAGGTTGCAATGATGATTGTAGAACTTTTGGGGTATAACCATTATATTTGGGCTATGTCTCATTATATCCATACCTTGCTCATAAGCCCACATAAGGGCAGTTTGATCCTCAACTTTCTCCCCATCCTCCTTTTGTTCTATGACTTGTGCTGTGAGATTCATATCAGCCCTCCACTCCAAAAGAAACTGTACCACCCTGATGTGTCCATGGTAACAGGCACTGTGTAATGCTGAAACGAACAACAAATAAATACCTATAACTTTGCTCAATGACCTGAATTTCAAAAGAGGACTAATCCTAAGTGAGGATATTTGCTTTGTTGTCAGGAAAACTGGTATCATTTATTTTACTCTACCATTCTTTTCTGTTTACAAACATGTTTATAATTGTTTTACCAACTTAATATTACTGAAATCAACTGCAGATTTATTTTCCCATCTTTTTTTTCTATTTTTTTCAACCATTGCTTTGCCATTTTAAGAACACATACTTTTCATGCCTTTCCCTTAATCCACCCTGGTGATGTAGAAATGTCACTTACCAGTATGTCCATCTTTACCCTGGTAATTAATGTCAACACTAGGTTGCTCAAGAAGGAACTTGATCAGTTCTAGACTTCTCCCATTAGTACATGCACTATGTAGGGGAGTCTCCCCAAAAAGGTTCTCCATCACTAAGCTATCAGGTCCAGTGAGAGATATCAGCTGTTTAACTACTTCTACCTTGGCATTATAACAGGCTCTGGAATTAAAATATCAGGTCAGAAATTATAAGAAAACAAAGAAAAACCTAGATTGCAAGAGATCTGGTGATAGGTGTTCAAAATAACTAGAAATGAATAAAGAATAATGTATTGCAGAAACTCTTTGCTATTTTCCCAAGGATTTTGAAACAGGAAACAAGCTTGTCAAATTTAAAATAAATTGTCTCTAAATTTCTTCTCATTCTAAAATTTCTGAAGTGCCAAAAAACTAAAAGGATAAAGCTTGTTAAACAGTATTAAGAAATATATTTTTAGAGCACTGAAGTCACAAAATGGGCAAAAAACATAACAGTGACAGCATACATATGCCATATTTTTAAGAGATGTCTGCTATTCATTTAAAGTGTTCACCATGGGCATTGAGGTTATTTCAAATAGACCAAAAAAATATAAAAGTCATTCCTTATAATTTAAATTAAGTACCAAAATCCAACATGTACATCATTAAAAAAGTTTGATGACATCACAGTCATTACAAAATTTGGTCTATGTGAAGATAAACAAAATTTTTGATCCAATCAAAAAACGTGTTACTTGTGAAATTAAATTATTATTTGATAATAAATAAATAAAATTCTAAGGTATAATTGTTCAAGTTTTGTTCACCTAAAAAAAGCAAAAATCATATAATTAACAGTAAGTATTGGTTCACTCTCAAACTGCCTGGTTATTTCCACTTTATCCATGTACTTACAAATGAAGAGGTGTATCACCATAGATGTTTTCACCATGTGCATCAGCATTATGTTCCAGAAGATAGTGAAGAACCATCAGATGGCCAGATTTACAACAGAAATGGATTGGTCTGTGGTTTTCTTCATCTGTTACATTAACTGTTGACAAAATTATTATTTTGAACATATTCTAATTTGAATGAATATTGGTGTGTTTATTTTGTATAAATGCACGAATAAACATTCAACATCAAAATACTATATTAGTTTTTGTTATTACGATCACGTAACTGATGAAGGTTCAACCAGAAAAGTATGTTTTCATGCTAAGAATATATACAATATATACTAGATGTGAGCTGAGTCTTCCCTACATTTATATCATATATTTAGATTAAAATATGCCTTTTTTGTATAAGGATTGTAAGTGTTTGTTTAAACCCTATATTGTTTACCCTATATCACACCTCTAGACCTATATCACACCCCTAGACCTTTATCTCATACCCTATACCACACCCAACAGAGAACACACTCAAAGTTTATGTAAAATATTTGATACAATGAACATGACATGTTAAAATCTGTATCACATGTAGTATAAACCCTCAACATATATCATCCTGTGGGCTAATGGCCCTTGGGTTGATACTGAGTGCAATACAGATTTTGACATGTAACATTCAGTATATATCATAAATTTTCTACTACATATACTTGAAGCATAAAGAATATCATAAGATTGCTCAATGATGTGTTATTTGGATTGGAAAAAAAAACAATATCATATTAAGTTTATCATATGTTTAAATACTCAGACATGTACATGTAAAATGTTAATCATGTAACCTCAATCTTTTGGGATGCCTTATTAACTATTGATATACTGTCACTGATACATGATACTGAGCTTATGTCAATCACATATGTAGAAAAACGTATATTTTTTCACCATATGATATAGCTCTATAACATCAAAGCACAGATTATCACTTTTGAAAGCATCATAAAAATTTAAAAGTAACAAACAGCTTCTTACTGATTAATTCTAATTAGATATTATATTAACTGCTTTTCTATGTTATTCATATTCAAATTTGATGATATGATGAAGTGTTAGTGGCATCATATATACATGGAGTCAGATACATGAATGACTAAAAATCATTCTCTCAGTAATGACCGGACTTATTTGGAAGTGATGGCTTCAACTTTTAAAGCAGGCATAGATAGGGTGTTCTAGAAAGTTTGGAATAATCCCATAGATCAAGGCATCAAAATGCAACATTAACAAATTCCTGATTTGAGTCTAAATAGCTATATCTTCACAGGTGTGTCTAAAATCATGTAAACTGGTAAATTGTGACAAATGCTGTAATAAAATGAATGTTGGTGGGCTTTATGTTTCCCTAGTAACAAGATTAAGTTATTTCACAGACAATATTGTTGGACAGGGAAAATATTTGTTAAGATGAAATAATTCTATTCAAAAATGTGAGGTGACTGTAAGATGTTTTCATATACCTGTGGCTAATGTATAACTTCAGCTATCCAACTGAGTCATTTTAACAGGAAAATATGCATTGGTCCAGTGACATTCTAAAGAGTCTAAATGTTGCAACAATCGACAAGTAAAAATAAAGATTGGCAAGGTGTTTTGAATAATATACAAATTTTTCACAGGTGAGCTGCTCACCATCAGTAGTGTTACTTTACTACCCTTTACTGTTGCAGATGGTGAGGAACAACATTTTCACCTCTAGATTTCCACTACAGAAATACCTATTACCTAACACAAATGACTCAATTGAATGGCTGGAGTGATACAATAGTCACAGGTAGACAAAACATCCACAGTAATCTCACATTAATTTTACCGTGTAGCTTTACCTTACATAATTGTTACATACCATCTGCCTTTTGTTTGGATGTTCCATTAACCAATAATTTAGTGATATTTAGATGACCTTTAGAGCATGCTAAGTGTAATGGTCTGTCACCAACACCTCCAGATATGTTTACATCAGCACCTTGTGAAATTAATAAATCTACAACCTGAAAAAAGACACAGAAATTGTCAAGAGTTGAATGATGAAATACAACATCATGAGCAAGAGAGAGAAATTATAGCCTATAATGAATTCATGAAGAGGCAAATTTTTTGATAATGCAATACTTGAAAATCATTCACACATATCATATTCTACTTTAGAGAGGCTTCGACATAGTTATTACAGAATAATGGCAGTTTTGAAGTTTTGAAGATGAAACAGAAAAAATAAGAGTGAGTCGTCGAGATTGAGATTCAATGGTTTGTCGAGACTCAAAACTGGTGTTATTTTGTTTATTGGTAACACCACAGTTAATTTGAAGTAATGTTGTTATTTGGATATTGAAGTAATTTTTTAGTATCAGGGCAGTAACCCGAGATAGAAAAAATGTCTGGAAGTAACTATGACAGAAAAACGATAGAGTTACCAATAGAAGTTGAAGTATCCCACAATTGAAATATCATTTAATTTAGAAAATATTTGTTGATTTGATAGACCTACAAAGGGAAACAATATACCAGGGTAGGAAACTGACTCAAATTCCAGCCAGTCCTGAATACAATTTTTCAATAGTAAGTATATTTACTTACTATATGGCTATATAAATTTTTGCTAAAATTAGCCAGCCCCGCCAAAAAATAGCCAGACTTTGACTGGCGGGCAGGCTACTATTTCTAACTCTGAATATACAACTCAAAGTGGTAAGCTGTATAAATACAACATACCTTATCATGACCAAAGTTACAGGCTAGGTGTAATGGAGAAAACTTTACAGCATCCCCTTGGTTTATTTCTGCTCCATTCTCAAGTAATAAACTGGTAATCTACAAAAAATAATATGCAGCATAAAAGCATACACACTGTACTCGAGTAATATGACAGAGGCAATGGCTTTATATGTATAGAGTAGAACTGTTTTTTAAAGAGACAAATATCCCCCTGTGACTGCTAATGAGCTAAGTTAAACCAAATGACATCAAGTGCTGCCATATGCCAGGAACTGACAAGCCAATTAAACTGTTGAATAGTTTATTCCAATAGCACAGAATGATGTAATATGCGAATGCATATGCCTATGGTGAAAAGCTACAAAGAGAAATGAAGCTTCCTTATAACATAGGTTTAAGCACATAAAAATCAACAACAATGCGTCAAATAACCAAAAATGCATGTACAATAAACCTAATCTACCAAATATCAGTTATGAATACTAACTGTAAACATAATCAATCATACATCTCAAATACCTAAATTACCCACAAAATTACAAAGCATTCATCATACATAAAGAAAGACACATATTCCTACCTATAAACAGCAATTAACACTTTTGATGACTCCCATGTACACACATGGCGCGCACCCATGTATGTAACTTGTAACTATAAAAATCGATTAACATACACACCTACAGTCATTTCACAGGTAAATGGGTGAACAGAAATAATTACATTTAACAGAAAGAAACGGGCAGAAAAGTTATCGTTTATACAAATACGATAACTAGAACACATTTAACCAGTAATAATACAAAAATTAACTGACATCGTGGTATCAGAAGGATTAATAAGCCGAAAATGAGGGGCTCTGACAGAGCGCCGTAGTAAACTAACGGTAACCTCCGGAATGACAACCGGACCGATTTCCGGAAAATATGGAACATCAATAACCAAAAATACAGGGGTCGTGACTACCCCAGTTTAGGATGTGTCATGCTTAAGTATATACATTTGTACCAGTATTCACATCTTTTATAAAACTTGTTGAAACACTAACTAATCCACCACAATATGCAAATTTTTATACAGTAATCTAACAATGGATAAATTTTCACGAAAATCCAGTGAAAAAAGTACTTATCCACAGTAGATTTTGTTATCAAGGGTCTGATTGTAATTTATCATCCATTGGCAGATATTTCATGCATTTCAGGAAAAGAAAGCTTTTTCAATCAAACAGACCCGTCCTTGTACTACGCCAACATTCTGTGCAAGATTTTTACTGTGCTAGCTCAAAGAAACAACAGCCTTCAGAAAGGCATGTCATCCAAGCTGAACTTTTTTGGGTAAGTTTTACAAAATATATTGAATACATATACAGTAAAACTTTGGTAACTCGAACTCAAAGGGACCATCCAAATGTGTTAGAAAATTTCCTTCATTTTTGTTGTTGCCGATCTAAGTTACTATATCGTTAGAAATTGCTTATTTCCTACAAAGTTGTTTAGTTCTGGGAATTTTTATTTGTTTTCAGAAGATTATGTTTATATGTAGACTGTGTCTGAGAAATCCTGGGTGTTTGAGCCATTCTAGTTGAGGGTGACTGAAGTACATCTGTATTTAAAGATAAATTGTATTCTTCAGTCTTATCTGCATAATAAAACCGTTAAAGTACCAGTTGAAAATCATTTTATTGTATATTATCATGATTAAAGACTTTTTTCTGCAAATATCCACAACAAAAGTAACTTTGATTTTTTATTGGAATATACAGAACTAAAATATTAAGACAAAAAAATGATCAAATTTTTAACTGAAATACATGTAGGTAAAGAAAACTATAACCTATGCCATTACCTCAGAGTGCCCACACATTGCTGCAATATGCAGAGGAGTAATACCACTATTTCCTGCCAAGTTGATACCAACATTGTCATGTTCTAATAGATATTGTACACATTCAATATCGCCCTGAAAAATGATTGGTATGAAGAGAGAAAATATTTACAAGTAATGATTTTCATTTAGCAGTTTCCTTTTATGGATACCAAAGAGATGTGTTAATCAGCCAGTAAATGTTTTTAATATTGAAAGTTTTTGCATTCATATCTTCAGCTTCAAAGTACACAAATTTGAACCATATTTTATGTTTAATATACATGAAGTAGCAGTAAGGAAATATGAAATTTAATCACAAACCTTGTATGTAGCCAGATGTAAAGCTGAGAACTGGTTCTTTGTAAGGCAACATGACTGAACACCATTCCCTATCAACAGATCTACTAATGACCTGCTTGCTGAAATTAAAGCCAGTACTGGTAATTTTAAGAAAACATAACTGTACATGTACAACTGACTTCCAGTAAAAACTAAAGAATAAGTTAATGAAATGAAAAAGTACTTACATTCTGATACATATAAGGTTCTTACAAATGGTATGTGCCTGCATTTGTTGTTTGCATTTTGTCTCTTGTTTTTAATTTAGATTACAACTTACTGCTATAAGCTGGCACTGAGAAAGAAAATTTTTCTTAAGACTGCTGAGTTTTCAAATGTACACAGTTTTTAAATTCCTTGTGTTTGGTACATGTACATACACAAAGATAGAATTCAGACCTTAACCTTGAGAGTAAATATTCATGTAAAAACTTCTTTCCTCTACTATGACTACCAGTAGTTATGAAGATAAAAGGCAGGGTTAAATATGTATTGAACAGCCTGATGGACAGATTTCTACATTGCCAAAATTAGCTTTTTAGTGACAGGCCCTATTATATTGGCAAAATAAAACCATTACACTGTCTTTGGGTACCCTTTTATTATTTAACTGAACCCTACCAATTATTATTTTCTATGATAGAAATAATTTTGTCACCTCTTAAAGTCTGATATTTATCAGTATAAGAAAATTATTTTTTTTTAGATTAAAACACATCAGTCTTCAAACTATGACAGTCATACACTTACTGCCTGATAAACTAGCTATATGTAACAATGTAAAGTTCCCATCAGTTTTCTCTGTAACATTCTCCTCTGTTAAAATTTCTCTCACTTTGTTTACATCACACTTTCTGCAAGTGAAATAGATAGAAATGCTAGGATAAAACAGTATATGTCTTAATCCTATTTTAAACACCTGTCTTAACTCGGAATATTGTAAGATGTATGTAATTATTATTACATGTATGTGTAAACACGTGTATTTTGGAAAGGAAATAGATATGATTTGAGAGAAAGCCATACATCATCAGAAAAATGAAATTAAAAAACAAAATGTACATGTGTAAATGTGCTTCTAAATTTTTTGTGATCAAAGACAGTCTTAATTGCTGATATAAGATGATATGTCTCCCTTGAAGTTAAATATTGGTTGAATGCACAGCACATCATTGAAGATCTGATGGTAAAAGAGTGTTTAAAAGATCCAATATGACTGAATGAATACTCATTTCCTGAAATGCTTTAGGCATCTGTCAACTGAGGTATATATTAAGTTAAGTATCAGTACTTATAAAAATTTGACAAGAGGTGATTCATGCATGTCAAAAAACCCACCAAATTCAGTTTTATTTCTTGTTCAAAAAGAGTTAATGATTACATAACAAGTCTTAGTTTTTTATTTTGTTGTTGCAATTTTGATTTAAAAATTATGTAGATTGTACATGTATGACATTAGCAAGAGTTATCATTCTGGGTTTTGTTTGATTTGGTTCATTTTAGTGGGAGATACATGTAAATATATGATTTTCTAAAAAGTGCAGATCTGAATGCAGAAATGATTATTGTTATACAAATGTATATCATATGTTGACTGAAAAAGCATCATTTGTTTGGTGTTTTTCTCCACCATGAATCACTTTACCATTGGCAGTGTCTGATTTTTATGTAGACTGGTACTTAACTACATTCTATCAATTTATGTTTGGAACAAATGTACACAGATTACTTACGCACAGAATTGTTGAAGATCTGACCAGTCAGAATCTCTTGGTCTTAAATCTTCTATCACTCTTGATCGAAAAATTGAATAGCTTTCACTTATTTTCTTTTTCAATTCATCTGAAAGTAAATACAGGGAGAAAACTTTTCATGGAAAATATAACTCTCCTAGATATGAAAGTGATTACTATTCACTTCTGATAATTTAGTAACTAATTAAAATAAAATCTACATGTACGAATGTGTATCACTCCTCATAAGTGAACTTCTGGGTATTGACACAGAAGATTTAATTTTTATGCTGTTTAAAGCTCTATACAATACAGACAAGGCTGCTACTGTTCCAATATATCAAATGTAAAATGTTTTACTTTTTTTGTCTACAATCATGATAATAACATGATCACTTCTATCAGTCAAACTATATATCCCATGCCTTCTAAAGCAGTTATATGGTAATTACACACTGTACTGCTAAGTAATGATTTTTTTCTGATCGTTTTCGTACTATTCCCTACTTGCGGAGCTCAGGATGCAGTCAGATTTTATCCTGTTTTTGCAGAGTTACCTCCCGTAAGAGCAGGTATAATTTCAAAGTCTCTCTAATCGATGTTCGGATTCAGGTGCAGAAAAAAGAGGTAACTCGAATGAAAATGGAATTCTCAGCAGACAAACACAATGGTGTTTCTAAAATTTACAGGGTGTTTCATTTTGTTGGTAGGTTACATAAGGATGATTTTCATTTGTATCGGGTAAAGAAAATTTATGGCAGGGTCAGTAGAACGAGAAATTCCCTTTTGACTTTAGAGATTTTCTAAAGTATCATCGATATCGGATGGAAAACCTTACTTGTTCCGAATAGACACCTGCTCCAAAGGGAGATAAATGTTGACAAAATGTTGGTCCGCAAGTCGGGAATACCAGGTATGTTAATGTGATTCTGCTTAAAAGAAATATACACTGTAAGAAGTAACCATGACCATGCCAAGAATAAGTATGTTACCTGCACAAGAAACAGTGGGTCTGGATTTATAGTTTCCCATCCCTGTTCATCATATATCTTCTGCATTATGATCATCACTTCATCTGTTACTACATCTCTATGCCAACTTAACTACGTAATATTAATATACAACAAATATCTACTCACTAATTAATTTTAATTCAATATCAAATTGGTGAAAGTAGTATTATACAAAATGCAAGTATATCATTTACAACTTAACATGTTACTATACACAGAACTCAAGTAACTTTTAATCAATATCAGTGTTTGAACCTGGTGGAAAAAAATTGGGTGTTGAATACCTATGCATGTGGGTACTACTAAACAAAGGGTGGTAAAGAGCACAAAAGCCTGGTAAAGACTGGTACCGAAATATTTATTTTATTGAATAAAAGTTTCTTCGTATCTAAATAGTGATATTCTTTTATTTTTAGCTAAAATGTTTTTGGTGCATTTCTGTAGACATTTATTCACATACGGTCACAACATTTTCGTTTCTCCAACATGGCGGCCGTAAAGTCTGGAGGTACACAATTCGTGACAATTTCAGAGTGTAATATTGTTTTTATGCAAGTTGTAGTTTAATCATGTTATTTTGTCATTTTCATGTTTTTAAAACTTTTTCAGTCTTTAATATTGTATTTTATCACTCATTTATAACTCCCAGATGTCACGACAGATTCGTTGTAGATTGGAAATTGTCTATGTCAGACTGGGGCTAGTTAGAGAATTAGCCCACTCTGAATGTAATTGAAAAGTGTACATGCTGCAAAACATAAAAACAAATCAGGAATTTTTTTAAATAGTTTATAGACTAAAGAGAATGACTGTAGAACATCAACCCTAGGCCTAGGTCAATAGACGGACGAGAAGGCGTTCTCTCTACCAACATATACATGTACCGAACTGGATACGATTGCTGGTGTGAAATTATCATAAAAGAAAAAAATGAACGGTCAATGTTGAGTTTGTAGCACGCTTCGTACTTTAAATGTTTCTTTCTAATCTGATAACATTTGAAGTTTCTTACATTTGCTCAATCCAGTGTTAGGAAAGTTTCCGAGTAGTTCCGATTGAATTTCTAGCTTACCAAGTCGTCTCAAGACTTTTTCGATCCAATATATCCAATCGCTCAATGGGAAAAAAGAACATGCAAAAAATCCAAATTTACTATATTTCAATTAGTTTGATAAATTATTATAGTTTGAACAGTTTTCAATTATCATATATGAAAGATTTTAGATAAAAACATTCAGTCAATTTCAAAAAGAAGTATAATCAAAACCGGGGACCATGGGGTCGGACCCCCATTTCTAGGACAATTTTGTTCATTTCGTAAAATGAGCAAATGATAGCATTGGATACCGATATAATTATATCGAGATAACGATATAATAAGAGATAAAGACATGACATAATTATATCGAGATAACAAAATAAATATATCGGTATAATGATATAATAATATCGAGACACCAAATTAATCATATCGAGACAACGAATTCATTATATCGATACAATGAAATTAATATATTGAGATAACGATGTAAATATCGAAATAACATAATAAACATATCGCGATAACATAATATATCGATATGAAGATATAATTATATCGAGATAACGTTATAATTATATAGAGATAACGGTATAATTATATCGAGATAAAGAAATAAATATATCGAAATAACGATATAATATAATTATATCGAGATAACGACATGAAGATATCAAGATAATGAAATGAATATATCGATATAACGATATAATTATATCGAGATAACGAATTAATTTATTTCAATATATAACGAAATAATTATATTAAGATAACGAAATAAATATATCGTGATAACGATATAAATATCGAGATAACGATATAAATATATTGAGATAACGATATAATTTTATTTTTTTAGGTTCCCTATGGGCTTCAGTAAATCAGTTAATCAAACACATACAAACTCGGTGATTCATGATTAGGCTGGATTTCGTAATAAATTTGACAATACATAAACTGAACTTTTAACTTTGCATGGAAGCATGTGCATACGTGTACATGCTGTTGACACAATATTTATGTCGTATGATGTTTAACTGTGCGCCAGGCTGATGTGGCTTGTATTGCAGTATCCTCTGCAGGGGTGGATCCACACTGAAAAGAAGGGGTGCCGGCCGGGCTTCCTCGGAAAAAGTTTATGTGTGTTATTATTACCTTTTTTTTGTCAATTTTACACATGAAAATGACAAATTTTCCAATAAAAAGGGGGTGCCAACCCCTGCATCACCTCTGGATACGCCACTGCTCTGAACAGATTATAATAAACGAGTTGGAAACAAAAAAAAACTGATTCCTTGTAAAAATTCCAACACAAAAAGAAGAAAGAAGTTCAGACACAATAGAACTTTATGAATTTTTTACCTCTGACCAAATACTCCAGTTATAGTAGCCGTATAAATATTAGGACATAATGTTAACATACCTGTAATTGAATATTAGCTCAAAGGAAACATATCATTGACCAGGGCAGGGGCAAATCAAGAATATTAGAAAAAAAGAGGGACTCTGTTCAAAACGTTTATAAACAGGTATACAATCTATCATTTGCTATTTACTGTCTATAAGTTGTCATAAACCTACTTTTTTTGCGGCGTAAACATTCATTGACAAAGCAATTGTAGTAAGTGGATTGTGCATTAAATTCATTGGTATAAAAAAGAGTTACTTCTTTTGTCATTTTGACAAGGCAGAGAAGTTTTTTGAATATTTACAATGCCATAATTTTAATTTTCCGGCAGCCAATCACGTCTGTCTCTTAACGTAAAGAATGAAGACGTGAGCCACTTTAAAAATATGGTTGACTTCTCGAATTCTGATTTGCTATAATCTAATACCATTAAAACTGAATCTGGGATTTATCACAACTGTAAAACAGTGGCGGATCCAGAGGGGTGGCGGGGGCCCGTGCCCGAGCCCTCTCTTAGAAAAAAAATCGTTGAAAATTGTGTGTGTTAAATCATGAAAAATACTTACTTCGTGATCCTCACCGGTGATCCTGTCAAGGAATTTTTTTTTGCCCCCTCCCCCTTACCTAAAACTCTGGATCCACCACTGTAAAAGCAGCTTAACTAGCCAAGGGTTACGGTCTTACCCCCTCCCTTCATTCCATGGGAGGGGCAGAATCGTAACCATTGCCTAGCGAAGATGCTGTAAGAGCTAACAATCGGAAATAAGCCACTCATAACTTGGAAACTTTTGATCGGTCTATATGATAGTAAAGGCCGATTTTATTCAAAATAATCCATTTACAAAAAAAATCTTTGTAACGTTCTCTTTTCACCGTCACATACTTGATGACTTTTAAGCAATGCTGGAGTTTCCCCTCATTTGTTTAAATCCGAAATGACATCATTTATATCAGAACAGATCGACGGGCGCTTAAGGAAAACAGAGAAAAGGCGTTAGAATTAATATCCTACCAATGAACCTGGTCCAAACACCCAGTTTATTTTGTCAAGCCTGGGTTGCTAATTAATTATTTAAATTTATATATGTTATTGTTAAGACTATCTTTGGTGCCTTGTCTTGACTACGAATATCCTGTTCTTCGGTCCAATTTCACCAAAACGAACATTGTTGAGCGCTCAATTATTGAATAACCAAAAAAAAAAAAATATGTCAAACTTTTATCTATCAACTTAAAAAAACCACTTAAAATATTGATCATGTCAAAAATAAGTTACTTTGGATAAAATTCATGCTTTTCTGTTGTAAGAACAGTTCAGAAACAGAACAGGTTGTCCGGGAATTTATTTCATATTTTACAATTATAGTATAATGAGTAGTTAAGTAGCTGTCTTTGTAAGAATCATGCAAAATCTGAAAAATGTGATACACCCAAAATAAGGCTACATATTTTTTCTGTAATTAAGTTGTTTTATGGGTCTATACTATGAAATGTGCAATCATTCATTCAAATCTGCCTGCTCGTAGGAGATAATCAACCATTGAAAATCCAATAGATTCTAATGTATTTGAGTGACATTTACAGAGTTATCTCCCTTAACTTTGAAATCTACAGTGCATTCTATATAACATTTTTTCCCTAAGAACACGGGTTATATGAAAAACTGAATGTTAATTTCTGTATATAATGGCAAACAAAATATAATATCAAAAGTAAAAATATGTAGGCTTTTTACCCATGAATAACATTTTGCATGATACTTAGCTGAAGTGCTACTTAATATGTGAAAATTTGCAAATTCAAACTCATTTTTTCAAAGCCCATGTTGCAGATCGAATCGAGAACGTTGTGCTTATTTTATTTGTTATTCAATACAGAATATTTAGATATACATGGTAATATTCTACGCGGTGTTTTATTATCTCTTAATCACTGAAAATGCACTAATATGCAACCAATTTCTGGCATTTTTTTTTCAGTGATTAAATAGTCAACTTTACATTTTTAAATTCTGTGCATGTGATCCCAATACCTGCAATAAAATATTTCACTTAAATTACTTATCAAAGTGTACTGGGGTCGATTGATCTTTGACCCCTCATCTAATTAATGCAAAATAGCAGAAAACTTTACTTTTCAGTTAGAAAAGAATAATATTCAAAAACAACATTGATTTTTCTTTCCATTGACAATGCCCGTATACCCTCTAGGCCCATTAAACTCGAAAACTAAAGCACTTTTTAATACCTGTCCGCAGCACTATATTGAATAAAGCATTATCAAAAAAATATGTTCAATATTAATTTCGCCGTCATAGATAGATGTATCAAAAAATTTGCGAGCTTGAATATATAGAGGGCGCGCTCCAGAAAATAGTGAATTGCATCTTCTATCACCCAACTGCAGTCACATTTAGGACATTGTTTTAATCCAACACGAAATGTCTTAGACATTAAAGAATCATAAAATTTATGTGATCTTGGAAAGGTACCTCGGATATTGTGTCTGTAGGATGGAGATGTGGAAAATCGGATACTAAGATCCAGAGCATTCTATAAATTTACCGTTGATGGAAAGGAAGAATAAGAGAATAACCGAAGTCTTGTAACACGTTTACTAAACAAAATAAAAAAATACAGGACACAGCTATAGGTCTTTAAAATCGTCTTTCTGCATCTGCTTTAGATACACACATGTGAACGTAAATATAATGTGGTCCCAAAGATTTTATTTAATGTTTTTTATGAGTATACATATATGCGTCACAAAAATATATAATCGACATTTAAGTGACTAGGAATTTAATGAATATCTAAAGACCCAAGAGTTTTGATCAAAACATGGTTACAAGAGTCCATACAAGAACAAACTCTGTTTATACCACTCGACATCAGTGCAAAATCCGAAATAATCCATGAGACACATTAATTCGCGTGGTATGGTTATGAATTATATGAAAAAAAAAGTTACCAGAATAAATTTGTTTAAGGAATCACAAGCCGGTAGGAAAGATAATGTTTGAACAGTTATTCTCCAGCAGCAACACACATTAAAAGGATTTGAATTATATTTGGAAATTATTTTCGATGGACTAGAACCAGGTTGACATTTGAGAATTTAAAATCCGAGTTACATATATTAAAAGAATTATTATTCGAACAAACCCGATTAATTGAATGAAGATCACAATACAGTCTTCATCGTTCAAAATTCTGAAATGATCCTGGCATTTGGGTAAGCTCACGTACCGCCGGATATCTCCTACGAGTAGTGTCATTAATTTTCTTTGTAACGGTTATGTCTGGCTTTGGCTGAGGAGTTTTCATTGAACTGTGCTTATCTACTGAAAATAAAGAAATATTAGCCTCTGACATAACCATATCTATACTTGATGGCCTCTGAATTGACAATGGTGTTGAAGTTCTTGGAAATGAAGTGCTAACAAACGAATTGTCAGCTTGGGCAGATGGAAATGCTCCATTCGATATTTTATTTTGGCGCATGCTCGACGTTCTAGATTTGGATCGTGGATTGTGTACGTATAGGTTCATTCTATATTCTAGCGGAGCTAATGAGGGCACTTGACTTGTTTTACTGGCCGCTGCAGCTTCTCTCGCCATTTCTTCACGATCAGTCTTTTCTTTAGCCTTTAACACGGAAATAACACGAAGTTCTCTCTCTAAGTTTGTTCGAACTCTATCTATCCTTAAAGCGTTACTTCGTTTTCTTTCGGACTCTTCCCTCATCTGTGTAGCTATACGACTTTTCATGGTGTCAATTCGTTCGATCGGAGGTTGCGGCTTTGTTACCAGTTTTAATCTGCCTTCAGGTTCCTGGAATTCTTGATTATGTTTCCATTGTTGGAGTTCCATACTCTGTGGTTGTCCATTTCTAATGGGTTTCACCTGAAGGTGCGGCTCTGTCAATAATTCCTTGTTGACAACCGTTGATGTATCTGATAATGTTACAACAGTATGTGCTCCTCTCGGTAATGGTTTTGGAACTGTTAAAAAATAAAATGAGTGTCACGTATAACTCTTTTTGCCATTGAAAATATTCTGTTTATATTTATAGCAGATTTTGGTATACGCATATCTCGCTTCCGTGGCGAAAAAACGTGTTAAGTTCATCTTAATTTCATTATACCACTTTCTATCATCATCATCCCATTTCAAGATTTAACTAAATCACTTCATATAATAGTAATGTTTATATTAGAAGAACAATACATTTGATATACCATGAAACTTGTCTTAACCGAACCCTGAGTAATCCGAAAACCTGTCTTAACAAGATACCTTTTAAAGTCTTTTTTTATGAATTTAAATTGTATTTTGAAGCTTGTTAAACCTAACACCTCTAAAAACCTAAACAATCTTAAAGTCCAAAAGGGATCTGATTAGACAGGGTTCATTGTAAAATGTTTAAACGCAAATGTTTTCAGATAAGAACCAACCGTAATGAAGAATGGATAATACTTTGGAAGAAAACATTTCTATATATTTTATTGGTTCGCTTTCATGCATTTTATGTTAAACTGTTAAGCAAAGAACTATATTAATCAAAAAGAAAACATATCAAACCTACTTATTACAATTTTCTTCTCGTGTTTTTTTATATGTCTTCTGTAAAGACAAATCCCGATCACGATAGCTAAGAATATGATAAGCATGATGGAAAAGACGATTGCAAGTATCGCAGCAATGCTCAGATAATCATTCGATGACACCGGAGCTGAAAGAAAGAGGAAAATTCAAATGCTTAGATACGCTGAAAACGTAGTACTATTAGATTTTGAGACGCCATTTTAAGAGCGTTTAAAAGCCTATAATACTAAATCGTACTATATTACGGTTAATTGCTTTTTTTCTACAGCTACTATGTTGTTGGTCACTGCTACTCCAAAAATAATACTAAATGAAAAATTCAATCGATAGATAGAGAAACAAAGACCTCATGTTAAAATACGAATGATAATAATAATAATAATACCCCCCTCAAATAAGACTTATTCTGTGATACAGTATGGAAGCCAATCCTGACAAGTTTCAGGCTATTACGATTAAGAGAACATTACTATTGATTTAGATGGTAATGATATCCTCTGTGAGGATGAGGTAAATCTACTTGGAATAACATTTGATTTTAAATGGAACTTTAATAGCCATATCTGTAATGTATGTAAAAAGGCATCACAACAATTTAATGTATTAAAAGAATTGGAAATCATCTCAGTAAATTGTGTAAACTTACAATATATTATTCTTTTATACTAGCAAATTTCAACTATTGTCCATTAGTATAGCATTTTTGTAATGAAAGCTGTACCAAAAAGTTAGAAAAGATTCAAGAAAGAGCTTTCCGCATTATTTATAATGATGATAAAAGTACACATGAAGAGTTGTTAATAAAGTCTAAGATACCATCCTTAAGAATTAGACGATTGAGATTTTTAGCTATACATGTATATTAAATAATAAACAAACTTACTCCTATATACTTACATGAATCGGATATGATAACTGTTAAAGAAAGTTCTTACTCTTTTAGGTATACAAACTTGGTGAACATACTAAGAGTAAACACAACCAGGTATGGCCTGCAGCTATGGGGTAGCTAAACTGTGAAACCAACTTCCAAATGAATTAAGAGGGGACATGGGATTTGATCAATTTAAAAGTTTGATAAATAAGTGGGAGGGGAAGGGATGTTCTTGTTCCTTTTTACAATAGTTTGGCTTTCCCAACTGACAGGCGCAACATCATCTTCTTAAAATCTTTCAATTATTATTTTAATTTTGCCGGCTTGTTAATTTTAATGCTTTTAACTGCTTAGTAGTATCTGCTTTTAAATTGTGTCTGCATTGCTCTTATTATTGTGCTTTTTTTATGTGCTTGATTACTTTCATGTTATTTATAACCAGTATGTCATATTGCTATAAGTTGATATGTATGTCTTGTGTTTTATTTATGTCGATTTTAAAAGCTCTTCATAGCTTATGTTTATTGTTTGACATATCGACTTTAAATAAAGTTTACTTGACTTGACTTGACTTGACTTGAGTTTAATGTTCAATTTATTTGCTAATGTTTGTCTACCATCATGAATTCAGAGATGATTATCCCTTATCAAATATCCCACAAACTTACCACAGGAAACTATAAAAATAAAATAAAATAAGCATATCTGATTAGTTTACACCTGTAAGTAGTAGGAGAAAGAGCAAAACTCGTCATGAAATTGAAACTCGACAATACTAAAAATTAACAGAAGATGTCAGAAGTCTAGCTAGACAATAAATATCGATAGTTTCATTTATGATATAACATTTAAGAAGACTTATGTACACTAGCAGAAAATATTACGCAAAACATGAAAAAAAGAAATATAAGATGTGTAAAAACTGTATTAACCGAATACATTTCAGGAATTTATAACTTATGAACTAAAAATATTATTACTAGTATAATATCATTGTTTGATTGAACTCCGAGTCTCTTCCTGCAACACGCAACACACCATAAACATATGCGTCTAAGCCATTCTTATACATTAACACTGCCATTTAAAAATATGTGTAAATGTAAAGTATATTAAGTTTGATAACTAACATTATCTACATATTAACAGAAATCTGATATATTTTTCATTCCGGCTTCTTATAATTTACAAAGATCGTATACTACCTTCCTGTCTTCATAATTCCAAATCTTTATCATTACATTTGTTAAAATTTTGGTACAAATCTTCCATAACTTTTTTTGACATTCTTGTGACATTGTAGTAAGACGTGTATTTCATTTTCTATATTATCTTTGCACAGTTGACATACTCTTTTCTTTACATGTATGTTTTGTGTCTGCCAACTTCAATTTCCAAACAGTGGCTTCTAATTCTGTATTTACTCATAATATTTCTATATTTAAAATTTTCAAAATCTTAATAAGTTTCACACTGAAAATTGGTCTCAAACAGTCTAAATCTACGCAATTTGTTTTATGTCTCATTTTTTTTCTAATATCATTAAAAAGTTTAATCTTTCCAATTTTTTTTTGCAAGTTCAAAATAAAATTTTCAAAATGTTGATTTTTTTTCCAAGATCTGTGAGACAGATATTTAAAAAAATGTATAATGCTATAGGTACCAATTGTAGTAAGTTGAAGCAGAGCACCATCTGTGGGGAGTGTGGAGGGACTGGATGTTGATATACATTTCTCTGGGGTTTGACTGACATTGGTACCACTGTCATACTGTTCAACAGTCTACAATAGAGAGATGATTGATCCAGTAGTCGTTGATTAAGCAAAATACAAAAAGTAAATGCAAAAAGAGTATTTACATATGATATACAATAGAGACATAAAAGGAATAACACATATTAGAAATATATTTTGTATAAAAGAAAAAGAACTTTCGGCATAAAGATCAGCTTAGTGGGTGTGCATTGATGACTACAGGAATATTTCAACACATGTGCCATGCGACACATACACTAACAAACGCAAGGAGTCTTCTCTTGCCCTTGAACCATGCAGGGAAAACATTATGTTCCAGGGTTTAGAAATTAATGATTTTTTATCCAACTTTTGCAGTATATAAAGTAAAAAAAAATTCCAAACTTACAAAGCATGTGAACCTTTTCGTGGAAGCTCCATTTACGGATGTGTCGAAGTTATATATTCCTACGTAATACACAGAGCCATCCTGGATCGATACAATACAACCGAGGGATCCGGATGCTACAAGATAAAGGAACACATTACCAAAAAAAAAACAAAAAAACAAAAAACAAAAAAAAAAAAAAAAACAACAACAACAAAAAAAAACAAAAAAAAAAACAACAAAAACAACAAACAAAACAAAACAAAACAAAAAAAAAAAAAAAAAAAAACAAAGAGTTACTAAGAAATGATATACAGAAGAATTTATTTTGCCTGAAAGCTATAAGATACAGAATATATCAAAGGGGCTGTAAATTCGCATCAAAAAACATATAGAAGATAAATATAGTATGACAAAGCAACGTTTTTAGCATAATATAATAAACATATAGAGTAGAAAGTGCTTTACCAGAAAAACCAACAAACTGACTACCGCAAGCGGTATTGTTGAGTGTAATAGCTGATGTATTGGAACATCCATTCCAGTACGCTGAGCTACCACACTGTGTAGCAGCAGTTCCGAAGTTCATAGTGTAAGTAAAGTCTCCAAGTAGTGGAACTGGACATTCACTCAGACCTGATGTAGCTGTGGCTGTGCAAAAAGAGTTCAAATTTTTATTATAAGACTCCAGTTCTGAGAAAATTGAACATTAATTGGCAAGGAAAATCTCAATACATCGGCACTGCAGATGATTTTGCTGTAAATTATAGTAAAACATTCCTTCAGTTTCTGGATTCGAGTTTCATATTCTTGTGTTTTTTTTTTAGATTCCGTTTTTTTATGTTCAAATAAAATAAAAAAAAAAGGTAATACAATTTGAACAACCTTAAAATTGTTTCCGAGATATTACTTGTCCAATGCGATACTTACCAGAATCAACAAGCATATGGAATTCAGCCGTCGATGGCGAAGTATTACAAATTTCAGACTCGGTTGATGAAAGTGATGCACCTATAGGAACCACATCTCCAAAGTTTAAGTTGTTGGTATCCGCTTTAAATTGATAAACAGTGAAATAGTAGAAAATAAGTTTGTGTATATCATATCGACTACCTTTCACCAAAATACACGGAAATTTGTGATATAAACAGTGGAGTTTTACAGAGCTACGTAACCAGAGGTAAAATGGACATATTTTGAGTAAAACAAATCGGATGTGCTTTAACCTAAGTAGAGTCAATTATGTGTATTTAAGCATTGAAATATGCCTTTAAAACCATTCATAAAAAAGATTTAAAGTAAAAAGTTCACCTAGCAGGCTGATTACAGATATTTTTGGATGTTTTATTTTAAGTACAGAAATTATTCAATCACTGAAGTATAAGAAATATATAGATTTAATGTTTGAATTTTTTAACAATAATAGATTGAAAGGTTTAATAAAAAACGAAATATAAGATGCATGAAAGTGGATTAAGATAATAAAGCGTTAATTATATTTTAAAATTTCTATTTAATGTTGATATTGGAAAAAAGGGGAAGTGGTCTCAAAATCATATTTTCGAAATGCATTAAAAAACAGACCACAATAAAAATTAACCGCCTTTACATGGTTTACTTTTTTGATATAATAAATTTCATATTTATGAGAGAGTTCGAGACAGTCGTGTTTATGTAGTTTTAATTGAGACAATGAACACATCAATACTCACTTGATCGAAGATAGTAATAATATGATGACGCTGTTTTGTACTTCATTTCAAAGCATATCCATACATTTACATCAAACCCACCAAGAATTCCCAGGGTAACTGTTTGAACACTTCTAAAAAACACATGAAAGAAAAATAATTAAATTTTTATAAAATGATTATAAATGGCTTTTCACAAAACTTTCTTAGTCTGTTATATGTAAAAAACAAATTAGTTAAATTGAAATTCAGCGTCAACTACACACTTGCACCATTTGTGAACGAATAAATTTTTTCATTCATTTTTCTCATTTCTGTAGCAGTTATGTTCGAAGATAGAGTAAAAATAACTAAATGTCTGATTGAATCATATATCGATTTAAATTTCGAAAATTGGTTTGAGTCTACACTTTAAATCTGCATTGTTGTTGCTAGATTATTATGGTATTTTACTTATTTGCAATATCACTGGTGCCGCCGGAGGAGCACGACATGCTTATCCTCCCAGAGCACCTGATTTCACTTCCGGTTCACGTAGGAGTTCATTTTGCTAATGCTTTAGTTTTTCTGGTGTGACGTCTTGTTTCCCTTATCTTAAGTTTCATGTGTATTATTTTATTTGGTTCGCTACATTGTATATGTAGATCGTCTTTCTTTCATCTGTTCACATTTAGGTCATGCTTTTAATTTTGATGTATTTGAATCATTCCACTGCTTACGATTCGGTATTTTTTGTTTGTTTGTTTTTTTGCTGATACCAAAGTGATTGTATTTTCCTTTACCTGGACTTGTTCTTATGCACATAAAAAGAGGGATATCACGTACACATTATTGATACATATAATATATTATACCTATACCTACTTAGATACATAGATATCTCCGTTGTTTATTTCACAAGTAAAATTTGTATTGGAGATTCCTGAAAGGAATGACTTTGTTCTCATATTCATCCAAGAATTACCGAACTCAATGTCATCATACACACTGTCTGACCATACACCTCTAATGGAACTTGGGTAAGTACACAGACTACCTAATAAGTTAAAAATAAAGAATTTTACTTACTGATTCGATGCATTAAACGTTCTTGTCTACTTTGTAGAAATTGTAAGTAGGAAAAACGTTTGTAGTGATCATGGCTTAACCCGGTAAATATATGGCCAAAGAAATTCTGTGAAAAGTTTCTATATACAGAATATTAAGCAAATGGTTTTTGATACTGGCTTTATCACGGGTATTTCAGGCCGAGCCCGTCAGGGCGAGTCTGAGATGTCCATGAGAAAGCTATTATCAAAAACAAATTGCCTAGTATTCTGTTTATCAGTAATTTATGGGTAATATTTTATTTTCGTTTTTTGTATGTTAAAAAATACAAATATCAAAATTTTGACATTGTAAAAGAATATTTTAAAATGACCTATTTTGTCGGAATGAGTCAACGTAATACACCCTTAAAACGGCCGTCCGGTTTTGTATCAGGGTCAGTACGCTGTGACATGCATTATCGATCTGTGTTCACCAAAGGAAAATATCACAAATTACCGATAAAATGTCATATATATCATGTGCAGTTTCTACTCTACCCTTGGCTGTTTTTTGTCCCCTTTCGGCAAATGCCGAAGGGGACTTAGGTTTGCACTCCGTCCGTCAGTCAGTCTGTCAGTCCGTCAGTCACACTTGGTTTTCCGGACTTTTTTTGTAATGCCTCATCCAATTGATTTCATATTTGTTATATAGTTTTATCATGACAAGTTACAAGTTAAGTTCGAATGACATTATGGTTGAACGATTTTTGCAGAAGTTATGGCCCTTGGACATAGAAAGTTTCATAAAATTTTATGTTTTCCGGACTTTTTTTGTAATGCCTCATCCAATTGATTTCATACTTGGGATATAGTCTTATCATGACAAGTACAAGTTAAGTTCGAATGATATTACGGTTGAATGATTTTTACAGAAGTTATGTCCCTTGGACATAGAAAATTTCATAAAATTTTATGTTTTCCAGACTTTTCTTTGTAATGCCTCATCCAATTGATTTCATATGTGTTAGCTAGTCTTATCATGACAAGTTACAAATTAAATTTAAATATTATTGCGGCAAAATGGTTTATATGGAACTTATGGCCCTTTGACATAGAAAATTACATAAAATTTTATGTTTCATCATTTTGATGCAAATTGCTGCTGTCATTCTAGAGTTATTTGCCCTTTAATTCACAATAACGAGATTTTTTTTCAACTTTCCAGGTGATAGAAAGAGAATGTCTATATGCAGCTTTCTGTAATGCAAAAATGTTATTATCTAATGTAAAATGAAGCTCAGGTTTGATTTTGATGGAATTTCTTTTGCTGTTCAACAGTTATTTTCTCTTGATTGTTAAAAAATAACACCATCCATCGTTAGTTCACATATATAAAAAAAAATCTCATAAAGGCAATGAGTTCAAAGCCAAAAAGGGGACACTGTATTGCATCAGCAATACTGTTAGAATGCTTGTTACAGTTTAGTGGGACTGTCGTCTGATCTGACAATTTTCCCGTTTTAACTGTCTTCTTTAATGAATAAAAAAAATTGAAAAACGCTGATATGTAATTAATTTGGATGATATTTATGTTACATATAGATATAAAAAAAGATAGTATAATTTGAATTGAACGAAATATAATAAGTTAAACTTTAATATAACGAAAACAATGTCATCAAAATAATGTTAATACACGCAACGAAAACAAGGCCTAAATCAAATAAAGTAGTATATAGGTATGGATGTCTATATGGTTTCAAATTATCATATGCTACTTTCCATTTATCAATTTCTTACCGACTCTCTGTAGTATAAACATAACTACACAAATGACAAGCAGCATTATGATAGCCTATCTTATCCATTATCCAAGATACGTATCCAAAGTGTAGAGTGGAGTGACATATTTAAACATTTTTCAAGTTACTGAATGAAAATTAAAAATCAGCCATGGTTTTTGTCATTAATTGTAACTTAAAATATGTATCAAATTTCAACTATGTTAATTGAAAACAAAAAGTATGATATTTAAATTGAGATAACCAACAAAGCATAATTATTCTTTTGTTTGTGTATATTGTCTTTTATGTTGATAGTAACAACCCAAAGGAAAGAAAATCGGGTCTTAAATTCCTTCTTTAAATGTATGCATTGCTGTGCATTTACACATATCAATATATGATTCTATTGAGTAAATATCGGCAAAATACCGAAGTATCATTATAGTATCATTAACGAATGACCATCAGAGGCATTGAAACCTGAATATTTTATCAAAAAGGTGAAAACAGGAAACAGAGACGGTATACATACATGTACACCTGTATATATTGTAACATATACAGCACATATAGTAAAGATAAAGATAAAGTACTTGCACTTTGAACTCTCATGCACACAAAACAAAACAAAGAAAGAACAAAAAGCAAGAAAACAAACAAACACATACAAACCTCCTCCTACAGAAAAACGGTGACCTCAGGTCCTCTAGAAGAATACACATTCAGGGGAATTGTCCACAGGTCAATAGCTCTTACATTTTCAAAACTGATGAGAAAAAACAATAGGTAAATGCAGGAGGAAGCTGAAGTAACGATTTGAATTTAAATCAAAACTTATTTCTATAAGACTTATAATCTGAAACAGCTTTAGTGCACTTTTTAATTGTAAGAACCCAAAGGTATGCATTCAAATAACAAAACATAAATAGGACTAGGCTATCTACACACAAACTACTTGGACATGGACAATTTGCTCCTTGATTAATGAAGACATTAAACATCAGTATGACAAACGACTTCCAACTGTTTTTGAGTCTATTCCAGACTTGACTTTCAACTACTATTATAGTGGAGGTCTTGCAGGCAATAAAAAAAATGCCTATCTTTCCGGAACGTCTCCGGTTTTAAGAAACTTAACTAATAAAAAATATAAAAAATAACCACAAAAAATAAATAAAAAATTTACACATAAACAAATTAAGAATCTACATAAAAACAAATAAAAACGAAAATGAACATTACTTGAAATAAAAAAAAAACGTTTACAAAAAAAAACAAACAAAAAACAAAAAACAATAATAATAATAATAAAAAAAATAATAATAATATTAAATGTAGCTCTAACCGCCAAATTTAAATCGAATTCATTTCTACATTAAAACAGACACCTCATTGTTTAAGATTTCATGTTAGTGATAAGATGTAGTAAATGTTCAAAATCAAAAATTTATATACTTACGTCGTCTAAAACGTGCAAATAATAGAATGATATAGAATACAACATCTATAACATGTACAACCTTACATAATTAATAGAAAATGTCCACATAAAATATATTAAGATATACGAATCTGAACTCAATCTGTAAAAAGATCCAGATAGGTGATACTCAATATTAGATGTCATTCAATAAAAGAAAAATAAAATTAAAAAGTTTGATACAGGGATAAACTTATTATTTCTATATTTTTCATTGAGTTTTATCTGTGTTAAGAAGAAGGTACCAAAAAAAATTATAATAAATGAATAAATAGATATATACCAATCCTTGTTATACGTGTAAGCAATTTTAGTATTGAAAAGATTTGTTTTTGCATACGGGCATCTTACTAATTAAATCACAAACGTTAGGTGAATATGATCAGTGGTGAATCCAGAGATTTTGAAAAATGGGGTTCCAGTTTGGTTCCAAAGGAGGGAGTCAAGGCTGTTATTTGTTCATTTTTGCAAAAATCTTCTGCAAAAATAAAAAAAAATTACGACAAAAGTGTGTGTGTGTGTGTGTGTGTTTGTAGGAGGGGGTATGATTAACCGTATGTTAGGTTTGGTTAAGTTTAAGTTTTAATTAATAAATAGTAAATCATGCTCAGAACAAATACACGAATTTTGACACATACTTTATAATCTACTGGAGACAATTTGAATGTTAGTCTTAGAAGTGTTAGATGATGCAGATGTTCCAATAGAATTATAGGGTAGAACTGAGTTATCTCCTTGATCATGAAATTTCAATACATTTTGTATAATTTATACCTCGAAAAATTGACACTTACGTAAAAAAAAAAAAGAAACGAATACCATTTCTGCATTTCAGATAACATTTTGAACAAGATTTCATGGAAAGAATCGTATAGTTTATTTTGTTCCATCAATGTTCAACCACTGTCTGATTCTTACAGAGAACAGAACGTCAATGGATAATGATGATTAAAAAATATGCTTAAATCTATCATTTCTGAAAAATACATAGACCTTTAGACGAAAGTTAAATAATTGCCAAGAGTATCGAAGCCTAGGTATGGTTAACGGGAAGATTTTAAGTTTTGAATATTGAAACCTACAAATCTATCAAGTTTCAAATGTTAGAGTGAATATAAAAGAAATGATTTTAAACAAAAGAACTCAATGAAGCAAACTTGTTTTAACGGTTGGTGGTTACAGTTAAATGAATAAGGACGTGTTGATTATCAAAAAATCATATATATATATATATATATATATATATATTTCATTTGCATACAATGTGCATTTATGATGTAAATGCCCAAATAAATGAATAAAAAAAAAACGCATTTAAATGAAGGAAATGAAAATTAAAATGATCATTAAGTTGACAATCGAAACGACGTCAACCATAGAAAGCTATTATTTGCATTTCCACGAAATTTATAATAGTTTTAGTATGTTCTTATGCTTAGGTGAATTCGACTACATATTCTTATGTCGGCTTCCCTTTTGCACTAGTGAGCAAATATCTTTCTTCAAAGTAAGAATACTGCACTTTTTATATCTATATAAATCATTTATTTAAATAAAGTAATACCTTTTTTGTATATTCATTGTAAGTAATTGTTTAAACCCTATATCATTTACCCTATTTTGCACACCTTATTTCACACTTCCAGACCTATATAGTAATCCTATGTATCACACACTTAGATCTATATCACATACCCTATTATCTCTACAATTATTTCATTCTATTTTATATCGTCAATTAAAATAACGAAAATAAAGAAACATAATATTATCCCGAAAGTGTTATTGGCAGAAAATTGCATTAACACCAGAGTTATGTTCTAAAGGTTTTTCAAAATTTACTGACGAACAAGAAGTAATGATTTCTTACATATGAATAATGCAATATGTTACACTATTTTGTAAAAATAACACAATTTAATTGGTTAATTTTCTGACAAAATCTTTTGATCGCGTGATACTTTTTTAAAAAAAATCATCATTGCAACATGACACAAATTATCCCCGTCAATAGCTTAAACGAAAGCCTTAGGATTCGTCTCAAAATGGCTACTTCTTTATTGAGACAATGAACATTTTGATATTAATATAATATTCCATATTTGAATGCTTAATATTTAATTATTATGGATATTAAAATTGGATTTATTGTATGCATTTTAGCAATTTCACATAGAGGTAAGTATGTTATCTTATGTTGACTATTCAACAAAACAAGATAAAAAAGGAAACCTATTAGTTAGCGTTTATTTTATCATACTGCATATGATATTGATATCAAATGACAATATTTATAAAAGCAATATGAAATTCAAATTTATATCTACATGTAACATCAAATAGTATTTTTTGAGTGATTTCAGAAAAAAATATCAAAAAGGGTTCTTAATAGAGATAAAAACATCTAAAATTAAAGATCGTATTTCACCAGTCGTATATATTTTTAAGACATTGTATCAAAACTGAAGTAGTAAAATAAACGATCGGAGTAGAGTTATGAGATAATGATCACAAATGTACTTTCTTTCAGTAAATTATGATTGTACATTCGACGATGGATTTATTGGAACATGGTTCAGTAGTTAATATAAGACTATAACAGTAACCAAATCCTATCTGACACTAGGTTCCCATAACTTTTACATAAATGAGGATAAAATTGTTATGTATTAGTAAAACTTCTTTCGTTTGGATAATGTTAATGCCGTTAGGATAATTTATATCTTAAAAAAAAGTTCAGGTACAGAAAATCCTGAAAATGGTATCATCAATTAAAACATCAACTAAAACACCAGCTATCAATTAAGCACGACCTATGTAAAGATAATAAACAAAGTATGTATATTTTCTTAATGACATGTACAAATGTGTTCCAAAATGCATGTATCTAAATGAAAAAAAAAAACCTTAAAAAAATAGTTTTACTTTTCTTTCAGATCCGAATTTTTTTTATTAGGAATTGAAGCAGTTGCATTTATTTGTATTGGAGCTACACAAGTCAACAAAAATAGTATTTATTTCTACATGAATTCCCATAAGTATAAAATAAATTAAGTGTTGAAATAAAACTTGTTTAATGTTCAAATACATTGGTGTTTTAAAATAAATTAGAAATTCAATCATTTATTTTTATTTCAGACAGGAATGTAATCGTCGGTTCTGAGAGAATTTCAATATTTTCAACGGCTCATATTCCATCTAGAAATGCAACAGAAATATGTACGTAGACACCGTCACAGGCTGAATATATCAGTATGGTCAGGCAAGGTTATTTACCCATAACTTTAAAACAATATGTATTACTTAGTACATTAACTACAGTTAACGATGGTATCCCTTGGATTTCAGTTAACAATGGTATCTTTTGGATTTTAGTCCACGATATCCCTTGGAATTCAGTAAACGATGGTATCCTTTGGAATTCAGTAAACGATGGTATCCTCTGGAATTCAGTTAACGATGGTATCCCTTTGGAATTCAGTTAACGATGGTATCCCTTTGATTTTGTTTTAATCTTCCAACGAATATCCTGCATTATGTACTGGTAAAGCCGGAACAGACACAAAAAAAAACCTTATATATATTATGATCTCCTGTTGTCGATCTGAATTTGAAATGGATTTAATTTGTCTTTTTTTATTTCTTGCTTTAAAACAAAAAAAAAAAACCGTATCTTAATACTTATATGGACTGGTGTTCAAAAACATAGGTACATTTGAATACATAATATTAGAGATAAAATCACATTTACACACCCGAACACACAATACAGCAGTTAAGTCACAGTATATATTTTGTACAATATGTTAATTCATTTGTACGATAGTAGCAATCATTTTTATTTATCGTTTTGTGGGTTCAGGAGCAGATGCCGTTCCGGACTGTCCCACAACACTTCACAGAACATTTACGTATATCGTTAATACAGGCGGTTCAGACAAGTGTTCGGCAACGAATGGCGTTGCCTCTTTTTTTAGACAGCAATTGAGCATCGATTATGACATTTGTAGTAATACATTTATGTATTTCGGCAAGAGGGCAATCTTTTTTATTTCCGAAACAAATTTGTTTTAAGTAGTAAGTATCTGTTGAAGACACTATACTGACTGTTTTTATGCGATTCAGAAAACAAATATAAAAAAAACACAAAGTATAAAAAAAGAAAACAAAAACAAAAAAACAAAAACAAAAACAAACAAAAGAAAAAAAATAATAAAACACAAAACTGAACCAACGCAAATCAGAACAAAACGGAAAAAAGCGGAAATGTTTCTTTATGGTGTACATAGGCAAATGTGCCACACATGAGAACCGCTTGGTTTGCATCATGTGATCATCATATGAATCAAGCACCATAAGATTATCATATGTTTCATTTTATATATAATTATCGCATGATTATCTTATGTTTTCAAGCCAAGATATCAGAATCATATGATAATCATTAGACTACCATGTGTTAAATATCATATGATTATTTTATGATTACAATTTTATTATCATATGAATTAAACACATATGGTTATCATGTATGGCACATTTGGCCGTATAAGGTAATCAGTTTATTTGTTGGGGTTTGTTGGGATTTAACGTACCCCAACAAACAAACTGATTACCTTATACGGCCAAATGTGCCACATATAAGGTAATCAGAAAAGCAATTATACAGCCTACTTTTTATAAACTAATTATTTTCATTTTGACAATGTTTTTCATTCTAGGTAGAGGACGTTTGGGTTGTGTAGCATCAATAGATGACGCCGGAACTTTTTATGTGTCTTTGTTTAATTTTGATTCAACGGTTAATTCATTTACTACCTTTCAATTCACTGGCATGGTAAGCCAAAATAGAGGATGAAAAAAAAAACAAAAGCATACTGACAAAAATGTTCTTCATATATGCTTTTTCATATACAGTCTTGTCACATCAAGATAATAATTCAGTCCATTTGTGAAATGATCACGCCAAAGTCAACAACGTCAAAAGATGTACAAAATAGTCTTAATATATTTAGCTCCGCTAAATCAAAATGTAATTATATGCACATCTATTAACTTTCATCAATAAGATGGCTTGTCCCTTCAACAGTTCTTTTATATATATAAAGTATTTAATTATTGTTTTGTATGTGTTTTTTAAATTGTGTCCTATAATATATTTATCTATATATCGTAATTCAGTTGGTGGTTTGAAATCTGATGTTTTATCACCATCATTATACTCTGGCTGCATTGGCTTAGAATTGGTATTTGCTTTATGCCAAGCCAATTGTATGACATAAGACCAACATCTGGTGGTAAAGCAATTTTGACCCCTGTCGATGAGTGAACTTATGTTTCCATTTTTTATCTAACCAGGAGTGGTCAATTAGTCAATGTTCTGTTTCCGCTTAATTACGCTCTACAATCGTTTCAAAATTAAACTTTTGGCATTTATAAACTTGATGATTGAATTTTTAGTAAAATTTCATTCCAAGCATATTTAAATATTTTACATACATCTGATGAATATACACATAAAAAAATCAATATACACATATGTTCGTTATACATATGAATCAAAGTCAGTACTATATTTATCTAGCAACACGTATTTTTAATGTCCTTTTATTTTCTTTGGTAATTGTTTACGATAATTTTACGATATTTGTTTTCAATCTATATTCTTTAGGAATCTGTGGCAAGTTAGTATGTTTTCTTCTACGTGTACTTTTTAATCATTATATTCTTAAACGAAATAGCAATAAATAGTTACTGTAGCTCTATAATTTTAAGAAAGTTACATTTTGTTTGGAAAGAGTAATTGAGAATTGGTTTTAGAAAATTCAATGCATATTTAATATTCTAATATTCACTAAAAGAAAATCCCATACAATAGTTGTAAAAACATTTAAATTCTCTGTAAGACGTATACTGCTACCACACTCTCCAAAGAGGAGATTGTGGAAAACCGTAAATCTGTGCTATCCTCTATTGGTCTCGCTTACAAGGACGATGATTGCGATTTACCATCTATGTACTGGATTTCTAAACTCCACAAGAATCCATACGAACAACGTTTCATAGCTGGATCTGCAAAACATACCACCAAACCTCTTTTAAAACTTTTAACTTCAATACTCACAACTGTCAAAGAGGGTCTACAGTCCTACCATAACACTTACTACTCCCGTAGTGGTATTTATTCAATGTGGATCCTGAAAAATTCGGAAGATCTTTTGAAGACACTCAGTTCAAGATACAAATATATAGTTCTTAATAGAGATTCCTAATACTTCGTAAGAAATAATTCCAAATCATCTTCCAAATATACAGAGAAAGATATTAACAAAATGCTGGAATTTTTAATCGACCATATTTGTGCAGTGTGGTGGACGTGTTTATCAACAAACGGTCGGCATTCCAATGGGAACAAATTGTGCTCCTTTACTTGCTGACCTATTCCTTCACTCTTGACTTTATAGCTGATCTTATTTTAAAGAAAGAATATTATTTGGCTAGATCCATTAATCTCAGTTTCCGCTATATAGATGACGTATTATCTTTAAACAAATTTTTGGGATTTGATACATCGCATCCACCCCAAAGAACTTAAGATACAGAATACTACAGACACCGTGAAGTCGGCCTCATATATTGACCTACACTTAGAAATCGATGGTAAAGGAAAACTATTGACCAAATTTTACGACAAACGTGATGACTTTTCATTCAGAATTGTCAACTTTCCTTTCATTTGTGGCAACATCCCTTCAGCACCTGCGTATGGAGTCTTCATATCACAACTCATACGTTATGCCAGAGCATGCCGAAACTACGCGAACTTTTTGTATCGCGCTAAAATTCTAAAAAAAATATGCTTCTGGGACAGGATTATATTGCTACAAGATTGAAGTCATCACTACAGAAGTTTTATGGTCGTTATCATGAACTCGTGGATCATTATGTTGTATCCATCGGCACTTGGAAAACTGATTTATTCGACGTTTGATAGTTTTCCTCTCCTCGTTTGTGGATCCGGACTTGACTTTTTATGAGTAACTGTTCCGGTGTTTCTAGAAAAGCAAAGGACGCTTACCCTGCCTGTGCACCTGGTCCACGCTCCCAGTTTTTAGTGGAGTCCGAGTTGCTCATTTGTTTTTGTTACTTTGTATGTATGATTTTAGTTACTTTATATTCTTTGTTGTGTATGTCTGTTTTCCATGTCTGGTCTTTGTCACTGGATTACATTCTTTTGAATACGCTAAAACCTTGGTTCCCTTGATTACCAAGTTACCAAGGGAACCAAGGTTATAGCGGTAATCAAAAGAATGTAATCCACGGACAAAGACCCGACATGGAAAACATGGCCTAAAATAATTGAAATAGTATATAGGTATAGCTTTATCCATGGTTTTAAATGATCATAGGCTATACATTACTCACCATCTTCTTGTAGTATATTAAAAAAAACGTACCCTTAAGACAAGCAACATATTCATAGTCTTTCTTATTTATTATCCAAGATACGTACCGAAAGTTTAGAGAAAAGTGACATTTTTTAAAAAACATTATCAAGTTTTCAAGTGAATGGAAATTAAAAATCAGCCATGGTATTTGCCATAAACTGTTACTGTATAGGTGTGTCAAATTTCAACTATGTTAATTGAAAACAAAACGTATGATATCTAAAGTTAAAAACCCAACAAAGCATGGTTGTTTTTGTAAGTGCCCATTGTCTTTTATGTCTATAGTAACAACACAAAGGAAAGAAAATCGTGTCTTTAATTATTTCTTAATATGTATGCATTGCTGTACATTTGCACATTTCCATATATGATTCTATTGATTGAATATCGGCAAAATACCGTAGTATCATTAAAGATTAAATGGCAATTCAGAGACATCGAAACCTGAATGCTTTGTCAAAAAATGTATTCAAAAACAGGAAACAGAGACGGTCTACATACGTGACATAATGTACATATTGTTACATATACAGCATATGCTGAAGGGTCGATAACAAAATTAAGACAACAAACACACCGAAACTAAAGTACTTGCAGCTTGAATTCTCAATCTCACACACAAAAAAACACTAAATATATACCTGTTAAGTGAGTAAAAAGATGCAGAAAATGATCAGATTTAAATATATCTTACTAACACAAAAGTAAAACAGATGCAAGGTATTATTGGTGTAAATAAAAAAAGATAAATTTCATCTATATGCAAGAGTAATCAAGGGAACCAAGGTTATAGAAACAACTGACAATTCTACATCTTACTCAACGCCCCCAAAAACAAAATGATATAGAATATCACATATCACTATACTTTTCACTAAAGTCCCTAAAATCTTATCTGTGTTAAGAAGGGGTACTGTTACGTTTGTTAAACATCGGATCTTTTAAAAACATTTAAAAAAATAATTTAAATGATGCTTCCAATGTAGAATTTAAGTAAGACGATTTGAAAGTTTTGACTATGTTAGTCGATAAATATTATCATGATGTACAGCTTTGTGTAACTTTTTAAAATACCAATCATCGAAATCTGTGTGAACCATGAATCGTTTTTTTTTTATTTATCAGCATACAGGAAGCTTAAGAATAAAATCGCTAACGTTATCGTTAGGTGAAAAATCAGTGGCCGATCCAGAGATTTTGGATTCTAGGCTATTTTTTGTGCATGTTGCCTAATTCTTTGCACACAATTTACAAACTTTGCCAACAAAAGTGGGGGAGAGTGAGGGGTCCGACCACCAAAAACACCTTAGATCCGCAACGTAGAGTAAAAGCAGCAAAAGTGGTAACACATGTATTGAATTATCATATTCATGTCAATGGAAAATGATGAGTGTAAGCCTTTTACACATTAGGTATGTTTCAATCTATCGATTTTGAAAAAAAATGTATAGACCTATAGACGAAAGTTAAAATAATTGTCAACATAATATCGAAACTTAGGTATGATTCAAATATAGTGTTAAATTTTTAAATGTGGTTCGTATCAAGTTTAATTGTTTGGACAGAAAACAAAAGATCGAATGATTTTTAACAAAAGGACCCAATAATGCATACTTAAATATTTACTAATGGTGGTTAGAGTTAAACAAAAAAAAAAAAAAAAACATATCAAAATTCATATACATATAAGTGCAATAATAATAATAATGATAATAATAATAACAAAAACAGAAGTCAAAATGACAATCATGACCTTTTGTTTTTTTTTTTTTTAAATTAAAACATTGAATATAGAGGGCAATCAAAGAAAGACATTATTTGCTCATTTGTGCCAAACTGTTGCACGAAATTAACAAACTGATCGAAAATATAGGGGAGGAAGGGTTTCGACTCTCCGAACCCCTTGGATCTACCACTGGAAAATTGAGTATTTTCTTTATGAATGCTTAAGTTTTAAGCCTATTCTACTACGTATTCTTGTGCAAGGCTTCTTCTTTGCTCTAGTTAGCATGGGTTCAATTCAAAGTAAGTATAATTCACCATCACTTAATATTTTAAAAGTCTGGTGTCAGAAAAAAACGTACATCTTTTTATCTCTACAATCATTACATTTACAATTATTTCGTCGAGGAAAAAAATGTTGTAAAAAACATAATATCACCCCTAAAATGTTATTTGGAGTAAAATGCATAAACACCAGAGTTATTGTTTGAAGGTTTTAAAAAAAATTACTGATGAACAAGAAGTAACAATTTTCTTACAGATGAATAATAACTTATGGTACAGTAGTTTTGTAAAAAGTAACATGTATGATAGATACAACGATATATTTCTACAGTAAGAATTAAATAGGGTATTTTTCTGACACAATCTTCTAATCACGTGTTTTAATCATAATAGTAACATAAACCAAATGTTTCCTGTCAGTAGCTAAAGACAATAGCATTATAATTCGTCTCAAAATGGCTTCTCATTCATTGAGACAATCAACATTTCGATTTTTTACATTACAAACCATATTTGTATGCTTAATATTTAATCAGTATGGATATTAAAATTGGATTAATTGTATGCATTTTAGCAATTTCACATAGAGGTAAGTATGTTATCTTATGTTGACTATTCAACAAAACAAGATAAGAAAGGAAACCTATTAGTTAGCGTTTATTTTATCATACTGCATATACAATTAATATCAAATGACAATATTTATAAAAGCAATATGAAATTAAATTTAAATCTAATATCACATAGGCTTTTTATAGTGATTTCAGTAAAATGTAAAAAAATAGTTCTTAACAAAGTTAAAAACATCTAAAATTAAAGATATCTGATCTCGCCAGGTATATATATTTTTCAAGATATTGTATCACAACTGAAGTAGTAAAAATAAAAGATTGGAGTAGAGTAATGAAATAATGATTACAAATGTACTGTCTTTCAGTAAATTGTGGTTGTACATTTGACGACGGATCTATTGGTACATGGTACAGTAGTGAATATAAGACTATAACAGTAACCAAATCCTATCTGATACTAGGCTCCCATAGCTTTAACATTAATGGGAAAACAACGACAAACTGGACATGCCATAACAATGAAACAACGCCTTATATCATACTGCGGTAATCTTTTATATAAAGAATATTTCATTTGATAGGATAAAATTACTATATATTAGTAAAACTTCCTTCAGTTCTACTACTGAAAATCCTGAAAAAAAAGTATCAACTACTAAATCACTAGCTATCAATTTAAGCACGACGTATGTAAAAATAACAAAGTATGTGTAATTTCTTAGTGAAATGTACAGATATGCTCCAAAATGCATGTTTGTGTGAAAAATGAACAAACCTTAAGACAATAATTGATTGCCGTCTTTAACATTTCTTTCAGATCCGAAAAGTTTATGTTATATGGAAACGAGTCAGTTGCATTTATTTGTATGGAAGCTACACAGGTCAACAATAATAGTATATATTTCTACATGAATTCCCGTAAGTATAAAATAAATTGAGCCTAAAATTCAAACTTGTACAATGTGCAAAAAATAAATAAATAAAAAAAATAAAAATAAAAAATAAAAAATTTAAAAATTTAAAAAATATAAATAATAATAATAATAATAATAATAATAATAATAATAATAATAATCAGCATCATTGAATTGTGATTCAAAGAAACTAGTAAACATTCATTCATTTTTATATCAGCAACAAATATGTTCATCGGTTCGGAGAGAATTGTAATATATGGAACGGCTGTTAACCCATCTGGAAATGCAACAGAAATATGTACAGAGACACCATCAAAGGCTGAATATATCAGTATGGTCAGACAAGGTAATTTACCCATAACAATATGTATTACTTAGTACATTAACTACTGTTAACGATGGTATCCTTTGGATTTCAGTTAACAATGGTATCCTTTGGATTTTAGTTAACGATGATTTCCCTTGGAATTCAGTTAACGATAGTATCCCTTGTATTTCAGTTAACGATAGTATCCCTTTGATATTTTTTTCTACCTTCCAACGAATATCCTGCATTATATACTGGTTAAGCCGGAACATACACCACAAAACCTTATGTACATCATGATCTACTGTAGGTACATTTGAATACATAATATTAGAGATCAAATCACATTTTCATGTCTTAAATACACAATACAGCAGTTAAGTCACAGTATATATTTTGTACAATATGTTAATTCATTTTTACAGTAATAGCAATTATTTTTATTTGTTATTTTGTAGGTTCAGGGGCAGGTGCCCTTACGGACTGTCCCACACCGCTTCATAGAAACTTTACGTACATCTTTAATACAGGCGGTTCAGACAAGTGTACGGCAACGAATGGCGTTGCCTCTTTTTGTCCTGACAGACAGCAGTTGAGCATTGATTATGTCACTTGTAGTAATACATTTATGTATTCTGGTAAGGGAATCAATATTAGTATTTCCAAAACAATTACTTATATGTAGTAAGTATCTGTTAAGGAGAGTTTACGGGCTGATCTCTATGCAATACAGAGAACACATAGAAAAAAAAATAAAAAAAATAAAAACTGAACCAAACAAACAAAAAAAAAAAAAAGAAAAAGAAAAAGAAAAGCGGAATTTTTCTGTTATTCGTGTAGGGTAACAAGAAAGGCAATTTTACGGACTACTTCTTTTTATGAATCTAAATTGTTTTAATTTTGATAATGTTCTTTCTAGGCGGAGGAAATTTGGGTTGTGTAGCATCCATAGAAGACGGCGGAACATACTATGTGTCTTTGTTTAATTTTGATTCAACGGTTAATTCACTTACTACCTTTCAATTCACTTGCATGGTAAGTCATATTATAGGATTATTAAATGGTTATTTTCATATTAATCCTGTATTATGTCCTCGTACAGTCGTATTGGGTTTCGACCACTTGTATTGGCCCTCGGCTTCGCCTCGGGCCAATACAAGTGATCTCAACCCAATACGACTGTACTTGGACATAATACAGGATTAATATGAAAATAACCATTTTATGATCCCTTTATTAACTGATGACTTAATATAACAGGAGTTATCTGTACAAACCTTTAAATACAGCTCAGTATGACATATTTCCTAGTGAAGACTGTAACACTCCAGATCTCTTGATGCATTTATTCACCCCAACTGTTCTTTTCTATATAGATCTATATTAATATACCAAGTTTGCTGATACCTTCTCAAATTAGGTTTTTAATGCATTCTTTAGCTTTTCCCACGAATTTTATTAATGTGTAGATCATTATACAGTTTTGATTTTTTGTGTGTTAATGTGTTTTTTTTTTCACATATAGAACTTAGCCATAAAGTGATCCCTTTATGAAACATACATGTAGATCAATTAAATGTATGAAAAAAAGACATATTCGGATAAAAGCGATAGTTATGGTCTATTCCACATAACACTGCAAATTTATAGTCAGTTTTGGCAAACAAAATTCTATAGTCTGTTTCAAACAAAATGGCGGACAAGTTTAACTTTTTATACAGGGCCAGAATTAATACAGGACAATTGCCCTGTATAAATTATGGTTGCTAAAACCTCCTGTTGTATTAAAGGGGTAATTTACATTGTATTTTAAGTCATCAGTTAATAATAGAAGATATAAGCAAAGACATAATGACCGAAATGTTCTTCATACGCTTTTTCATACACAGTCGTATTATATTACACCACGATAATAATTCAGCCCATTTAGAAATGATATCGATAACAATACAACGTCAAACAGATGGTCTTAATTAATGTGTTTAGATATGTTAAATTGAAATGCAGTTATAAAGGCATCTATGTAACTTTTATCAAAAAGATTGGATGTCCCGTCAGCAGTTTTTTTTTATATACAAAGTTTTTAACCATTGTTGTGCACGTTTTTAAGTTTTGTCCTAAAATTTTTTTTTATCTATCTCGTAATTCAATTGGTTATTTGGAACCAGATGTTTTATCAGCATCAATATACTCTGGGTGCCTTTGGCTTATAATAAGTATATGCTTTATACCTTAAAAGGCTGTGCAGGATACATTAGTGGGTGATGTATCAATTACGTTTAAATCCTCAACTTGTGACCCAAGCCAATCGCATGACGCTAGACCGACATCTGGTGGTATAGCAACTTTGACCCCTGTCGGTGAGTTAACTTATGTTTCTATTAGCTATCAAAGCATGGGTAGTCAACTATCCAATGTTGTGTTTCCGCTTATAACGTTGTGTAATCGAGGCAAAATTAACTTTCAACATTTATAAGCTTGGTATTTGAATTTGAGAGTAAAATTTCATTCCAAGTATTTCTTTTATTTTACATTTATCAGTTGAATACATAAGATCCAATCATATAATATGAATACGTTCGTTATAAATACAAATTAAAAAGACAGCAGCCCTTTTCACAAAAAATCGTAAGAGTAAAATTAGTCGTAAGTTGTGACGTCACAATACTTAACTCTAATATGACATCATAACTTACGACTAATTTTACACTTACGATTTTTTGTGAAAAGGACCACTGTTCTATAATTATTTAAGAACACGAATTTTCCATGTTCTAACATGTTTTTTGCTTATTGTTTACGATAATTGTTTTCAATCTATATCCTTTAGGAACCTGTGGTAAGTTGATATTTTTATAGACCTGTTTTATTTAATCATGATGTTCTTTTACGATATAACAATAATAAAAATATATATATATATAACACTGTAATATGTAATAAAGATACATTTTGTTGGGAAAGCGTATTGAGAATTGGTTTAGAAAATTCAATCCACCTTTAATTAAGAAGCATATTGATTATGAGCTTTAGCAAAATCGCATACAATAGATGTAAAATTAGACATTTGAATTCGCCGGCTTTTTGTTTTCGATGTGAATCATGTCGACATACTATCTTTTTGTTTTCTTTTTATTAACGATAGAGATAACAACTACAACGACGACGACAACAACAACGACGACGGAGATGGAAACGACAGAGACCACAACAATTTCAAATACAACCGAAGAAGTATCAGTTGTCGATAATTCAAACGAAAGTTCAATATGGATAATTATTGGAGCTGTCCTGGCCGGATTGCTGCTAATACTGCTATTAGTGTTGTTGGGGTACTGTCTCTTTCGGAAGAAGCCATCAGAAGAGCAAACTATTGATAAGGTTGAAGAAGGATTAGGTAAATAAATGAAAATCTTAATGTGTTCGCATTACATTCTATTTTATGGTTATTGTACAAACCAAAAATAAAACGTTTGTTTGTTTGTTGATTAAAACAAACTTATAAAAACAACGGTGGAATATAGCAGCAGGAATTAGCATAGAGACACGGACGCAGACAGTTGAGAGGATTACATTTTCGACTTTTTAATAAGTTTCATTAAGTTCTCGTATTATGTTGATATGATAAAAAAAATTGTAAGCTATGCTTCTGTTTTCAGTTGAGGAAACTGATGAAGAGTATGATACTTTATCTATTGACCACCCTGAGAGTTGGAATACTCCAAGACAAGACCCCGTACCTCCGTCAATAGGTCGTTATCTTACCAAAGGTATAACATATGAAAGTTAAGTACAGTAATACATGCATAAGAAGTATTTGGGGACTCTATTGTTCTGTATCTGTGTACATTTTGCCATCTGCTTCCTACCCTGTGGTTTGAGGATTTCCTTCGTCATTTATTGAAGACCTATTGGTAAGCTTACATTTTTTTTATCCCGATGAGATCGTTCTCGCCTTGACATACTCACCATTTCCATTCTCGCTACATGACACAAACCTGAGTATATTGAACACCAGTTTAAATCAGACAATTTCTGAAGTCCCCTTCTGTAAATTTTGAACCTCTGTAAAACAACGCATGTCTAAACGGAACGAAATCTCAGTCTGAAAGGGGTTCAGTTTAGACGGGTTTCAGGTCATCAACTCTAATCTATGTTTACCGTCCTTGATCTAAAACATATATATGCACAAGTGTCTAATAAGCTACATCGCCTTTCTCTGCGATTTTTGATAAATCTTAGGAAACTCAAAACATTACCAATATGATGGTAATATTGAAAAGGTAACAGGTAACATAATCTCTGAATCACATGCTCATTGACAATCAGTTTAATCGTCAGTTGTAACATATTTTAATTATAAAATTATTATAAACATTTTCTTTCTTAATTGAATTTCTACAATTACAAATATACCTCTTTTTCTTTTCAGATATGGTTACTCAGACAGAATTGTTAAAGCAAATGAAAAATATAAAATTTAAGAAACCACCGACGCCTCCACCACCTACTCCTCCACCAACTCCCCCGCCCGAACCTCCAATGCCGAAATATCTCCCCTGGCCGTGGAGAACCGCAAAGAGAGCATCATCGAAGTCGTTTATCAAACCACAAACAGTCGCAAGTAAATTTGTCCCTATGACAGAAAACATTAATGAAAAGAAAAATTTAGCAGATTACACTATCTCAAAATATGGCATTAAATATGATGACACTGGAGTTGATATTACAGAGGAGAAATTTACTCGACAAGCGACTAAATTTATGCCACCGATAAAACTGGGCATTAATAGTGACAAGGTTGAACAAGTCGGCATGATAAGGTCCAATAGTACTCCATCATTTGTGGAATCTGAAACTGAGTCGAGAATGTCTTCTCCCGATGGGAAAAGAAGCCCCGTGTCATTACATAAAAGTAAATCAGCTTCTACACTAAGAAGTTCATCTCCAATCGACAACGAGTCGTTCCAAATCTCGAACCCTCTATCTATGAATGAAATACAGATACCAACTCCTAGTACGACTTATAACTCTCTGCCGCCTATAAATGGAGCAAAATTATTCAAAAAAACATCTAAGATGGAAAAGCCACATCCGAAACCGGATAATCACACCACAGCATTAAAAAGAATTCAAATGTTACGGGCTTTATCATTTGGTTCAATTGGGACCTTTTCTGATAGAACACAAACTGATATACTGATGACGGACGGGGAAGAGGAGGTTCGAGAAAAACCCAAAACCATTGATGAAGAAAATTTGAAATCTTCCATTATAGACAAATCCCAAAGTCACGCGAAACCTGTTCCTCATTACATGTTTCCTATAAGGTCGAATACAGTCACAAAAATAGATAAGAAGATGAAGAAAAATCCATTGGCACAGGAATTTCCACGATCTAAAACTGAAATCAAACAAGTTGATATTGCTGAAAACAAATCAAAGGAAAGGAAAGTCAAAAAGAAGAAAAAGAAGAAAGAGAAAGCCAAGTCGAAAAAATCGAAGAATAATCCATATACAGCAGATCTGAAACTAGCGCGTGCTCCGACTCTCGCTCTGAACGTAAAGAAAGGTTCGAATAGAATTAAGCCTTGTGATTCTCAACGCAAAAAATCTGTCGAACAAGTATTTTCCGACAGCTCACCGGGGTCCCGACCTTCAACAATCGGAAATACTACAGGTAAACATTCAATTCTTTCTTGGATATCTTAATATCGAAAAAGTTCCTATTTATTCGAATATGTACACGTATTAGATTCTCAATACCCTGTTTTGAAAATTATGTATACATAGAATCTTTATCAAGAGACATACATTATTATAAAATTTATGTGCGGTGCAACAAGTTAACATCAATACCTCTTTAACACGCTCATAACCAATGGGTAGCGTTTTCTCATGAAATACTTTGGAGAAAGGCAGTCATTATAAATTTCTAATTTTGCACAGTAAAAAAGACCAACTGCGATAATTTTTTTAAAGTAAAGTCTGTGATCATTCTTGTATGAATCCGGGTATTGATATTTACGTGACTTTGTTCATGACTATTTTTTATTGTAATTCCTATATCATGTTTGTGGCCTTTCGTTGTTAGATCACCTGACCTAAAGGGATAGGGAAGCTATTTGCATCACTTGTTGTCTATCGTACTTAACAAGTCTTCAAAATTCTTCTCTTCTGACACCACTAGGGGACTAATTAAAAAAACTTGGTATAGATATTCCCATGATTATTTTGCCTAGAAATGATATCGGGATTTCTTTTCCAAAATCATTAGGTTTAGCCAAATTCTGACAAAGAATAAAAGTTTTAAGGATAGTGAACTTTATCTTTGGTCAATTTTTTGTAATATCTGTTTACCTATGTTTGAGTTATTGCCCTTTTTGGACACTAGTTTGCTTTATTCAATGCCATTATATTTAAACGTCTTCTCTGACAATACTGGACCAATTAGAGCCAGACTTGGTATGAATGTTAGGTTTGGCCAAATTCTGACGTAGGGTAAAAGTGTTAATGTCATGATGAGATCTATTGCATTCAACAAACTATTGCACAAATTTCAATTAAAGTTTATTTCTTGCCTAGTACCATTCTAATTTTTTTTCCTTTTGAATCACTAATGCCCTTTTATCTATGTTTAGTCTCCTGTCCAAACAAATTGAGCATGTTCGTAGTCATTTACTTAAAATCCATACACTTTTTGTTAAATATTAAATGTATATTCAACAATCAAATGCATATTTAGACTAATTTCTTGTTGTTTTTGTGTGTTCTAGAAAAACCTTATATCAATAATCTTACCCTTGGTCAAAAGTCAGGAACATTTATGGCGGGACCTAAGGATTCTAAGAGTTTCGAAACTGAAAGCATACAAAAGATGAAGTCATCAAACAACGAGTTTCAAGGTATAATCATGATTTATTTGTTTTCCTAAATAGTTAAAATACCAAACGATTTATGATTGTGTGTAAATGCATTTACAAAAGCGGGATCAATCCATCTTTGAAACAAGAAGTGTGGTTATTAGCAACTAGATTTAAAAAAGCCTTAAATGCTCAACTAATAAGTTATTACTGTTCATGAAGTATGCTTACGACAGAAAAAAATGAGTACTTCCTGTTCTTGTATTTGGGACAGTTGTTTTCACATTTCATGCACAAGATCAATTAATTATATATTTTTAGATTCTGGTATTTCTGCTGATGAATATTCCATTGGGAAACCAATATCCGAGGATACTATGGCTCTACCTAGTCTATTAACGAACAAACAAGCAATTTCTCCAATATCTTATGTAGAAAAAGACACAATGCATCTACCAAAAATAGAGACAAAACAAAAGTCTAATACTCGTCCGTGGTACTAAAGTCCTTCCGGTATTTAAGTAAATTTCAAAATTGCTTCGACTTTGAACCGACTTTGTTGTTAGTACAGCTATTTAGAAGATTACCTGTTTCTGAAAATACTTGGAACTTTAAAATCCACAAAGTATTGAGCGTATCAAAAAAGGATTGCCTTTTCAAATCGTTTCGTGTGAAAGGAAAGGAGTAATATTTATACACAGAATCTAATAAATGATAATGATAAACGTCATAAAAAAATTGAAAAGTAGTCTTTTCAGGTATCTTGGCGTTAGACTTGATCAATGTAAAAAATAATCAGGACATCTAAATGGCTGCAATACATTCTCTATAGGTTATCATGGGATATTAAGGATGGGTTATGGAAAATTTTGGAACTAGTTAAAATTTAGAGGCCGTCATACTGATACTCTGTAAAAACAGTCAACAAGTGTAACTATTTCTGTGCGCTGAATGCGTTTGAATAATTAAGAACAAGGTTCTAAAAACAATGTATTTTCACGCGAAGTATACTCAAATAAGGAAGTCCTATCCATTTGAAAAACTAATTATAGTCAAATCCGTCTAAACTCAACCCCTTTTGGACATTAGGAATGGTTTGGTTTACCAAGGTTCAAAATAATTTAAACTGAATAAAAAAGGGACTTTAAAAAGTGCATTTTTTAAAGAGATTTTCTGATTATTCAGGCTTTAGTTTAGACAGGTTTCTCTGTATTTATTATTTCGACCAGAGGGAACTACAACAATTTTGATTGGAAATTTTCACTATCATTATTATTTATTAGATGTTCTTCTTCTGAAATTGAGCTGAGAAAGAATTGCTTACAACAAATGGACCATTATTATGGAGCTACATACTGAATTTAAAATATATTCAATAGAAAGTAGTCAAGACAATTCAGACGGAATGACGGCATGACGGTACGTAGTACGACAGACAAAGTAATTGCATTTTGCAATTCACTCGTTGAGTGAGAATACAATTGTTTTGTTTGAATTTTTCACGGAAAGCAACAAGTTAAATTGTAGATGTATTCAATTGGTATCATTAAAAGAATGCTCAAAAATACATTATAAAATATATCCCTAGCTACTGCAAGTAGTATTGTATACTGAAAACAAATCTGTATGTAACATTATAAGATATTTGTCATTTCCTTTTAATTTTATCTTAACGCAAAGATGAAGATTTTTTAAAAGAAAACACAACTTTGAAAGAGAGTGTTTTTACAACAACAGGTAACAAAATAATAACAACAAGAATAAAATGAAATAAAAGAAAAATTCAAATACAAAAACAAATTAACTCAGAAAACCAAACAAGACAAAACAAGACAAAGAGCTAACAAAAAGATACAACAAACCAAAATAACAAAACAGAACAAAAACAAAAAATAACAAACAAATAAACAAACACACTACCATAAAAATAAATAAATAAAATTTTTAAATAAAAGTTATTTTATAAAATAAAGAGGTATCGTTTTTCCAGCCATAATCAGCCCAAAATAACATTTTGTTTTAAATTAATCATCAAAATCCTGGCTAGTTCTTTAAACACGTGCTAAAATCCTGTATAAACCCACCTTTCATTTTGAAATGGCTGTACAAAGTCAGGACCATAGCAGTAGTTTCCAACTTTCCGGTTATACCTTGATATTGCCATTTGTTATAAGGACTTTCCCTTTGACTACTGCCTGGATTTTATCGGTCCGGTAATTTTGTTATTATCCTTCATTGTACCTACGGTTCAGGACAGTTCAGTTAAAGTGAGTATTTACTTTTGAGACTCGGAAATCCTATGAAATTCTTTACTTCTGATTTGGTTTAGTGAAATAAAAAGTAATCTCCGATAAACATTTTTTTCTAAGTAGGTAGTCTTCAAAGCACGTGTACAGTATATCAAATTTGCAACTTATATGATTGGTACTTTTGTATAAAAAGGTGTATTCACACTCGTTGAAGACATTTCGTTGATCACTAAAAGTACTTACTATTTATTATTTAAGTAATTCGATGGTGCATTTGATATCCGTACCTTTTACCATCAAGAGTTGCATACGTATTCAGGACAGTAAAACAAATTAGAATCCAGGGGTCACTTTAAAACATTATAGCCAACACCACTTAGACATGTGATCAGCGTTTCACATCAGTCGAATTTTTGAAATGTCATATGTACAATATTGTGTCTATGCTCTGAAAATAAAACTTCACATTTACATTTTGTCAAATTTTGCGTTTACTTATTGGTTTATTTATTTTAGTTCTAATATGACGTTCTTTAAAGCTCTTTAGACCACAGCCATGGTAAAAAAGTGATAAACACATGATCAACATTTCTTGCAACACATAGGCTATATCTATTCAAAAATATAAAGAAACTTGTCATATTAGAATCGAAATAAATCATGGAAACTCCGGGATTCATTTTATCATTGTTTTACCATGGGCTGGTCATTTATGTCTTTATTTAACCGCTTGCTATCGTTCTGGGTAAATCAATGCGATATAAATAGCCACCCATGTTAAAACAATGATAAAACTAAGTTTTCCTGATTTATTTCCTAAATATTCATTAAAGCATGAGCCAGACGTCATATCGTTTTAGTGGATTTTGAAACTATTTAAGACTACTCTTTGTAACACATGTCTCACGGGTGTTTCTAGAAAAGCAGAGGATGCTTACCCTACCGGTGCACCTGGTCCATGCTCCCAGTTTTTAGTGGAGTCTGAGTTGCTCATTTGCTTTTGTTACTTTGTATGTATGATTTTAGTTACTTCATGTTCTATGTTGTTTATGTCTGTTTTCCATGTCTGGTCTTTGTCACTGGATTACATTCTTTTGATTACCGCTATAACCTTGGTTCCCTTGATTATTCTCTCAATATCAATGTATCTAATTGGTTCTCGTAGCTAACATTTAACATCGTCTTTGCTATATTCACGTTCTGCCATATGAATTTTACGTATCCGCATTGTCCCATTGTTCACACTTTGTTAATTTTTGCCGATTTTTACTGAAGTGATTTTACAAAACCTTACAATCATGATAGCTGGTGTTAGTTTTCTGAAACTTCATTCTGGTTCTAAATAATCAAAAACGTGACTTTTTATCCTAAGTGTTTGTTTCAAATGATTATTGGTTTTAGTTTTCTCATGTTTTGGCCAAATTTATTTAAATGTCAGGCATTTGAGATTAAAATAGTATGAGAAGCATTGCAATTACATCATCAAAGGGAGATATCTCACTTTTGTAGATTATAAATGTTGTCACAACATTTTATATATACAGGTTTAACTTTTAATCTAACATAAACAGGATCATATATAGTATTAAATACAAATAACAACGCATATTTGTTTTGCGTGAAAATGATTCATGTAAAACTATTTTATGTAAATGTTTTTTAATATATTTGTTTAATGTGCCCAAGTGAAGGAAGTGTCAAAGCTTTTAGACTTCAAAGATGTATAGTTTGACCAGAAATGTGGTGAGCAAACACTCGTTATTCATGACTTTGAAAAAAAGAAACGATAACAAAAGTAAAATGTCTAGAAAACAGGAATGATAAATGTCCTGTAAATATCAAGATTTTGGCATACGGATTTGATAATTTGAAAATGTATTTACAGTGTAGTTAGCGGTTGTTGCATGTAATCATTCTCATTTCTATATTTGTTTTAAGTACATATATACAATTACAGCTGCATAGTAGTTGACAAAGGTAGTTTCAATTGATATAGGTGGACCCCATTTTTTCAAGTGAAGATATCGTGTTTGTGTGTGACATAGTTTTATTAGTAAAGGGTCATTAACCAGTAAAAGAAATCTTTTGGAAGATTTTAAAAATATAATAATTTATTCAATTAGTTATTATTTCAATTTAAATTCAAGTCATTAAACGGTTATACGTTCCATTTGATAAAACTTGTGCTTATAGATCAGATAATGTGAATTAGACACATTTGCTCAGCGTTCCCTTTAAACTATTTAAAACAAAAGAATTTTTTCTGCGCTTTGACTATGTTCACCCATATTTTTATTAAAATAATGATAAAATGAACAAGAAATGGCGGCAAAGTGTGGTTTTATAAAACTGGACAGTTTCGGAGCAGTTATATTGATCTGCATTATCAAACTTTTTGACAAAGGTAAGATGTGTAAAAAGTTATTTTAAACCGAAACAACAAAGTAATGTTTTTGATAAGAAAAAACAAACAAACAAACAAACAAACAAACAAATCCAAAACCAAAACAACAACAAAAAAAAACCCCACTTTTCTGACACGTGTGGCAAATCAAGACAGACGTGTAAATCAGACATTAACGGTAAATCTGAAGAAAAAAACCAAACATATTTATGGTTAAAGTGAACAATACAATAATAAAAAGGAATATTACACGCATCTCGGATTTGTAATCATATATTTAGAAATTACCAGTATACCATTGAAATCATGAAGTATAATATCGGTTAGACTAAGATTATAATAAGCATAATTTATGAAACACCAATGAATAAACATCTACCGTGATTAATAAATAGAAGTAGTCAATGCGAAAATGTTTATGACTCTTAACAGAAATATTTATACAAAATCACCGCAGCATTGCCAAACATTATTGAAAGTTTCAATTATTTCGTTAATATCACTCATATCGTCCAGATGTTGATTAACGAGTCTCAAAACGATAATAATTGATGCTACAACAATGATAAAAATATTATATATTTTTTTAAAAATCCCGCCCTATTGCCAAAGTATTAATTTTTACAGGCCAAGCTAGTTGCACATTTGAAACAAACCTTCAGGGTACATGGAGCAGCAATGGGTTTGGAACCATTACAGTAACTAGCAACCAATTGACCCTCGGGAAACATGGCTTCTTAATCAATGGACAGAAAACCAATACTGTGTGGGATTGTTTAAATGATGTCACATCGCCTTATATAATACTTAGGTGTGTTGGGTGTTGACAATTTGAAAAAATGATAAAAGAAGGGAAAACGCTGAAGTCAACATATTCTTTGATTATTGATGTTGTTGGTTTTGTCACAGTAGAATTATTCAGACAAAAGAATTATTTAGAGAAACAAATTAAGTAGATGAATTTTTCCTACAAAGTTCAAGTTAAAAAGAAATACAATTTTATTTCGTCCACAAAAAGGAAAATGAACATACATGTGACTTGCATTTATAAATCTTGAATGTAAATTGTACACAAATATTGACTTATCCATAATTTGATTTTATCTTTTTCTGAATATACTTTCAAACTGAGTCAAAACAGCAGTGAGATACTGTAAACGTACTAATTTCCGGTATTTTCGCGATGAACAGAAAACTGCAAAAATAGTACCCGCGAAATTTAATGTAACACTTTATAACGCTATTTTTTTTTTTTGAAATCGCGAAAATTTACACCCGCAAATATATTCGTTTGACAGAATCTTTCTACATAAGTTACCACGAAAATTAATACGTTTACAATAAAGGTCCATTACATCTGATGAATGATACGTAGAACAAAACGAATATAGACATACTATAAATTCGATATTTGGGGGATACGTGTTCTTCTTTTCAACTTTTATATTTGGACATTAATATGCTTATGTATTAGATTCTGCTCATGTTGAAGAGAGGTTACACCTTGAAACATTTGTATAACATAGTGAAGTTCACACTACGTAGATTAAATTGGTATTTTTGTATTCGATAGGTCAGAGCTTTTTCAATTTATGAACGAGAATTACTATGCCTATATATGTATGGTACTAACTCAAGTCAACACAAACAGCTATTACTTTTACATGAATTCAGGTATGTATTTTGTAATATTATGCAATATAAAAAAAATGTAATAAGTTAATCGATTTGAAGAAAACTTTCTTGAGTAGATTTTAAAAAAATGAACAAGAACTATTTGTTGCAAATGGTTTATTTTCACGGTTTTTGAAAATCATTTTTATTCTTGTATAAAATGATTTCAATATAGGCAGAGCTATACTTGGTAAGTGTACAAATTGTTAGATACATAAAATAGTAATATTATGAAAATGTCTCTGCTTTTTATAAACATTTTGTATGTTAAGCAATCATACATTGAGCTAATTCAGAACCAGTTATGTTGAAATTATTTTGTGTAAATGCTACACATTGAAAAAAATGAACTTCAGCTGAGAATTGAAAATTTTTCAAAGATAGTTCCTTTTATAAGCTTATTGGCATCTCCTTTGATTCGTTAAATAAGACTCTGTTTAAAAATGAATTCAATAGATACCGGATCGTCTTGATATGAAAATCACGTGCATATTAAATAAATATGAAGTCGCAAGCAATTTTTTAAATTTTACCGATGGAAAAAAATTATAGAAAAAAATTTGTGTCGGCGAACAGTGTACAAAAACAGACCGTGCAACAACTTATTGTAAAAGCCAGACTACTTTTTGTTAACATATGAGTCTAGGGGAAGAAAAATGTACCTTTATTTTCACAATGTTCAAGATAATTAAATAACTTTATATTTTGTTTATTATTACAATGGCGAGTTGCTTTTTAAATTACTTTATGCTTATGCTTTGTTTTAAGTTTGTCTATGCATACCATATAATTGAAATACCGGTAGCCTATGGATGAAGATATAAATCAAATTATTAGATTTATTTATTTACCTATTAATAATCATCTCAGTACATAATGGACTAGACTTTTGTTGTTCTTGCAATGTTCTAGACTGATTTTTTTTCATCCAATAATTGAGACTTATTTGGATAGATAATTTCTAGGCAGTGATGGGGGATTAAACTTTATTTCAGATACATTAAGTTTCTTTTCGAATGAAAGAATACTGCTGTACTCAACAGCAGCTACACCCGGAGTTCTCTCCACAGCCATGTGTACAACTACTCCCTCAACAGCGGAGTTCATTAGTATGATTCGTCAAGGTAATATCTTATATGTTAGTTGCTTCGTCATATCAGGCAATCATTACATTTAGTTTTATGTGTATTTTTTCTTATTCGGTTCGCTATATTGTGTATATAGATCGTCTCTGTCTTGTATGTTCTCGTTTAAGCCATCTTTTTTTTATTTTGAAATATTTGAATCGTCCAACTGCTGAACCTTTAGTATTTTTGCCGATAGTATATTCAAAGCAGGGTTACAAGAACACTTTGGTGCACAGGAATAGCTGCAATGTATATTTTAATATGTATCATAAAAAAACCTAAAACATATTTCTAATGTGTTCTATATATTTAGGACCACCATGAAAAAAAATTAAGGACTAAATATTAATTCAAATTCATGAAATACAGGTAAATAAAACTATGTCTTTCAAGGGTCGTAATGTAAGAAAATAGAATGGTTTCATATAATTTTGGAAAATTTGTATGGGCACAAAAACATATATTACATATCGGTCGTAAAACCTATGTTTTAAAGCATATGTAAACATATATTCCATATCGGTCGTAAAACATATGTTTTAAAGCATATGTAAACATATGTTGCAAATTTTCCTGTGAACGTTTTGGCTTTGGTTTTGATTAATGTATATCCATATAACAAACGAACAGAAAAGACAGTGTCAAAACAATACAAAAAATGTTCAACTGATGAGTAAATACAGAAATTATACATACGAATATTTCTGTATAATGTATGTTCAAGTTTTAAGAAATAAAAAGCCAAATGAAAAACGACTTAATAATACAAAAAACTATAGCTTAAATTTTCAGAATGTAAAGCACATGTTGCTGCAGATAAGTTGTTCATATTAAAATCACATTTCTTATCTCGAGCAGGTTCAGAATCAAGTGCGATAGTCGACTGTCCAGAACCTCTCCACAGCAATTTTACGTATACACTGAGTACAAGCGGGGCAAATCTCTGCCCTTCTGAGACTTTCGTGTCAATTTGTCCGGGAAGACAGGAAGTAGAGTTTGATTACACAAAGTGTTCTACACCAGTTGCTTACTCCGGTAAATTCAAATGATTACTCTAGTAAAGGAATGTTCTAAATATAATAGTAGATAAAATTATCATTGCACATTAATTTTGGAATAATTTAAATTTGATTTTATAACTTACATAAATATTAGTTTTAGGTAGCAGTCTTTGTTAGAATCATACAAATTATGTAATGTGTGATACAACCCCCCCCCCCAAAAAAAAAAAAAGGCTACACATTTTGTTTTATTAAGGAGGTGGGCGTAGGCTAAGGGAAACAACTCTAAAAATCAGTGATATGTTTGTATCAAGTTCAATTCACCAAAGCCTAGCAAGCTTTCATTTGAAACAGAATGAAAACAAGTTACTTTGATGATTACATGAGATTGATGTATAATGCTGAATAAAAACGTTCCAATGATTTTTAAGAGTTGTGTCCATTACCCTAGGTCTACCTCCTTAAGTTGCTTTGTAAGTCTATATGATGAAATGTATAATTATTTATTCTAATATGTCTGCTCTTAGGAGATAATCCACATTGAAAATCCAATAGTTTCTAGGATTTTTAATGCCATTTACAGATTTATCTCCCTTAATTTTGAAGTCTACAGTACACTCTATATAGATTGTATCTCTTAATAACAAGAATTGTATGAAACACCACATGTTAATCTCTATTTACCATGGCATTTTAAACAAATTATCAAAAATAAAAATATGTATGCTTTTCCATCCATGAATTACATTTTGCATGATTCAAAGCTGGAGTGTTAAAGATGTCGCATTTGAAAATGTGATAAATGTTTTCAGCAATTGCAATGTCTATTGTTCTACACACTAAATCTACATCCCCATGTACAGTACAAAATAACTCTGGTGTTTTTTTCTCTCCTGAATTTAGCTGGTGGACGACTTGGTTGTGTAGCTACGATCGATGATGGGTCTGGTACCATATACGCATCTTTGTACAATTTCGATGATTCTGTCAATAATTTAAATACGTTTCAGTTTTCATGTGCAGTAAGTTTTATTCCTGATATGCACTTTATTACATGTCTCACCCATCTGCTTCTGTAATATATAAAATAATTAGTTCGACGATTTACATAGAAAACAAAAAAGACGATTTTAGAGAAGATAAACTACAGTTACCCATTAGGCATGCACATGTAGCTTAAGCTTTGCAAACCATAAATGGTGTATATAGAAGTAATTTAAGAAAAGATCAATAATGTTTGACATGTGATTTTCCCTTTACATCCTCAGTGTACTCTTTTTGTTTTTGTTTTATTAATGTTATTTGCTTGTTTTATTTGTCTAGTCAATGTCTAGAATTTTTTGGTATCTTGTTCTTCGTTCTAAGCAATGTTTCTTTTCACTTTAAGGCTGTAGAGGATACTCTTGCTGAAACAGTACAAATGTCGTACTCAAACGACCGATGCCAAGCCAGTCAATCTTTCAGTACAACTCCTACTAATGGTGGTCTACTTACCCTCACACAAAATGGTACCATATATACTATATAAAAAGAAAGTTTTCTATGTGTAAACTAAAACAAAAAAAATAAATAAATAAAACAACAACAACAATAACAACAAAAACAAACAATCATAATTTTAGTAAATAATCTTATTTTATATTAGAGGGAAAAATCAATGAACGACAGACCGTTTTTTAAGTTAAAAATAAAATGATTATACATGTTTTCAGTCTTCATACTGGAATACTCATAACAGACATGTGTTAAATTCATTATTTTCTTTTTTGTAGGAACCTGTGGTAAGTAAACATATCAACTTGGGTCATATCAACAGCATTCGAACTTTTTATTAGTTTAGTTTGTTTGTTTTTTTTTCACAAAAATATTTCTCCCGTAGCAAGACAAATAGCACCAATTAATAGTAAGCAAGAGAAAGTCCGATTGGAAGTTTTCGATATTAAAAATGAAATATGGCGAAAAGGAGAGGTAAATAAAGACAAAAAGCACAAAATATGTATAATAAATGAAGCAGCTGACTCCATATATGTCAACATTTATCTTTTAACTAGCCATGAAGAAATTATTCGAATAGTAAGAGAAGCAGAATTGACAAGATTGCAAAATGCTGAATGTACTTATTTACAAGTGTTTAACAAAGCTTGTATGGTGTTTGGTGATCTATATCTCGATTATGCACATTTTAACAGAAATAACAACCACGACAGTAACCACCGAAGAAGCGACAACTGAAGCGACAACTGAAGAAGCCACAACGGCAACAACGACAACGACTGAATCTCCAATACCAATACTGAAAACAGACACTGTAAACGTTGCTGCAATTATTGGTGGAATTCTGGCGGCCATGCTGTTCATCATTCTTCTATTACTACTTGTTATATACTGCATCCATAGAAAAAAGGTCATCGCCAAGCAGAGAGCTATAATAGATAGGCGGATTAAATTGTTCAAAATAAAGCAAGCGCAGGGATTAGGTATGTCAAAAAATGTTATCGTAGGCTAATGAAAAACCAAATGACTTGAGGTAAAACTTAGGCTTATCACATAATACCTAAATAACTTTTGCTTATGGTTATTGAAATCATTGTCACGCATTAGTTGTACGCGAATTTGGAAATAACTTGCCCTCTGAGTTACAAATTCCCTTTATTTACCACTACAATTATATTTCAGAAATAATAAATTGAAAATAGAATTTTTACAGACCTTTAAATTTTTAATATTTATTTGTTTAAGATGACGACGAAAATGTGTTGACAGAACCGTCGCTGGACCCAGACTTTCCATCCTACTTTGAATCGCCAAAACAGGAACTTCTTTCGCCGGTTAAAAAGTACATTGGTATGTAATCGTATGACTTGTTGCATAATGTAATTTACAGGGGCGTAGCTAGGCCTCAATGACGTTTACTCAAACAAAAACACCAAAAACATTAGGATCTCGCCCACCTCGGAGGATAGCCTTGTAGCTGCGAACAACCAGGGCGGAAAATATTAATCCTCGGCAAGAAACATGACGTGTCTTCAATGAACAGCGGGTCCGCTGAGAAAAGCATCACGACAAAGGATAACATTGTACGCAGACACAGTGAAACACATTGTACTAGCACATGCATTTTCAGAGTATATTAGCAACATGAAATAATACTGAATTAGAGAAGTAGAGAAAAAGACTAACAAAGGAACCAGACAATCCTGACTTGGGACAGGCGTAAAAAAGTAAATGCATCGGGCATGCAGAAGGAAATACACCAGCGAAACCGAGAAGGTAACTCGGAGATCCTACTTACTCGGAGCACATACGTCTTTCGTGTAATAAAAATCTTTATCTCATACGAACAAGATTGATGTCATCACCACAGAAGTTATATGGTCGTCATCTCAACTCGTGGATCGTTAAGGTGTATCCATCTGCACCATGAAAACTGATTTATTCAATGTGTCATAGTTTTACTTTCCTATTTCATCTATACCCCGGACTTGACTTTTTATGGGCAACTCGGCGGGTGTTTCTAGAAAAATAGAGAACGCTTACCCTACCAGCGCACATGGTCCATGCTCCCAGTTTTTAGTGGAATCCGAGTTGCTCATTTACTTTTGTTACGTTGTATTTATCATTTTAATTACTTTGTGTTCTTTGTAGTGTTTTGTCTGTTTTACCTGTTTTTACGTGTTATTTTGATTTCCGCTAGAATCTTGGTTCCCTCGATTATTCTGTTACATCTGTATTGGGCATTGATCCATTTGTTACATTTCTCCGTCACTTGAATGAATGAATAAATGGAAAGGGGTTAACATACATTTCATTTTTATTAGATCGATCCATACATGGTAGGTTAATTATAATGGTGAATTTTTCCCAATTTTTCTATCATTACACTGCACTTTTCACCGTCATTCAGACTTAAATATACTAGGATAAGGTGGAGAAAAACCTTCCTTTTCTTTTTTGCCATTATAAACTTCGTGCAATATACAACATAAAGGAAGTAGATCAAGAAACGTAGGCGGATTGTAATCCATACTTCCGGTGATTTGGATGACATTACACATGAGAATATAACAGGAATGAAAATTATTGGCCTAAAAGAAAAACATATTATGTCGAAGAGAGAACAACCCAACCTAGGTGAATGAGTATTTAAAATAAAAAGGTACCACCATAGACTGGTATTCTATAGCAAAAGACGTTCTTTTTTTTTTGCTGATTTTTGATGTGTACGCAAATGGGTTTTTGCGAATAGGGAACTACGCCCCAGTGTATTTTCTTACATTTACCGTCGCGGTGTTTTCCAGTATTTGCCCCGAGACTGCCATCTGTTATACAGCCTTCCCTTTTAGACTATTATTTTTGACAACTGCCTAGATTGTATCACTTCGGTAATTTTATTATTACCCAGCACAACAAATATCTGTAGTAATAAGAAGTAGATAGATAATTATATTTCGCAAGCAAGAGTCTGTTCAATAGTTTCGAGAATCTTTATCAAATAATTGAAGCTAACAAAATTTATCACTATTTTAAATATGGCAAATTATTTTTAAAGTAGCATATATTGTTGATATTTTCGGTCCTGAAAATAAACTTGGTCAAATCAACATGGATATTGCATTATACATACGTAAATGTGTACATGCTTCTCCAACAAAACTTTTCGATTGTTGTTCATCTATACATAAAATGGGAAGAATAATGCAAAAAGAAACCAAAAAGTGTTAGTTCTGCCGTATTGACGGAACACACTTTAAGCTACTGTGATACGTTTGTACTGAAAACCACCTGCAAACCTTCTAACCTTCTAATATGTATTTAATTTAGTCGCATACTAAACGATGCTTTATGATATCATTTGGATTTGTAAATAATGTTTCAAGGAACGGATCCAGGATTTAAGTTAAGAGGGGCGTTAATTGAATTAAATGCCGTTCCAAGCAAGGCAAAAAGTATTATGGTATGAAAATTGTGGTATTTTTTTTTTCTTACTGGTTTAGGAGGGGGCGTACGCCCGGTATGCCGGTCCTTGGATTCGCGCCTAGTTACAGCCCGTAATTTCTTTTGTCAGTGTTTCTTTTTTTTACACTTAAAAATAAGTCTTTCGAGTATGTATGCTGTAATTTTCACTAAATATTGAACAGGGCCGTAAACTGGTATAAACGAGTATACTCCTTTTATTTTGAAGATACGACATCGCAAACCGAGATTTACCAGGAGAAAAAGAAAATCGTTCCAGAGCCAATTCCAGAAATAGGACCAACGCCTAAATACCTGCCTTGGCCATGGAGAACTGCAAAAAGAGCATCTCAAAAGACCACGTTCCAGTCACAGACCGATTTAAGAAAGTTTGGTCCATTGCCAGAGAATACATTAGAATGTGTGAATCTTGCTGACTATACTGTGAACAAATATGGATTAAGGTACGACGATACCGGAGTCGATGAGTCCAGGAACAGTATATCCAGGCCCCCAACACGATTTATCCCGAGGTCAAAATCAGTTGTGGATCTTACAAACCGAGAGAGCAAATCAGGCTTGTCACGGTCAAGTTCTGTTGCTTCTTTGTCGAGATCACGCACAGTTCTTGATGCCCAAACACCAACTCCGAGGATAATAAACCTGATGAAGTCACCTTCGATAAGATCTCTTAAGTTAACAGACAGATCACAAACAAATATTTTAATGCCAGTCAAAGAGAGGGAGAAAATGGTAGTCGAGCCTATAGAAAGGCCAACTATAATGACAAAAGAATTGGACAACCGACCATTACCTCATTATATGTATCCAATAAGAACAAAATCGGTGGTTTCTAAATTCGATACAGACAAGTTTGTTAATCCTCTAGCTAAGCCATTACGAAAGGAATATACACTACTGAGACCATTGCATACTAAGAATAAATTAACGAAATCCATGAATGATAAAGCGAAGAAGAAAAAGAAGGTTTTGAAGAAGAAAATAAGTCCCTACGTCGTTATACCGACCCCTATACGTCAGATTACTCTACTTCCACTTAACCTAAAAAAATGGAAAGACAATAAAGTAAGACAAGACCCAAAGAAAAAGAAACAAAGTTCAAAGAAGACCGCTGAAACAGACTTTACGGCACTCAGTCAGATTTCTAAATCAGTTAATACAATGGAGAGTAACTTTTCATTAAGCCCAGGTACGTGATATTTGGATGATACATGTGCATTTCCTCAACAAAGGTTCAATTCCCCCTTTACCATAGCCAAGATAAGTATTTTTGAACAAAAAGTTTTAATAGTTATGTAACCGGTTGCAAATAACCAATATATTCTCTCAAAATGTATTACAATTCAATACTTATACAACATTGTCATAATACAAAATGAATATGTTAAAATCAATTTTACAATTATATAATTTTACATTCGTTGCATTTTACGGATTGAGATGGAATCATAAGACTTAACGTTAACATTGACGTTTCCGTTTCAGAAACTTTGATATCTAATGATATGAAACCTGAGATAAAATCAGAAAATACCATAGTATATAACCAATTAACAAACAAAGAACAGGTCAATAGCATCGAAAACCATGCTATCAAAGACGGAGTCGAAAGGATCAAAGCAGATAAATCTGAGTTTCAAGGTAATATTATTTTGTTTTAAGTGATTACAAATATCTTGCTTGAATCTGTTTATTTATGTTCAAAATAACCAGTTATTACGAACCTTGATTTCAAAGTATTCCTATAACAAAAGACCTATAGGTCATTTACCAAAGGATTTTGACCACAAGTATGACCAATTTTAAATACCGGGTATGTTCAAATGTCCGAAATTTTGATTAATATTTGTAGAAAAAAAACTTATCGTCCCAAATATGCAAATTTGTGAAAAATCAGACAGAGAAATAGAAAAAAATTAACAATGAAAGTCGTTGAAAATGTATTTTCCACATTTTTGCTCAAAATTGAACTATTGTGTCGGGAATTTTCTCATGAAGCACCACTGCAACTATTACAATGTACTTGGTTTTGTGCTCTGTGATATAAAACAAATACATCATCTATAAGTGCAAGATGGTTAGTAACGTGCTTTTAGGTAAAAATGTAACTTTTTGAGGAAAAAAAATAACATACAGAAACATAGAAACCTTAAGTAGCTTATAACGACTCAGTGTTATGCAGTGTTTGAAACCAACTGACATTGCAGTAGTCCTATTCAGTAATTCATTGTTAGATTTATGAATTTTAGTTTGAGCCTGACTATGGCATTATTTTTTATTTTTGTTTTTTTTTTGTATTGGTTAAAATGTCTCAGTTTCAATAATTTGGGATAGGACAGTTCATATTCTAATTTTCAGTTCATAACACCTTTCCCCTGCTTTTTTTCTCCGATCAGCCAAATAAATAATCGATTCTTGACCTATGGAATCAAACACAAATACAGTTAAAGATCTTTCTACATTTTAACAATATTTCAGTCAGTTATTTTTAAGCTTATTGAAATAATTTTTTTATGAAAATTCTGTTTTTATCTTTTGATAGATTCTGGAATATCTGCTGATGAATCCTTCGTCGGAAATTCCGATTCTCCAGAAAATGGGGTTCATAATTCAGACTTATCTTCCAATGACTCTAAGCATTCGGATTCGCTGTTGGAGGGAAATACGGATGGACAAACACAACATCAAATATCTGAGGAATCGGGCACCTTCAAACTACCACGATTAAATCTTGATACAAAGACGGATGAAAGGTTGCATAATTGTCCATTGAAAGATAACCTTAAACTACCACAGATCCAGGGATATAAAAAGGCTACTGCTAAACCATGGAAGTAATTTCGGAAAACAGAATAATGAATTATTCACAAGATTGTATACCTGTAACTTACCTCAAGTAGTCAACAACTTTATGGAATTAAGGTGACTTTCTTATTCGGCACACAGAAAGTCAGTCTTAGCATGTGCTTGTGTCTATTTGAATCTATGTCCTCTTCAGATATATGTCTGTAATGTTAAATTAAGATACGAAAAATTCATTTTAAGACTACGAAGTAAATTTTTAATATCTTCAACTTCTAAAATTATTACGCACATCATTTTTGTTCCATAGGGCTGTTCAAGTAAAATATAGGAGGGACAGGGGAAAGCACTTTTATTCTTTGTATATGGGTGGGTGTTCAGGTGTCTTGACAAGATATAAAGTATGGGTGGTTTCTCTGGTGAAAAAAAGTGTCTTCCCCAGGATAGCTCATATAATTTCATGGAACAGCCCTTACTCACGATTTACCTATTGATATATTTTAACAAGTGCAAGGTATTGTTGCTTAAAAATATGGAATATTTCTATAGTATATCTTTTTTCAGTTATCTGGCAATTAAACTCTTTAAAAGATTTGGGAAGTAGGAACTATAATTCAAAGGCAACAAACATTATGAAGCATTTATTAGCAGAAGAAAAAGCATTTTACATTAGCACAAAACAGCATACATTAAGGCACTTTTGACTTATTCAAATTCTTGCAACCTTTAACCAACTGAAATTAGTATTTATTTTTCAAAATGTTAACAAATATAAAGGGGGTTGTTTACTTCTTTAATGTCTGACTATCTGAAACAAATGAAGAAACAATAAAAAATGCATAATAAGACTAGAACATTTCACAATACTAACTTACTTGGTAATTGTGAATATATATTTTCACAATGGTATTATGTTTATATATTATTATTTCTTATCAGTAAAAAATCCGTCATTTTAATTGGATAAAATCTTTACATGTGGTATTAATTAACCTGCAGTATAAAATTTTACCAGTCAATAAATTAACGTGATAATGCCCGCAGCCATTATTACATCGTGGTAATGCCCGGTTATGAATTTAGAGTTATATCCCCTTATTAATATGCATTCGTGATCAAGCAGTTGTCAGTGTAAATATGCACAACATGATATGCATGGCTTTCGAGGATATGGTTTCTCAATAAAATAAACGTAATAGTTGTTGATAAACTGGTCAATATCATGATATTCAGACTGACAGTAGGACAGTAGTATTGATTGCAACTGCGATAATGACAGTCGTAGTCAATACCACTGTCCTGTTTGCAGTCTAAATATCACTATATTGACCAGTTTATCAACAACTATTTTGTAAACATCAGGTAAATCAGTATACCCAAGGGCATGTTATTGACCATCTCTTGATTGAATAAACATCACCTAAATGATCTAAAACAAGACTTATACTTTCTCTCAGATTAAAAATACTATGGAATAATAGAAAGTTAGAATATCCTTGTCAATTGTCCAATTAACTACCTAAGGCAGTTCTTTGGGTAATAGGAATATCTAACTCTATCACCTGAAGCAAACTATTTTACTCACAGTAAATGATATACATAATTACTATCTACTCTGTTTGGTCATTAACTGAGTTTTTCTAATCCTTGTCATTAAGGTTTTGAACATCTAGAACATGGTTTAAATTAACTTTCATTTCTACAAAATATGTGAAATATGCATCTCTGTGCATGACTAAAATGTATAAACTTAAAAAATCCACACAAAATAACAATATAATTCATAAAACAGTGTACACTGAGACAGCATAAAAAGCAGTTACAAATAGAACTGACAAACACTAGAGACATACTCTAAATAAAATCATGAAGTAAGGAAGAAGCTTTATAAAAAGTACTATCATTCATAAGCAAGCCCTGATAAAAATATAAAATGCTGCCTGGTAAAAAGAAAAATAATATGGCAAGGTAATAAGAAATGCAATGCATCAGAAAATTTTAAGTTGTTTAAAATCAGTCTAATGACCTTTTATCCATGGGTACTTCTTTATATAATATAGATGCTTTTATCTTCTGGTGTTCTTTGCAAAAATGACCCATGTTATAAACTTTAGAATTTCATATGAACTTTTGAAAGAGTAATCAAGGGGACCAAGGTTATAGCGGTAATCAAAAGAATGTAAAAATTGTTTCTTTAAAATAAAGATAAAAAAAACACATTATGCATAATTTTACATTTTTGACTTAACTATCAAATCATTCTACATAATGCATCTATCGAAACCATTTTTAATTCATAAGATAAAAAGAAGATATATTTATCATGTGAACTCATTTCCAATCAACATTTCAATATTTACCTGTAATTTTAACTTAAAATTTTTCAATGAACAGCAATTCTTTTCTAAAAAATATGGGGGACTAGTGACGATGCTGCAATGTGGGGGTGAAAGCAATAATATATACTGTACATGAACAGGTAATAATGTTACTCCACAAACAATCTAACTAGTATTAAACCTCAAAATAAAAAAAAAACTTTTTAGAAATGAAACACTATCTTTCATTTAATTGCACCTAATTTCAAAGGTCACCTGACCTCAATTATTTAATAAAACCAAATGGTAATTTCACATGTAAATTTATGGAAAATTTAATTTGGCCATTGATATACATGTAACAAGTTACAATCATCGCTTGACCTCAGTTCACAACACTTGTTTTTACAAAACAACACATATATTATGCAAATATAGAATATTTAAGATGTTCACAGGCTGAAAAGAAACAACACATAGTATATTACATGACAACCCCTTGTAATATATTGCTACCCTACTTATGAACACATATTTTTTTTGCAAAAAAAATGAACCAACCAAACAAAAAAAAAATACATACCAAAACACTATCTCATTACTTCTCTTTGTTCAAATTTTAATTATATTTATTAATCATAAAATTTCAAATACTGAAACAAGTGTTTTTTTAATAACTATAATTACTGTCGTCAAAGACACAAATCTTTATAATTGATCAAACAGGCTTACACAATTCTATGTAATACAGGCTTTCAAAAGTCACATTTAAACTTTGCAATTGATACTTATAAGATTAACACACCTAATAACAGCTTCTTGACAGATTTCTGTATTTTCTTGAGTTGAAGTGCATTGATTTACAAAAGCACCGTGACAATATCAAAATAGATCATTTTCATTTGGTGAGGATCAAAAACAATAACCTCCACGGACATGGATATGTATTTAAGCCCTAACAACTATGAAGATCACAACTAAAATTCTACAACAAATGAGGTTTTGATTTGTAAATGCGACCAGAATAAAAAGCACAAAGCACCAATGTTTTATAAAGCACAATATATGAACACAAAACTGATATTTAACAAAACTAAAACATCCATTCTAAATTTACTTAGGTGTTTAAAGACAATGTTTAAAATGTCATTTGATTTACACCATATCTGGAATGTTTTCATTAGAATAATATCTTTTTAATAATAGGATAATTAATTGGAAGGAATGAATAACCAAAATATGATCATGAGTGCCAAAGAATGCCTAATTCTAACAACTGTGCGGAACTTGTTACTTAATGCGTTCTTGGCATCAGTGATCATATTTTGGTTATTCACGATAACCAAAATATTATCCTATTTATTTAGATTTCCTCGATTATTCATTGCAATTAATAACATAAATTTCAAATTTGGTGAATGGCAGAGTGATACCAAAGTGACGTTTTAGCGGGAGAAAGTCCGAGAGTGATATTACCAAATTAATTTCACAGTGTGAATTATCGGAATTTATTACACTAGCAACATTTGATAAAACATAGCTATCTATATAATAATGTAATTTCTGACCTTGAATCAAATTGCAGTACAGTTATAAATAAAAAGGTCTTCATAAACCCATACAAAATTATTTTTTATTCTGATTTTCTCAAAATAATGCTAAAGTATTAACTTTTAATCATGGCTTGTATTTTTGGAGATATCAATATTTTATTTTGAATTTGGAGGCAGCAATCATTGATCTGATGGTTGCTATGATGCATCAATCAAATATTCATAGACAATCACAAAAAAACATTTCAATAATTTGCCATCCTAATACAGTGCCTGAATAAATCTGTGAAAATAGCAATGAGCATGCCAGATGTCGGTTTCACAAAAAGTTGTAAGTGTGAAATTGATCGTAAATCATGACATCACAATGCCATTTTAGTTTATGACGTCATTACTTACGATCAACTTTACCCTTACGACTTTTTGTGAAATCGAGACCAGGAGCATAGCAGCTAGGACAGTAGGTGGCCTATAAGTAATTATGATTATCTAATATTCTTGTCAACTGGGTATTTTACTGTGTTGCTAATTAAACAATTTGTGTGTTTTTAACTCCCACCATACTAATCAAGATTTATATGCAACAATTCTGCATGTGCAAAAAATAATTATGATATAAAGTATGGAAAACATACCCTGTAATTTACAATTTTTATCAATGAAATTAAATGTTACATTGAATGTTGTAATTTTAAAAAATGATGTCATAAAATTAAAACAAATGAATTACAAGTACAAAGCAATATCATTAAAAGCTTACAAGCAGTATAACAAGAATAAAGACAAGCAGCTCAGTTGCAAATTCAAGAAAACAGTACATTTATAGATGTACTTACAATAGTATTATGTAAACTCACTTTAATCGAACATACAACACAAACTGTGTCTATTTATACATTTTTATTACATCAAAACACCAATATTCCAAAATAGATGTAAAATGCTCATTTTGCTTTTGTACTCTGTACATGTATGCCCTGCAATTCAAATTCGCTACTGAGATGTTTAAAAATATTGAATAATTTTATACATTATAACTATGTAAATTGAATAAAAATGATTAAAATGTAACATAACTGCATTGTCCTGTTGATAATCATATAATGATATGTAAATCTGAACACAACTGAAAAGTACCACAAGAAATGCAGATATTCTGGTTTATAAACTACTTCACATAATTTACATAAATACAGTAAAAGCTGTTGAACACTCAATAATCCAAAAACCTGGCTAAACCAGACTCTTTTTAAATGGTATAATTTAGGTTGATGTCATTTATATAAAATGATAGAAATGGTTCATTGAAACTTCTAAATGAATTACATGATTAATGATGTTCTCAATTTTAAGTAAATTTCAGAAGAAAAAAATATATCTTATCAAAATAATGAAGCATCATATGAATGACAATGAAATACTTCCCAGCACCAAACAAAGGTTAAGTATTAAATATAAAAAAAAAATATATACGAGCACATGTGAGGTACATTAGCTATGTCACAACCTAACATTATTAACATGATCATATAAAATGACCTTATAGCACAAAAAAAAAATTATAAAAAAATCAGATTTAAGCACTCATGTAAATGAACTTAAAAACATGATATCACTGCACCATATTTTTTTTCAAATTGTATCAAAATTTAGATCTCATTTAAAAAAAAAATATAAAGAACTAATGCTTTTAGTGTGTTTTCTCTATCATTGATAGTTTTTATGAGCTTTACTGCAGTGTTTACAAAATTACAAAAATCATTTACAAACGTTTACACGATGATTTAACGGCTGAGAGGTTATTCTTTCTATCATTGACAATTTTCATTAAAAGTGGCACATTTTTTTTTTCTTCATCATTACTAATTATCTCTTAAACTCCCAAACTCTCTCTTCTCTCCAAATCATTGATCAGGTTTATAGTTCTTCTTTTTCTCCCTCAGCTTCTGTGGCCAGCTGGGCACCTCCTTTAGCTGTAATTATCAAAGTTGAGTGGTAATAAATGATGGACATTAAGCATGCCATAGTCAAACTGTAACTCCTGTGACTTGCATTTTACAGAAGAAATAAATATTTGTTTCACAGCTTCACTCATTCAAGTTAATGAGAAAAATATTGACAATGTGAGAAAAATTCTGCTGAACTCAATTTCAGAAATTTATGCCAAAAAAGTCTTAAGAAGAAAGTCAACACTACCTTGAACATGAAATTTGACCCATGGGTCTTATCAATTATACTCCCACTTTTACAAGTCCCATGAAACAGGAAGTCTACATCTGGCATCAACAAATATACCCAATCTACATAAATCCACACAGCAAATTAGAAAAACAAGCTATCTATCTACTGGAAGCCTAGATAACTATGAAGAAATTGGCACAGAAGGACAAGGGGATTCTCATATACTATCAACTTGTTTAGCTTTAAAAAAATATTCCTCAAAATTATTACTTAAGGCCACATCAAGTTAATTTGTAGGTTCTCATCCCCACCCACCCCTACTCAAAATTTTTTTATTTTTGATTTTTTTCACGGTGGTTCAAATTTCCGGATTTCTTTTATGTCTGTATATGTCACGACTCATTAAAAAACGAGTAACATGGTGTATGGTTACAGAGTATCTTGATATTTTTCAGCAGATCTCAGAATAGTTTCTGTTGTTAGTCGCATTATAAGAGGAATTAAAGAAATAAAGCCTTGATATGGCACAAACATAACTGAAAGTACACATTGATTTCCTGGATTTCTTCAATAAACTTGTCAGCAGGAATAAGATTTTACAAATCTCGGAAAAATAAAAAAAATAAAATCCTCCCATCCACCCCATTTTTTTAGTTGCTCGTGGATGAGAATCTTCAAATTAACTTGATGTGGGCTATGTGTCAGTCCCTGTAAGAATCAGGCAGTTGTTGAAACATGATATGAAAAAAACCCATCATTTTGATAGTGTTACTTGACTATTTGCAACATCAGATTAAAGGAAAACAGAAAAGATTTTCCTTATCATACTGGACCATGGAGTTACAAAATCGTTGAAATGCATGGAAAATGAACATTTCAAGGGCAGGTTACTCTGTCAAAAACCTCATTTTTCTAGAATTTTATTGAAAAATTTCTGAACAAAGCCAGTAATGCAGAGATTAAATAATGGTATTTTCAAATAGAGAAAGTATCTTGACTGATCCTTATATCAGATCGGTGGGATTTTGACATGCATGTTTCTGATTTTTCCCATTTTGCCTGATTCTTACAAACACTTACACTTAATAAAACGACTAAAATTGTATTACTTACAACTTCTTCTCTTCTTGATTAGCAGGATTGCAATAATGACAGCAATAACAATTACCACAACAACTATCACTATGGCAACTATAGTAGTTGTTGTCATACCATCTACGAATAAATAGTTTAGACAAATGAATGAGTGCAGTAACAAATTTACAAAAGCATCTAGATTGTAAAAGAATGAACTTCCTTTATCTATTCTAGTAAAACTTCTTGTACTTCTACTTCCACAGTAGTGGATCATACTAAAGTTAAAAACCACTCAGCTTTGAAGCCATAAAACTTGAAGAATACTCAAGTACGAGAATATTCTAAACTTTAGACGAGAATATTCTCAGATGTAAGTAATTCTTAAATTTTTACGATAGATCGAAAATATTCCTAATATGACGTCTTCATATTGTCAAAGAGTATATGTCGGTACAACCCCAGCTTTAGCACCTGTGCACGGTCTCCTTTCTTTCGCTGTCGCTTCGAGACAAAACAATCATTTACAAACGTTTACGCGATGATTTAACGGCTGAGAAGTTATCTAATACTATACTGATACTGATACTTATTTAATAGATGGTTTACTTGGATATGTGGTTTATTTCTTAAATAATCCAACTTCTATACAGGGGAGGTTAAATGGAACAGAAGTTATTTTGGCTACGCCTAGGGAAATTTTTCAATTTACAATAATTTACAAAAATTACAATATTTGTCATATTAGAAAAGAAATACTTGCTTCCAGGGGTAGATTTGTACTCATTTTAACATGGGTTTGGCATTTATATTCTCATTTAACACCTCGCTCTCGCTCAGTGTTAAATAATCCAATATAAATGCCATGCCCATGTTAAAATGAGTAATTGTTAAAATTGTTTACAGTTTCCAAGGGAAAAAATAGTTCTGATGTAGACAGAGTTTATTCTAAAAAAAAAAAACTGCCAATATTTACAATATTGGACATGCAATATTGGTAGAAAATGCATCCTTTGCAGGATAAAATGACGTTCACAATCATAACCACTGTACAAGTGGAAGGATGGGCTAGCTACATGTATATAGCATGTTTCAACCCACCATTTCACTTTGAAATATCTGTACCAAGTCAGGAACATAGGGCTAATTTAATTTTTCCAGTTTATTCTTGACTTTGCCAATCAGTGCATTATTAATTAATTTCTTCCAATTTACCATTTGTTAATTTTGTCATTACCGTTATTTACATAATAGTTAAGATACTCTACCTTGAGGTTTTTTCTTCATACCAATACTATCACTACCCGTCCAGCTGATTGCCTGTACAGAGCATTCACACCTGTATTCTGTTTCCTCCATAGCTTCCATCATCCAGGTGTACACTAGACTTTTTTCATTAAGACTTGAACAACCGGTGTTCTAAAGAAGGAAGGAGGTTATCTATAAACATTCATCCATGGCAAATACAAAATTTTGATGGATATTTTATATTTTTATATTTATAGTGAAAAAACAATCCTCTCTAACCATTTTTTTCTATTCTTAACCAGTTGTAGAAAACAAAAATTCTCTTAACATTTAAATAAAATGTTCTATGCTGCTGATTGGTTGACTTGTGTGTATCTAGAAAAGCAGAGGACTCTTACCCTACCTGTGCACCTGGTCCATGCTCCCAGTTTTTAGTGGAGTCTGCTCATTTGCTTTTGTTACTTTGTATGTATTATTTCAGTTACTTTATGTTCTTTGTTGTGTATGTCTGTTTTCCATGTCTTGTTTTTGTCCCTGGATTACATTTTTTTTTATTACCGCTAGAATCTTGGTTCCCTTGATTACTCTTTGACCAAAAAAGACAGGACAAACTGGGTTATGTTCAAACATTAATATGTTATTATAATAAAGTCTTTAACAATAATGAAAACAGATGCTGTTGATGAAAGTGATTTGACAGCTTCTTGTTGTTGTCTTTCATTGTGCCTTTTAAGTATTATAGACCTGATTTTACAAGGTCAACACACAAAGCAGAAATTGGTAAAATCAGAAAAATCTGAATTTGAAAAAGTGGAATTCTTATTTAAAGCGGACGAAAATCAAGTTTGGTATCTTATCTGTTTACTTCAAGCAAATCATAACTGCTTTATTTTCACTCCTACTGTTTCCACAAATTATAGAAACCAAATCTTACACTGACTGTCAACTTTGGTCTTTTTGGTTTTTAAGAGCAACTCGGCAGGTGTTTCTAGAAAAGCAGAGGATGCTTACTCTACCGGTGCACCTGGTCCATGCTCCCAGTTTTTAGTGCAGTCCGAGTTGCTCAATTGCTTTTGTTACTTTGTACAAAAAATTAATATGTCTGTTTCCAGCTACCTACCTACCCAAGTTTTTCCTGCCTACCCTAAATATTTTATGGTTATTTTGGCTCAAGCAATTTTAAAGTCTAGACTATTTCCCTGTTAACACAATGTAAAATGTTTTGGGGAAAAAAAACAACTTCCCTACCCATCTACCCTATTTTTGCTGGCTGGTAGCTGGAAACAAGACTACTAATTTATGGAGACTAATAAGGAAAACATTTTTAAATATTCTATTTCAATAATGTTTGTATATAAATTTCTCCCATTCTAAGCTGGTGATTAAAAATGCATGACTTTTTAAAGCTGTGATTAAATTTCTGTAAGAGTTTTCCCCCCATTTTACATTTCCTAGTTTTCTATATCTCCAGTGGAGAAATCTTGTAATCCCCTCGAGACTGAAGGAGAATCTAAATATAAGTCTCTTACTCCCGTCATTTCTTTCTTTGCAGTTTCTGTAGATTCTTTATCATTTACAAACAATTTAACACTGACAGAATCAGAGGGATATGTACAATTTACTTGACATTGTAGTGAGCCATTCATCTTGTCATTAGCTGGTACTTTCACCAACTGACAAGAGCTTGGTGCACCTGTAAATGACAATGAAGCAATATTAAGACAATAGGAAACACTATAAGATTCCAATACAGTAACCACAGTATTTTTTGTGTTGTTCTAATTTTTTGCTACTTTGTGGTTACAAGAAGTACATTGTAGCACCTGCAAAAACTCCTCCATACTTTGAAACACTTTTTAAATGATCTATATATTTTTTTTCAAAACTGAAAAAAAGTTACGAATAAGTTCCACAAATTTGGCAATGAAGCAGTCATGTCTGAAAGGTGTCCATTCTAATACATAGATCTAATTCTGATAAACATGATCAAAGAAAACCAACCAATCAGAAAGCTTATTACAAATCAAATTAAAAAATTTACATATATTTCATTCTGATATACATGTACATGTTCATATCTCTCCTTTCCTTTCATCAATTCTCTCCATCCACCAGTGAGTACTTCTAAACATTTGACTAAATAAATACTTGACCAAACTGAAATGAATATAAATCTACATTGTTCATGATTCTATACTCACTGAAAATCTTCAGAGTCTGTTTCTCAGATTCATTCTTTCCATAGGAACAAAACCATTCCCCTTGATCTCTAATTTTAAGCTTGTTGATGGTAAAGTGTACCATTCCCATATTACCGTGGTCCATCCAATGTGCCGTGGATTCAGTGAATTCAGAGGATTTAATGGTACACTTGGTAGAATTGTCACAAACAACAACCTCATTGGTATTCATGGAAATACTAACCATCTCAGTTCCCTCGAGTGGAAAATGGCACACAATCTCGCATTCTTGACCTGTCACTGCCTTGTCACAGAGATGAAGTTCTAAAATAAATTGGTGCACATACAAAGTGTAATACTAGAAAGACATGATTTTTCTTCTAGATAGGCATTTCAATGGACCTGTGTTTACCACTGTAAGAGTATTGGTGTGGATTATTTTGAATACTTTAAACAAGTAAATTAAATCCTTCAATCTACCAGCAACATATGTAAATGAGTATGTTCAGAAAATATCAAAATCAGCCCCAGAAACTAAAGTGTGACAAATAAATTTGAAACTTGATTCACTGGTTGAATATGTGCCATCTTTAAAAACTAAGTTTCATTCCTGTTAGCACTGTGCATGTGTATCAGTAAAATTGTAGATGAAAAATTTAAGCAAAATTAAAAAATTTAGCCATGTGTTAAAATAGCTTATTTCATGAGACATTTTTATGTAGAAAATAAAGAGCGCATCTTTCAAACTCTTTGATGTACAACAAAAAAAAAAGCCTTCTGTACTATCAAAACTCCTCACAGGAGATTTTGTTGTTCATAGCTTGCACTTTATTTTTGGAATCAAAAAACTACCCTATATACTCTTATTTTTGTGAAAATTCTTTGAAAACTGTGTAGAAGCAGAGTTTTGAGTCCTTGTGAATAAACTATGACAAAAAAGCTTGCATTTCCTGAATATTAATATTCAGAAGTATTTTAGCTTTAAAATAAGCAAATAGAAAAAAGTAAGTTGAAATCTCACCTAAAGAGTAGGCCTGAAACTAGTATTAGTTTTAAAATTACAGCTGTATCTCAACTCCTACTTAAGTACATCAATACCAGACACATTGATGAGGCTGATGTCTTCTACTTTAAGTACTATATTTCTTTGTAATTAGGCAAAAAAACAAAACAAAAAAAAAACATTGTTTCCTGCTACCAGCAAGAAAAAAATAGGGTAAGAAGGTTAATTTTTCAAAAGCTTTCAATATCTAGACTTTGAAAATCCTGGAGCCGAAATGATCGTAAAATGTTGAGACACAAAACACTAGGGTATGTAGGGTAGCAGGAAAAAATTGAACAATACTTCTTTTGCCTTACCTTGACATTCAACGATAGAGAGTAGTAAACAGACAATAGAAATTTTCAGCATCATCTTTTAACTCCTGAAAGCAAATGAAAATAATTAAATGACATTTTAAAAACATTATAGTCATTGTACATGTACATTGTACTTCTAAATTAAAAATTCAACACAAAATGTACACTTTTTTACACATTGTAACATACATGTAAGCTTGATAGCTGACCTTATTATCAGTTATACCACTAATCTACAAGTATTTATCTTGTACAAAGGAAAAATCTTTAGAATCATAATGGAATGCAACTTTAACCGATATACTGTAATTAAATTGTATGATAATGTTAAGGGCAAAATAATACAAGCATGTCGTCAAGATGCAAAAAATTCATGGTTGGTATTCAATGTTTTCCTTACATTGTACTTGTTAATTTTTTTGTTCAAATATCGGTCTTTGGATTTATTCTTAGTGATGAGTACATTTGTACATGTATTTTCTTTGTAAATGTTTTATCATTATATGCTTGTGATATAACTGGGAAAGCTCCAGTGCTACCACTACTGGGAGCTGAGCTATTAGAAATTTTAATGAAGCCAACTAAGGTCAAAACTGGATACAAGCTTTTTGTGGAGATTTGGAACAAACTTAGTAAATGAAAAATTTTTTAGGTGAATATTTCCAGGTCAACAGTTTTGAACCCAGGTCAGTTGGGTAAAAGGAATTTAAAACTTCTTTTGTTTGGCCTAAAATGATCCCTGTAAGCAAAGCAAATACATCTGCAATGTTAGAAATGCTTCTTAGAATTTAAGTTTGTTACATAGAAATCAGGTTTATCTGAAATTTGCTCAGCCTTAGCCTTCCCTACATATTTGTGAAGGCATGGTGCTTTATTTAATCTTGAGAGCAATAAACCGTTACAAAAGGCTATTTTGGAGCACTTCACCTAAACATGAGGGCAATTTATTTTCTAAAACCTGCAATAAACAGCCTTCACTTTCATGTGTTGTATAAGTATCATAAATGAATATCAACACCATATGAGTATACATGTACGATGTACATGCAAGGCTGGGTGGTAAATTCCACCCATGGTATTTACCCTCGAATTTACCGGTTTTTACCACATGAATATATATTCTCATGTGGTAAAAACCAGTAAATTCCTGGTTGATTGAAATGTTTTAGTTATATTAATCCCATAAATAATTAACAAGAGGCTCCAAGGAGCCTGAATCGCTCAGATTGTTGAATTTTGCCTTTCAAAGGCAATAAATTAAACAAGAAGCTGTCCAACAATTTTGACTCAAGAAGTCTTTGGTAGGACTTATCACAAGATCTCTTCAACAACTGAAAGTTTCTTTTAATCTATCATAGTTTTCAAGATATTGACTGAAAACTACTTAAAAAAAAAGTTGTTTTATATCCTTTCAAGGGCAATAACTCTTACAAGGAGCCTGAAGACTTTTGTAGTCCTAATAATATGGATCATTTCAGCTATTGAAAGAATTTGGATAAACCAAACGTTTAGAAGATATATGTGAAAAACTACTGTCTGACCCCTATGTTCTATTTTTAGTAACAGTGGCCATGTTTTTTCGACGAATCAAAAATCCCCATATCAGTTCTATGCAGTATACCACAAGGTGCATTCACACCAAGTTTGCTTTAAATTGGTCAAGTAGTGTCAAAGGAGAAGATTTTTGAAAGAAATAACATTAAAAATAGCTAAAATCGTTGAAAAAGGGCAATAACTCCAACATGGCTTAATGGATTAACACCATAATTTGATCAGAAATAGATCTCATCATGCTGAACACTTTTACCCACTTCAGAATCCAGCTAAACCTAACAGTTTAGGAGATATATGTGAAAAACTACTGTCTGACCCCTATGTTCTATTTTTTGTAACGGCAGCCATGTTTTTTGACGAATCAAAAATCCCCACATCAGTTCTATGCAGGATACCCCAATGAACAGTCATACAAAGTTTGGTTCTAATTAATCAAGTAGTTTCAGAGGAGAAGAGTTTTGTAAAATTGTAGCACACATGGCCTTTGGCCAGGCAAACTAAAAATGAAGACTAGGTACATTTTAAATAATTCTTCATTACTTGGATTAACATTATGATTGATTATCATATGATTTAGGGGTTTAAATCATAGATTAATACATTTTAACAGTTATAGTTTTATGTATGTACATGTACATGTAGCAGTATGAATTTTCTGACAGTTTAGTTTTAACCTCATAAATAAATTTAAATAAAAAAACATCATCTAAATAATTAACATTTTGACTAATTGGGTTTACTCCTCGAATGTCAACAACTTTTGATCTGCAGGCAATTTACAGGTAAAAGTTTGTTGGCATTCCAGGAACAGCTGCAAGTAGTTATCACAACAAAAGTGCATGACATCTTAACAGTGATACTAATTAAATACAGGTAAATTACAGGTAGTTAAAAACTAGTCTGTGGCAAATTGTACATGTATTTTGCTAATACTGCTAGAACAATTGGATTCTCTTAAAATAAAACTTTTTAGAGTATTGCATCTCAACTTTAACTTGTAAATCATCAGGAATTCCAGTATGTAAAAATTCTACAATAGACTCTTTGGACTTAAATGTTTTTGTTTTTTTTTTATTTCTATAATTGTGTTACTGATGCAATATTTTACCATATAACTTGATGGAATTTCTTGAAACTTTGTATTTGTCTTTAAAAACTGTTTTATTTCGTTCAGTTATTCAAGATATTTTTCTGGTCATAATATTATACCCTTGTTTATCCTTTATTATTGTAAGTGGTTCATAATATGAAATATTGTTTGGGTGTTTGCTATGTTCGCAACTCATTGGAATTCTGGTTACCCTACAATGTATTTCATTGATTTTCTTGAAACTTTGTACAGTTGTGGAAGACACTATATATTTTCATACTGTGCTCATATTCATGCTCACCCAGTTTCCAGCTTACTGGAAATTATCAAATTTCCTTAATTATATCTTATTATCTTTAAAGTTTAATGAATTGGTCTATTATAAATTTCATATAAAATTTCATTTCAATAAAAATATTTAGAATGATATATTTGTTTTAATTTATAATATTAGTACTTCACTATACTTTCTATAATATTTCTAACATATAATTTGCTAATTAACCTTTCCATTCCTGAAATATTTTTTGTTAAAAAAGAATTTTTTAATTTTATTTATTTAAATTTCATAATGATTTTAACCCAAAATCTACTATTTTCTCTCATAAAAAAATGTTGCTGTTTTATCAAGTTCACTTAATATTTTTGATTGTTTAATACTTATAAAATCATTTGAATAGTTATAAAAAAAAAAAACACCCATTGTCATTATCTAACCATCAATTTAAATCTTTTTGTTGGCGTTCGAGGAATAGTTAACATATAACGTGTTGGAGGAAGACACCAACAGTTGAATACAGTCAATAATGACATAGGTAAAACAAGTAAAATTCTACCTACAAAATGTACGAACCCAGTCTTAATTAAGAAAAACCCTATTGTCGTATGGTATAAATGTCATAAATTGTTAAAACAACAGGTTTCAAGAAACTGTTTATTCAAGGTGGGTTAGCCAGACATACATGTAGACAGGGATGAAAACAATAAAATGTCATTAATGATTTCCTGTTCTTTGGCAAATATGTAACAGGTTCACCTTTTCCAATCATAAAACACCCTAAAAAATACTTGTAATAAATTAAATTAAACAGTACAAGAAAGCTTTTAAAAAAATCATGCAGTTTAAATAGGTTTCACTTTATCTAGACCTTAAGAATAAAATCCACTGACCAATTTACAATGTACATTTTTGTTGGTAAAACTAACCACAGTGAAATATATAAATTCCAGTCTGGTCAATCTAGTTGACTACCACAATTGTATATGCTGGCATTTACTGCAGACATGGATAAATGCCAGCATTTTGCCAACCTTGTGTACATTACATAGACATGATTACCCAAATTATAGTTTAACAGTAAGATTGACAGTATTTTTAGTTAATGCCCCTTACAATCCCTGTTGAGCGCTGCTTTGCAAACTTAACGGGGGAGGGGTTGGAGAACATGCACTCAAAGTAAATTTTAAACAAATTGATGTCATTTCATGCAATATGAGAGCATCTGCAAAAAAATTCAGAGATTTATGATGATTGGAATAAACAATTTTTTTTCCAAAAAATTGAAAAAAAAAAAAAAATTTGGATTTAACCACTGACAACTCTGTTCTCTTCTAGGAAAGAGTAACACTCTTTCACATGACTTAATAAGAAGGTATATCCTATTTTGATGTATAAATGAAATAATGAATAGATTGTTTTTGATTGTACTAGAAAAAAAGATGAAAAGGTTTAATTTTGTACAATTAAATGTTTCAGAATTTTTCTATAAAAACCTCTGCAAATGGAAGATAACTCTGGTTTATGAGAAGACTTCATTAAACATTTAATACAACAAACTGAAATATAGAAGTTAACATAAAACAAGTACAAAGATAGCGAACACAGTAAAATTTTCATTTTGTACTTTTAATTTTCATCAGGAAATAACACATGGCATGCAATTTCAATTTCCGATAGTTTTTTTTTTAACGCCACTAAATTATCAGTATTTGGCTAATCAGGAAACAGAATTTTGATCAGGTGACTTGCTTTTCCAAGGAAGAACATCTTCAAGGTCAAAGGGTAAAAAGCCGAACTACACCAACTGTGTTGGGAAAACATTAAACAAAACATCTGATAAATAACACAAGTTATGCTTCAGTGACTAGATATCTTTCACTAGATTGGAAATAAGATTTTTTTTACAAAACAAATTTTTGTCCGTAATTTCGAAACAATAATTCCACAATATCAATGAAAAATTAGGAATTTTCTACATAAAAATGTAAGATTTGTTGGAGGTTTTTGGTAAAAATTACTATATTTTCATAGGATCTCAGGAACCTGAGCTTCCGGGTCCCTGACCGTAAAAACTCATTCAGGACCTTTGGTAATCACAACAGGGAGTTCAGGGGACTTGTGAAAATTCTCATAAAAGATCAAAATTGTTTAACACAACTAATCATTAAAAGGATATATATAGGTTACGTTTCCATGGTTAGGGAAAGTGGAAGAAGGTGAACAAACACCTATTATCTGTACGCGGTGCAAAGACGCTAAAAAAAATCTGTTCACTACCGTTGATAGTACAAACTGCAACATAAGACTTTTCTTGGAACCCTCTGAATCCCTTACAGGACTTGTCATATTTGTGGCAAGGGAGTCCTGGGACTTGCATTTTTTTGGGAGGAGTGAGAACCCTGTTTTCTGTGAAAAATAAACTAAATAATTGAATGTTACATTTTATAATTTGCTTTTATATAATAGTCTCCCACATGAGACAGTGGCAATAAAGAAAAAAAATTTGAGAAGGAAAAGTATGTTGTATGAATATTTAAAAAAAAAAAAAATGCTATTTCAAGAAAAAAAAAATTCTGGTTCAATTCTGAGTATTTCTAAATAAATAGTCTAAAATTTTATCGAATTTTGTATTTTTTTTTCTAATAAATAAGCATTACATCATCAAATCAATAGACTGTAACTATCAGGGCTAAAACTACTTGAGAAAAACAGGGAGAAGTGACCTCATTCAGAGGGATATTAGGGAGTGATCAGGGAGAAGTGAACGCTAATGTGCATCATTTACTAATGCTTTTTAAAAATTTACATGTGTTATATGTTATGTACATGCACACAATATAAGCAGGAATTCTCATGTTAAATTTTTTTTTATTGAGATAAACGATACTTTTTCTTTAAGCTAAATATGTAAATACATTGTATTTTGGACAAAATAAAATCAGCCTGCTGACTGAAAAATGATTGATTGTATCATATATTCTGAAATGGAGTATATTTACATGTACAATATATCTATACCTCTACCCTTACCGAATTTATTAAAGCAAAATTAACTTATGATTGATTAAAGCAAAGATTCTGGCAATGCACTGTCCTATTTTGTCTTTTTAAACAGCACTGGCACTGGAATAGAAAATTTCAGACAGTGGCATTCTGTAGGAATTTTAATTTTGTTCTGCTCTTTCCCTGATCCCATCTAATCCTTACTGATTTCTTGTTCAAAATATCCAGTCTATTGATATAAGCTGATCAAAAGTATCAATAATCATGGTCAAAATTTATTACTGACAAATCAAGACTGAAACTTTATTTAATATTGCAGTGGTCGGTACAAACTTGTCTCAAGCTTAAGAAATGTTCAGTTGAAATGAAGAATTTACTGTTTAGTAATGAAACAAGATCAAAATGAAACACTTCAAGATTTCTACTGAATTATCACTTGAGATAAATTCAACCGAAGTCCCAAGAAACCGCACAACAAATTTGTACATTTCTTAACAAATTATGAGCTATAAAACATGAATTATTGTCTTAAATGTTTGAAACAAAAATGCTGATTAAAATACCGAAAATTTGATAGATTTCGAAGATTCTGACCATTTATTTTCTCAAATTGGCACCATTTTTGTTTGATTTGACTATATTGAAATATACAATAATAGCACTAACACAACAGTTTACACTATACAGTTGGGTATTCTTGTAGAATTTCATTTTTTTAAACCAAAATGCAATATCTGCATACAGGTACATGTACATGTATGTAGATGTAGTTCTTAACATAATATTGTGAGTTTTTTTCAAATTCTTTTTAGAATGGAAGTTTTACATTATAGAAATCAGAAACTTTTCTGTATTTTTATCAATTTTGAAAACACCTTTGACATGTACTTTGGTATAAAATGCAATAAGTGCAATCAGTAGAAAAATGTTCAATACTATTTACAACATACATGTAACATCAAATCATGCTTGTATTACAACAAACATCTGAAACTTTCATGCGGGAAGTTGGTGTGGTACAAGGAGAAAATGTGTCACCCTTTTTGATTTTTGCTTTACTGTAACGATTTAGAGGTCCACCTGGCATAGAAATGTATCTGGACTAAATACAATTACCAGAATTATGGGATATCAATAAAAGTCTTCAACCAGCAAAATAAAGTACACCCAGGGACATACCCCTAAAAATGGTGGCCATAAATTCTAGGGCCACCATGATGGACATACATGCCCACCCTTAGACCACATGCTGTTAGGACAATAAATATAATACACAGGAAATGATATACACTCTTTATAAGCAGTTCACCTTAAAACCCTCCACAGGTAAATTGTCTCAGGTAATTTTGGGTACCTGCACAATATTTACCTGGTTTAATTTTGTAACAAGCATATTAAAAAAAAACAAAAAAACAATTATTGTTGAAGGCAATAAATTTATTCTGTGGAAGACTTTTGTTTTGATATTTTAATTATGTAACTGTTCTTTTGATGTCAAAATTAAAAGTATAATAAGATATTTTTTCTTTTAAAAAAATAAGTGATTATATTACACATGTAATAAGCATAAATCAATTTACTCTAAAAATAAAGCTTTTGTTCTCAAAAAGAAATATATAATGTAAAATGTTATCATTTAGTTTTAAAATTAATATGTTTTAGTTTCATTAATTAGAATTACAAAAAACTAAAATTTCACAGCAGTATTATACAATTGAAGGGAAAGATAAAAAAATGTAAACACGTAAATAATGCTTTCTTAAAAATAATGTTTTCATTTTATAAAAATAATGCCACCTATTTCTATTTTCATATTGTAACACTAATTTTAAGTATTAGAAAGTTACCATAAAAAATTAAAATCATTGGTTTGCTTGACAGGAAGAAAAATCATTAGATTTCAATGAAAGCAATAGGGAATGGGAACACCATACATACAATGTATTACATACATATTAGTATATATGCATATGATAATACTGATACACATAATTTTAAGATTCTTTTTTAAACATTTTTGATTGGCCTTCAAAAAGGCTCTTAATATGTAGACTAGAATAAGTGTCTCTTTCATGTCTTTCAGCTTATGTTGGTAGTAGACTGGTTATCTTCTCTTTGAACAGTTTGTCCTTGAGTTTCAGGTTGAAGTAGCCGATTGATTTTCCCCTGGATCGCTCGGGGAATATCTTTCTTGGTAGATCTGCAGTTGCACGACCTTGCATCAGTACCACTGTTGGAACAACCTTGTAACGATGATCTATAAAAGTATTGCAACAATCTACTGTCAAGTCTGTGCTCCAAAATGTTGTCATGGCATTTTCTAAATCATCTTTGGTTTGGAGGTTCTGCTTGGCTAGTCTGCACTTTAACATGTTCCACACCATCTCAATCGGGTTTAAGTCTGGAGATTCTGATGGCCAGCATTCCCACCAATTGATGCTGTTTTCTTTCATGAAGTCTTTGGATAATTTTGAACAGTGTTTTGGATCATTGTCTTGTTGAAAACGATGCTTGTCTGGGTACACCTGCTGAATGAATGGTAGAAGAGTCTGGCTAAGAATCTTTTCTACAAAAAACTCAGATTTCAGTATGCCATCAAAAATCATAAGACGAGTAGTTCCTCGTCGACTAATACCTCCCCATACAATGTACATGTACTTTTAGAGCATGCTTAGGTTGTGGAATTGGTTGTGCTACTTGGTCTATCAAATGGTATATAATAACTTTATTGTCATGTAGTTGAACCATACATTCATCAGTAAAAATTATGTCATTAAAATTGTCATTGTCAGATATCAGTTGCTGACAAAAATGCTACTCTTTTCTCTTTATTGGGTTGTGGAATCATTTGACAATAACGTGGAGAATTGGCTGTATAACCAGCTTCTTTGATGGCAATATGTACAGTTGTTTTTGACACAACTGTACCTCTTTCAATAAGTTACGTTGAATATATGATGCTGTCATTGTGCAGTTTTCAGCCAAGGCAGATTGGACTGTTGCAATATCTCCTTCTGAAACTTTTCTAAATTTAGTGAAGTTTTCTGGTTTGGAGAAAAGGTTGCCTGACTTGTACTTCTGGATTATATTTTTAACTGTGCTCCAATCGACGTCTATACCATGATGACTGGAAGGAAAGATATCGGATGATGGCACTGACTTTCCAGCTCTTTCTGTACAGAGAAACAATCTCTAGTCTATGTGAATGGCTAAGCTTGAACTTTGGCGTGTAGGACAGCTACACTATTTCCAATAAAGAGCTGCACTATAAACGCATGATACGCCCGTTTCACTTTTAACTTGTCCTTTTGCTTTTAATAAAGTTATATGATCGAGTAGAAATACTGTGAGCCCTGTCAAATACCCTCCCCCCCCAAAAAAAAGTTAATAAAAATACACAAAAAATTTGGCACTATCAAGGCTACCTCAAGTTTAACTAAATTTGCTGTCTTGATTTTTCTTCAATACATTTCTATCTTGTTTAAAACACACATTTCTGACAAAGTTACAAAGTACCTTTATATTTGTTAGTTGATCATTATAATAAATGGTCTTTTTTAAATGATATTCCAACAAATAAAATTTCCTTGGCTGTTTCCGGCTTTTTTTTAAAAGTAAAACTTCATAACATGGAATTGTAAAATTTAACATTTATACAAATCAGACAGGACCTTACTTCAATAGATATGAACAATTCACCAAAGTTTCATAAAAGTTAGTGAAAGTGCTTTCGAGTAATTGTGCGAAAACTTGAAAATCTCTGTTTTTTTTTAAGTATAAAAATTCATATATCTGAAATTTATAAAAATTGAAAGGGAGCTTACATCAATTGATATGAACAATGCACTAAAGTTTCAAGAAAGTTGGTGAAAGTATTTTTGAGTTCTTGTCCGAAAACTTCAAAATTCCCCCCCTTTTTTTAGGAAAAAATTCATAACACGGAAACGAAAAAATTTGAAATTTGTAAAAATTGAAAGGGAGCTTATGTCAATAGATATCAACAATTCACCTAAGTTTCATGAAAGTTGGTGAAAGCATTTTTGAGTTATTGTCCAAAGTATGGACGACGGACGGATGGATAACGGTATACCATAATATGTCCCTTCTTTGACGGGCGTATAAAAATGGGTGAATTCTTGCAAAATTTTCATCAGTCTACCTGCTACTCTTTCTTTTTTTCCTGCTACTTGAAATACAGACTGTACTACAGATATCAATCCTGTTATTTCAGAAAAAAATGATCCTGCAAAAGTTATGTCAGTTTTTGGTATAATTTTACAAAAACTTGATGTAACTTTTTCATATCTAGGAGACACTATGCCTTAAAAATTTTCTAGATACATATACATTTGCATTTGTCTGCAGTCATAAAGAAATTAGGGGTGAAATTGAGGCCATACAGGGATACTAGATTTTGAGCTGGGCTACCTAACTTTTGGGTGAAATTTAATTGAACATGTAGAAAATATTACATAAAAATATGGTCTGGGCTACCAGCTTGTATTTCCTTGTTTTTACCCCTGTCATATTTGTAGAAACTAAGAAAGGTAATGATGCATCTTAAATGGCCGGGTTTTTGTAAGCTTAAGCTACAACAGTGAGCCATTAATAGCAGAATCCCTCTAAATGGCCACCATGATAGAAACATGAGGATGGTGACAGTCAAGACAATAAAACCCCAAAAGCATCTCAATTTCATACTCCTACAACACAAAAGGTTGGAATTCTGTTCCTCCATACCCCTACCTCTTACTTCTAAGCGCCATGTTGCATACCACTCGTTCCCACATTTTTTTAAATCAGCAGAATTATTGGAAAATATTTACCATTTAAAACATTTTGTACATGAACAGTTTCTTTCCTACAACACGGAAGAATGTGAATAAACTGAAGAAAAACAAATGACCTACCTGATGTCAGTGATGAGAAAATCCAGCAATCCTGGAATTCCTTTGTAAAAGCAGTTTAAATTAACTTCACATTCGGTTTTTAGCTTTTTGAATGTGTAATTCCGTTGATAAAATTACAGATTTTAAAATTTGCCCAACATTGCAACAAACATATTAAATTAACCAACGAATTGCCTTTACCAACTTGCAGTTTGTTTTGTCAAAAATATATTGTATTCCATAAAAATTAGTGATTTAATTCAAAATGACTGGTCACTTTGATAACTGACTTCATTACAAATATTTTCTTGGTATTTAACAAAAAATGGATTTGTATTGCTTGATTTCCGGTAGGTTAAACTTCTTTTAGACTCAAAATATTTGTTTAGCTAATTCACATTTGCGATGGCTTTCAACATGTCAGATGCTAGAGGTTAGGATGGGACCAAGTCAGAAAATAGCTTGCCGGACAACCTCCAGCACTGCTGAAGTACTCGATTTCAAAGGGTCGACAGTAACTGCAGTAATGTCGGCGTGTTTTAGACATTGCCAAATAGAAAGTGAACGCGTAGCGTGTATCACAATGATATGCATTAATACCTTGCAAGAAAAATATGTTTAAACATACATCTTACTCATGAAAAAAGCATACCTTTCACCTCTTACACTAATGCAAATTAGAAAGCAGCCGCCAATTCGAACATGCGGAAGTGATTAATGTTGTACGTTTCGTAACCTGGTCGTTTCGTACCAAATCGATTCGTACCTTAATTGAGACGTTTCGTACCTGGGTTAAATTTAATAGTGAGATGTTTCGTACCTGGGCAAACTCTTCACGACATAAGGCAAGATTGTGACGACATGGTCATGTTTATTAGATATATTGAACCATTTAATCAGCATTTTAAGCAAATTTGAACATATATGTTTGGTATAGAATGTATTAAACAATCAACTGATACCAATACCCGAAGTAATTAGCAATCAAGACACGCTCCAATAAACAAATTTACTGTATATTCATAAGACTGAACATTTATAATATTACTTCAATATTGAGATCATCTTTAAGCGAATTAAAAAAATATCAAATGAAAAATATAGCCGTGTCTACACCTCGAAAACTTGAGTACAGATAAGCCAGTACAAGGTGAAAACTTTTAAAGGGTAAATGCACCTAGATATATGAAATCTTAACGCATTTTATGTTTCAGACAACATCGGAGGTGAATATCTTTCAGATTTTTCACGACTTTGTTTATTTTGTCCACTTTTGTAACTTCGAAAAAAAAAAAAAAAAAAAACTGAATTGCAACAATACACAAATAATATCTATTGTCTGAAACATAAAATGCCTTTTGCTTTAATATATCAGCTAACCTTTAAAAGTTTTCAAACTGCACTGGCTACGGTAATATTTTTCAAATTATTTAGATGAATCTTAAAGGTAAGAGATGATTTGACAGAAATTAACTGTGAAGGAGCGAACATTAACGTAGTAATCTATAAAGACCCTCTAAAAATAATAATGCTGTATGTTTAACAATAGGTATTAAACGTCTCTGTGTGATATAACCCAGGTAAATGAGTTCCAGGTCAGTTCTTCGCCCCTATAAAGAATTCTTTCTTCCTTATTTTAGAGGCGAAAAGGGATGGACGTACTTCGTGTTTAGCCAGACATTTATTGGTTTTCGGTTATCGTGATAACCGTGTCAGCAAGTTAAAAACTATTGATGTTGTCTCCCACTTCCCTCAAAATGTCGATAATTACCTGCTTGTAAAGATCCAAGTTCTAAGTGTTTTATTTTACCAATCATGATGTCAAAACAATATTTATGATTAAACGCTGAGTTTTCTATATCACATTTTTGTTACTTTTCTATTATAATCTTTCGAACAAGAATTGGCATGTTTGCCAAAGTAAGAAAAATTACAATTAGTACCTTTAAGTTGAATAACTCATGAAATTAAATGAAAAGTAGATGAAATTGAATTGAAAACATTAGTTTGAATGTAGAAGTATAGCCTTACGGTATAAAAACATCCAAGTTAAAGCAAAATTTTGAAAATGGACTTTCAGGTATTAGACATTCGTCTATTTTTCTGATGTTATGTTTGCCATGCAACTTCAAATAAATGCTTGATCGAAATCGATGATTGTTTTACCTTTATTCTGAAAATTGATCTGTTCTTATACCGTTCTCAACTGAAAAGAAAAAAAAATGTATTTTTCATTTATCACATTTCATTTTTATACGGTAGGTTTCTAAATTTTTGAAATTTTCAAGAAACGACATATTTCAGGTCTATAGAATTTATTTAAGTCTTTGTCATAAGTGTAATATATAAACTCAAATAAAAGATAGTTGAATAATTCTACTATTACATATTTATTTTGGGTTATGTCTCAAAATTCAAAATCAGTTGAATTTCGTAATCAATTGCTGGTTGTAATTCGCAGTTTCAAAATGATCTAAGATAGGTCGTTAATAGAACGAAATGACAATGTTTAAATGAACATTCATAAACTTTTAACAAAATAAGCTTGGCACTGAAAATTAATTTTATAGATTCAAATTCATATATAATAAATTTATGTATCAAGACAATTTGCAGATCATTTTAATTTATAAATAGCGCTGATAGTTCAAATATTTCTGAGGGTATTTACCAGAAAAGTGGTAGGCATTTTCTGTCCTGAAGTATATCTATCAATATTTGTAGTGTGAAATTCAACACTGTCTTTATAAAACCCCTAAGGCTTTGTTCTTTGTATTGCAGGCGGTAGAACCTCGATTTTCGCTTCATATTTCAATATTTTGGAAATGATTTATTCTTGCATGTAATAATTTTTTTACGAAGACCTTTCTATTTATTTGGCTCTATTTCTTCTGATAAAAGGTAACTCATTGAGACACGTATGTGTCATACTGAAATTGGTAATATTTGATGAATGAGAAAGTACACAATCGTATATTAAAGTACCGCTGGAATCAATGGACTAAGGTGAGTCCTCTAAAACTTTATTCTAATCCAAAATAGTGTCGAACATCTTAATTCAACGTACGCAACTGTTTACGTTCTAGTTTGTAAATCTGAACATTCGAAAAACTTCATACAAACGCCTTAAACAAATACAAATGTATTTATGTAGTTAACAACATTGATATTTTTTCATCTCCAGAACATAATTATAATGATAAATTAATGGACATTTTTCTCAGCACATTAACAATGAAACTTATATCTTTAATGGTAAGCTTACATTTAGGAAGATCATTGGCCGACTATTATTGAAATCGCTTTTCACCAGTGACTGCCTTCAAGCCTCTTGATAATTTATCTGACATTGTGTTATACCGCTGGTTTTGGCTTCCTATTTCGATATTGTTTTTACAACTTATAATTTCTAATAGTTAACTTCCTTAAAAGTATGTGGTCCTAATGTTGCTAATAAGACGTTTCACCTTAAAGCACAAGTACAGCATATCGAAATTTGCAATATCTAAGTAATTGATGTTTTCGTATTTTGTGATAATGAAAATAATAATAAAAAAAACCTAGCAAATAATATGCAAATATATAGAAACATTTTTTTTCATTTCAGAAACCAAAAAATATTCATTCTGCACAAAGGAATCGTGCTTCCCATGACAATTAGATTTTCTTTTGTTGCACTTTTAACTCACCATATTATGTTTCACAAGTGCAATATTTTATGGCGGTACGACGTATCCTCTGGAAGTTTTGAATTTATAAAAGGATAAACTTCGAAAACTTTTGTTGGTTGTGAGTAAACCGTGAAAAATAATTTAAAAGTCAACAGTCATATAGCCACTATCCAGGTGCCTGGTCAAAGCCAACATTTAGGTATATCCCGAAGACCCAATTGCACTAATTATCTTGTATAATTCAATAAAAGGAGGACTTAGAAATTTGAAAAAAAATTACATTACATAACAAAATATTATTTGTTTCTCTTTGGTTTCAAACCTTAATTTATACTGTAGAATTATCAGAAAATTTTGTGTTCTAACAAACTGATTAGTAAATAAAAGGTAGAGAGGTACCTTAGGCTCACCTTTAAAGTAATAAGTTGAGAGTTTGTGAGCGGTGAACCGTCTTTAATAATAGACTACAAGGCCAACACTCGAAACATGAGGTGGGTCATGGAAATTTGATCTTCAACATAGAAAACCCATCTACAATTGGTAACTATTCATAATGAATTGGTAAGAACTAATTCACACATTGATACGTATCATAGTTTTTAACAATCTCATTCTTGAATTGACCAAAACGGATAAAAAACATTTAGAATGATAAAATCGAGAAAAACCGAAATTGTATTTTTTCCCATCTCTGTCAGAAATCAATGAACACCTATTTTTACACAATTGTGCCATGACATTAATGAATAAATCATAAGATTTATCAATTGAAAGATCACAGTTGCAATTGAAATTAGTATTTTCCAAAATTTTGCACATTTCAAATGGGGTAGGGTAGCAATTTTCTTTTAAAATGAAACAAACCTGATACAATTCAAATTACATAATAGCTTTTAGATAGAATTTTATGTAAGCAATAAATAAAATTAAGATAACTTACGTTTTCACTATTAAAACTAAAATACAAAAAATTGTACAAAAAAAAAAAAACCGTTTTTTGTTGTATACTCTGCAGTAAATACCTAAATTGTGAAAGCAGACATATTTAAGTTGCTAAAAATCATGGTCCCATGAATTCCACAAGCGGGTCAGTGTTTCCCTATGTGATCCAGGGATTAAATGAATTTATTTTTGAAAAGAGCAATTTTCGGAATCTTAGATTTTCTTCCATTTCACCTGAAATTGGCAATGTTTTTTCAAACACCAAATTTCAAACAAGCTTTTATACGTCTAAAACATTTATATTTCATATTAGCTTTCTAATGAACCAAAATGATGAATAATTGAATCTATTAAAGTCTATTTAGGCAAGGAATAGTACCCCCATACCCCGCTTAAATTTGCCTCAATTATAAATGCCTAGAATATAAGTTTTACAATGTCGGTATGTGTGAATTAGCATTTGTTTGATACTGAGACTTGTTTCCTAGGGTTAGCGGTCATAATTGAAATTTTTCTTAGAAAATTCTTACATGGAAATTATATTTTTCTAGGTTACAATGATGTAGAAAAGCAAATTATTCATCGACCGATACCAGATTCGAGACGTGTAATGACTCGTAATTTAAGTCGATTTTATGCGACTTTTTATGGAAAATTTCGAAAACTCCCTTTTTAGCCATTTATGATAAATTCTTATTATGAAATTCCACTAAGTCGAAAGAAGCCAAAGAGTATTATGATAGTATTAAACAAACAGAAGAGACCAGATAAGTCTCTTTTTGATCTTTCCGTGGGATAAGGAAAATAATTGTTATTTAGCTCAAACACCGAACGAAAAAAAAAGTTGCAATAAACAAAAACAAAAATGAAAAGCGATTCAAACAGACAAAAATAAAAAACAGTAAAAATAACCAAGCAAATCGGTACAATAACTGTTATTTATTTTTTTTGTCACCTTTCATTTAAAACATTTTGTCGCAATTAGTTATCAATAATAGTGGAAGAGTAATCAAGGGAACCAAGGTTATAGCTGTAATCAAAAGAATGTAATCCAGGGACAAAGATCAGACATGGAAAACAGACATTCACAACAAAGAACATAAAGTAACTAAAATCATACATACAAAGTAACAAAAGTAAATGAGCAACTCGGACTCCACTAAAAACTGGGAGCATGGAGAGTGGATTTAGGAATTTCGAAACTAAATTCCTCGCTAAAGAAACTCTAAATATACAATTCATATGCATTGCATTAGTGACGTATAAAAAGAATACATATTTTATTCTATTTTCCTGATGCCCCCTTCTGTGTTAGTTCTTGTAGTTGACTGTTTCTGTTACTTTTAATAGCATTTGTTTACACTTTTGTTTTTGTTTTCATATGAAATCACTGTTGTCTGTTTTTATTAGGTTCTTGTCAATCTTCGGTTTTGACCTCTGCTCTTAATCTTTTAAAGACGTCTGTCGTACAAATAAATGTCTGTTTTTTTTGTCTGTGTTTTTTATTTTATTTTAACGACTGTTTGCCTTGTTTTTGCTTTTCATGTCTGTTTTTGGTTATTGCGTCTGTTTTTAATATTTTGACGTCTGTTTTCGTTTTTGATGTTTGTTTTTGGTGGTAACGACGGCTTTTTATAGTATATTTTGCTCGAACGGCAGCCCATACTGCAGCCCAAAGCACTAATAACAACAAATGCACTGTGTTAAACTCTGGCTTATTTTATTGACTCTACAAATTAGGTTTAGCATGAGAGTGTTTTTCATTTTACTACACAGTTATAATTTGGATCATAACGTTTCTCCAGTCTTCACATGATAATTTTGACAATATATTTTGTAATGTGCGGAATTATAGACATCACTGAATCATTATATAGTGTGTATTTGTGTACACTGAATACATTATATAATCACGTTTATCGTACAGTGCATACATAAGTTACCGTCGTGTCCTTTTATCTTGTTACACGCACCAGATAAACACAGTATCATGTAAGTTTTCCTTTTTTATATGTTCGTATACAATAATTTTAATATTGTGACACAAGTGTTACGAAAGAAAGTAATTGATATTTTGCATCTTGTTTTCTTTTATATAAAATGATATATTTTCAAAGTCGAATAACCACTGAGAGTGTTATTGACATGTTTATTCTGAACTTGAACCATTCCCTGTAATAAATAAAGATTAGATTAAACGTGCACACACGTAACTGGAAAAGAGACAAATACATATTATTATAACTATATATCCTTTTGCAAAGGATACAACTTAATACCATAAAATTAAAACCAAACCAAACAAACACACAAGCTAACGCACATAAAACAAACTGCATACGAAACCTTCATAATATGCATTGATATGATTATGCTTTTTTATTTTTAGTGGAAATTAACTGTTAGAAAACATACACTATGGCAACAACCGATAAAGAAACAGAACTAAGTGCAGGTTTTACTAACTTATTTACGCATAACGCCACAAAATTACTTATTTTTAAACAACCATCCAGAAATACGCATTTAAGTAAAGGAGATTACATAGAAATGTAAAACAAAAAAATATGATGATTCTATATTTATTTGTTTGAATAAATTATAAACTTATTGAAATAATTTTCAAATATCATCAAAAACCTCCGTGCATACAATCTTTCAATAGAAGCAAATTAATTTAATTTGGCGTTTTGATTATTTATTTATTATGTAATGATCACACTCAATATCAAAATACGGAAACAGAGCTCTACGTTAATTACGTCTCATTTGTATGCACACTTCGTATTATAGCAATTAATTAAAAACTACGTATTCATCCATTATTATAGAGTTTGATTTTACCGATGATTTCAAAGTTACTCCAGAAATGAAGAAAGATTTTGACCGTTACGGCTATATTCTGTTAAGGTATATATACTAAAACACATTGTAATACATTTGTGAAGAAATACACCGAAGTGAATCTAATCGTTTGGTTGATTGATAAACCATTGCCATCCCCGCTTCAGTACACAGTTATTTGTAGTGATTTTTAGTGTAGAGTTATCAAATTATGAACTTATCAAGGACGAAGATTTTTTAGTTATTAACTGAGTACAATTACACCAGTTCTCGGCAAAGGATTAAAAAAATTGCATGATTTAGCTAAACGCGCAAATCAAGTCTCTATTCAAATTAAATAAATGTAAAGTTGGGATTATCAATCTGCTGCAAGTAAAACTTTTTCTTGACGAAAGATAAGCAAACATATTGTTGTAAACATTTTTTTCACAGAAATTTGCTGGATAAAGATGAAATTGCAAAAGTGAAAAAAGTCTTTGAAGCAAAAGAATGTAAAGAAATTATGGAAAACAATCAAATGAAGGTAAGGTTGCTTTAAAAGATGGTTCTCCAGTTCCTGATCAAAAGATGAAACAAAAAGAGTAAATTTATTGAATTCTACTTCCTGTATTGTTGTTTTATTTGTATTTTTGAAAATGCATTTTGCGTCTTACTATCGTTCCATTTATAATACAATGTAATTGTCTAAATTTGTGCAGGTGGATGACGGATTAGAGCGACAAGCAAAGTTGACTGTTTGGTCACATCCTGGCGATGATGTCACAGGTATGGTAAGCAGGTCCGACAAAGTAGCAGGAACGTGTCAAGAGGTTAGTAGTTATTTGGTGAAACGAAATGCATTAAAAAATCTATTATAAACACGCAATTTGGCGATTTCTTTATTTTGTATTTCATCATCGTCATCATAATAATTAAACCAATTTAGTTTTTGTCAGAAACGAAAATCGTAACTATTAGCTATCTGGATTTTAGGGTTATTTGTTAAAAAAGCCCCTATGATGCATACTGTCTAGAAGATTTACATGGTAATACTACTACTACTAATAATATAAAAAGCAAAAAAAGTCCAAACAAAAAACAAAGGAAACACAATACAAACAAATAATAATTAAAAAGAAATAAAAAAACAAGATAATAGGAAGATGAAAATAAAAAAAAATATCGCAAGAATGAGAAACGAACAATTACAGTTTTACAATTAACTTTGAAGTGTCTGTTTGGCACCAGATTACTTTTTTCACTATTATACTGTGTTGTTTTTATAACATGAAAACAATCTTACGTAAAATAATATCTTCCACAAAGACGTAAAAAATCTTATATCTTGTACTAGCTTTTAGGAGATGAGATATACCATTACCACGGGAAATTGGTTACCAAGGAAGCTAACACCGGTGGTGCATTTCTCTGGCATCAAGATTATGGGTAAAGAAGTTATGAATGTTTAACATCGTACTTATGTTTTTTTTTATGAAAGTTGTATCGAATGAAACACTGTAGAATTAGAAGACTACAAATTTCAAAATACCTAAAACACTGTGGCTTCATTCCTTGTATTATGCATGGTAGAACCTCTCGTCGATGAATTAGGCTCCGTATTTTGAAAATTGGTTTTGCGTACTTCTTACATACAGTAAATTTATAGATTAAGATATCTCTTTATATTTGATTCTAATGCTGCTGATGAGAGTTTATCCTTGAAACATATGTACAGCATATCAAAATTTGCAAAATGTGTTGGTTTTTTTGTATATATATATTAACCAACTTTTCCCGGTACCAGTTGACTTTATAGTGTTTTTTTTGTATTGCAAAATACCAGAAATAGTCAACCGTTAGGATTGAGGTGCACTGTTTCGTACACAAAATTGAACTGCTCTAATTTTGTAAAACTTAAAAATAAAAGGTGAAACTTGGTGGAAATATTGATTGTAGGTGGTAAAACATTCATACATAATTCGATGCAATACTTGTGAAGGTAATAAGGTGAGAAATGCATGCTTTAAGCTATCAGAAAAAAATCAGGTCCTTGCCGGATTGGGTTCTCCATAATTCCATAATTTAAAGCTTTGAAAAGATGTACCTTTTACAAGACATAATTGTTGTATTTTCTTGTCATAGTGTCTCAATATCGCTTTATTTCCACAAATTGTCTTTGCAGTGACCTATATATATATTTCCGTCGGAAATGATTGACCAAATCAATTCCAATGCGTTTATTTCAACATCCGGGTTTTTGCCTCTATATTGCCACTTGTTATACGGACTTCGTTATACTTCTTAACTTCGATATTTCTAAAATTACCCTTATTGATCATGCAAATGAGTTTAATGCCGAGTACACAAGCCTGGTAAAATGTAGAAAGTATGATTTTTCACATGAAAAAAGTCCTATATTGATACGTGAAAAAGCAAACAAAATGGTAGCTATATTTGTTCTGTATAAAACTGGAAAGATCATGGTTTATCTTACTGGCAACACAAGGTAAAAAATCATTTATTCATTGGAACAATGAGATTAACTCGTTATAGTGTACTCCTTGTCGACATTAGCATGGATGCAGCTCTGAAGGTTTATTAGAAAACGTTAACACACCCCATTCAATTGGTAAATGCATCGAAGTAGTTAATTGTTTATTAGTTTTTTAACATCGTTAGTGGTTGCTTTTCTCTCGATAAATTGTACCATTGACATTGCTATATGAACTTATGATACCATAACCGGCTTAGCATGACTTCATTTGTGAATATTATTTCAGATATTGGTACAAAAACGGATGTCTGTCTCCTGATATGATGACTGTCTTTATAGCAATAGATGAATGTACAAAGAAGAATGGTTGTTTACAAGTAAGATTTAAATATTTGATTGATTGATTCACCGAAATAGTAGATAACTGTAGTTGACGTGTCAATCGTAGATTTGAGTCTACCGGTAACAGGTAATTAACATCAAATTGACGGCGTAGATCTTCAGATACAGCACAATAAAACATTTATTCAATTGCAATCGTTGAACATATTTTTTTGAAAGTCTGGAAATAACGACTTCCTCAGCATACAAATTTGAGGATATCAATCATGCATGGTAATTTGGCTTAAAGGCACTACAAATGTACATGTATAATAAGACTGGCGAATGTATAATTCTCAGGATCTGTACAAAACAGAAAGTTCCATGTGTCCAGTATTATTTTCCAAAAAGCATACATTTTGTTCTCTATTAAGCTTTTGTTCTTAATTTCAATCACTCAAAAAAACCAATGGGTTTATCTAATTCTGACATGGGTAAAATTGATCACCATGGTGATACTTTCATTAAGATATGTTGATCGATGTTTAAATTAACTTTGTCCTTGAAGAGCCAAAAAATGACTATGAGAAAATTTATTTTATAATCTGAAAAGCTGGTGGACGACTAGAATTTCACGGAAACACATCAGACTCAAATAGGCATTAATAACTTGGTCCACGTCTTTGAACGAAACATGACTGAATTTATGTCTTTTATAGACTCCGATAATTTTTGTTTTCTCTGATATTTCTATATCTTGCCATATCTGCCCTCGTTGATTGGTTTTGTTTGTTTCCTTTTCAGCTTTTGCCATTGTTCTTCAAACTTTTACTTGATTGTACATTTAATCTATGAATTTATATTCAAAGATTATAGAATCTTCACATAAATGTGGACGACTGGACCATGAAATGATCTATGGCCAAACTGCTGTTTCAGACACAGAAAGGATAGAAAAAATTAAAGAAAGGTTCCCTATGAAATACTGTATAATGCAACCAGGTTATTGTATTTAAATATCACAAGAAACTTATTTTGACTAATCGGTCCATATTTTATTTCAGTAGTAATGTTTTAATATAAACGTAACAATGAACATATCCGTCATTATATATATTTTCAAGACATAAAAATGACTAATTAATTGTTTTACAGAAGACTAATCGATTTTCTTTCGATAATATATTTGACAGTAAGTTAATCAAATTAAGGTTTATCAATGAAATTTAAATGAAATTTATATTTACTTCAAGGTGACGCTTTATTTTTTCATTGCAATGTACTACATACAAGTGGCCACAACAACAGTCCTAACAGACGCTGGGCTTTCCTGACAGCGTTTAACACCAAAACAAACAATCCGATCTATGAACATCATCATCCACTATACACTCCACTCAAAAAGGTAAAACTTCGACATCGACATATCCAATAAACAATGTACCTCACAGTTGATTGAACTTACTGTAAACGTATCATATTATGTTTATTTTCGGGGATTTTATCAAATAAACATATTCGTGGGTATCAATTTTCGCATTGACGAAAAATGATTAGTGTTATACAGCGATACAAATCAATTTTGCAGGTACTATTTTTCGTGATTTTCTTTCTACGGAAAAATAACGAAAATCAGTACGTTAACAGTAGTATAAAAGGAGAACTTATAGCCCAAATCATATAACGAGAATGTGGATGGTGAATATGTTATAGAAATACACAACTCCAGCGGGATAAAAATGTCAGCTCAAGGCCACCCATCGGTCTTCAATGAACGACGAGGGAACCCACAAGGTAGGCTACAGCTGGCCCCAAAACATCATTATACACTGGTACAGCGAAACAGTTGCCCCTATATACTCAAGTAATATAAAAATAAACTGAAGATAAAAACAAAACAAGACATACAGAGGCCAGAAATTCCTCACTTGGGACAGGCGCGAAAATGCGGCGTACATTTGTGTAGCCTGGAAAGTTGTAAATGTCAATATGCAATTGTAGCCCAGTCTTTCCTTTATATTAATGCTACAGCTTGAGTAGTTGACTGCTACCGCCACCGAAAAAGCCACAGATAGAACACGATATTCATAATAACAAAAATATCAATAATGTAAATATTGCAAAGTTTGTTATGCTGTACACGTGTATCTCTCATCAACAACATTATAACCAAATTCTTAGGAAGTTAAATATTAAGAAATATCGTTTACAGGAAGTTCCCAGAACTAAGAATATCAAAAACAAATCCAAGTCTAACAATGATTAGTTTTACAAGATTATGTCAATTATTGTAGCCATATATTGAATACAAAGAATTATCCCTTTTTTATGGGTTTCGAAATTTGCGCTCCGGTATATGTTGGTAAATATATTAGAATATAAAGTTTATGGTCAGACTAGTATGACTTCTGGATAGACTCTGGTACCTATGGGCCACCACCACTGGTATCATCCCAGTGGCTTCAAAATACTGTGAAAATTTTCTTTTTCGTTGGTACCAATTTTCGTGGTTTAGGGAAAAATCATCAGTACGTTGACTCTTGAATTCGTGGCTATGGAAACTCTATCATACACTCTGATAGAAAATATCCTTTTCGTTGGAAACCAAATATCGGGGTGTACCAAACCACGACAGCCACCAATATTGGTACAAACAATAATACTTTCAGAATACAAAACATCAATCATATCGAACGATGTTGATGGAAAAGGCGGGCTTTGTTCGATTGTGAAAAGATAGGTTACTTATATAACTGTCAGCGACTACATAAATCAACTGTTGTCACCTTATTACAGAAAAGTACAAAACTCATGGTAAGATGGCAATCAATACATTTTTTTCTTTAGGTTCCTAATTCAGCTATTAAAGAGTGTACAACATATACAATAGAAAAGGAGCAAATGGCTTTCCTCCATCCAAGTAATGCAAAAACCGTTCGACCAACTTTAACAAAAGAACAGCTGGAATCTTGACGTATTACTGTTCTATTATTTTTTTTAAATTTATGTACATGTATAAACATATTGGAATATATTATTCTGTTCAATTTTGATGAAGGTGGTAATGACAATTTTATTTGTTCTGAATCATATTTTCATTGTACATAGATTTAGACCGTGTAATGATGTTTAATAAACTGATGAAAAGCTGTTTTATTATTATAAAACTAGAAATGATCTAAACGGAAGAGTGTACTACTGATATTATTCAAATATAGACAGCATGTAGGAAAAACAATGCGAAAGAAGATATTCTCATTATCAAATTAGATGCATGAAATGTTTTTCAATTACTTTATAAAACACACACACACACACACACACACACACACACATATATATATATATATAGAAGGATTTGAAACGATGTTAGAACTGTCAAATTTTTTTTGTCGTTCGGTCCTCGCACTGGTACCGCTATGGCATATGTGCCAACACCGCCAGCAAACGTCCAGCGCGCTAGACCACTCGGCCAGTTAGGCTAAATACAATTGTAGCTTTTACTGGCCGGGTCATTCCTCCTCGTAGGATTAATCTAGGGCTGTAATTTAGTACAGATGGTAGTACTGGAAAGTTCATCTAGGTCATTTTTTCAAGAACGATAAATCTTTCAAACTTCAATCTATATAATTTTTAATATTCTAAGTGCAACAATCGAATAAAAAAAAACTAAGAATGGCTATGCGGTCCATCTGTAACCGTGTCTGAATAAGATATAAAGTGAATTTTGTGAGATTTGACATGCAATGATCACCTCTTTATTGGTCATTTAAAAATATTACATAATACAATTAGACAATTGAGTATCGGTGACCTAAGAATCATACGGTGGGTTTTATACGTAAAAATCATATATTTACATATTTAATACGTTGTTAAGAATGCTTTAGAGTATTGAACTGCTCTACTTGTATTTGTTTTACATACGTTTCCTCTTTATAGAGGGAATTAAGTTTACTCTATCTTTTAATAAGCAATGACTCTTTTATTTAACGAACTTACTTTATTATAACTTCCAATGCAAATAAGTCGCACTAGAAGGCTATGGGAAATTATTGTCTATTCCTTAAATAGTATGCCCGAAACTTTCTTTGAATAAAAACAAAAATACGTTATATATTTTTCCTGCCTTGTCTTTGCTTCAAACTTAAGCAGCATACACGCATCCCACTACAATATGAACTATTTATCCTTCTTATGTAACGAGAAAGGCTGAGTATTTTCTATGTATTCCGCAGTGTGTAGACCGATCTGGAGCTTTCCCAGACATATGAATAACCTAATTCTAATTTCGCGTATTTTCAAGGGAGAAAGATACTTATGATATTGTCCAAGTAGAAGCTAGGCAATTCCTATGATATGGATACCATATAGTAAAATTTATACCACGGCATTTTTTGTTCCAGTGTAAGGTTTATATCATATGCATGTCAAATTTTACAAAGATTTTATAAAATTGACAATGGATGTCTAAGAAAATGATTTTAAATTCCCTAAGAAAGCGAGCAAAATTTGCTCAAAGTAGAAGAGTTATCTCCCCTTTTCAATGAATTTCAATATTTTTTATGTAATTTATGTCTGTTAAACCGTTGCAGTTAATCAAAAACCAACATTAAACTTTGAGAAAGGATGCGTTTACGATATGAAATGGATGAAATTTGTTAGCAAAAAAATATTTGTCATGTGCCACCCACTGCCTGCATTGACACCCTGTTAATGCCTAAAATTCATTAATCAAATTATACAATGGCTCTGCATTTCATTCGTAATCATGTTTGTAGTTGAAATGTGAAACTAATATATACTAATCGCACATGGAATGAGATAGGCGATAGTCGACAAACATCCCTATCTAACAGTGCAAATCCTTACCTTGATAAACACCTGGTAAGTTCACTTATTGACATTATATGTTGTATTTACCCCGGTAAAAGTTTATTTTTGAAATGTATAAAGAACTGAAAACAGTGTCAATTAGGCATTCTGTAAATCTTACATTATGCAAGACTTTTTTTATGTTTTAATTGAGAGGAGAGTAAATGTGATTCTAGACTTGGAACGAAGGAAAATCAGGTCGAGAAAAAAAAAGAAACTAGAGAAGGGTTCATGTATATCGACTGTTCAAAAGAAATAACATTCTTCAGAAGGAACATAAGTATCATGAACAAATAGTAAAAACAAAATGGCCAAATAAATATAATTTACATATTTTTAACCGTATAAACAAACTGGGAAGTTAGTTGCATCGATGGACGAGAATCATCTCGGTTTCCAAACAGCACTTCGTGTCACATTCAAATCCTTTCATACATGGCAGTATGGGGTTAAGGATGATCATAATTAAAGTGTCTATTAATACAGATCAAGGTGAATAGATCTAATAAACTACACGTTCTCATTTTTTATTCAGCCTGTATTAGATTTTCCTTTTTTCCCCGATTGTCAACCGTTTCATTTAACATTCTGGACATGTGATGACTTAGTTGTTTGTCATAGTATTTGTCTTTTTGTTTGTATGCGTTGCCTACTCTAACTTACAGATATCTAAGTGTTAATTACAACTTCAAAAGTATAGGAAATATTTCAAGTCAATATAACAATAATGTAAATGTGATGAATTTCTACGACAACAATCTTAGAGGGATAAGGAGTCATGGCTATTGCTGCTTCATATCACCTAAGATGCATGATGTCTCGGTAGATTGTCTTCTTGCCTTCATACAAAAACCTCCGTTACTTTACATCGAACCAAATTCTACTCCACACCTCTCACTCTCTTTACCAAACGAGTCTTTAAACTCCATTTTCTGAGCCTACCTCATCTTATACAGACTTGTGGCTACCAGTTTGAATATTTATTACCACAGACTCTTTTTAAGTCGCTAATATTGTTCGCGACTTCTTGCACTCGTAATGTCAGTACTTCATACTCGCATATGATTTGCATAAATATATAGTTACACGCCACGTAATACTGCAGATCTTCTTCGTCTTTACCGCCATAGTGTCATAGTTGTAGCTTCATACTAGATAAAAATGTACCTCTTAAGTATCATACACGTGTATTCCACGCGTGTTTCTTGCTTGTATGAGAAGGTGAGATTTACATGAAATGATCGAATAGTATTGGACATTACCTTGTTTCCGATTCAGTCACTATTTAGTCTTGCAACGCCCCCGATATCTATGAATATTCATTGCCAGTTATTTAATCCGGTTCCTAATCTGGTATACCCTGTCAATATAATACGTCCCTTTTTTAAAAAGTATTATACACATGTCTATGTGTGTGCGTTTGTTTTTGCTTGTATGAGTATGTACAGTTTACATTAAATAAAAAAATGCTAGTTTTATATATTGTTAATATCGATATGCTGTGCACGTGTTCTATCAGCAGTATTAAAATTAAATATATAGGAAGATCATAATTGTATACAAGAAGTACTCAAAACAAAAACTATCCAAAAAGGAAGCCTAATCCATCACCGAGAGGTTCTACCATATGCAATGCAAGGAATGAAGTCTTAGTGTTTTACGTATTTTTAAATTAGGAATACTGTAAGATTTCATAATAGAATAGATAATATATGATATAATTCGGGGTCAGACGAGTGTGATTACCGGGTTGGTGAATACCTTCGTGGAACTCAGGTCTCGACCCAGTGCTTCTTAAATACAAAAATACCAGTTTTTTATATTGAAAATTTCGATATGCTAATCACTTGTTTCCAAGATGAATTGATCGGTTAGCATTGAATTGACGACTATTACCCAGTTTCCGATTCAAACACAGAGGCTCGTTATAATTGATTATATATAGGTCATATATATTAACATGACCCCGATATCTATATATATATAGCCATTTCCAGTTGTTTTAATCTGGTTCCAAAACATTCGGGTCATCACGAATACGAAAGAATACGAAATCATATCAAGGAAAACAAGAATTTAGAGGAAGTCATCCAGTTTTAGAGCATATCGCATTTCGTATGTTGAAAGTAAGCCAAAATCAGTGACAGAGAATATTTGACGATTATCTACTTTGGAGACTTCAGTCTTTGATTTTTTGTTAAAGGTAAAGATGAAGAAAAATATTTCCGCTTTGTATATGTCGTATTATCGTTAAACAATTAGTTTCGGGTATTTTAAACATCGCATTTACTCAAAACAACTGTAGATCAGGACACTACAAAAGCTGTAAAGTCAGCCTTATTGATTCACTCTTAGAGATCGATGGAAACTATACGACAAACGCGATGATTTCTCATTGTGTATTGTCAACTTTCTTTTCATCTCTTCACCACCTGCGAATGATAGTTCTATACCACTCATACGCTAAGCTAGAGTTTGCCATAACTACGTCGTCTTTTTAAACCGTGTTTACTTCTTACAGTTAGGCTTCTGGAATAGTCTCAGGGTACACTATACAGTTACATTAAGGCGCACTGTTTCGCACACCAAGTTACCCCCAAATTTTGTAAAGCTTAAAATTAAAAGTTGAAATTTGGTGGATATATTATTTAAATGTAGTTAAGCATTTATACATAGACAGATGAATATATATAATGGTAAACAGGTGTAATTTAAATGAAAAATGGTACCCGGAACGTTTCAGTCCCTTGCCATATTAGGTTCTATCTCAGCATCAGATGGCTGATTTTCAAAATACCTCATTTCGCACGAACTTTTTGAACAAAAATTGCGAGAGAATGAATCGAAAAGGGTCTTATTTTTTTACCCTTTTCCCACCTACTCCATGCATACTTTCACCCTGTGGTAGTGTCTAAATGTCTGATATTTTATAAAACATAATATTTGGCTTTTAGTTTTGGAAGGGCACCCCTGATTTGTACTGTATATATGTATATATAATTTATTCTGATAAAACCGATGTAGTACAAAGATATGCAGAAAAACATATTATTACAAATTGCATTGAGTTGTACAGTTGCGGAGGGAAATACAATCATAGTTTTTTAGAGGACAGAGAGAATCCAGAGTGTCATTTATAATTCTAATGAATTTGCACAATTTTCTTAGTTTGGATTGCTGTTTTTGATTCATAACAGCACTAAATTTTAAAATATTACAGTTAGATAAGGTTTTTTTTTATCAATGTAAAGCTTTATATCGTTTCGAAAATTTGGACATTCCATCAGGTAGTGGTATTCATCACCAATGGCCTCTCTGCATACAGGGCATGTTCGTTGATTACGCTCTATATTTTGCCACCTGCCGCTTTCTATTGGTAGTTTGTGGTTCGTTGTCCTAAACTTCGAAAATGTAATAATATCTCTGACATTTATTATGTTAAAATATTGTTCGAAGTTATGTGAATTCTTGAATAACCGATAGTTAATAGTTTTTGGTGAGATGTTGACGTTTCCTGCCCATTTCTGCTTATACTGGTCCTCTAGTCTTTGTTTTGTTACGTGTTTTATATTAGTTGTATTTTGAAAAGTCCAAAGATACGATATCATTTTAGTTTGTATGTCTATGTATAACGGAAAACAACCCAATTCTCCATAAAGGACATCATTCTGGGTCGATGGTTTTAGGTGTAAGAGGATCTTATAAAATTTGAATTGTACTTTTCCCAAAATGTCAATATTTTCAAATCCCCATATTTCACACCCATATAGTAATATCGGTCTGACAAGTATATTGAATAGATCTATGTGGCACTTTATTGATAGATTATGCAGACGACTTTTCCTTAGAACTTCATACATAGCACAAGTTGCTTTGTCCTTGAGTTGCTGTTTGCATTGTTTAAAACTGCCAAATTCACTAAAGGTAATTCCTAAATAATCAAAGTTGTTTAATACTTCGATTTGACGGCCGTTGTAGTAGAAATTTGGATGATTTGTTCTACTAAAACTCAGTATTGTTTTTTCAGTATGTTACCATGGCTACTGGATTTTACAACAACAATAAATAATCATTAAATTACTTATAAATGACTTGAACCTCTGGACCTTTGAACCTTTGTTGTGTTTGTCTGTTTTCCTTGTCTAGTCTTAATTTCCACTCGAATCTTAGCTCCCTTGATTACTCTTACAGACAAAAGTCTTTTCACAGAGCACATTATTTACCACATTTTCTTTTTTTATATTGTTGTAGATTTACATTAAAAAAAAGAAGATGTCTTCGAAGGATTACAAGACACCACACGCAGGTAAATCAACAATTCTAAATACAATGATTTATGAATAAAAAATTATGTTATTTTGAATATTTTAGAACATTTCATATATTTTACTAATTACTGTTCCTGAGATAAAGTCTTTTATATATACCCCGAGTCTAATACTTGATTTTGATAAGCCTTTTGTTTGATTGACTTATAATCTCTTACAGAATATTGTCTCAGTAGAAACGGTTTAACTGTGACGCAGGAAATGAAAAACGATTTTGAGCACTATGGGTACATACTCGTCAGGTATGTAGAAATATGCAATAAAAGGCTATTGACTTAAAACATAATCACATACATCTTTATTACGAAGTTTAGCCTCACAAAGGAAAGCTACCTGATTATGACCCTCTAAATTACACATCAAAGGAATGGAAATAATTGTCTTATTACGTATATTGACTTAGAATTGTCCTTACTTTTTATATAAAATTTTCTATCATAGGGGATTATTGGATGAAGATGAAATTTCTAAAGTAAGGAAAGTATTCGAGAACACACGATCAGCTGATGTCTTGGAGTCAAACAAAATGAGAGTAAGTAAAGATTTGCTTCATAGAATATTTTTTTTACTATGAACAAAACACATGATTTTGGCTGTAAAATAAGCGTGAAGAAATGCTAAAATTATTATATATCATTTCAGTAATATATTGAAGTTAAAAACAAAACCATAAATAGTGGGAACAGATATTTTGCTAGTTCAAACAAATTTATTTGTAAAACAATAAAACATATAATTGTTACCCATTATATTGAACACTACTTGCAAAGAGTGGCTTTAACTGAAAATACGCATGAAGTTTCATCTGTACATTATCGCAACGTACCATTATATTGTTCGAATAAACGCATGCAGGTGTCTGATGGTCTTGGGCGCACAGCAAAACTAACCGTTTGGTCACATCCTGGGGATGATGTCACTGGTATGGTCAGCAAGTCTGAAAAAGTAGCAGGAACCTGTCAACAAGTAAGTTAATTGAAGACTAAAATTGAATATGAAATCATGCTTAAAGGTAAATGAAATTGCTTTTTTTAGTATAAATTAGTTATCTATTTTGCTTTTTATATTTGTTGCTATTTTTTTATTTATTTTTGTTTACTAATATCTGTTTCGTGTGAATAAATTTGTCTTTATCTATCATAATTCGAATCTTAATAATTTGCATGGAATACTGAATCTCAAGATTTTATCGTCATACATACAAACATATGTATTTACAGATGTTCCTTTATTTAGCTATTAGGTGACGAAGTGTACCATTACCATGGAAAGCTTATCAGCAAGGAAGCATTCACTGGTGGGTCACACTTGTGGCACCAGGATTATGGGTAACTATGTATTTTAACAAATGTAAAATAGATTTCCTGAAAATTTCCTTGAAATAGTCCCCCCCCCAAAAAAAAAGAAAAAGGAAAGTCCATATAACAAAAGGCAACATCAAAGCTAAAACCGGAAAGATTGATACAACTGCAGTTGATCTAACTTGTTATGGGCATTTCCGGAAGAAATGGTTGGTTCCACTATGTTTTACAGCCGCTAAACCTCCCGCTTTCGTTAAAATAGATTGAAAAGAAGCATATGGTGAAAGTAAGACTGTGTAATCAAATCATATCCTACAGCACTACTAATAAAAACAAAGACATTTAAACGCGAATTGCTCATAAAAGTTCTAATTTTAAAGAGCTTCTATGATTATTTTATTTTCAGATATTGGTACAAAAACGGATGTTTAACTCCAAACATGATGACTGTTTTTATTGCCCTTGATAAATGTACAAAAGAAAACGGATGTCTGCAGGTAATCGTATTAATTGATGTGCGATTATAATTTCAGGTTATAGATGTAGTTCTCGATAATCAATACAAATATTGGTTGGCGTCCGGGCTTCTTATTGTTTTTTGTCGATGTTATTTGTTACTGTTAAGCTTTGCGATGGGTTTTCCTTTCAAGTTCATGTCTAGAAATAGTTTTAGCTTTTAGCTTCAGATTATCGGTCTAGAGTGGATCTTCCTGTTTTTGCAGTTCAACATGTTTTATTATCTCCAAAAAGTTGATTATTACACATACTAGTACGTTAGAATGGCTTGTAAAACTGTCGAAACAAATCTTTTTAGGTCGAGTATCCATAAAGTAATAACACCCTTTTTCCGTCTCAAAATATAAATCAAATTTATTAGATACTGATATCATTTGATATATAATATTTTTTTCAAGTTATGACGAAAATGTGTTTTTTAAATGAAATACAGCTTTGTTATTCATTTGATACTTCTGTGAAAAACGTAGATCATTGAAAGTTCACACAAATGTGGAAGATTGTACCACGATCTGATCCATGGACAACAGGCGATTCCGGATGTAGACAGGATAGAAAAAATTGCCGAGCGATACCCTAAAAAATACTGTCTAATGAATCCAGGTAAAACAAAAACAAATACTTAGATTTTTATTTACGTCCAGAGAAAATAATATCAATGCTTTTTTGGATTTCACTGTCATTAAGAAAGTAAATGTTGATGCAATTTTAATTTATTTAGTTATCCAGTTATAGTCACATCAACTGTATATTAGAAGTGTCGCTCAACGCCTTAAACTTATTTTCGAAGCATTATCTGTTTCGTTTCAGGAGACGCCTTATTTTTTCACAGCAATATTATTCATACAAGTGGCCAAAACGATAGTCCAAACAGGCGATGGGCATTTCTGACAGCATTTAATACAAAGTCAAACAACCCAACGAAACAACATCACCATCCATGCTACACGCCCCTCAAAATTGTAAGAATATCGGTGCCAATCGAATTCGCTGACGAAATGAATAAGAGTAGTTTCATAGTAGTTAGTGCAGTTGAAAACTAGATTATGTAACAATTGCAGAAGTTAAAATAACGATAGGTGCATCAATGACATGACGATAATAAATATTAGAGAAAAAAACTATTAAATTTAAATGCAACATTTGATATATATGTCTTTTACGCTGAGTAATTACAAATAACGATCATAGACAGTTGAAGCATTATCATTTTCTTTCATTAAAATATTTAAAGGTACCTAACTCTGCCATTAAGGAGTGTGAGAACTATACCTTAGACGTTGGTCACATGGACTTTGTTCATCCAAGCAGGTCACAGACAAGTAAACCATCTCTTACCAAAGAACAAGAAGAGGCATCGCGGTAATGGCTTCATTTTAGAATGAAACTTGTACTCAATATATCAAACAATTAATATTCTAAATGATAATTTTAAATTTCAAATAAGGTGAAGCAGTAAAACTTAATAATCTGAGCTGTAATTTGTCTTCTACTTTTTCTTGTTAATTATATGCAATGTACTCATAAATAAAATTAAATGATTTTTAAGATTATTGCTGTTAACGTTCATTAATCACATGTTCGTTTTATTCGTAGGTAGTTTAATCATTTAATTTCAGATGAAACACGCTTTCAGATCGGATAAAAAAATCATCTCAAAGACCAAATTTTGTTATGTGACTGTGACGTCGTTAACAGTTTTTGATGATTTACTCGTTAAATTTTGAAACTAAAATTGAATCATAAGGAATGACTGTTCTATTTTTTTTTCGGTCTATTTTAAATAACTTTAATCACATGGTGCACACTAAATAACACGTGATTGAGGTTATTTTGTCATAGACAGAAAAAATATAAGACATTCCTTAATTAATAAAAGTAGGTAGTGAAGTAAAAGAAATCAACGATTATAACTGAAAAAAATCTAAGAAACCGAAGAACTAATTCAAACCTTTTGAAAAATCAAACGATAGGCGTCGCAGCGAGGAATGAAATAAACACAGCACACTAAATTAAAAAAAAGAGAAAACATGTTTCATAGTTCATATGGATCAATCATATGAAAAACAGGAAGATATGCTTGTTTATTATAAGGTAGCTATAAGGCTTATTTTATGAATAAACAACACCGTTTTTAAAGAATTACTCCTCCGAGTCTGACTACTTTAAGGTGGATTTTTTTTGTCGACATTATTTTTGCAAATATGTTTATATTCGAATTTAGCTATGTTTTCCACGGGCTTTTACAGAAACAATTAAGAGAAGCGAGCAGCTCAGTCATTCTATTTCAGTTTCCATTATATAGAAGAAGTATTATTTTTGAATAATCCTTATTTCCAGAATTACTTACAATTGATCTACTCAAACTGATCTTGATATTCAAGAAACAAATGATGTACCTTCTTCTGCTTCATACCTATACCAATATACTTACACACATATATATATATATATTACGTTTCAAATCATGACTGTATGAAAACTTAATGAGTTTGACTAACCAACATTCCATATTTAAGTGGCAATGTATTAACATCTTCAGGAGTATATATTTCACAGTTGTTCCGTTACTGTGATTCGATAAGATAAAAAGAATTTAGTCAAAGTCAGAATATTCAGCCTTTGTTGATGTCATCACTACAGAAGTTTTATGGTCGTCGCGTGCACCACAATTTAATTGACCAAGATGAATTTTCTTTATCTATCAGTCGAGACCATATATCTGATGTTCACTTCTTCATGGATTTGACAATTATCGGATTTTACTCAAAAGCAACACTGAAGGATCACATGATGTCGGTTGTTAGTTCATATTGCAAGTAGTGGTTCAGTTTTTTTTACGTGTGCTTTCTTGCTTTTATATGGTCTCTAATTTAACATGAAATTATCTACGGTTTACATATGTATATATGTAAATCGCCTCTCCAGTTTTCACATTTAGTGATGTAACTGGATTTTGTTGTGTCTGAGTTATACTTCTGTTTTGATGTTAGGTGTAATATATACTTTGTTTAATCATAAAACATTCCGCAACTTCCGCAAAGTCAAGTCCGAGAGTCTGGACTTGACTTTTTATGAGCAAATCGGCGGGTGTTTCTAGAAAAGCAGAGGACGCTTACCCTACCGGTGCACCTGGTCCATGCTCCCAGTTTTTAGTGGAGTCCGAGTTGCTCATTCACTTTTGTTACTTTGTATGTATGATTTTAGTTACTTTATGTTCTTTGTTGTGTATGTCTGTTTTCCATGTCTGGTCCTTGTCCCTGGATTACATTCTTTTGATTACCGCTATAACCTTGTTTCCCTTGATTACTCTTCAACAATCAGAAGAACAACAACCGATTATTCAAGATAATAACAAACTAAATACGCATTTATTTTAAACTAAAATCAACTTTAATCAAAGTTTTAATTTCGTGTTTCTTGTCCACGTTTGTTATCCTCTTCTGGTAGTACAATATTTACTTGCTTTCTGTCCAATGTGTTCGGAACCAGAAGTCGCTTCTGTGAAAAATCTGTATAGTTTTCACATTCTTTTATAGCAGAGTTTGGTACCTTGGAAGAAGAAATTACACATGCATAACTTAATATAAAAGTCTGCATTGTGAAAGTAATAAAAGAGGCGAAACATTTGTTTATTGTTCCGTAAATGGAGTTAAGGGGTAAACACTGAATATGTTTTTAATAATACTAAATCATTACTTTTTCTACAACAATTGCCTTGTCGTCATAGTTTGGAATATTTTTTATACTAGTAATTATGTCAATACTTGTGTATTAAACCAAGCTATCGCTTAAATACAAAAATAAAAGCTCTCGTACATTGCGGACAAAAAGGCATTGGGCGCATATATAACGGCAATACGATAAATCATGAACTGGTTTATCATTAATTTATAGAGAAATTTCGATTTTTTTTGTTTTGGGTTAAGCCTAAATTGAGGCGCTGAAACATTGGGCCAATTAATTTTGAAGTTCATTCACATTCACATGTTGATAAAGACCTTATACATGTATATGTTTTTATATCAGCTTGTTTTATCGACGAAAATATCAGGGTTGAGGCAACAAGTTACGTACCATTCTGTGTTAGATTCATGTAATGGGAGGCACATAGTTTTATTTAGTTTTGTCTTTGTTACTTCAATTATATTTTTTCTTTAAAATTTTTTGAAAACAACCGAAAAATTATTTAAATTAAACATGAAGTAATGTGTAATGTTGATATTTTTACTGTTTATACAGGGAAATGTGCGCGAAAAACTTTCCGCCATATTTTCATTGTGTATTTCATTTAAATTTTATATTTCAATATCCTAAAAGTTTTCAAACACTCGCACTGTTTTATCTGGAGGCTATGAGGTACAAATACATGGATAATGCAATAAAATATCTGCGTTTTTTTTCTTTTTTATGTGCCACACCTTATGCACATTTTGCCTGATTCTAAGGCAGAGAAGTCCTTGTAATAGCAATACCTTTTGAAGTTTTTGATATTGTGGATGATGATGTTGTTTACAGGACTGATTTGATACGACATTATAAGCCGTCAGTAATGCCCATCTTCTGTTAGGACTATTATTCTGGTCACTACTATGCAATACATTGGAATGGAAAAATAAAGCATCTCCTGTAAGTTATGATGATTGTCTTATGTTATTTTAGGTAAAATATGAACAAGACAAAAATACAGTTTTATACATATACACCATTTTCATGCACGTATATAAATTTGTATATAAGGAAGTATCAATCTACTTTTGATTCTTTCATGCATCAGTTGTGTTAAATGTTTTCTTTTTTATGTGTGAAGGCCTTTAGTGAGATTAACTTTGTATGTTATATAAATTACCTTCTTTAAATAAAAAGTTTATTGATATTATGATTATTACTACTACTATACCTAAAGGGGGGACTAAAACAGCCTTATTAAATGATTCTACATTTATTAAGGTGGTAGACCTAGGGTAAGGGACATAACTCTTGAAATCAATGATATGTTTGTATCATATTCAATTTCACCAAAACCTCTAAAACTTTTGTTTGAAGCAGAATAAAATCAATCCAAGTTGATTAGATGCTTACATAAAATGGATTAAAATGCTGCAAACAAACGTTCCAATGATTTTTAAGAGTTGTGTCCCTTACCCTAGGTCTACTTCCATAAAGTGGAGCCACTATAAATCTATTGATGTTGAACCTTATAACACATTATCAAAGGGAGAAAACAAACAAGCGTATAATATAATACCACATTGCAATAATACATATAGCATTAGATTCAAGAAAAATCGATAACAGAAATGTTTCCTCAACGTTTTAAGCTCTCCCTTACAATGACAAGATTATTGCAAAATTGTAAATGATTGATATTCCACAAGGTTGATACATGCAATAACCATAGTTTGTTATTGGAAAGAAATACATTTAGCAACCAATAATAGGCGCAAGACAAAATTAAAATATGGATATTAACATTTAAAGTTTTTCATACAACAAAAGTGTTACTAGTAATTTTGTAATGAACTTTAAGTAATATTTTTATAGCAAGATCATGCAGTATATACAGATTTAATAGCATCATGAAAATGATCAAACTGATAAAATCTAGGCAATAGAAATAAATAGCAATATCAGGGTAAAAACCGAAAGTTGGAAACCATATAATATCTGCAACAGAATTCAACCAAAACGACCAAATCGCGCTTTTTAAAATGTTTCTCAAAACAAAATTTCCCCAATACTACCAGGGAGGATATCATCTTTAGGTAATTCACGCATTATCCCAAATGCAAATCCAGCTATGATAAAATAATGTTATCTAGCTGTACTTAAGTTAATAAGAATATCATTAATGCATACACAAATCCTAAAGGAACGAACTAATATTCAATGCAAAAAAGAATGGATATGATGATACACAACAAATATACCAGCGTATAACCTAAATCCAAAATAGTAAATACTTTCAGAGATCACTAAAAGATCTTCAACAAGAGCAAATACACATTTCAGTAAGTTCTGAAAGGCCCAAAAGTCAGTCATACTTAGTTCGGTATGTGATAAGTCACAAGGCACTGACCTGGATCCATCAGACAATATTTTTTTGGAAAACGTTCCATTATCTGATCCAATCTGTCCGAGTCTTCGACAACTGTTTGTCCAGCGTATAACATATGATCTAGACGTCCACATCGATGGGAACCTTCTACAATCTGAATGGGTTGAAAATATATAAAGCTAAAAAAGTTAAAAATGTTGAAATATATGGAGTTGCACTCAATTCATTCCATATCGGATCGTTCCAATTAGTGCATACTTAAATTAATTTGCTCAACTATATCAACACCATCATGAAACGATTCATAGAGGAACGAACTAATATTGAATAGAATAAATAACGGATATAATGAAACGCAACAAATGTACCAGCGTATAACCTAAATCCAAAATAGTAAATAATTTCAGAGATCACTAAAAGATCTTCAACAAGTGTAAACACGCCTTTCAGTAAGCTCTGAAAGGCCCAAAATTCACTCATTCCTAGTTCAGTATTTTCAGAGTCCTGCTGATAGATACCTGAAGGCATCCGTTTGTCTTATCACACTTGTCCAAAGCAATAAAAACTGTCATCATTCTTGGCTCCAGAAATTCATTGATGTACCAGTATCTGGAGAAATAAACAACAGCATTTTGATATTTTTTTGTTAACGCTTGTTACTATCTCATCGCGAAAATAAAGAAACATGTAGTAATGTAGTTAATGGTAAAATATCGACCTACAAATATTGCCACCTATGTTTTAAAAGATTTTTATATATGAAATAAATGTTAAAAAAACCTTGGTTTTAAAGTTTTTTGTTGCACAATAAAGGTTAATAACTTAAGAAAAGTAATTAAAACTACGATGCATTTTGGACCACTTTCAGAGACCATTTTAATACTTTAGCTTGATTATCAAATATGGATGACATGGTTTACCCATAATCTTGGTGCCACAGATGTGCGCCTCCTGTAAATGGTTCCTTTGTGACGATCTTTCCATGGTAGTGATATACTTCTTCACCTAACAGCTAAACATGAGAAACCAAATTTCAGAACAAGTTTTTTTTTCAGAACATTCCTTATTATTCAATTTCTAAAGGGTGATAGTCCAAACTTTAATAATTGGTTTGTAACCAGAACGTTTTTTTGTTTTGGATTATTCATTATCAATAGCGGAGTGTGGACCAATCTACGTTAATGACGTCATAGTACCAATAGTACCAAGCAAGGTTATACAAAATAACATAGTTTGCTTTAAGAGAACTAGCCAATCAGAAAATTTGTTACAAATCAAACCAAATTATATTGATTTAAGAGAAAATGTGACTACTCTATACCAACCTACCCTCGGTTTCAATTTAACATTCTGTATGTCACACAATGATCTAGTACAAGAAGTGATTTTGTTTCGATTTCATTTATAAATTTGAAAATAGCAAAATATCGTGGAATCAAAGCAATCAACCAAAATGCATTAGTCCTCCAAATGTTTCAATAAACAATCTATCTATTTTTATGTAAAATACTGCTTGAAATCATGTGATTCTTCTAGAATATACTTAATTATTCCCCTTACTTTAATATGTGGTGATCAACTTGTATGTTATTCAAGTTATCCTTGACAAAGGTATTTGTGCCAAATATGAAGAATTTACTGAATTTTATTACTTTTTCGCATGTTCCTGCAACTTTCTCTGATCTGCTAATCATACCACTGACATCGTCTCCTGGGTGGCCCCACATTGTTAGCTTAGCTTCACGTCCTTTCCCATCAGAAACCTTCAATATCATGAATGCTCAACAACATATTTAAATAATAAAAGTAATAAATAGGTATTTGTTTCAGTAAATATGCAAATTACTTGTAATGTAGTATATATCACTCGAATATCTAGTGAAAACATGGTTCGTTTTGACATTTTTAAATCAATGTTTCGATCGTGACAATTGCTAACAAGTCGATGCAACCATTTCCGTTTCTTTAATGCACGCATTTCGAATGTATTTATCGAAAAAATCTTCCGTTTTTCAAATAGGAATGGAATATGAGTAGAGATCAACCTTTAAGGGGAAATGATCCCACATGATACCTTTATACCTTAACTTTATTTTCTGTCAAGATCTTAGACGTTTCTGGATCCTCAAATTCTTTTATCACTTTCTGAACTTCATCTTTATCCAATAAATGTCTGCAAATATAATTGTTAAATCGTATAAACTACGCAAATGTTCAGAATTAAAAAAATATTCAGGACTTGATTTAACCAAAAACTAAAAAAAAAAAAAAAAAAAAAAAAAAACTAACAAACGCAAAATTAAAGTTTTTAGTAGGCCATAAATAATTATGGAAATACATATCATCTTAAAAAAAAGTAGATGCGAAAATGAGGAAACCTCTTGTTTAAGCTGTTGTTCATGGCCAATAGAATTTAATCTGTTACATTTAAAAAGCTGTCGATGTTGTAGGCAATATTGGAATTACATGGACAATAAATAAGTTTTATTTCTACATGATAGAAAAAGCGTGATTAATGCTTATAACTTGCGGTACAACATTTGAATAAATCTACTGGTAAGTTGCTTCCGTGTACCTCACTAAAATGTATCCATAGTTATGAAAAGTATTCTGCACCTCTGGTAAAACTTCAAATGAATCTCCTTGATAATCATATACTGAAAAATGTTTTAAACATTCATGTTATTATAATGTGTCGCTTCAATACAATTCAGAAAATACCCGCAACCTGCAGCCATTTATTTAAAAAGTATATGGATTTGTTCCAATTCAGATATTTAAACTCGGTTTGATAGAAGGCAGAAGGCAATTATTTGCGTGTTAAGTATACCATTACTGACGACTTGCATAACTTTCAAATTATATTTTTGATGGTCACAAAATATTTATCGTCTATTACAAATACTTTGATTTCTTTTTGTAGGTGAGCAACATGTGTGTTTGATTCTTATCGTGTAAGTTAAGAAATTTCTGAAATTAATAAGGTTTCATAGTTTCATATGCTTGTAGAAAGCCGAGTTTAAAATGCTTCAGTCACAGTTAATGATCGTTTGATTTACATACTCAAATTCACTCTTGACGTTCTCTTTGTGAATCGCAATCCCCCTTTAAATTTCAAATGGATTCGCGTACATGCAAACATCTTTTTTTTATTTGGATTTTAATTTGGATATTTGCATTTGATTTTCAGGATAGATAGGAACATATTTAGGTATTGTATCATAATGATATAACCAGTCACGTACCTGCACTAAGGTCGCAGTCTCGGTTCATTTTTCTGGGATGTGGGTGCACTGACAAAAAAAATGTTGTAAGCAGTAAAACCTGTCTAAACCGAACCCCTTTGGGACTAAATAATCTGTTCGAATAAGGTGGAACTATATAGATTTGATTGGGACGCACCGTTTCGCACACAAAGCTGACCCGGAGTAAAAGGTAAAAATTAGTAAAGCATTCGTACATAGACAGATGCAACACTTGTATTGTGACGAAAAAGAGGTTTTTTAAAGCTGTTCGGAAAGATTGAGGTCCTTACCTAATTGAATTATCTCCTCTGGACCAGCTTCTAGCACAGATTTTAAGAATTTAAATTATTTACAAAAGAGCAGAAAAGGGTACACTTTGTCCCTACAAAGCAATGCCTGCTTACTTTCCCTGATAGTTTTAAACAAAGTGCCGGGTGTTTTTTTTTTTTTTTTTTTAAACTGTCGTTTAGCATGATGTAGTGCACCGCTAATTTACAGTAGAAAATCCCATGCAATGTACAGGGTTAGCGTGCTGGACTTTGGCGGTGAGGCGGGTGGTGGTAATGGAATGTTCGACTTCGTATCTCAAAAATATAAAAAGATATTAAATTTTCTTTGGATCTCCGTAACGTAAGGACATGAAAATAAATACTTTCTATAGGACAAAATGCTGGATTTGCTAATTGTAGTCTCGTTATATAGCTTTATTTTCACAAATTGATATAAAATTATCTACATTGTTTATCTTCTAAGTGTAGCCTTGGGCTTGTGTTCGGTTTACACAGGTTCAGAACGTAATGAAATAGATGTGAATGGACTTCATCAGGTGTCAGGTTTGTATAGGTTTCCGATTAAGTTCGGTTTAGACAGCTAGGTTTCGATGTAATTATTCATCGGTGATTTAAAAAAATATACATACTAGCTGTCGTTTTTATGACCCTCTTGAAAAGTGGGAGTTATAAATAGTGATCATCCTGTCCGTCCGTCCGTTAGTACGTCCCAGTTCTAATCAGACACTTCTTTAAACCGGTAGATGAAATTTGATAAAACTTTCTTTATCGCATGATGCATTAAAATTTTGGGCATCTTCTATTTTGTTATTTTCATCTGAATTGCTGTTGGGGTTTCATATATGGTTTCAATTTAGGGTAGCGGGGGCGGGGTGGGGCCTAACCAAATATGCTTTACTCATAGTTTTTCTAGTTTAATATTTTGGTAGATGATATAATGATTATGTTTGAATTTGGGACCAAAGTGTTGAAAAGCAATTAAGAGAAGTTCAGAAAATACAAAGTTAATTGATATCCAACGTTTAAAGACATCGTAGAAGGGAAGAAATGCATTTACAGATAGTCTGAGAAATAATAACATGACTATACATATGCTACGCAGCAAGCATTTAATATTTTAGGTATAATGACCTTTAAAATGGCATACCTGACACAATCTGGTGTTTCATAGATAACCCAGTAGATCCGACAATGTTTATCTATCTATCTAGACACTCAAATGTTTGTGTTGACTTTATATTGGTTCGATATAATGAAACAGATACGCCAAACATCATCCCCTTTTTGTTTCCTATTTGATTTTACTCGAACTCTACAATTTCTACCTAATATTATCTATTGTACTACTGCATTTTCTTGTACACACTTTTGAGACCACATGGTCTGAATCAATTAATAAGACTAAGTCCGAATTTTATAAATACAAAATGTAGGTCATACCGAAGTGTCTAACGAAAGGAATTCAACTTGGTCTTGACACGTAAAAAGGGAATACAACAGTTAAGTAAACACCCATGAAAAAAAAAACAAACGTAAACAAACAAAAACAAAAGCAAAACAAAAAAACAACAAAAACAAAAACAAAAACAAAAGCGAAACAACGACAATAGCAAAAACTAAAACAAAAGCAAAACAAAAGAGAAAGCAAACAAAAACAAAAACAAAACAAAACAAAAACAAAAGCAAAAGCAAAAGCAAAAACAAAAGCAAAACAAAAACAAAAGCAAAAACAAAACAAAAGCAAACACAAAAGCGAAACCAAAAGCAAAAACAAAAGCAAAACAAAAAAAAAAAAAACAAAACAAAAGCAAAGGCAAAACAAAAATAAAAATAAAAGCAAAACAAAAACAAAAGCAAAACAAAACAAGAAGAAAAGAAAAAAAGAAGGGTCTCCAAAATAGTAAAACTTTTGCCCGATCCCATTGATTGACCAATAACGAAGCTTACTACATTGTTTTGACAAAAATAATTCAAACTGAAGTAAAATATGTTTGTTTCTTTTAAAGCATAGACCTGTATTTAAAGATATCTCTTTAATTACAGGCCCTATAGTAAATGAGTAGAAATATATATGTCCGAGAATTAAATAAAACCACCAAATAAATTATAGAGTGGCCCACTATAGTGGCAGATGAGAGAGGATACCGATTTCCAGTTTGTTCGCCTGAAACCCTAGTTTATGCTCCTGCTTCAGTTACACCCGTACTCCCTTCACATGGTGACACAATATCTTCACATGCTCCTTAATAGTGCTCTCTAGAGATAATTGAAAGAATAATAAATGTAACCAAGATTCTAGCGGAAATCAAAAGAATGTTATCCTGGGAAAATACCAGACAAAACAGACTCTCACAACAAAGAATATGAAATAACCCAGGGCCGGTTGCAGACACCTTGAAAAGGGGGGTTCCAGTCGAGGTTCCTCAGAAAAAGGGGTGCTAGGGCATTATTTGTAATTTTCTGTCAAGTTTACATATGAAAATGCCACCCCCTTCACCTCCTCTGGATCTGTAACCAAAGCAATAAAAGTAAATGAGGAACTCGGCCTCCACTCGGTAAAAACTGGGAGCATTAAAGATCGTCGGGCAATGGCAGTCCCCGAAAAAAAAAGATTTTTCTGACAGGCTTACCATTTCCTGACATTTTTCCAAACTCTCTCAACTACATAACAAAAGAGCCTGACCTCCTATATCCACCCGCTCATCTGTCCAGCGGTCCTTAGAAATTTTTCTTATACCTTCCGGATTCTTGCTGTTATTCTCCGTCAATGATCCGCGTATTACGCAGTTTTTGACATATCCGGTCAAATTTTTCTATGCAGCCCATAGAAACAGGAGTTCGGAATTCTCGGACTTTTACTAGACTATTGAACTAAAACCAGACTTTCGAACGGTATTTTGTGAAAAACCATGCTGTCACATTGGGGGGGTGTCGTCGTCGTCTGTGTACTCACATATGGACATATATTCCACCAAAAAATAGGTGACCCATTAAGGTGAATACAAATGAACCTGAAAATCGTAGTTTGAGATAATTCCAAACCTTCTACAAAAACCCCAAACTATTTAAAATTTTCTCCATTGTGTTTTTTTATCAGCAGCTTGCTTATGAACTTCGGCATATTTGTCGCTAAATTTATGTTTTATTTGAGTATATTTTTTTCATTTCGAACATGACAGTTTGTTTTTATTTCAATTGTTTGCTATGTTTTCTTGTTTTCATATTTTTATATATCTAAAAATTGATTAGCAAAACGAACTAACATTAATGATATGCATTCATTATTGTTTACAGTGCCGCCATGATGAAAATACAAATATTTTATTGAGCTCGAACACAGTTACAATAATGAAGAATTATGATAAATAACGTAAGTGTTTTTCATATACCATGTATTTGTTAATTATAATTTGTCTAAATCACGTGCTGTAGTCTAAGTAAATGTGTGCAGTACAAATTACAGGAGATATGGTACACAAGAAACTTTCTTAAGCCTTACATGTGTACTGACTACTATATACATGTTCCATAGTCCATACAAACATTTTTATGAAGACATGAAGAGTTGTCGTTGAGTCAATGACTGTTGATTTTCATTTAAATGAAACAGTCTATGATACAAACTTGTTGAACATGATGAGGGTAATACAAACAAAACCTTACAAGAATCTGTTATTTGTGTATACAGTAACCCATATTTCATTTTTGAGAACAAAAATAAATTCATGTACAAGGTCAAGGAAACTCCAGTGAAACAAGTATTGCTGAACAGTTGACCAAGAGCAATCAAAAGCAATATTTAATGTTCCAATGTATTGTACATGTAAGTCATATGAGAACATTTCATACATAACTTGAAGTAAACTACATGAATTATATGATTTGGAAATTAATCTAAACATTAACATATACATTTGTATGACCTTGTATATGACACAATTTTCAATTTTTTAAGAAGTTTATTGTGCTATTTTTTTACTTTTTTAATAGATCCATAAATACAAGCTGTTGACTTACATTGTATATCAGTAACTAAGGATAATGAACTAGTTTTATCAGTCATCAGATTTCTTTTGCACAGTATGTTGTCATGAACATGTACAATTATACCATAGTCATCACAGTATGATAAAAGTCTATCCATGTTGATTTTCAGTATCTCTTTCCACATTAAAAGGAAATATGTTTCGATATTTTCCAGAAAATTTTGGATGCAGCCGTCATGTTCACCTACCAATGATACAAGTTACCAGACAAGTCATACATAACAGAAAGCTCTGTTCAAATGAAGTATGATAATAGATTGTGTAGGTATTTGAGGTTCAGTATACAATATTTTTATGCCTTTTTTTTTTTTGAAAAAAAAAAAATTATATTGATTTGGGGTGTTCCAAAGGTAGGACCCACCTCTTTCGTTGGGAAATGTTGGAAGCTTGGACCCCCACTTTCAAAGTCTTTTGATTGTTCACTAGAAACTCTCATTAGTCAATTTATTTTAGAAATGTATTTGTATTATTTCTACATGTGTAATGTAGATAGATCCCATATGTGTTTATCGCTTAAAATGTAGCACTACAGTTCCCTTGACACTTAAATGAAGGTTGTAACATAGACATAATATTTTAGCATAATGGGATGTTTTGTTTGAAGAAAAAAAAACATCCAATGATCCATATAATGTAGGGTTTACTTAAATAGAGGTCTACTTCAATACAGGATTCATGAATCACAATAACTTTGAATATGAGTATTATGTATATTTATTACTGATTTTTATACTTCCAGGTCATCCATGGCATATATATGACTGACAAGAATTTGTACATGTGTAATTTAGATGATCTTCAATGCTGTTCAAATCTCTGCTTGCACTGTAATGAAAGCTGATATGAAGCTGAAGTTTGAACATAAATATTATGCAAATGTACAAGGTTTAAATGTGTTGTGCTTCAAAAGTAAAAGTCACTTTCATACATGTATACAATAACAGCCATGTATACTTCTTGACAGTACCATCCTGGAATACAACCTAGAATCCTTGCACTGCAAGCTGTCACTCTATTAACTGAGCTAAAAAATTACTTCATTGTTTTCTGTAGATTAGGTTGATTATGGTCTTTTGTAAATAGTTTTACTTTATTTGTTTTTGGGCCTTTTTATAGATTGCTAAATGGTATGTGGTTTGCCCATTATTGATATCCATGTGGTGCTTTCACTTGTAGAAGCTTAATCGTTACTTGTTTTGTTTTTTGAATGACTATCTCAATGGCAAACATAAATGGTACATGTATTTAAGTTTTCTACTTATGACTAGTGAGTGCTTAATCTTTCACTACTTCTCGAACAAGTAATTTTGTGTAACAACTATTTGGCTAAGCAACTGTTGATTCTGTGAAGTAGCACTATGAAACCGCCTCAAAATGTCATAATAGTAGAGTAGTATAAAGCAGGATCATTTCATACAGTAAAACATTCTTGTCCTGAAATACAAGAAATAATTGCAATATGCATTGAAACCACAACCAATCAATGAAAAAAAAAAACAAGTTCCATGGGAATATAGAATAAAATATAAACATTCACAGACATTAAACATTTTGAAAAAGAAGAGATTTATTGTTGAATTTTGAGCTAATCATAATCATGCCATGTACTTGTACCTATAATTTACATTGAATTGATCTGAATTCATGGTTTCCTTGTATAAACTCCACAAGACTGGTAAATTGTGATTTTTTTTTTGTTCACAAGTTAAGAGAGATAATCATACCATAAGCTCATGATGCACCTGTTTTATAGGACATCTTATCGAATGATAATTATTAGTCAACTGTGCTGGTAATACCTGTTCATTGATCAGAGGGGGTTGGCACACCTCCTTTTTACCAGAAAATTAGTCATTTTCATGTGTAAAATTGACAAAACATGGAAAATAATGTGTTGGCATCACCATCACTTTGGCTTGCACCCTTCCTTTTCAAAGTGTCTGGAGCCATCCCTGTTCACTAATCTGTAAATAGCTTTCATCATATTTTGCTTTAACCGTCTAGCATAAAACAAGTTGCCTGTTTTGAAACTATTTTAATATTCTCCATGAAAGCAATAAAGAAATATATAAAAAAAACAATACAATGCTTAGGTAGCAAACCATATTATACTCCAGCAATGCTAAAGGTTGTCTGGCAAGCTATTTTCTGACTTGGTGCCATCCTAGGGTAGAGAGGAACGGAATTCCAACCTCTTACGTTGTAGGAGTAACAGGGACGGATCCAGGATTTTAGATAGGGGCGCACAGTAAAAATTCTGCTGAGCAGAGCTTGCCGGAACTACGCAGAGTTTTTGTATCGAGCTAGAATTCTAACAAATAAACTTCTGGAACAGGGTTGTGTTGCTACAAGATTGAAGTCATCCCTATAGAAGTTTTATATTATGGTTGTCATCATGAAATCGTGGATCGCTATAGTGTATCCATCTGCGCCATGAAAATTGAATTGTTCAACGTGTCATGGTTTTCCTTTCCTCTTTCGTCTACCCCGGACTTGACTTTTTATGAGCAACTCGGCGGGTGTATCTAGAAAAGCAGAGGACGCTTACCCTACTGGTGCACCTGGTCCATGCTCCAAGTTTATAATGGAGTCATAGTTGCTCATTTGCTTTTGTTAATTTGTATATTTGATTTTAACAAAATTTCATATTCTTTGTACGTCTGTTTTCCATGTCTGGCCTTTGTCCCTGGATAACATCCTTATTACCGTTATAACCGTAGTTCCCTTCACTACTCTTTGAAGCAAAAGCAGTTGAGATGTTAAAGAATTCTTACAATAAAAAATTCAAATCTTCAATTCCAAAACTTGATACTTTGGAAAAGTCTTATCAAAATCAAGAAGAATCAGACACAGCTCTTGAGATTCAAAGTATTGGTAAGGATATTGAATCGTCAGCAGATAAGTCGGACCAATTTGATTTAATAACTGTAAATGTTTTAGGTCCTGATGGTTTTGTTGATATGTGAACTTGATTTTACCAGAGATCATGCATGTGACAATGAAATAAAATGTTTAATGGTGGTAAAATATGTTTTAATTTGACTGGTGTAATGCTCTGCTTAACTAAAAATTTGGATCCCCCTTGAAATCCATGTGCAAAAAAAAATGACCCCCCCTCTTTGAAGTTATAAAAAAACTGAACCCCCTTTTCCACTTACAGAAAAAAAATGACCCCCTGGATATATGTACTTGGTTTGTTTAAATTTTCAAATAAATGTCTACGGTTTGAATATTATTTGTAAAATTATATAAAGGATGCTGAATCTAGAAGTTTCACCTAAAAAAAAAGCTGTTATGCACGTGGCTAATTACAATATTCATTATGTTTCGGCTAAGTTTACAGCCAATGAAATGAACATCTCGTTAGCGAGAACACAGCGTTACTTTATATATTTATCGAGCATTTTTAAAGAACCCCAGGCTTTTCCGGGAGGAAATAATCGCCATTTTCTTGTGATGTATTTCTCTGTTTCCTTCCCCTTTCCCTATGATATCCCCTGTTCTATGCAATTATGAATTGAACATTGAAGTGTTTTTCGCTGTTCTGCCTTACATTTTTAATTAGAAAAGACATATATTACAAAGTTGCACCTAAGGTTTATGTTCAATGCATTAAGTTTAAGTGTCAGCAAGGATTTTTTCTATATTTAACCCCTGGCTTGGTGTCAGTCAAATATAAACGACTTTTAAGGTTCGTCATTACCTTTCGACAAATATGGCCCTAATTTCACCACTAAATTACTTCTGACTACAGACAATCATGTGTATCTGGAATCATAGCATCCCCTAGTTATGAAAAAGTTACATTGAGTTTATGTAAAGTTGCATCCCCTGCCCCTGGATATGAAAAATGTTACATCAAATTTATGTAAAATTATATCAAAATCTGACCTGACTTTTGCAGGTTTATTTTTTTTTCAATTCTGCAGAGACAAACAACTGAGATTCACTTGATATGGTCCACTCATTTACACAGTATAAATCCCCTATTGTGGAAAGGTGGCTAGTATTGTCCTTCTATTGACCAGTATGTCAATGTGAATAAAGTTTACATGTCCTTTAAATACACAGGGAGCATCTTAAAACATTATCCAGACTTAGTTTATTTTCGCCCTCGCTACAGAATTGATAAAATTAAAACAGTAAGAATCAGGTCAGTTTTTGATATAATTTTATATAAAATGAATGCCATGCCTTAAATTCGTCTGTATACACAGGTTTGTCTGTAGTCAGAGGGAAATTAGTGGTTAAATTGAGGCCATAATTGTCAAAAAAGAATGATGAATCTTAAGTCCTACATCACGATAATCTGATTTTCCTCCGAACCTGCAAACATTCTCTTTTTATTAATACGCCCATACTGACGACAATCCAGATGAAAAATAAAATTGTTCTATTTTGCAGTTTGATGAAATTCAGACAATACAACAAACACAACATTGCTATAATCCACAGTTCAAGATATATGCATGTCATTGTCAATTATATCGCCAGGTAGATGTTTTATGCTGACTTCTTTTTTTGTTTTCAACCTTTTTTTCCCATGTGCGTAGATAGTGTGAATTATAAGAATGTAAAATTAAGGTCAATTTTTAGTTTTCATATCAAGTAAACATACATAATGATAATTGTAATACATGTGCATGCACCACAGGTCTCTGAAAAAATATTTGTAGGGTCTTAATTTCTTGGGTAGTACAGTGTGCAAGTCACAAGACAAAAAAAAATTCAATGCCCATTAACCTGCCTTTTTAAATTGGATATATATCAAATAAAACAGAAGAGGATTGCTGGGTCAGAGGATACTTTTTACAGGATTAAAGTTGCACTGCAAGAATGTACATATGATTCTGTAAATCATTATTGCACACATTTGTATCCCTTTCTGATAGTTTCAGTAATTTTTCGTGTCAGGACTAATCATATTATTTATTTTGTATTCTCTATATACACCCCCCACAAAAGTCACACATGTACCTGTAGAGTATTTTCAGAGCTGACAAACATTTTAACAATTTGGAATTTATATCTACACAAGTAACATACATGTAAGGGGATGACCATTTGGCTCTGAGGGGAGCTGGCAGGTTTTGTTGCGTCAGAATATTTGAAAATGTTCAGATCAGAAAATTATTTTAAATTAATTTAGGACTCATATTTTTTTTTATTGCATGTACACAAAATGCAAATGGGTTGAAGTGGGATAGGCATCAGGTACTGTTGGACATTTAAAAAAAGTTATACTTAATTAAATGAAAATAGATAGGAATTCCATAATTCCAAAAAAATATGATTTTAGCTTTTACAAATGTCATTCTTCATGTATCAGGCCAAATCACAAAAAGATTTGTGTTTACTATTAATTACCATACCCACCCTTTTTTGTCAGTTAAAAATAGAGAAGTCAGTACTTTAATTTTTGGGTTGTTTTTCAGTGAGTCAAAGAATAAAAAAATATCTGTGATTCCACTCACATGCTGAAAAAATAAGTGTCGGTAGATGCATAATTTTTTAAAATTTTTGCCAAAGTTTTTGACTTGTTTGTTTTTGAGACACATTGAGACCTTTATAGCACTTGTCTAAAAATAGCCAAAAAAAACCTTAAGGGTAGGCACAAAAAATCGGTAGGTAGGGCTAGCAGAAACACATGTATTTTTTGTTAGGTCTAAGCTTTAGTTACATTCATAATATTTCTCCAATAGACTCAATATGAAAAAAAAGTAAATTTGAAAAAATCCCTACCTACCTACATAATTTTTCAAAGGTGTCATGGAAAAGACACGTATATGTACATGCATTTTTTATTCCATGTCTATTTCTCAAAATTTTAGAAATACAATTATCACCTTTCTAACTAACATAAATAATATAACTATACATGTACATGTATATGCTTTAGTGGTGAACATAAAGATATACATGTAGCTATGTGATCATAGTTTTGTTAAGAGCCTATATTTAAAAAAAAATATCTACATGTATAATGTGAAATTTTCTTTGAAAATGTGAAGCATCAATTATTTATCAGTTATTTTCTTTTTATTATTTTCAATAACCAATCATGAAATAATTCCAATTTCCTAACATTATAGAGGATTTTTAATTCTGAAATAAGAAATGAAGAACATGTAAAGGCGTTTCAGGTTTTTGGTTAACAATGACAAAAACTAAGATGATTATTGTTGAAAATAAGATTTCCAAACTCTTTAGGCTTGTGATCAATTGGTGTAACCTATATGTACATGTAGCTTTTTTTTCACAGGTTTTTTTGTTGCAAATGTAAAGAGCAATGACTAACAATTGGCCAATCAATGAGCCAGATTCATTAGAAGACTTATGTGTACAGACTTGTGTGAATCATGTTAAGACCTTAGCTGTTAAATCTTCTCTACAGAAGTATGAGCTGAAACCAGGAGTTTGTATTCTAGTTCCAAGTATCTGTGATAAACTTTTCAAGCAGTTTGTGGAAACACAACAAAAAGATTCAAATATATGGTCTTGGGTAGGCTTGTTCTCAGACACAGAGAAAACGAGACTTTGTAAAGTTCAACTTCCACCAAGTTTACAGACAGAATGGGAAATTACTACAAATAAGGTTGTTGAACATGTTCTTAACCATCCTCTAAAACAACTTGATATAGACTGTACTTTTCTTCATGATTTATTCACTGTGATCAATTCCTCGACAGCACGGAATTCACTTTTATCTTTCAGTATAGAAGGTCAAGAATATGTGGATGATATTCTACGTAAACATTTCCAAACATTAAATCTGCAACCTGGTGACACAATTCCAGATATAAGATTGGAACTTCCCCATTTACAAAGACTTGTTGTACGTGATGTAAAAAGGCATGATTTAGGTTTACTGCCTGGTGGAGAGATATTGCACTTAGTTCCACAATTAACTCATTTGGATCTTAGTCGATGTGTGCTTTCATCCAGAGCTCTGAAATCATTGACTTATGGACAGAGACTTGTTTGGTTGAATCTAAATTGTGTAATCTTTGAATCTCATTCTGAATTTATAGATTCCATTTGTAAATTGCATAAATTGAGGTTAGTAAAATATTAGACCTAGAGATTGTGAGTGCTTAAGAAAAAGGTCATACTTGCCTATACCAATTTGCCATCCTTTTATTTTGTGAAATCTTAATAGGCTTATTGGAATTTTATTCTTTGAAAGATGACAGGGTCTGATGTTAAAGATTGTCCTATTGCCTGGCACAACTAAAATTAACATTAGGACAAGTAGAAGTTAAATTGCACTTGCCCAAAGGACATCCAAATTTTATGCATTTTTCAACATGCATTAACTTAAGGACAGCCTAGTTCTCAATATCTTATCAACAAAATGTAAACATAAAACCCTGGTTTTATAGATTGCAGTTCCTGTGAAATTCTAATGTTATTTTATGAAACTGAGAGTCATCTCCCTTGGAAATGAAAGTTTCATCAAAATTTGTTTTGGAAGCACTCTCATGCTTACATTTCTCAATGGATTTGGATACAGTTCATACCAGTAGTTGCAACTGTGAATCTTTCTGAAGTTAGGTAAATCACTAAAATCAGGCCCAGGTGCCACAAAAGTTATTTTAGTCTGATTATATTCTCAACTTCCATGGTAACTTCAATCAAAGTCTTTGAAATTGATGACGTCACAAACATTTGAGAATTTTCTCAGACCTGAGTAATTTTTCAAGTTTTGTGGCACCGAGGCCAGCAATATTTTAATGACATGTGTGCCCTTTTTACTTTCCAAAACTGGAGTGGGGAGGAGATATTGTGCACTGTTCTTTTATCTTGACAAAAGATCTTTCAATAAGCTAAACAATCATACTTTTATGATTAAGAGGTACATGTAAATGAAATCTTACAAAAAAAGCAGTATGAAAATGTTTTAATTAATTCCTTGATCCATATTAGAATACCTGGTATTTTCATAATGTATGTTTATAAATATTTTACTTCATATTGGCCCTGTTATAGGTTTGAGGTCTGTCATAATGGTCAAGGCGGTCGTATTGGTCCCAAGGCATTGCTGAGGACCAACACGGCTGTCAAGGCCAATATGGTTGACCCAAACACAAAATAAAAAATCCATTTTATACAAAATGGATATTCAAGACTGATTCATGCAAATAAACCTACATGTTCTATGTAAAACATGAAAAACATCTGTTCTACAAATCATCTAGTTAAGTTGGTTAATAAAATTGTCAATAAATATGTAATTTCATATTGGCCCAGTATTTGTATAAGGGTTGAAATGGTAATTATACCTATAACTCTGCCCAATTTAAATTAAAATAACTTGCATCATTTTAAAAACTTATTTATTACATCACAGGTACATCTACCAATATTATTAGGCTAAAAAAAATTGATATGTTTTTGTCCTATCTGACATACATTATTTTTGTGCCTACCCTCAACATGTCATGAATATGTTGACGCAAGCACTGTTAAAGTCTAGATTGTTTCCGCTGGTAGCAGGAAACATGACTCGTGTTATTTTTGGCCTTACTCATATTTTTGTATAAGAGGAGAATAGTAGCAATATGTTCTAACTCTCTTAGTTTATTTGTAGGCATTTAGACATATCTTCTGATGCCAGTATTAGCCAGACAAACTACCCTGGTGATGGAGTTTTGAAAACTTTGCTAATCAATTTACCATATCTTGTATCTCTGGACATTTCATGCACAAACTTAGCAGGACGAGACACATCTACGAAGTCTTTCAGACTAGAGGCAAAAGCTGCAGGGGATAGAAATGAGTATGAATATTACAATTTAAAAAAAATATTTTTCTGGCACAGTTGGTACAGTTTTGGTTTTACCTTTGACCTTAAAGGCACGCTTCTATGGAAACGCAAGTCCCCTGTTTGCAAATATGCTCCTTACCCTTTGATATCTGAATTTGTCAGTCTCTGTAAAAATCAGGCAGTGAGTGAAAAATGAAATGAAAAAAAACACCATTTTGAAAGTTTAATTTGACTATTTGTACCATTACAATCAAGGAAAAAAGACAAAACTTTCCATATCATGTTGGTACATTGAGTTATAATTTCAGTGAAATGCACTGAAGATGAACATTTCAAGGGCAGATAACTCTGTCAAAAACAAATTTTTTTTTTAACATTCTATTGAAAAATTTTTGAACAAATCCATTGAAGTAGCCTTGAGTGAAATTACATATATATTGTCAGATCTATGGGTAATCACAGTGATTCTGATAAAAAAATTTACAATTGGAATTTTTAAAATGATTAAGAATTTTAGAAACTTCCTTTTTTCAACATTTTAAAGGGGCATTTTTAGCATCAGTGTCTAACAGATGACAGAAAGTGAAGAGACATTAGGCTTTGAATATGGCCCAAAAATATAAACTTTGTTGTAACAACATTTATAAAAAGTTGTTCAAAACATAATAAAATATATAAATATATAGGAAAATAAATGTTTTGGGACTTTACTTAAAAATACAATATGAACAGAATATATTAATTATTGTGAACTCAAAGCTATTCTTTTGACTTTTTAAAGGAAGAATTTTATGAAGCCCTTATGTTTTTTCGTATAAAATGGATACAAGTCTTGAAATTTACAATGAACATTTTTAACATTTAATTACAATATTATCTCCTTTTGCACAGCTTAAGATGCACTGTCTTGGCTCTTTTGGTTGTATACAGTTGGCTTTTAGAGTCAAAATGGTAAAGGACCAACATGATCCATGAGGGCTTGCTACCAATATCAAACATTCACTGTGATTAGTATTTAGTGGGGACTGCATTTTTCATTGAAATGGAGAAAACCCATGTGCATGATTCATTAAAATGTACAAACTATATGTAAATTAAATTACTATCATCAATTAATAAGTAAAAAAATGTTTTTTTCCACAGAGAAGAACCTTGTCCTATTCCTGGACTTGAAGGTCGTATGTTTGAATTCCTGGGTCTTTACAACTGCCCATTTGAATCTTACAGGAGAGAAAACATCCCTGCAAAACAGGTATGAACTAGTTCTTTTCTTTAAGAGTAAAAATTGAAAAGTGCTAATTGACAATTATTGAACATTTATATTGATAGTAGTAATGTATCGGCTGTTTTGATGCTATCTGAATAAATGATGAACAACAATTATACCCCAAAAACCTCAGCTGGTGAATCAGTTTAACTCCTATGGGAATGAAGATAATTTTAAATTTTCTGAATGTTTTAATACAATTGCTACCTGCAGACTACTTCTAACTACATGTGTAGTAAAAAGTTATTGAGATGAGGAACTGTGTAAACTACAGCAATCTCCTGTGCACACCTATTACTGTTTTCTGATTTACTATACATCACTCCTTTGTGGAATAGGTCTGCTATGCAGAATGAGAACCACAGTGTATCAAAAAGGATGGGGTACATTAAGGAATGTTTTTGGCCCCCTACTAAGCAGAATTCCTAAACATGGAAATAGAATGTTACCAATCTGCCTTTTTGTTAAGGACTTTGTAAGAATCAGGCAAAATGGGAAAAATCAGAAACGTGCATGTCAAAACCTTACTGATCTGACAATGTTATTTCACTCAAGGTTGCTTCCTCTATTTGAAAAGACCATTATTTGATCTTTGCATCACTGGCTTTGCTCTGGAATTTTTCAATATATTGTTCGAAAAATAAGGTTTTTGATTGAGGTATCTGCCTTTGAAATGTTTGTTTTCAGTGCATTTCAATGAAGTTGTAACTCAATGGTCCAGCATGATATGGAAAATCATGTCTGCTTTCCTTGATTATGATGATGCAAATAGTCAGACTACACTATCAAAATGATAGCTTTTCTCAAACCATATTTTACCTACTGCCTGATTCTCACAGGGACTGGCACTTAATGTACATAAGTAGGACAACAACATTTCCATATTAGAATTTTTTAGTAAGTGGCATGTCAGTCAAAGTTAAAAACTCAAGTTTTTGCAAAAAGTTGCAAGTACTAAATTGATTTGTAAGGTTTGTGCAAATGTAGACCCACCAAATCTTCAGGAATTCTGATAAAATAGACAAAAAAGCTTAAGAATATCAAGATATTACATGGGGTCATATTGGCAAAGATACTTGTATTTCATGTGGATTGGGTAATTTACTCTCTGGTTTTGTAAAAAAAAACCCAGCTATTTTGACCAGTGATTATAATTTATAACTTTAATGTGCAGTACAGATAAGTTACAAATTATATAATTAAACTGAAGATGTTACACTTTTGTTCTGCAAGTAAAAGTTTGCTCTGACTCAAACATCAATTTTCAGGTAAAATAAGGGGCCAATTTAACCTGTTAATGTACCTCAACCTGTTTGAAGTTGTTTCATTTGTACTGTAAAACTTTTGCATAAAGAGGCATTGCTTAGTTCTGAGTGTGGCAGAGGAGAAAAAACTTCGAAATAGCAAATATAACACAGTTACATGTCCTTGTATATTCATTATACATATTGTCTCTAAACTACCTTTCTGTTCTGTATTAGACAAATTAATGATTTTGAATCATGAATACAATTCTGGTTAAAATACATGTATGCACTTTTCTGAACATTGATGACATTTCAAATGCTTTGATATCAATGTCTCATTAACAGTTCTATTCAGTGATCAGTTTTGATTTCTATTCCTTTTGCTCCAATTGCAATTTCTTGTACCGGTATTTTATGCCAGTTGTCTATGGTTGACCTCAGCTTAATGGAAGAAATTTTGGGAAGAAATAGAGTGTAGAATTTGTCCGTTGGTTGGTAACTGATATGTACTATGAATAAATAAATGATGTTTCAAGCATTCATACTGATGAGCCCTTGCTTTCTACACTTTAGGTTACAGGCTGTAAGAATGAACAACAGCTGTTATTAGCTTTACACAGATATCTGGACAGGAAGGAGGATGTTAATGACATTCTGAACCATTTATTTATTCTGTTCAAAGAGGAAACTGTCATCAACCAATCAATGGCCCTGGAAGTAAGTGGTTTCTTTACCACATTATGTTATGTTATTCTACCTTTTTCTGTATTTAGATATTCATGTATATAACATACAAGTAACAATAATAAGTTTTTTAACCCTCGCTCTGAAGGTGTTTACCTTTGTCTGTGTTTTTTTGTTTCTATTTGTTCGTAACACTTTTTTTCCACCGAATTATTTTCAGCAACTACTCATCACAGCAGTTTGCCATTTCAACACATTCTTCCTGTAGGTATGCCATATGGTAGGATCTATTTGAGTAAAAATTTGACAACATTTTACTGTATACTAAGGAAATTTTTTATTTTCCTTATGTTGTGATAAATATTTTGGGTATCACTAGTGAGTCATTGCTCACAGATTTTTTATTTGTCCTGTGCTATGTTGTAGGCCCCATGCAGGTCCGGGTCTTAAAAGAGTAGGCCTGCAGCAGCGCTAAGCTTGTCGTAACAGGCGACTAGATAGTGCTCAGAAACCTAGTCGGGGGCTAGGCGCTCTGCCCACAGAGCAACTGGGATGTGTGCCCCAGGTGGTGGAATGGGGTATCCCTGGCATGTTACATGCTGGGGTTGTCAGGCTATAATACGGAAAACCTGACCGCAAACCATAGTGGTGTACTGTGTTGGGAAAGATGCCACGTTACTCGCATGTTAAAGAACCCTGCTGTGGTATTTGATAGGAGTAGGAACCTTTGCGCTTCGCCACAGGAGGCTAAATTGCCCGACCCTACCCATCCCTCCCTTTCATCTTGTGGCAATCAAAATTTGTTGACCCTGTCATTCTTGTGTCCCATCCCATTTTTCATTTCATGTTCATTTTATCATCCATTTCATGTTCATCATCTGAATATAGCTGAAATATTGCTGATCGGACGTTAAATCCCAACAAGCAAGCTATGTTGTAGAAAGAAATTAATTAGCAAGATAAATTGTCCTACATATTTTCTAAAGTATAAGTGGTCACTTACTGTTATTCATGATGGGAATAATTTACTGGATAATCCACAACTCATAATTGTTTCTTTACAATATATATACTGATAGTACTATGGAAAGAACTGAAAATCTAAAATTAGGAAATTTAACACCTGCCTGAAGTATCGACATTTGTCTTCAAAGTCTTGCTTTCATCAACCAATCAATGGCCCTGAAAGCAAGTGTTTTTTTTGCCAAAGTGTGTTGCATTATTGGTCATTTTTCTATATTTAGATATTCATGTACTTTGAAAGTATTATTGTTTGTGGGGTACCACTTTGTACTGAAAACATCAAAAGCATGAATTCAAGAATCCTTGAATTTGTTTTTCTTCCCTAGTCCATGAAAATTGGTGTCCCTAAATTAAAGTTCTTTCACGGTATATTATAAATGCTATGGAATATTTTGATAAATTTTTTCGAATACAGGTATATATTTGGATTAAACCTTTTAAATTAGCATAGGGTATCCTGTAAACAATTTTGCTTTTAAGTAATGGCAACATATTTGTTTTTTATGTTCTGTACAATATTTAGTTTTATGTGCTTTATTAATTTTTTTCTCCAAACTATGGTGTTTTTTCTCTGCTTTCTTAGGGCATCCTTGCAGCAATGAAGCGCTACAAGGAAGAGAGGCACATTCAAATACCTGGCAGGTTTGTTATTTATGTTTATTGACCTGATTTATACAGTACTATTGTCTTGATATTTTGAGCTTCAGGCAACTGGTCACTTTTATCTAAGGAAAGTTTTTCAATTTTTTGACAGGCTATACAAGATTACCTTTTTTGTGGCAGTTGATACTTATAAACTGTGATGCTGTTTATGAAAAGTGTAAACTGGCCCAAACCAGGTTATACGGTATAGTCTGCACATCTTATAATTTTAAAATTTACAATGGATTCATGTCCAAATATTAAGAATATTAAATAATATTAAAACATTAGTTATTTAGGATTATTATAAATCATGGACTGTGGAACAATTTATGTTAATGAAGTTAATGCTCAAAGAGAAGCAACCATTGAGGAAGCTTGTAACAAATCAATTTAAATTATAAATATATGAACATTATCAGCAATTTTCATTGTAAAACTATGGGTGTGAAAGTTTAGAGTGATTCATTATACATCAAGGAAAAAGCAATTAATAGAATAAAATTAAATTATATACAATGAAATCCTATTTAAATTCACTGGGAAAAATGTTTTGCATATGTACATTGTCGCAATAAATTATGAAAATATAACTCGACTATCAAAAGGTGAATTTCATAGAAATCACTGGTTTGTGAGGAGTTATTACATTGGTTAATCCAGTAACATTTGGTAATTATTGAAGTCCTGTTGCCATAGGTTTATTAGCACCCATTTTAAAAAAAATCAAAAATGCTGTCTTGTCATTATAACTCAAAATATTCCTGTTTCTTGAAATGAACATGGACAGTTAAAGTTTTAAATGCACAATATTTACAAACACAAGTTCTGTTATACAAAACTGATCTCATACTACTTAGCTCCCATTCTATTTGTACCAATGTGCTGTATATGATATTATTTTACAGTGCCTCACTGTTTTACATAATGAAAGGAGAGCAGAAGTGTCACATAACACAGAAACAGAAAAGGTATGCATATCATCAACTGAAGTTCGTGGCTACCTTTTATGAAGTTATGACATTTGTTGTTTATGACTGCCTTTTTGACATTTCATGTAGTTCATGGCTACCTTTTATGAAATTTGAAGGTCTGGACTATCTTAGAAACAGTTTTATGACTCCCCTGTTGATAAGTTCAATACTAATTGGTCACCATATTTGTTTCTAAATAAAAGCATGATAATTCTGAACAGACAGAACCAAGGTATTGAAGAGTGAACTAAAAATTTAATATTTTATGATGTAATTGTAGAACATTGATAAATTGTTTACTTGATGGGATGGAAGACCCAGAGGCAGAACAAAATGTAAGTACTTTCTTAATGGATTCATACGTGAACCTACATACATGTATGTGCACGTGTATTTAAAATTGCTCTTTAGTCATTCTGTCATTTGGCAATAAAGTAACATCCGAATTAGATATCAGATGTACAGCTGATCTGTTTCACATTGGCAAAAAATTGATCTCCAACATTTTTTTTAAGATACCCAATACTCTTCTTTTGTATCAATGTTGTTTTTTTCCTTTGATTTGCATATTTGACCTTCAACTTTCTCTGTCTATATATAAAATAACAAAGAACTTATAATACAGTAGGAGAGTTTTACATAAGTTCTATAGTGGATATGTATATTTTGTAGATGATAAGGAATTGTTGTTTAACCATGTGCCACCTTACTATGCCTCAAGATGTTGTGAGTACATATCTAATAGTTGTATGTATAGTGTTGTAAACTCAGACCAGTATTGTTCACATGGTCTGGACCATTCCAGAACTTAAAACAAAGTTTCACCATTGCAGGGTGTTTGTAAAATACGTCTTAACCAATCAGGAATGTCATGAACAATAGCAATCTCAGAATGCCATACAGTTTCTGAATTGGTCCATTCCTGTGAATCAAGCTTTATATAAAATTGATGTGATTTTTCTTATATTCAGTGAACATGAACTTCATGAGATCTTTCCCCATGAGATCTTTTCCAGATGAAGGTTCAATTCACCAGAATTTCACATGAACTCTTGCAAAAATTTTATTTGCTCATTTCAGGTGAAAACCATGTGCAATTTGTGTGAAATTTATGTGAAATAATTTTGCCTGTGTAGTGGTATTGAGTTATTGTGTTTTCAATTACATGTAGTATGAAGGAGTTGTAAGTATACTTCAAAGCAGGGTGGCATCAATGACATTGGAGTAGGTAGTCCCTACAGTTCTGCCAAACATTTGGCATATAGGAATAGGGCAATAACTGGTTGGCTCAGAGTAAGAAAAAAGTGTATGAATTGGATGTCATGCCTACCTGTGAGTAGTTGCTTCTGTGAGCTAGCACAATAAAAATATGGTTCAGTGTGTCTGATTTGTACAAAGCAAGGTCTTTTCAATTTGTCAAACATTCGTGTCCTCAGATGCATGAAATATCTGCCATAGTACATTAAACTACAATCAATTAATCAATAACTGGATTATAATTCTGCAATGCGATATCTTTACTGGTTTAAGTTGATATTCAGTATCCAAGGCCCAGTGCCATATAATTATGTTAATCTTTTTTTGTGTACTATAAGATGACTGGTGTTTTTTTTTTATAATGGTATAGTTTCAATTTTTTTTTCAGCAGAAAATGCAATTTGAAATCTTGCAATTAAACTCTGTAGTTTTTGACTTATTTATACAACTTCAGATATTAATATCATGCTGCTCATGATTTATTTTTATCATAATGCAGGAATATCGTATAGCAGGTAATTTTTTTGGTTGCTGATTTGGCATATTTTAGTCGTCTGTCTAAAAATATCAGAATAAATTCCATGAACTTAAGTACTTTGTGCTCTACTTAGCATCCAAAGAAAAAGATAAGAACGAGCAAAATTTTTCATGTACTTTTTTTACATCAAAATCGTAAAATTTTGCACTGGCTATAATAATCCGATAGTCGATACCACATTGTAGGAATTTATTTTGTAGTTATACTGTTATCGCAGAGTAATATCTACATTATTGAGATTGAACCAAGAGGAGGGGCATGATGAATTTATTCAGAGAATTACATTGTATATGATTAACCATCTGGCTTGTCAAGTAGATGGGGAAGAGAAGAAAGTGGTTGGTGACCTTGGGGCTATTACAGTATGTACTCAATTATACCATTTAAAAAGTTTAAAAGGAGGAGAAAGATTTATCTTTAGTTTCAATTTTGAAATAATTAATGATGCAGATATTAAAATTAAATGGACAAAATGATATGATTCTTTATACCCTTACAGGTCTCCCCTACAAAATGAAATACATATTGAAAGCCTATCTTAAGGACTAAAAGTTGGTTCAAGAAATGACTGAATAATGTCATATTTTTTCAACAAACATTTTTTCCATGAAATGTGTATATAGAAAAAGTAGTGGTTTTTTACTATCTATAAAGTTTGCTAGGTTTTTAAATATTATTCTTGCAGCTGATGTTGGAGACAGTAGGGAAGAAACTCTTAAATCATGAGTGTGATGAAATCATGGAAATGGCATGGAGTACCATGTGGAATGTTACAGGTTGGTAGTTTTCTCCTGTCTTTTAATGATCCTACTATGGTATACTACTGTCTGTTAGTCTGTTTGTCAGTCTGTCTGTCTGTCTGTCAGTTAGTCTAATTGTTGTGTGTTTGTCTTTTTGCCAGTCTGTTCAGCTTTCTAGTAGTAATTGTATTGAAAGGTGGATCTCCCCTTTGGTCTATTATATCTTCCACAGTTCTAATCCACTATTCAGTATTCAATATTAAGTCATATTCTCTTCAAAAGGATTAATGTATCAGATTTAAAATGGATTTTTTTCTATCAATTTTGTAGAAGAGATACTAGGCTTTTAATTTACCAAAACGACCAAAAAGGGGAGATAACTTTCAGGTACTTGCTTATATAAAAACCTCTATTTTGCAAAAAATCCATAATTCAATTTTCGTACAAAACTTATATTACATGGACTAAACATATGCAAATCAATAAACAAATTTTCAGAAAAGTTCACTGGGTAATTTTTTTAAAAAATGTTTGTAAGGTAAGGCATTGAAATATTTTTTTAAATAATTAATCATTATGGCTAAAATCATGTTAATATTCAATAAAGTTACCAAATATCAAATTATGATGACTTCTATTAATGAAAGAGCATTGCTGGGCACAGTTTGAGTCAACTACTGTTGCAAATTAATGTCACACAAATATTCATACTTCTGTACGAAGAGACAAACTGAAATGCTAAACATAGTTCAATGCTGGATAGAGCCATATGCTGAACAAAGCAACAAAATGAAAACAGAAAACTTGCAGTCTTATAAGGAATTCTCTAAAAGGTTAAGGAGTTATAAAACTGGCAAGGTTATTGGTTAGTCGTACTGTCTCATGACAGTGATTATTTTCATATTTCAATTTGAATATTTTATCTAAAGGTTTACAGTAGGAGGCATCATTTCAAACATTTTCCCACCTTATAAAAATACATTACTCAATGTACCCATTTGAAATATTTAATCAATACTTCAAAAGAGCAGAGTTACTGGGGCTGGCATCTTAGTTCCATAAGTTTAGGTCTCACTAACCACTTCTAACATTTCTGTTACTTTACATGTTAAACAAGTAATTTTCAATGTTTCACTGTGAATTCCCAGGACAAATGACATCTTAAAGTTGCATACCATTACCAAGCTAGGAAAATACGGCTTTCAAAATCATTATGCTAATGGTACAATGATTGTAGAAATTCTTCACAAAATTTACTTGAATAAATAATACTAAAATTCCACATTTTTACCTTTTCTGCTAACTGACAGCATGGAGGCAAATTACTCACACATGTGAAAATATTCATACACTTTTGTAGTTAATTACATATATGATTTTAAAGTACACATTCTAAGCTTTATTTTTGCTTCTTTTAACCATGATACACACAAATAATGCACTTACAATGCCTATGTCTAGTTTCAGTGTTTTTGGTACTACATAGAGATGGGGGGGGGGCATTTGACCCGGAAGTGGTTAGTGAGACCTGAACCCTTTCATTGGAGTAATTTCCCTTGAACATTAGGTCAGTGATATTTGGTGTACAGATGCATTACCATCATTGCATCTCAATTTCTTTGTTGACTTTGACAATTTAATGTTAAAGTTTAATGCTAAGTTTAATGCTAAGTTCATTTCAGCATGAACCCTTTATTCTAAGTCTGTTGTATTTGGTGTACAGATGCATTACCATCATTGCATCACAAAGTCATATCAATTTTATTCATATATCCCTCAGTCATGGTCTGTTGACTTGGAAAATTCAATGTTAAGTTTAATGTTGAGTTTTCTGATAAGTTTATTTACACATGAACCCCTGGTGCTAAGTCAATGATATTTGGTGTACAGATGCATTACCATCATTGCATCACAAATTCATGCCAATTTTATGCATATACCCCTGCAGCCTTGGTTTGTTGACTTTTAACATTAAGGTTTCTTATAGATCATGTAGACATTTTCATAATATGAATTCCGTCTTTACTTAAATCCCAACTATTTCAATTTGATGCAATAAAAAAAACAATATAATACAGCACATGCCCAATGGTCTTCTTTTGTGTCAAAAAAATTATTCACTTTTGTCAGACTATTTTTTAGCCATCCATAGTTCTGGTATTAAATTCTACATATATTCTACATATACAGGACAGCTCTGATGCTCCACCAATATAACATTTCTAACAAAATATCAAAAATAAAAATATATAGACTTTCCAACCATGAATCATATTTTGCATAATTCTTATCTGGAGTGGTACTTAACAGTAATTATAAGCACTTGTTTTTATCTATTTTTGTACTTATAAGTACACGTAAAGTAAATGGTTCAAGTAAATACAAATGTTTTATTTTTACAGACGAGACAGCAATAAATTGTGACAGATTTATGGATGAAAATGGAATGACCCTGTTTATCAAATGTTTACAGGTTTGTATTTATATCTCAATCTCTATATGGTAGGGTATATGCACTTATGTTTATTGGCTATTAAGGTTCTGAAAGTTTCACATATTATTGTGTACTTCAGTACAGGATGTACTAAATCACTCACAGTTCACATACATGTACTGTTTTTGTACTTTTGTTCAAGATATATATAAAATTACTGGAGGTTTCACTTATCTCATGTGTACTTTTTTGTGCTCAGGATTTTACATATTGTATGATTACCTTCAGTACTGTAACACTACTACTCATAGATCATAGCCATATATATCTACTAGCTAGGTGATTAGTCACTTTGGTCTTCAAGTGAATGACAAACTTTCTTTGGTCATGCTACCATATTGGATTCCTCAGCAACCACCTGTGTTGGAAATTTTCTTGTGCAAAGCTTACGGTTGTTAAGACATTACAAAGATTTTGTCAACTCATCACTTCACAGTACCAACCATGATTATATGTACATATATAGAAGAGGTTTTTACCTGTGTCACATCACATCACAGTACCAAGCATGATTATATGTACATGTATAGAAGAGGTTTTTACCTGTGTCACATCACATCACAGTACCAAGCATGATTATATGTACATTTATAGAAGAGGTTTTTACCTGTGTCACCTGTGTCACCAACAGTGAAAGCAGGTTTTGTAGCTGCTTGATTAGTAAATTTTAATATGAAATTATATCTTTTGATTTTGTGCCATTTTGTCAGTAATATATGCTGATCCTAATTACATACTTAAATGTAGTGTTATGCATGCATTGACAAACATATGGTGACACAGGTCCAGACAAATTGTTATGGGTCTTGTTTAAGGAAACAATTAATTCACAATGCTAGAACTTAAAAAGTAATTCACAATGCTAGAACTTAAAAAGTAATATTATAACATGTTCTGTTACTTTCTACTGATTTGTTGTCATGTAATGGAAGAGTTTATTTAGGGATATATTATTGAAATATTGTTCTTTCTTTTCAGGAATTTCCTGAAAAACCAGAGTTATTACGTAACATGATGGGACTAATGGTGAGATATCTTAAACATTCATGTCAGAATTTATACTTTATTACTTGGGTTTGTTTTGTGCTGTTTAGACAAAGATGTTCCTTTCTTTAGCCATGTGAAATTTCTTAATTTCTTCCGATCAGAGATAAAACATGCAAGACTTATGATGTCACAATCAAAAGTATTTCAATATCTTTTAAATACAAATAAATAGTGACAAAAGGGAATTTTGTGTTTGAGTATTTATAACAAAACTAGTTACAAAAATGAGAAAAATTATCAAAAACTGTCAGAGATTGCAGAAAAAGGAAAAATCAGACACCCTTGTGTAACACTTAGATTTTCTCTAACTCCATAGGGCCTTATAAGGTATTTGAAATATTACCCTTCTTGCATTCATTGCAGTGTTTAACTTTTAATAGACTGTCCATTTAGAGACAAGGCAGTTCCTATGATATGGATGACACATGGTAAATTTCATCCCATGGAATTTTTTATATCATATATTATATATCATATATATGTCCTATAGTACAAAGATTTTTTTCAATCAACAATGGATGGCTCAGAGAATGATTTTACATTTCCCTAAGTTTTTAACCAAATTTTGCTCAGAATGAAAAAGTTATCTCCCTTGTCCTATGAATTTCAATGCTGTCTCTAATTTTTTTTTAAATCTCTTTAAATGTTGCAATTAATAAAAAAAAACAACATTCAAGTTTGAGGAAGGATGCATTTTTGATATGAAATAGATGAATTTTTTTTAAAATCAAAATTTAGCATGTGCCATCCACTGCTTGGTTTTTTCATGAATGCCCTCTTAAAACATATTAATAGAGAAAGGAAATAAAATTTTATTTACTTGAATTTACAAAAGCCATCCACTGCCTGGTTTTTGCCTGGACACCCTCTTAAATTCTTGATTGTGTTGGAACAGCAAAAGCAAGTGAAAAGGACAAATGATAACCTGTAAAAATTTTCTTGTGATATCACTATTGTTTACATTGACAACTTTTGCTTCTAGCCATAGTTTATGTTCCAATGCTACTTAACTGGAGGAAATCACCAGTCAGTATGAACAAATATATTATGATTCATTCTACCTCAATTAGAGAATTAATTGAATCCTATCAAATCGTTTTAGGACAATTGACTGACGAGACAAGTAAACAATGATAACTAAAATATGATCCCAGGTCCTGAAAGTTCCCCCCTATATAAGAAAAAGATAACAAATGCATTCAGTAATTAATTAAGTGTCTAAATCTTACTCATTTTGGACTTAAATATTTGTCTTTTTACTGAGTTTTAACATTTATGATTTTTTAATTGTTAAAAATGCATTTAAACCTATATGAATGGATTTCAGAATGTGTCTGGTTCAGAAAGGTTTCTTATGACAAATTTAAACTTAATTGGTTGATTTCCATGTTTTATTTTTGTCTAAAGGGTAACATTGCTGAGGTACAGCATTTGAGGCCGAGACTGATGGAAAAGTCTTTTATCGAAATATTCTGGTATGTTACTTATAAAACTTATAAAAAAATCATGATCTGTAGAAAATGTGAAATAAAATGTAAAACAAATGGAGATAGCTAGTATCAAAGTCAACAACTATCTATAACATGATCACTTGTACTTATGCATACCATGGAAACACCAACTCATTGCATAATTCTTTAGTGCATGCATATATATACAATTATTGCTTTAAATTATTTCCTTGTTCTGTATGCAGTCTAAAATACATTTGACCTTAAATAAATATTGAGAATTTTCTAAGCTTTTAGAAACAAGTGTGGGTAAATATGATTGACTTAGTACACCAGTACTTTTTTGTACAAAAAAGTTCATTTTCCAGTTCCTTGGGTGGTATTAGTTACCAGTATATGAAGTTGCCCCTCTGACAGGTAATGATAGTGTTCTGATACTAATAAAGATGTTAATACACTATTATACAGTTATTAAATGGGTTGGATGCAATAGACCAGATTATTTGTCCTGAGGTACTGAGAATGATCAAGTGTTCTATTGCACGAAGCCGTTAGCCTTGTGCAATAGAACACTTGATCATTCTCAGTACCAAAGGACAAATATTCTGGTCTATTGCATCCAACCCATTTAATAACTGTTTTATTACCTAATTTGTCCATGAGATATAATAAAGAATGGAAGTGGGAATATGTCAAAGAGACCACCATTCTACCAGGAATAGGAAATTGACCGCTCCATGTTTACAAATTGGCAGACGAGAGTCACATCTACGTTTTTACACACAAGTTTTTTGTGTGTAAATTCCAATTCAATGAAGCGCTGAAAAAAAGTTCAACCAATCAAAAGGCTTAGATTAAGGTCATTATGGGGTCAGTGCAATAGACTTCTCAAGGAGACTATTGGACCGTGCAATAGTACATCGACAGTGCAATAGATCACCCTGTTCTGAATAAATTTTGAAAATAGAGAAAAATATGTGTATATTTAATAAACAAGATAAAACCTTATAATTAGGTAATAAAATAAAATATTTAATGAGCAAACTTTTCAGTCAACAAATGACCCTCTTCAGTGCTTTAAATAAACTGAGTGTGTATGAAAGTAAATGGTCTCTGAACACAACTCACTACCTAATCAGGTGAATACCTGTGACATATAAAATTTTATCGACAGTTAACAGAGATCTTGAACATTGTGTTATAGATGTTATTTGTTGATCTTGAAACTGAACTAATACTAAAAATATTTGCAAACACTGTTATAAGAAACTATACAAAATAGGAAGAACTTAATGTTTTTTGTTAATTCCGTGTGGGTGTAAAACACGGAGTTCTTTTATCCAAAATCCCTCCCACTTCACTCTCTGTAGATTGCTCAAGATCGTGTTTTGTTCCACGATGAAGATTTTCATTTTGTTGAAATCATCAAGGCAGTGGTTAGGTAATCTGAAGTGTTGACTCACTGGGAGTAGAGGTTTTTTTGTTAGTTCGCTCCTGTGTCCATTCAAGTGCTATATATATTGGTGTCACGCAGGTGATATCAGTGTGCTATACATAGTAGTCCCTCAGGTGATAAGAGTATACTGTATACATACGTACCATTTTCCCCCAGGTGATATCCGTGTACTGTATACATATGTACAGTTTTTTCCACAGGTGATATCAGTTATATTGTATACTGTATACATATATACAGTTTTCCCTCAGGTGATATCAGTGTACTGTATACATAGGTACAGTTTTCCCTCAGGTGATATGCGTGTACTGTATACATATGTACAGTTTCCCTCTGGTGAAATCAGTGTACTGTATACATATGTACAGTTTTTCCACAGGTTATATCAGTGATATTGTATACATATGTAGTTTTTCCACAGGTGATATCAGTGATATTGTATACTGTATACATATGTACAGTTTTCCCTCAGGTGATATGTGTGTACTGTATACATATGTACAGTTTTCCTCTGGTGATATCAGTGTACTGTATACATATGTACAGTTTTTCACAGGTGATATCAGTGATATTGTATACTGTATACATGTGTACAGTTTTCCCTTAGGTGATATCAGTGTACTGTATACATATATAGTTTTTCCTCAGGTGATATCAGTGTACTATATACATATGTATCGTTTTCCCTCAGGTGATATCAGTATACTGTATACATATGTGCAGTTTTTCCATAGGTGTTATCAGTGACATTGTATACTGTATACACATGTACAGTTTTTTCCCAGGTGATATCAGTGTACTGTATACATATGTACCATTTTCCCTAGGTGATATCAGTGAACTGTATACATATGTACAATTTCCCTCAGGTGATATCAGTGTACTTCATACATATATACAGTTTTTCCCCAGGTGATATCAGTGTACTGTATACATATGTACCATTTTCCCTAGGTTATATCAGCGTACTGTATACATATGTACAGTTTCCCTCTGGTGATATCAGTGTACTGTGTACATATGTACAGTTTTCCCTCAGGTGATATCAGTGTACTGTATACATATGTACAGTTTATAATATCTGCTGTATTTAAGCAAATTGAACAACTGTAATGATTTAAAATAACATGACAGTAGTTTTTAGGCCAATCAGAAAAGAGGAAAAATCTATTTATATAATAAATACATATAAGGAGAATGGATATGGTGACTGTATCAAGTAGACAACTACCCCTCCAGGATGAAAAATATCAGCTCAGGACATATATATAGTTGACTCTCAGGTGATATCATTGTGCTATATTAGTTGTCCCTTGGGTGGTACCAGTGTACTATAAATAGTATATTGCACTTTAGAGCCAATGATAGTTGTGCATTAATTGATGTTATAGTTTTGAATTCCTGATTTTGATGTTTTACAGTAATTTACTAGACTCAGAGAAAGATGGTATAGAAGTCAGTTATAACTCAGCAGGTGTCTTCTCCCACATGATGGCGGACGGAGCTGAAGCATGGACCATTGATTCTCCAAGTCGTGATTATGTCACAGATAAACTGATAACTGCCATTCAAAAGTGGCCTCTGAATAGTACAAGGAATATTAATTATAGGTATGGAGTATGATGGTAAATTGCTTAGATTGATTATGCTGTATGTCAATAGGAAAAAATTAAAAAACAGAAGTACAGTTTTAGCTTTGTTTAAAAATTATATGCCAGTCAAGCTGGAATATATTCAAGAGGTATCAAATTTGGCACAATGCTGTTGAAAAAATTCTTTCTGTAATTTGACTCTTCATACAACTAGAATCTTGGAAATTCTTATTGGTCACATGACTGGGAACATATCTCAGTACATCAACACTTACTTCATTAAGACTAAAAAAATGGCTTTGCAGGTATTAAAGTTACAGTCTTTCTCATATTAATGTAACGATATATTAAAGTCACTCAAGTTGTGAGCAAAGCTGAAATCTTTTTTAAAAGTCAAATGCAGAAATCACAAAAAAACATATATTTGTTAAAAGAAAATTTATGAGCAATCTAAGACCACTGTGTTTTGTTTTTATAGAGTCACCTCAAAGTATATTTAAGTTTTTTTGTAGTTTTTAATGCTTTTAACTCAGTTATTGCTTTACTTACAATATATGTCTTTGGAATTATGTAGAATGTGTAAAAAAAAACGTGTACAAGATAAGCTATCTCCAAAATAAGTCTCTTATTAACTTAAGTTTCAATCAGGTAAATGATTTTTCTACAGATCTTTTGGACCTATACTGAGATTAGTGGATGCATATCATGCAGTTGGAGCTCAGTATTGGGCAGTCTGGGCTCTGTGTAACCTAACTACAGTCTATAGTAAGTAAATCTTTTATGCAATTTGAGCTCATGGGATTTTGATGAAATTTATAGGGAGGTTGGGCATCATATGTAGATGTACATAGAGGAATGTAGTTACTGTTGGTGCACTCCAAAGGAAAAAAAATAATCCAGCTTAAGGATTTAACATGTTGAAGCATCTTAAGTGCAGCTCGTTCTTAACTGTTACAGGGAATTTCATGAAATTTATAGAAAGGTTAATATGCATGATGGAGTATAGCTCCTGTTGGAGGATTCTAAAAGGAGATAATTGAACATACTGGTTATATATTCAAGTTCATATTTGAAGTAGGGGTATTCTCTTTGTGAGCTTGCTCACAGTATTTCTATATTTTTTAACTTCCTTTTAGCAGAATTTTTCAGAAGATGTATTATTATATTGAAAAAATTATGAGTCATAAAGTTCATTTAAAAATGTACATATAACATTTTGAAACAAATTGTTTCTTTAAATATTTTTTCAGCAAATAAATATTGCCCACTATTAAGGAGTGAAGGTGGTGTTGAGAGAATCAAAACAATTCTAAACTGTGATAAAACTGACCCAAGAATTATTACACTAGGACTGAAAATACTGAAGAACCTTAATAAGACAACAGATAAGACAGGATCAGGAAGTGTTTCAGATTCAGATTATGATTGTAGTGATTAAGAATTTAGATCTACATTGGAACCTCTCTAAACCCAAACCTCATTAGGACTGGTGTATTCCATCTGATAGAAACTCATTTTTTTCAGCAGGGGACATATGGCTTTGAGTTGCTTGTTTAAATTTGGGTAAAGCTAGCCCAAACTTCAATGAGTTGATTTTAAGTACCAGTCCATATAAAATTTAGATACAGGCTATGGTACAGTACCTGAATCGATCTGTGCAACAAAAATTGCGATCGGTCATGGATCACCGATCAGTCTCTGATCAGTCATCAATCCGTTAAACCGATCGGTTAAACTGGTGATCGCATCATGTGACCACAGAGCGGTCAATATATTTTAAGGTTTCCGTTGTCTTCTTTGTCAAATTTACACATGTTTACATAATGCAATAAATTTAAATATAATTTTGTACTTTTACTTTACATAAGTTCTATTTTTAACAGATTATTTGACATTTTACATAACAAAACTGTGATCAGATTGGAGACTGGTCATCAGTTATCGATCCGTCACCGATCAATCAGTCAGTGATCATAGATCCATCAAACCATTGTACGGATCGGTTCAAGGACTGTAAGATGATTCATGGTGTAGAAAATCCCATGGATCAGATGATACTTTTTTGGTCTACATTTGCTATATTTTTGTATGTCAATAGTCCTTTCTGCATTTAGGTCTGTACCTTTGATAAAATTACTTTTTAACCTCCCACTAAAATCAACCAAATCAAACCAAATCAAGAACAATAACTCTCACAAATTGCTAATTTCATGTACAGTCTACATAAATTTTATCTCAAAAGCGCAACAACCAAATGAAAAACTACGACTGGTCATGTGATTTATTACGGTTGGTGAAATAGAAATAAAACTGATTTTGGTGGGGTTTTGTCATGCATGAATCACCTCCTGTCTGATTTTTATAAAGACTGCTACTTAAAATGTCAGTGACGAATAATTTTAGTTTTTCAAGTCAGTTACTTTGTCTATGTAAGTTTATAGCTACTAAGACATACATTTGTTAGATTAAAGTACTCACTGCTGTAGTTTTCTGTCAGCTTTTAATACTTTGGTTCAGTTGCAAATATATAAACATAAATGAAAAATATTAAAATGCCTATTGCACGGCCTTTGTGTTCACATCACTGTGCTGCATCAAAATCCGCCAACTGTCTGTACTGTTTACATTGTGAGAAAGCACTAGTGTAGGAAGGATTTTTTTATTCGTACAGCCAAATAAAGAATAGTCAGAAAAAAATTTATGTAGGATAATTAATTGGAAAGAGCAAATAACCAATATATAATCATGAGTGCCAAAGAATGCTTAAATTAAAAGAGAGTTCAAGGAGTTAAATCTTAAATGTGTTCTCGGCACGAGTGATCATATTTTGGTTATTCACGATAACTAACTGATTATCCTATTTATTGTATAAATTTCCTCCATTATTCATTGCTATTTTTATCATGAATTTGAACAGTGGATTGTATTCTTGTGCCTTTTTGGTGAGAGAAAATCCAAGACTAAAATTACCGAATGTATGTCATAGTGTGAATAGTAGAAAATTTATACACTGTGAAAATTTGTTAAATCACAGCTATCTATATAATAATGATAAACTTTATACATACATGTAATATGCAAAACACTGTAAATGTATCATTGATTTTTTAAATTATTGGTATGGTTTGAGCTGTACCACCTGTACCACTTCCTACACCTATGGAAAGCAATTGAAAACAGATCTGTAATAACCATATGAAACATGTTTGTTTATTTAAGTACCAGTCTTTATAAAAATCAGACAGAAGGTGATTCATGCATGTCAAAACCTCACCGGAGTCAGTTTTATTTCTTGTTTAGAAACCATTATAGATCACATAACCAGTCTTAGTTTTTCATTTCGGGGTTACGCTTTTGAGATAAAATTCATATAGATTGTACATGAAATTAGCACTTGGGAAGAGTTATCGTTCTTGATTTGGTTTGATTTTGTTGATTTTAGTGGGAGGTTAAAGTGTAGTTTTCTACAAAATACAGACCTTAATGCAGAAAGGACTATTTTCACATAAAGATATAGCATATGTAGACAAAAGATAAAACATCATTTGATCCATTGGTTTTTATACACCATGAATCACATTACCAAAGACAGTGTCTGAATTTTATATAGACTGATACTTAAGTTAACAGGTCTTTTGAAGGTCTTTTGTTAAATGCTTAGGGTATTGAAAATTGAAGCACAACACATGTATTTGTATTTATTTTCTTCTAAAAAAATTAACTGAATTGTTAGAGAAAGTATATAACCATTATGTAAATTCAAATTAGTTATTAACAATGTATTGGGATTTCATGTTGTATTATAATCTTTAAATATATTATGATACCTGTGTGTATACTTGAATATAATAGTTGTTTTTCACATTTACAAATTGAGCAATTTTTTTAAAGGGATGTAACCCATCAACACATGACAGCTTTGTCTCATTGGGGAAAGGCAGAACAATAGACATTTTTTTTAAAAACTGAAACTGTTTACACTTAGGTAAGTAGCTAAATGGTTTGAAATAAATTATTTAAAAGTATCAAAGTACTTACCATAGCCCCAATATGTCAAATTCTAAGTCTACTGCTGTCCATTGCTCCAATTGGACAGTAAACCAGTATGTCAGGTTATAGAGTAAGTTCCCTATGCTCAAAATTAAAAAAAAGTAATTCAAAGTCAGGAATATGAAAAAGTTCTGTTGATTTGACTGTCAGTAAACAGGTAATTATGCTTGGATCCATCCAATTAGTCACTTACATTGTTACATTGTTTTCCTAGAGAAATTTACATGAGGAATGTTACAATTGCATTGCTGTTTATAAAGTAACATTTTTTAATATCAAGTTTACAAAAGTATTGGATTATAAATATTTAAATTAAGATAGCAATTTTGAAAAAAAAATATGTTTATGACATGTCAAATTGAGTTTGGAATGTATTCTGTATCACCTGAAATTGCACCAACAGCCATTTAACCATTTTAAGAATTGGCATTGAATAGTTTGTGATACTTACACAGGCAAAGGTGTCATATATGACATTAATAAGTTGCTCAATTCATATGATAATCATATCTTATATGATAATCATATGTAAACTTTGGCTTGCTAACATGTGACTATCATATGTTAGTGAGAAAAAAATATGGTTATCATGTGATAATCATGTGATAATCATATGGAAATGATATGAAAATGGAAGCATTTCCTAATCCTATCACTTTCTATTCATATGAAAATCATATGTTGTACTTCATTTGGTACTTATTCATGGCACTTTCAGCTGCATTGCCATGAGTAGTAAAATTAAGTTTGATTTTTCTATTGTCTGTAGATTGTCGTTAATTGTGTGTGAAGTAAAAATTTTATACACTTTTTATTATTAATTTTTCACATAATCAAAACCAAAAAATGTCTCTCTTGTTTGTAAAAAAAATCAGTGATACATTAATATTGGAATTTGATATTATGTTTTTAAGCTTCGATTTAATGTTGAAAATCATGCAAAATTAAAGCTTCAGGAAGGGAGATGTCTTTATCATTTCTGTGAATAGCATTTGAAACCCATGTTATGCCATAATTATTACTGATAGTATGCATGGCTTCTTTTGTTGATGACTTTGTATACTTGTACTGTTTATGAATGAAGAATTACAATTCTATTTGAATATTTTAGCCTTATTATGCTAAGTAGATCTTCTTATCTTTGTTCTAAATTTCCATGTAAGAATTAAACGAAACCCTTCCTTATGACACCCCACTATAGTAGTGGATAGTATATTGGAATCACCTTGTCCATTTGTCCATCCTTCATTCTGTTCATCCATTTGTCATGCCGCCCATCTGCCCATCAACCCATCCCCAATCTGTCCAAAGTTCGTCACAGTTATTTCAATTCTTAGTGGGTGGATTGATTTCAAACCTGGTATTTGGCTTTATATAGATGGGGGATATGTTGTAAGATTGAGCTATACGAATGCATTTGATGCACAATGTTGACCTGGTGTAGTTTAGTACAACTTAAAACTAAAAGGTGAAACTTGGTCAAAATATTGATTGTGGGTAGTAGAGAGATGAACAGGTACAATATTTGTGAAGAAGAAAAGTGCATGATTTAAGTCATCCAAAAAGATACAAGTCCTTACTGGACTGGGTTCACTCCTCTGTACCAGCTGACTGTTTCTCAAATTGCATAACTTTGCACAAATATTAAGAATTAAAATAATGAAAAATAAGTAAAAAAGGTACATGCCAGCTTACTTTTTTGCCACATTAAAATGCTTGATATTTAACAAAAAACCTGTCTGTTGAGAGTTCATTTTGGGAAGGAACCAACATTTGTCATGAAAATGATAATTTTATTACCGGTAGGTTACCATAGCTACAGAATTTTATGACAAAAATATAAGAATACCTATTTTTTCATGGACCTCCATAATGTAAGTAATTGAACAAATGTATACGTTTTCATAGGAAAATGTTGTTAGATTTTCTTGTTTGAGCGTCTCAATTTAACTATTTCTACCAATTGACATAAAATCATCTCGGTGACGTACCTGTATAGTGCAACCTGTGCGATTGTGGTTGCTGTTCAATTTCAACTTCCTGAATTAGTTTTGGTTGCACGAGAATGCATCATCATGTTTTGTGATTCATACTGTTGTGACATGTATTTAAATATAGCCAGAACTATGGCAAACCTACGTAGACGAAAAGCCTTATTTTCTAATATAAGAAGTTCTTTTTTTAATATTAGAAATTCATTTTCTGATATTATAAAAATATTCTTAGATTTTTTAAAAAAGAATTTTAAATATGAAAAGAAAATTTTAATCTTAAAAATTACTTTTTGATATTAAAAAATGAATTTCTTGTATTAAATAATATGGCTTTTTGTCCACTTTGGCTTGTGATACAAAACTAGTCAACTTTAAGCCAGGAGAGTGTGTTTACGACTACATATTTTATTGCAGATTATTTTTGTAGATAAGTAAATGAAGGCTAGGATATTTGATCCTTGTATAAAATTAGGTGATATTTATGCATAAGCATTGTTCATGTTAACACATTTTCCATTTTATCCAGAGCGGTTTCAAGCAGAACTGATTTTTTTAGGGGTAACTGAAATTTTATAAGTACAATGTACATATACATGTATACACCCTTAATGAAGTGCTGGTCCGAGAACTTGTAACACTTCACAAGTAGAAATTAAAAGATATAAAATGTTTATTTGCTGAACATTTTGATAACACGTCTTACAAAAACAAGCACTGAACAAGAGAAGATCATACTGCTGTATCATTTACGTTTTTCTTCAAGCATATAGTTGCTTATTAATGGTTTGATTGATCATTGGAACAAACTACGTAAAGACAAATGCTGTATAATAATGTATACTAAATACATAAAAGTAAAGTACGAGGCTTGATTCTAAGGCTTTGGATATATCGAGGTTTGATGCTGAGACATAATGCATAAATTTGGTGTTGTCCCTGTAGTAATACGCTGTACGAAAATTTATTTCAATTGATTTTCATAACACACATTCTTCTTGTAACAAGATTTATAATATAATATGATTCCGAACAGATTATGATGATATAGTGTTTAAACTCGTTCTACAGTATAATTCAGTGAAAAAGTTATCCATGAACCGAGTTTATAAAAGCCTAAATGAGATGACTGTTTGGTACACGTGTTTAAGTGTGTTGAGATTACTTAAAACATCCAGAAATAAAAGAATGGTTCCCACCAATTGGACCAACTGTTTGGCGACTGTGTCACTGAAATTAAAATCAAAGCGAAACACTAACACGATAGTTCAAAGAGAGAACTTAAAATATCACAAAAATAAAAACACCCTGCCCCCCCACAAAAAAAATGAAAAAAATGAAAAATAAAAAAAGAATAAATAAATAAATAAATAAATAAATAAATAAATAAAATATAATAAACCATTTGAATGCTTCGATCATATTAGTCTGTATAAGTATAAATTTTGAAAAAAATATTTTGGATCTATGCTTTTTATTGTACTGAAAAAAAAAAAACCAAACAAACATTCATTGTATCATAAATTCCAACTACACTTCAAGTGTACTTTTTATTCAGTAGACGCGCGATGTAGGATATGTGATACACACAATGTACATGAGTGCGATAGTTACGGAAAAATAACTTACATTTGTACCTTTACACATGATATATTTCCATCAACCATAAATATATCTAAAGATTGTGTGTAATTGTTAAAATTTTGTTAAAGTATATGTCTACGTCTAATGATTTCGTTTTCAAAGGAACAGTAGATACATAAATTAATGATATGAACAAAATACATTCAAAGACCTACCTGGAGCATGGGTAGTTACTGGTTGTACTGGCGGTGGTGTGGTTACAACTGGTTCGTTCCATCCAAAATAGTTATAGTCGGGGTATACATAATAGTCCAGCAACATTTGGTTCCAGTAGTGAGGCGGAATAGTAGGTTGTTCTGTTGTTTGCTTTTCTGTTGTCATTACCCTTCGGATAGCTTTGTATCCCAGTAGAAATCCAACACGACTATTTTTATCGTCTGACTGGAATGATATGATTATCTCATCTCCCTGATATTTTCTTACTTCCCATTCAGCCTTGTCACACAACACTGTAGTATTCCCTAAAATGTTTGCTATATACTAGTAATAAGTTATACATTTTGTTCGACAAAAAGGCTGTTTTTAGAAGACAACTATGTTCATGTTTTATTAGATTTACGTTTGTTAATTTTGTGATAGTTTATAACAACTCTGAATGCGAATGCTAAGTAACAAAATCGGAACTATGATATTCTGGAGATATACCATTCTGATGTAGCATTCTGGAGCAGTTGTGCACAAGTCTGAACACCATTAAAAATTAAAGTATGCATACCACATACATTAATACATGTAACATTGTAAAAGGCAATTGTTATCAGCATACCACTTACATTTATCTCTATGACATGTACAGTAACTATATATCATGGAATTTTAACAGAAATTTGTTGTAGCACAAAATTCAAAAGTCCCAAAACACTTTAAGCTTCATTCCTGGTATTAAACGTGATAGCCACAATGTAGTTCCTTTGAACACGTTAGTAGAACCTATTTTGCTGTATATTTTTTCCGTATTTTTGATCTTGAGTACATCTTGTATATAATTCATTTTTGGATCTTGAACTTCCTAATTATTTGGTTCTAATGGTGCTGATGAGTGGTAACGCCTTGAAGCACGTGTAAAACATAAAGACATATTTCATCATTGATATTTTGTATTAACAGACTATGTATACGATACCATAGAAAAAGTAATCTTTCGTACTCTCGCTCTACATACTACTAAGTATATATATATATATACGTTTATGTATCTTCCCTGTATCAATTTGATCCGATGGAACAGTGTAGCGAATAGAGTCGTCACATTCTGAGACGTTTATATATATTGTGTACAGTCATTTCATTTTTTTGTATCATATATATATATATATAGTTATCTATATATGCAAGCAGTGTACAGTCTTTTCAACTTTATATACAATACAGAGTTAACTTCAGCTATCAGCATTGTTTTACAGTAAGTTCAAGTTAATAATCCGAATACAGCAATATGTAGTCAATAATATGTCGAATCAGTTACAGTCTACATACTGTAAGTAGTTATTTTAAGTCAATTGTTGGTACAGTCAGTTACATTGGTCTTCTTTACATTTTTAGAAATTTGAAGTTTGCCGTACCTACAGTCTTTAACAATGTAAATATTATAAATTACACAGAGATCTCAAAGCTATGGTTTAAACAGTCAGTTTCTGTCTACATACCATCCACAGTAATCTCCAGTCTATGATATGTACAGTTGATATTGAAGTCAACATCCAGGAAGTATAACGCCAACTCTACTCTGGAACTTCCATTTGTCGATATATTCCAGCTACAGTTATTGTTTCTAGAACGTATTGCATATTGTTTGTATTAGGTTTGTGTATGAAGTTAATTAGAAATGTTTATGAATTTGATTAGTTCAATTTGTTTATATTTAAAAAAAAATTGATATGATTTTCATCAAGCTTTGATTGGTTGGTTTTCTTTGAGTAAACCAGATTATATTGTATAACTTGGTTTGGTCCTGTGATTAATTAAAGTTTATTTGTCATCCATCTGCAACATAATCTCCCTTAATAGAACGTTATGATTTAAAAGGTATCGCAAAGTCCAAATAGTTAAATAAATTCGTTTTTAAAATAACTCAACTATTTGGACTCATTTAGAATATCTTTATTCTAATTCTCACTTTTTGTGTTCTTAAATTTTCTTCTTTGCTACATGTGAATAGTTTTGTTTCTATTCTTTTAAATTTTTTAATAGCAGTTTAGTGATAGATAATAAAATGCTTGTGTTATCCAATCGCAGACTTACATGGGATAGGTCAAAGGGAAACTAGGACTGGTTATAAACTGTTCTCGTTCTTCAGCAATCTTGGCATTGTCTTCTGTGCAACTATTCTCTGCTGAAATGATAAACAATTAAATATATACATGCACTGTTCTTATACATTGCAGTTGTACTTCATGTGAGTTAAATTTAATTTTCTTCATTTGTTGAAATTCATTTCATAATCCTAAAAATTAGAACTTATTTGTTTTTAGAAAAATCTTTGAAAAGTACCATCAACTACTTGTAAAATGTAAAGGAATTAATTTTTCTTGAGACGAGTAAACTTCATTTTGAAAATTGAAATAAATGGTAGTCGTTTTAAAGACAAGGCAAGCATTTTTTTTTTAAATTGTTGTACAGAACAAATAGTCATTAGATTAACTTTCAGTATATACATGGCTGACGTAGTAGTAAAAGTGCTGAAACTGTGATTTGTGGTATTTGTTTAAGAATTACTGACATGAGTCGTTGGCTGAAAGAAACGTTAGTCGAAATCCTATACTGGATTCGGTCACGTTGTCTCCGGATTTAAAAACAACAAACGCTGGTCCCTGTATCACTAGAGTTTTGGTTCTATTTGTGTCACTGTTACATTCAAAGTCATCATAAAATGAAACTCCCGCTGTAGATATTCCTATGAAAGAAAAATTCTGCTTAATTAAATTGCTACTGCTCATTTTGATATTGGGCTAAATTCGAAGGATTGGACAAGATTCGCAACCAAAAATGAATTAATATATATACAAATGCTGCAAACTTGCCTGAAAAAGAAAACGAAATGCTTTAAATCGTGATGATGTGATACGTATTTTAAATGTAAAAAAGATGCACAGATAATGTATTGGTTTTAAGACTTGAATATATAGCTGAATAATTCGTATGTGAATCCCTTGAAAACCGGCGATATATTATACTTTTAAATGAGTAATTAAATAACGACTGTTATATTTACTATATCTACTAGTATAATTAAGGTAATGTGTGAAAATACTGAAGTACCAACTCAAATATTTTGGAGTTCCATTATGATAAAACTTGAGACAGAAGTATTGTGCAAAAGTAAATAATGATATCAAATCTGGACCGGGATATATATAAAAATGAGATTTTCATCAAATCCCTCCTCAACTCAAATTTCGACTAGTCCAATTGCCCGAAATGAAGATTTGAGAAAAAACTTAAGGATTTAAAAAAAAATCACAGTTTGATCTTTATTAAACTGGGCTGAGGTGTACCAACAAGTTATCAAGTATCAAGTATCAAGTATCGTTCAAATTGCAAGCGTATTTTTAGAAATATTACTTGGAATGTCGTATATCCCAAGTTTCAGAGCACATCTTGCCGAAATCAATGATCATATCCACAGAGTGTAAAGCATTCTGTACAAATTGGCAAGATTCGGGATAACATATGTAGCTGGGGAGTTTATTTGATCTGGAAATGCAGCCACAAATTGTGCGTAATAAGAAGTCTCTCATACAAATTCCCGTCTTATACATAAAAAATGTAACAATATAGCGGTTCATTATTAACCAAGTCAAATGTTATTTGAGTACAAATAACTCTGTCCTTCATAGACAAAGCCTAAAAGCACTTGCCATTATTTTCTGATGGTCAAGAAATTTTTATGAAGTGTTTGAATAGCTGTCTTCATAAAGACCAAACAGCGGATTTGTGAGTCAAAAAGATTACATAATTTTATTATTAACATTTGTTAAAGAACTACTAACATGATTGAAATTCAATATTTAATCCAAAGGCGGGAATGCACTATATCAATTTCGTTTAAAGGGAGATAATCCTTTTTGAGTGCCAGGACATTCTAGAATGAGAGTAGACAATGGAGCGAAGATTTGAGCAGAAATCAAATGATGCCAGATGCACCAGTAGGAAAATCGTTTTCCTAGAAACACCAACCAAGTTGCTCATAAAATGTCACGTCTGGGGTAAACGAAATAGTAAAGGAAAGACAACTATGACACGATGAACAAATCGGTTCTCATGTTGCATCTGGGTACACCATGACATTCCATTAACTTCATATTGACGGCCATAAAACGTCAATAATGATGATTTCAATATTGTACATGTAGCGACTTAACCAAAGAAGCCGAATTGTAAGAAGTTTAGCACGATAAAAAATAGTCCGTGTAGTTACGGAAAGCTCTGGCATAAGGTATCAGTTTTGATATGAAAACTCAATACACATATGCTGAATATTGGCAAAAATACTGAAGCATCATCAGTGATATAACTCAAATACGTTCAAATCTATGTAAATGGCATAAACGTGTACACATGAAACAGAGACGATCTACATAGACAAGGGGGTTTTTTGACATACAATTTACCAATTATGCTTATATGAACGATGCCTATTTCACGGAGCCTTCAATTAGTGCAACCGATTGAATATAAAGTAAAACATTGGGTTATTACAGATCACTGATTGAGTAACATTGTCAACAGTATAACGTCACTCAGTAATTTCAGTCTGAAGTAGTGATTAAGAAAGTCATACCTGAGTATATCCTCAGGTAATCTGTGGGACATCCTAGTCGATAGACATCAATTTGTAGATATGTTTTAATAACTGATGTGTTTCCTGCATTTTCCACCTTCCAAGAGCACGAAACGTTACTGTAACAAAAATGTGTGGTTAAGAAATGATTCAAGCGTAAATATTCAGTCATATGAATAAAGAGCGTAGAAAATATATAAATATAAATATAACAATGTTTTATGAAATAAAAGCATCATGTTTAATTCTCAACCTTATGATAACAACTAAATAATGAATAATAAGGTGTTAAATTAAATACAAAACTCATTTAAAATGGTTCACATAAAAGATGTATAGCCGCACCAAGTAGCTCGAAGTTATTGTATCAACTTATAAAGTGAAATAGCATGTATAAACATGTTTACATACCAATTGTTTTTATCTAAATTTGGCTATGAATACAAATAACAAAACAAAAAACAAAACAAAAACAAAATAAAACAAAACAAAAAACAAAAAACAACGAAAACAAACAAAGTGGAAAAAAACTATGAGTTTGTTCACTTAACTGAACACACCCTCTCCCATTTAATGTTGTGAACCTTTGGTCTTCAAATTGATTTTGGTCAAAATCTAAAATAGGAGGTGCACCATGGAAATAACAATGTAATGGTGATTCTGTGAAAATTTCAGTATAGTCCATTCGGTGGTGTAGGAGGAGTAATGTGTACCCACATCTTTGCGCAGTACGAAAATAGGGACGGAAGGACGGACACCTATTTTACTATATATTCATATTTTAGGGGTATAAAACGATGAATAATTTAGATAAATGAGAAACATTTAAGAACATTACAAGACGATATCAGATTACAAAGTAAAAATGTCGGACTTAATTAACATTTAGAAGTATTTTACCTTGGGTAAGAACCATTTTGTAAACCAGGGGATTCAATTACAGTAGGTCGGTATGGTTCCAGTGTAACCACCTCTCCCTCATTACAGGTACACTGAACTGCAACACAAAAAGATGTATATTTCATTTAGTCATTAATTACCAGAATGAATAAATAAAACCCTTGGAGTAAACTATTTTGTTTTGTTTTTTGTTTTTTGTTTTGTTTTTTGTTTTTGTTTTGTTTTGTTTTGTTTTGTTTTTTTGTTTTGTTTTTGTTTTTTTTTTTGGGGGGGGGCATTGGTTTACTATGTACCTAGACGTATTATTATTTGTTGTCGTAAACATACATTTATTGATTTTTTACCACACTTTGATGAAATGACTTACATGTAACATGTGTTTGAATATTTTTTCGAAAGAATGATTGTTAAGCCTTCTACAAAAATATCAATCTTTATGACATCATTACTGTAAAAGGACCGTCGATTTGAAGAAGTGTGCGTAAAAATTTCATCAAAACTACTTCCGATGCAATGAATTAACACGTAATGATATATTAAAGCAAACCTTGTTATGACAGTTCATTAACGAATATTACGACTGTAGAACAAAGTCGGAGGTTTTAGAAAAGTTCCGGCTTTTAGCAATATACTAACTGGGCTACTTGTTGAAGGTCACGTCAAATGAAGAAGAACGAGTGTCGTCTAACAAATTAGAAACGGGCATTGAATGACGACTTTAATTTACGGGCAAACCAACAATATCATTGTTTAAATAAAATAAAGCTTCCTAAAGAAAAATATTGATGTATATATTGCAAGTCCTAACTAACTAAGCAGATAAAGCCTCCAAAATACCGGGAGGCGGATCAAATGAGTTCCGTCCTCACAAATAACAAATTTAAGTTGATTATATGAAAAACTGGAAATAACTAGGGCAGCCCCCTTCCGTTGGCCGTTTTTTGGAATGTTTAGACCTGCCAATATGCATACGCTGGAGCAAACACTTCTCACAGAAGATGATAATTTGCAATATAGAAATGAACTCAAAGTCGTTGTGTTAATCATAGTCTTGCCATATTTGTCAATTTATTGTGAAACTCAAAATAAGAGACATGTCGACTTCAGTGTGTAAGTATTGAGATTACCACAGTTTCCTAAAAATCAAAATGACAAATGTTAATACGTGACTGTTGACTTAATTTCGCTTGTCAAATGATAGTCGTAAAAAAGTCATTAAAGAAACTATAGGTCAAACCATGCTACTATATTTTCGAAGGGATGTAAAAATATATGTCACCTATCAATTAAGTTCTCATATATCACCACACCAAAATCCCTATATATACGTAACAAGTTCGGGCAACCGGCTAAAACTAGTTCTTTTGAATTTATATAGTTACATATACAAAGTTCAATCGTCAGAGCTAAATCAACAACCAGTATAATCAGTTTTCTAACAAGCCTTAACAGTAAATCATGCATTTGTTTCCATAAAAACTTGTTTTTAACAGAATAAATTTCACACTAAATAATAATAGTAAAAATAACCGAAAAAAGCAATGTACTGCCTCTCAAAATTTTAGCGTTTTATGCTGTTGCTGAAACATGAATAGTTCTTTTATGTTTTGCGATTCATTTTTCATTTGTTGTCTTGTCTGTTACGTTGGTGTTCCCTGTATTATCTTGTCCATGGAGTGCCATACATTTTGTTTAGTTTAGAAGCATCTGAAAATGGCATGTTTTTATATAAAATTTCAACAAACTAGATCCACTATTGAGTTTATACACTCTGTACTACCTGGAAAGAAATGTCGTACTTTAATTAAAAGTATTTTTTTTAAACAGGTAATGTTGGAACAATATTAAAGTCAATCTCGTGGGTCGCTATGGTGTAACCATTTGCACCATGAGAACCGACTTGTTTACCGTGTCAAAGTTTTCTTTTCCTCTACCCCGCACGTGACATTCTTTAAGTGACTTGATGGATGTTTACAGAAAAGCAGACAACGCTTACCGTACCGCTGCATCTGGTTTATGCTCCCAGTTTTGAGTCCGGGTTGTTTATTTGCCTTTTGTTTCTTTGTGTGGTTAATTTGATTATTTCACGTTCTATATGGTGTGTTGATTAGATGTTCTGTTTGAATCCAGCAATCCTTGATTTCCCAACAGAACATGAAATGATATTTCATAATCAACAATAATCATTTTATTAGCAATATATATATATATATATATATATACATAGGTTTTAAACGTATAATGAGTTATGTCTTAAAAAACCTAATCTAGCATAGTAGTTTAAATTTAAAAGTAGAGAATTTCCCGAAATAAATAAAATATACCATTTAGAACTGTAGATATGAAGTAAAGATGCTCAATTTAGTAAAACATATTTAATATCAGTTTACACATATTTCGGCTCTCGGTAAACTGAACACCTTTCTAAATCGTATCAATCCTACATTCCGAAAGGGGTTCGGTTTAGACAGGTTTTACAGTATAAAAAAATTATGCCTAATTATATTTCTTTAAAAATAATAAAAGTTTACGATCACATATAACGTCTTATCATGCCGACTTACCGTTCACTATTAAAAATCCAATGACCATGTAAATAAATAGCACACTGCTAGACATAATTATCTATATGGACACAGCCGCATATTACTTACACTAACACAAACAGACTCCCATGTGATACAGTCGTCTAACGTTATATATATGTAGATATCTTGATTGACAGCTATACAGTTTTTATGAAGAAAATGTACATTTTGATGTATATTTCATTCTTGAAGTAGGCCAGTTATGACAACGTTGATGAGATGTTGTTATAAAAATTACTTTTTCCGTAGAAGGTTCATAATATATACCCGTTACTCAACCAAGAGGTTGTGATAAAATTTTTCTCAGGGATTTCCTGATGTCTAAGAATAAACGTTAAATTCAAAACTTGTACACTCTCAATAATAAAAGAACTTGTATCGCTTTTTGAAAATCTTGATTTTTCTTTTTCTGATTGTAGACATAATTCTGACTACTCTTAACTGAACGGTAATCATTATTTACATTTTTAACCGACTAATGATGAAATATTTACAAACGGGCATGTAAACAATGTACAGAATTCCAAAATTGGCGAAAGAAAATATGCATTTTTATCTGTTTTGTCGTGCGGCTAAAAATTGTGCTGTTCGCTGAAAAATGAAGTGCCGATTTCATAATTGATCATTTTGTACATAACGACACCAATTGTTTATTAAATAATCCAGTTAATTATTTGAAATGTGTTTATCAAATACAATCAAATAAGTTAACCGCAATGTTCAGTGTGCATAAAAAGAAACACCATAAAGGGGCATCTATTCTTCATTTCTCATAGGGTTTGTCAATGTCAGGCATTAAAATATCCATTCCCTTCCTTCAGTATCCTGATCATCAAACGTCGGCTACCTGTTGTCCCAATTTGTCTTTAATGTGACCATTATTGCTCTATTAATTAAATTGACAATATAAATACATTTTTGCGAAGTTGATTTTCGTATGAAACATGTTTCATTGTATCGTTACGGTGTTTCCATCTCCACAATAAAAACTGATTTGTTCAACGTGTCAGTTTTTCTTTCCTCTTTTATTTACCTAGGACTTGACTGGTTATGAGCAACTCGGCGGGTGTTTCTAAAAAAAATAAAAAAACAGAAGACGCTTACTCTACCGGTGCACCTGATCTATACACCCAGTTTTTTGTTGAGTTCTAGTTGCGCATTTCCTTTTTTCTTTATACGTATTATTTTTGTTGTATCATGTTCTTTGTTGTGTTTGTCTGTTTCCGCAGTCTAGTCTTTGTACCTGGGTTGCGTTCTTTCGATTTCCGATAGAATCTTGGTTTTCTTGATAAATCTTTGTTATTTTACCTTACTCACGGTTTATGACAAATGAAGCAGCCCGGTGTTTAAATTAAATTTATGTTATTCTATTATTAGCTTTACACAGAAATCAACATAAGTTTATACTTCCAACATGCTTGCTTTATATAATCGTCGAACATAAAATCAAACTTATGCTTGAAATACAAAATAACATAAAAACAAAAACAAAAACAAAAACAAAAACAAAAAGTGATAACCAATTATATATGCATATGTATTTAAAGCATTGCAATTATCAAAACGAGACTGAATTTGTGCAATGAATTATGATTTTTATAGCTATTTCTCTCCCCTTTTCAATAAAAAAAATAAAGGGATACTTCTTCCGACAATTCCGACAGATGTTTTAAGAAGTTATAGAGAAACATATTTTTACTTTTATTACCAGTAATAAATTGAGTTATAAAATGTAGAAATATAGACTTGGGAACTTTGTAAATTGCTTTACTTATTTAGAATTACAAGAAATGGGGGCATTCACAATAAATGTTATAATTTATGATGGAATGTATTTCTGTATATACTTTATCCAAGTTTACCTCCTCTGTTGACACTTGCAGACCTTAGTGACACTTGCAGACCTTAGTTACACTTGCGACATATCAAACCACTTAAGGCAGTAAACAATAATACAGGTAAATAATTACTATGAAATTGTTCGTCATGTCTTAACAATTAACAGTTTTTTAAACCAGGATTAGACATTCATCTCCTTGTGTAAACATGTTGATAAATCAGCATCAAGACCGATGGTTTATTACCTTTTAACGTCAGCAAATTATTTTGTTATTTATCGTTGTACTTCATATTAAGGCAAAACATAGTATTTTAAGATTCGTTTCGTTTTTACATACAAAACATATTACTGGAATAAAAAAAAAATCGAGTCAAATAATCAATTTCTTACGTTTTGTACCTCAAAAGCGATATATTTTTTTGACGATTGAAAGGTAAATGCCCTAATTGAAACAATTGATACACTAAACACTTTTCTTAAATATGCTACACTTTGGTTGTTCAGAATATCGATCAGTATGGTTTATCATCTGCTATTAGAAGATTTGATTTGCTAAATTTTGGCAAACAAATACAAAACATCAACATTGGCGTTAACGTTAACGTGAACACAGGAGACTATGATGATCTACATCGCACAAGCGAACGGAATAAAATACAATTAATTATCAAAAACTTTTAAAAAAAAAAAGAAAGAAAAAAAAAGGATCATAGTTAAGCACTAGCAATTTGAACAACCACAAATTCTGGGAGTGACATTGGGTGTTCTGGAAAAGTAATGTCTTGCGGCACCCGTTACATTGCCAGTGTGCAAAAATCGTTAAAGTTGTTAATAGTATACTTCAAAAATGTAGCTTTTCAACACACTCTTTCAAACCATGACACACTGCACATAAATGAAATTTCGTTGTCTTGGTAATATTTGTTCTGTGGTATACAATTCATTTTGAAAGATTTAATTATAGACAGAAGATGACTAATAACCCTTTATTAAGAACGTCAGATCAGTTGACCTTTCTGAAAAGCACTGATCTATCTGGCATTATGTTTGTATTGCATCCATCTCCGACACAACAGAAGTGGCAGGAGAAAGCTGCGTAGTGTTGTACTACTCCATACTGTTTACAGTAATCCTGGTCAGCACTTTCCTGGATCCACTCTTTCTGACAAGTGGCCTGATCAACACATCTATCAAGAATAACAAATATGTTATGAGTAATTGCTTTAATTGAGTAATTTGCTGACGCATTGGGGTACTCAAATCAGTAGACCCCCCAAAGTAAACAACAAAGAACAAAAAAAAAAAAAAAAACAAAAAAAAAAAAAAAAAACATATATGTATGTGCACTTGTAACCTTTTACATAAATGAGCTGTATGTGTATGTGACTGTACTAAGGCATTAGTTCTTATTTGTCTATTTCGCATTAACATTTATTATTCCTTTGAAATAAAAAAGGTATCAAGTATTTCTTTTTTGCATTTTGGCATTTAACATTTATTCCATTACAAGTAAAGTGTTAAGTCTATATTCAGGCTTTATGATTTAAATGAAACACCGGTAGAATTTATAAGGGACTATGATTTTTGGTTGTTGCAGGAAACATTTTCTTTCCTTTCCTCAGACATACCTTTTATAGACGTCAATATTGCCGTGGGCATTATGCAGAACATCTGTCATACAGTAGCTCTCCCCTCCAGTACACACCGTTGAAGAGTTATGTGCCACATCTCTACCACTGCATGGAATCTGGAAATCAAGGTTGCCACAAATGTTGCACGACCTTGTCCCTAAAAGTGTATACAAAGAACAAAATACAAAATACTCCGTGCAATCATGCAGAACATGCAATATAATAACGAAAAGTTTCTATTATGTTGTTATTGCCACTTTATGAAATCATAGTAAATATAAACATAAAACCGATTATCAGGGATACAATATACTTCGGCGACGAAACGGTGAGCAATTAACGCACTGAAGTTAAAAGCATTTGTGCTTGGAAAGGCATATCATCAAGAACAAATTGAGCTTAATCACAGACAAAATTTGTATTTTTTTACTAGATGCAGAACTTGCATGGGGTTTACATTTCATTCTATAGAATATTGGGGATATGGAAGAGAAAATTGTGTCAGAGAACTTAACGATTTTTCATGAGGAGGGTGGGGGACGTCAGTTTCAGAATCGATACCCGTTTAAAAAAATAATTTAATTGAAAAACAATAGTTTAACAGTTGAAGAATATGAAAAATTGCATAATTTAAATAAATTATATAAAAATACAATAAAGGAAAATGCAATAGGGATTTTTAAAAATTTGGAACCAAGAATTATTTATGATGAATTAGGAATTGTATATTGCGTGAATGGACAGTTTTACTCTTCAAGGGCTGTAACTCCATACAAATGTCTGTCTAGACTTTATCTCATCATTGGTAACGGATCGTGTTTAAGCGTGTGGTTTTGCTTTACCTGGTGCAGTAGTTGATTGTGTTGTTGTAGTTGTAGTCGAAAGTTGTGTCGTAGGTTTGGCTGAAAATAGGGCAATAAACATTGACATTGACATTGTAGAAGACACATGTATAACAAAATATTGCTTTTCAATATACATATTTTAAATGTATTTTCTGTGTGAAGATAAGTGTCACTTACAATACCTTGTAATCGACTATTAACCTTTCTGAACAAAGTATACTAATGCTAAGTATATATTACTGGTCAGCACAAAACCTGTCTATAAACTGAAATTTTCTATTTTATGATCAAAGTAATTAAATTAAACACATATCAAAAATATAATATGTGGGATAAAAGTTCGCTTTGGTGTTAAAAGAAATAACTATAATTTAATACTACAAAAATAATCTTATTTCCTTCAATTCATATGAAATCGAACCTGTTGTAGATGTTGCTTGAGTTGTTGGAGTTGTTGGTATTGTTGTTGGAGTTGTAGTTGTTGTTGGAGTTGTCGTTGTTGTTGTAGTTGTTGGTGTTGTTGTAGTTGTTGGTGTTGTTGCAGTTGTAGGCGTTGTTGTTTGAGTGGTCATTTGTGTTGTTGGTATAGCTAACAAGATTGAACAAGTTTGGATGATACTATGCGAAACATGAATATACTAAAGACATGTTATTGCTAAAATAAATTTTTAATTAATATTTTTGCTATAGTTTCGATAGCAATGATAGTTTGTTACATAAAATATTCGAACGGTATTATTCCTTAAAAGTATGATGCAATCATAAATGTATTTTGTGTATCATATACTGAAACTGAACATACGGCAATAATGAAGAATCATCTTTGTCTAATTTTATCGTAAACATGACATTTGATTTTATTTGTTATAATACTATATTTGTTTGTCTACAGTTATAAAACTTGTATTTACCCGTATGAATTATGGTTAATAAGGATTTTTAACATTTAAGCTTCAGCTTCAGAATATTAATTGTACCATAGAGAGTGGACAAATGATTTATAACACTCATTACGGAAGGAGAGTAAAAATCTATAGAAAACTTGGAAAACATGTAATGCCGGAAACCTTTTCCTGAAATTTAATCACCACCTGATGGTTAAAAAGTCACGTGCATTCTTAAACGGCCGGTTTGAATTAGATGAATGCTTATGTTCATGATGTATACTTAAAAAAGTATTTTTCTGTTGGTTTAACAATACCTGTTGTAGTGGTTTCCTGATTTGTGCTTGTCGTCGGAACAGCTGATAATATAAAAGCATTTATTATAAAGAGAAAAAAATGTGAAGAAGCCTGCAAGAAGTATGCAAATGTATTTGAAAAGACTGTAGATCTACAGATTGTCGAGAATAATGACATTAATGAAAGCGTTTGATAGGGTTCCAGTGAAATAAATGATGATTGTTATTTAAGGATAATATGAAAGAGATATATTCAATAATCTTCTACAAATATGCCAATACTTACCTACATATTTTAAATATGGTTTATTACATCTAACACAGTATCGATTTATATATAGAGAATGTCTATGCTGATGAAATGAATGTTAAATTCAAATATGAAACATGTATTTCGTTGCAAGTAAATATCCATAATGATAAGGCAGATTCGTTCTTTAAACTTATCTACATATTTTTTTTATAAAGAAAACTATTACAACGCAGACATTAATAAGATTATAGTATATGCAAATGCTGACATTAAAGATTGTGTACTACAATCATTTAAAATTATATTTGAAGCAAATTGACTTTCATATCATAATTACAAATTTCTTTATGTTTTGCATGTCGATTTTAAAAGTAAATCGTCCATAAAAGTAATACTTTACCTGCAGAAATAAAATATTTGATAATCAAATCGCATTTTGAAACAAAACAAAACAAAACAGAACAAAAATGAATAAATAAATAAATAAAATAAGATAAAATAAAATAAAAATTGAAAAAAATGATAAAAAAAAGATACAAGATTAAATACAAATTTAATAACAATTGTAAACATTGTAAACAAATATGAATACAAACATTAAAAAAAAGCATGAAAATAAATTTGTTAAATTTTGAACATTTGTCGTTTTAAGAATATTGAGCGTTGGTTTGCTCCAAGACTTCATACTTACATGTGGTTATATGCTGATTAAATTCTAATACTGAAAAAGGGTAAAAATGTAAAGTCAGTCTCAGTTTTTGAAAACCTTTTAAGTGCTTGATAATATTTTGCTTATGTGCTATATCATATATATGAAAAAAAGTAACGAATAAGGATTATTGCGCAAAACTAATTTTAAATGCGTATAATCATTACAACCATAAATGGGTTTAATATCCATTTCGATTTCTGTATCAAACGCAGTTACTTGCGACGAGTAGAAACAGAAACAGGACAATTAAATTACTCACTTGTATGGTTAGAGCAACTCGATGACTGACAGTAACAGCCATTGTCATAGGTATCTGTATATGAGGTACATTTGGTATCAGCCTGTAAAAGTTGCCACAAATATTACGGAATGCTTTATATAAAATAGTTTAGACCCTTCATTTTATAAACCAGGATAGACATAGAAATAATGTTCTTGGAACGTGAATATCGTGTTGCTTGTCCACTTATTCAAAGTTTGTACAGATTAAACATTATTTTAGTTCGATCTTGTATCTCAACTGGAAACTTTTTTCAATGAAAAAATAGCTAATTTTGTGATTTTAAACCCGCAAATAAACTTTAACACTTATATTCAAGATCGTAAATAAAATTGTTATTCTATTGCAGTGCCTTCCTACAAAAATAAGACGGTTAATATAACTTTTATCTCGGACAATGTCTATGCAAATAAATTCTGGTTTAATGTTACAGAACAAGATCCATATCCCTAGATTTGCATTTTTTGCTAATGATTAGTAATCCTTGGCACTATTTCGTGTCAAATTATAATAACCAGCATTGTATCTTGATCATGATAATGCTGATTGCTAAGTAACTTTTAAGTTTAAATACAAATTATGATACCTAGCATACAATATGCTCGAATAATCGGCAAGAGCGTCCGTTTTTGCTCGTTTTGAATTCCGTGATGACCGAACGCATATCGTAAAACAAAACAAGCTAGCTATCTTAATACCGATTACGACAATAGCATGCCAATGGTGTTATATCTATTTTGGACCTAACTTGATTATGAATCGGTTTAGTGTTTGGTAATTTTGTTGTTACCTATATTTAGTAGCTATATATACTTCTTCATATTATATTAATGTTTTGAAAACCAGGTTCGAAGGGATATTATAAGTACTCGTTTATGAAATCATTTTTTAATTTACTTTGAGCCAAACTGAAATTGGTCCAATAAATGTAATTCGATAAAAATCTCTAGAACCTTATCTAAACAAAATAAAACCATTGCTTACCTTAACGAACATGCACCGTGGATTAACAGCGCCATTTAATTCTTGTATAACGCAATATGACTACAAAATAGAAAGAATAAACAACGGTATTTGAAGAAGGATAAATACATTTATTTTAGAATCAATGCCTTAAATATAATTTATATTGCCAAAGAAAACTTAACAGCCATCTGTACTATTTTTTAATTTTATCATTATTTGAATTAACAAATTCAAAAATAAAAAAAAAAATCATATGAAAAGTGGCAATTGTGGTATGTTGTACACGTATTTTAAGGAGTAATCTTTAATCAGCAACATGGAATTAATACTTATAGAGTTCAAGATTCAAAAGTAAATTGTATACACTAAGCACTCAACAAACAAAATATCGAAAAAAGAAACCGAATCCAGCACCAATAGATAGCACAAAGAGCTGAAGATGTAATTTCTAAACACAAAATCAGATGGCAATAATACTGCAATGAATGGATTTATAATACAAAATAAGAGCAATCATAAAGTTTTCGCATACTTTTTCCGTCTTTTCTATAATACTGTTTATGATATTTTTATCCAAAGGATGGTACATTGTTTTGCTTTATAAAGACGTAATATCTTTAAACAATTGAAGTTTCGGGTATTTTATACATCACAGCTTCCCAAAAAGACTTGACACAAAGGACACTATGAAGTCAGTATCGTATATTTACATACACAAAGAGAGATCGATGGTGAAGGAAAGACTCATCACAAAATTGTACGACATACGCAATGACTTCTCATGCCGTATTGCCGACTTTCCTTTCATCTGTGGAAAACTCCATTCTACACCTGCATATCAACCTATACTTAATCTATGCCAGAGCATGCCGTAAATATGCGAAAGTGTTCCACTTTTTCGCAATTGGGCTTTTGGAATAGGGTTATATTGCTGAAGGATTGAAGCAATCACCACAGACATTTTATAAACGTCATTATAAATTCTTGGATCGTTACAGTGTATCACACTGTTGCACCACAAGAACCATTTGTTAATCGTGTCATAGTTTTCTTTTCCTCTCTCTGCTAACCATGACTAGACATTTTATGAGCAACCTGGTGAGTGTTTCTTCTGAAAAAAAAACAGAGGACGCTTACTCTATCAGTGCATCTGGTTCCGGCTCCCAGTTTTTTTGGGGAGGTCTTTTGCTTTTGTTTTCTGTACGTGTTCTTTTGAATATATCATATTATTTGTTGCGTGTGTCTTTTTGCATGCCTGATTTTTATCCTAGCGTATTCTTTAGATTTTTGTTCGAATCTTGGTTCTCATTATAACTCTTTAAAATCATTTTTTTACGGACAAGAACGGTTTTGTTCGCACAAAACATTTATCCTGGTACAGATCATGTATCTTAAGACCCGTTCTCATAGCAAAATTGCAAATACATTTGCATATTTGTAAATGTACGCACAAGTGCAAATGTGTCCATGTGAACGCATATTCGCACTTGTGTATATTTGCAATAAGTCGAAACCAAGTGCAAATTTACCATTACACATTATATTTTTGTTATTTTCTAAATTTGTTTACATGTGAACGGATTGCAAAATTGACATACCCCTCCTCTTTCGACATATAACGCGAGATTCTGCTCGTTTAAAAAGAAGGTACAATTTTACCAAATTAACAATATGATTGTGTGATAGTGATTTTCTCATTATAAAGTTTTTATGATTCAACTTTGTTTTCTTTGTGCTCCTGATAGCCATTTTCTTTTTTTAAACATAGAACCAAGTTTAATTCTTATGTATTTTGGTGTGCCAAATGTACTTTTAAGTATAGTTAACTAAAATAGTAAGCACAGGCGTTTTAAGACACTAAACGCATGCCATTTTAAGCACATTTTAGATAACATTTATGCAAGTATTCCAAAATGATTTATCTTGCTAATCCTGCAGAATTTATTACAATAAAAACATAAATCAAAATATGCTGTTTCTGAAATCAGGCAAAAGGTAAACACATGTTGCGATCGAAACATGTACATGAAAATGATATTATCATACTTACGAGAACAATAAAGTAAACAAGAATGCAGACTTGATTTTGTTTGCAAAATATACATGTGAGCAAATTAAAATTTTTGTAAAGGATGAAATGGATTTCATGTAGGTAATTTAGAAAGTGAGTTTAAATAAAGCTACAGCTACAAAGAAAATAATTGTAGAGTCTAGACATTGAAAATATTTTCCGTAAATGACAGGAAAATTCCACCATTCTTACATGTACATGTACATGTAATAACGTACTTGAAAATGTTTAGACAGTAGCAATAATACATTGTAATTTCTTTTAAATATTGAATTCCCATGTTATTCAAGAACATACAAGAATGCTACGCGTAGCCATATGTCCATGCCGCTGTAGAACGATTTGAATTACAAATGTTATATAAATAGCAGATTCAAAACTTATGTGCTTTCATAAGTCCATGTTGCGATTCAAGGTTAATGTATCTTAATGAATCAAATTAAGTCAGGTTAAGAATTCTTCATACAACAACACCCTAACTCCAAAGAATTGACGAATCAAAATGGCATTTGAGTATAATCAACTACATATGATGAGAAACAATTTTGCAAGATTTGGTCAAATTCCGTTCAGCGGTTTCTGAGGAGTTGCGTCCAAAATGTGTTCCTCTTGCGAATAATGTGAAAAATGAACAAAGTCCCGTAACTCCCATAAAATTGTCAAATCAAAATAGCGGTTAAGTATGAGGAACTACATATGGTGAAAAAAATCCTACAAAATTTGGTCAAATTCCGTTCAGCCGTTTCTGAGGAGTTGCTTCCACAAACTTCGGACGCACGGACGGACACCAGCATTTCTATGTCTCCGCTCCTCGTTGCGGCGGGGGACACAAACGAATGAAATTGACGGTTACTCGAGGAGGTGGTGATGATGTTATTTGTTTATTTTTTATGGGGTATGCACATTATAGTAAACAGTTTATCATATTTTATATTCGGGATTACAATTCTTGCTGCGATAGATATTATAAAAGTAACCAGCATATGAAAAGGAAGTTGTTATAGTTTTACTCATTACTGAGAGTCCAATCCTTTTACAATTATCCATAATCTCCTATATACCTAATATTCCATTCCTTGAAGTGCAGATTTAAAACATGACACATAATGGTAAGCAAATTTATTTTTACACGTATTGAAATTTCAATTACAATTTCACATGTCCAAATGTGCTAATGTATATACATTTTCGTTAAGAGAATAGGAATTTAATCTATGAATTCTGATCTATCTAGAGGACAATGATATTATTCCTCTCATATGGGATTATAGTTTTGAAAATCAAGCAAATTAGAAGTCGTCATGCTGTTATTTTGATATCTATGAAATCAGACTGTTTACAGTAAAATCACGAACTCCAAAGACTTTTCTGAAGTAAATTATACTTATACTTTTAGAAGATAGATTTTTCCTATTTTTTTATAAGATGACTTGAAACAAACAAACTGTGAAACTAAGCAGTATAAAAAAAAACAAAAAAAAAACAAAAAAAACAGGTCACCAAATTTTATTTCGAGATAATTGAGAGAACATTTATCTAAAATTATTTCATATTTTTATCTAACATTGCAGTTCACCGAACTTTTCTTGTAATGTTTAAAAATAAAGTTGAAATTTCCATTACATTTTTAGAGCCTATTTTCCTGCCAATTATCTCTCTCTTGAAAGTGGGTTTTTACAAATATTGTTAGGAATTTTATTATATAAATGTTTATACCAAACAATCTTTCTGAACAATTTAACGTAAATTCTTTACAGCATTACAACACCATTTACATATTGAAAATTCTTACTTCTGTATCATTTTGCAAGACGCAGAAAAAAAATTTATCAATGCAATAGAATCGATCTATCTTGAGTAGATTATTGTATTTATGTTTTGTGTTTATAACACATACCTGTGTTGATGGGCACACAACATTACCACATTGTAACGGTTGCACTAAAGGAAATACAGAAAATTTCATAAGAAAAATAGCTTAGACTAACGTATTTGTTTAATCAATATTTGTATGAGTAAAGACCATGTTTGAAGGCATTCCGTATAAAGGTGTTTCTGTTGTAGAGTCAATTGAATGTAAAAGGTATTGATGTAAGATATATAAATATGATTTGAGTGCAAATGTAGAACAGTGTCAAAATTGGTTTTCAATTTACAGATTCTTTGAAGTTTTGAACTGTTAACAATAATTTGTAAATCCTATTAATTGAATTTAGTGAAAAAGGTGAAGCCGATGTTCTAAAATAGTAAGCATTATCTAATTGCATATTCTTGATAATCAGTTGCATGGTTCCTGTGATAAATGGACTTAAAATTTCCTGTTTTTCAATTGACATATAACATTAATACTCACAGGCATAATACTCATTCACTACAAAGAATATGAAACACATATAAAGTATAGAAAAAATGATAATATATTTTTTCTTCTAAGCAACGAGTTGTTTTGTTGTGAATTTTCTGATTTCAATATTTCCCTAGAAAGTCAGTGTAGAATTTCAGTCAGACCGTGTAGTTTTATCGGTTTTTATATTATCTGAACAACCCGATCGATGACAATTTAAATTTGACCGAACGGTCTAATGTGTTATATTTAGGCAAGTGGCGTTTCTATTTAAGTTTTAGCATGAGCTCGGGTCAGATTATAAGCTATTATCAATTCAAGAATACAATAGAAGTTATAAAAAACGCATAGATACCTGCTTTTTGAACACATTCTGCAGTGTCGCAAAAACATCCTTGCTTTTGGTTAGTTATGTCCTTCCCGTTTGTACACTTGTGATCAACCTTGCAATGATGTGTTTAATTTTAAACAAGACATATAGGTTATTGCATTAATTTAAAACAAATATGCTCGCATAAGTATATGTTGAATTAATATTCCATAATGTGCAATCTAAAAATGCTTAATCAAGTTTGGTTTTGTAAGCTCTATTTATTTAACAATTTTACTTTTCCTGATTAACATATGTTTTTTATCATGTTAATGCATAACCCTCAGAATATTATATTACTACTGACGGGCAGAGACCAGTTGCAGAGACCAGTTAGTTCCATGCTTCATTAAGATAATGATTTACGATTAAAAAAATCTAGACCATCTTTCACGAAAATACGTATTTAGATGAAACCATTCGTCCAAATAATCAAAGCAGTAGTATGCAAACGAAGAACTATCTATCCACCATTGATGAAAATATTTGAATGAACTATAGGCAAATGACCATAAAAGGAAAAATCCATCCACCAATGAATTATAAAAATAGTTGCAGAATTAAAAATGTAAATGAAACGATGCACTACGATGCACGATAAATATGTACTTTTTAACAATTTGACCTGAATGTCGTGACAAGGATAGTTCAATCACGCCATCAGCCAGTGTGTACACTTGACCTGGACGTCAAAACAAAAGCAGATTTTCACCTAGTAACCACTAAATGATCCGTAAATAGCCAGCTATGATTTTAGACAGTCAGTACATCTGTTGGAGGGATTCGACTAACGCCTCATTCTCCAGCAGAATCTACTGACTGTCTATATAATTATATACGGTCATCTTATAAGATAAAACATATATTGTCTATTCATATTAGAAAAAAAAAGAAAACAATATATAGCGTATTTCAAGTATTTGTTGGACAAGAAATACAAATGTGGCCAAAATATTCGAAACCATAGATAAATATGTCTACCAAAAGGTTAAAAATATATAATATAATTTACATTTCCAAAATAACATGTAAAAAATAAATCGAACTTTACACCATATCCTTTGCAAAACGAGTCGATGATAACATGAAGAAATGTAACATCATCAAAACAATAATTTGTCCAGACATATCAGAAAAAATGTACAATTTTTCAATTAATTATTCAAAATAATTATGCAGTTAATATTTCATGTGACAGAAGTATCTTTTTAATAGACGTCTTCATATTTGTCGATATGTGAAATTGATTCCTTATTTATGTACCTGACCCACCCGACTAATTTTTACACCTTGCAAAATTCTTGAAAAAATAGTGTTAAATTCTATATTAAACTATTGTAAATATAAGATGACTTCAGTTATTTGCCAATGACTTTTAGGACGTTGACAATCCACTTTAACAATTAAATGTCTATAAAAATTGATAAACCAGAGCATATGATGATTGTAATACCTGAAACAGAAGGCATTTTGCGATGAGGTCCCCTCCAGCTTCTAATAAATTACAGTATTCCTGAAGTGAAAAAGTAAAAAAAAAATTTTTTTAAATATAAAAGACAGAATTTTTTTTCTTCAATCGCTAGAAATAACTGAATGCAATTAATATCTTAATAACTCAAGGCTATGAGAGATGCAATATAAACCATTTATATTTTTGAAATAAGTCAAATTAGGACAACAACATAAAAAAAAAATCTTATAATATTTTACACATGACCAACTGTCAATGCATTAGTAGAAGTGGACAGTAGTAAGTAATGCAATTGGGCAATTGGTACATTGTTTTGTATAAATTGGTCATGTAGGCGTGACATTATTTTGTACGTTCGAATACAAGTGGTCTTGATCTATTACATGTAATGACAAACATATAGTACATTATAATGTGTTGTATTTTGTCTTATCCAAAAAGAGTAAACATAAAACAAAATAGAAACCTTACCAAATATCTTATGCCCAATCGATAATAAGACATATTAAAGAAACCTGTTCGAAAGAATAGTGACAACACAACAGTCTAGATATTCATATTATGACATTAGCAACGTGTTTATAAGAAATCTTAATCCATACTTCTTAAGTTATGCTTAGACTTTGAATTTTAATATAGAGAAAAATAATAAATACATTTGTCATATTTTCTTGTATGTACAATGTATTTATATTCAAGACATAAGAAATATGGGATACCTACTCTTTGAAGTAAGATTCATCCTGAGAACAACTGTGAAATGCATTTTAGAAATATTGTAGATGTAAATATAATGCTTCAAATAAAATATAATGCGTTCACTGTTGTCCCATACTATTCAGTTAAAAATATGTATTTAAAGTTTAGTCGTCAACTGACTAACTCCTCATACATGTAAATAAGATATAATGAAAATACCTGTTTATTGCACAATATGTCTAGACACTGGAATGGTACCATATGTTCTGAAAACAGATTGAAGAAATATTAAAAAAAATGTTAACAGTATTTTGATGTACAATGTAGGTAGTAATAATGACTGGAAGTAGACAAAGAACAGAAAAAAGATCACGCTTGACCACTTGTATTTCGGACAATGACACATTTACCCTTTGACACTCATCACAGTATCATCGTACAAATTGATTCAATAAAAAGAGCCTCCCCCAGTTGTTTCCGTGGTGTTCTAGTCTTTTCTTTTCCTTTACACCAGATGATCTTCATTGAGGTCTTTTTTCTGTCCTTCCTTTCTTTGATTCCTGAAAATCACACTGTTAATAGTTGTCACATTCTATCAACCATTCCACGTGTAACATGTTTCAGTCAGAATTACGACTAATTGCCTCTTTTAAATCTTCTTTGCTCCAGGTACGTCTATTTTCTTTTCGATTTGTTCCCGAAGCTCGAATCGAAGCCAACTAACATTCCTCTCCCTCACTATTTTATAGATCTCTACGTCTATAAAAAAAAACATTCTCGTTTTTCCCTTGAAATTGCAGTTTTTCAATCTTGACATGTTTGCTGCATGTCTAATGTTGGTCCTTTCTATAGTACGATTCCATAAGGAACTTTTTAGGTAGGGGGGGGGGGTCATTTGTTGGACTATGGTCCTTACAAGTGATAGGTCTCTTAGATTCTTGAACAGAACCAAGTAATAATTATTTAGACTAACGGTCATGTGTTTTTTGTTAAATAGATTCTGGACTAACAGTATAACATTCATTTTTTATAGTGATGATATATAGTGAATACATATTCAGTAGCAATCAATGGTTTTTTCTCCTGTCTCCAATGTATTTATTTGAAAGTCCTTGGATAAAATGTACTCCCTCCGTGGTGCCAAAAAACAGTCTGGAACACGTCGTAGCACCTTTGTATCCGAGAGTTATCATGAGTTTCACGTTTGGTACAAAAGGACGTATGTAAGAACCGTTTTAAAAGCTCTTATTTGCTTATTATTCTTTTACTATTATTATTCATATTCACTATTTCATAGTTAGTGAATTTGTAATTGTATGTTGAATCTGATAACACATTAATTAATTGATAGTTCAAGAAACAATCTAACGTTTTGACTAGAAATATACTGCTGCGCATTAAACGTTTGTAACGTACAATATGTATAGTTTATATGGGCGATTTTCCACACTACTTGAGGATTAAGGAAGTTAGAAGACCATATTTGGTAATGGTATGATATGCGCAGAAAATATTGTTTATTTGTAATGTTATTTCGATAAATTACCAACATCCTTTATTCTATTACTAGATGGTTTACCAATGTTTGTCCGAGACTTGAAAATTGTCTCCAGATGTAATATTTAAGTTTGTTTATATATACTTATACTTATTTATGTTTCGTTTAATTTATTGTATTTATTTTAGAGAATTGTACACAGAACGTGCAACGTAAGTTACGGACTATGTATTAAAATGTGATTCAAATGGGAATAAACGATGAAAAAAATGTACATAAACATATTACTCTATTATAAAGACTAAATCCACAAGCAATGTCTAAACATTGTTTTCCACTTCCGGTAGGTCCTTCAATAAAAGTAGTTGAGGATCTTTTGTATTAAATGGTTGTCCAAGTATCCCTTGACTACGTGGGTTTATTTGGTAAGCTGTCTTTTCATGGAAAGGTTTTATCTTGGATCGATCATCTTGACTTGTGATTTGCAAACTTATGCTTTATTAACGAATGTACTAGGGTATTTGTGTAATCCTTTCATCAAAGTTTAAGTATCTTGACATAGATGACAAAATATCGCACTGATATGGAGTGTATGTGTCTGTGGCTGCGTGAGCTGTGTGTATGTTTTCTTGCATGGTGCGTGTGTATTTGTTTCGTGTTGTTATATGTTTGTGTATTGATCGACATAATATTTTTTTCCTGTTTATTGCAGAATTTGATTACTAGTATTCTTCACTACCAATAAGTATTGATCAATGATCTTTTAAAGATTATTTCTATTTTTGAAGTGCTCTTCGTCAGAAACTGTTACCTTATAAAGAATTTGCCTTTAATATTCTGTGAAGTAGTTGATGGTACGATATCGCGTGATACCACAAGATTTCATTTGCAGCCCAAAATGTACTTTTAAGCACAACATTCACGCAAATTGCTTGTATTCTTATAAGTGCTAAAATTTAAGCAGTTACTTTCCCTGACCTGACAATAACTTGTATCGAGTTTCAAATAAAGGCCCCTCTTCCTGAACTTTTTTCCCGTTTCTAAAACTAATCATCGTTTGCACGTTAACTTCAATATTGATGCTAAGTTTTAATTCTATCACGTTTCCAAAACTTCTCCCTGTGATAAACTCCAGCAGCTTCGACCCTAAGCTCAAAATAAACTCTAATCGTGACCTTATAGTTTTTACCCTTCCAGGTTTTAATTTTACAAAAAACATATAAAACGTTTAAAATGACTCAAATATAGTTTGAAAACTTGACAAAAATTAAGATAATTAGGAGGCTATTTTATAAATAGTATTTATCAGTTAATCTTAAGTATAAATGCATTCGGCTACTATTGTTATCATTAATTTCGTCAAGGATATTTTAATTGAGTAAGCAAACTAAGATCCCCTAATGAGTCATACTGGTGCCAAAGTAATTAGATATTTTTGTTACACTTTTTAGATATAATTGTTTTACAAAACAGTCATTTTAAGATGAGAGGCGAACATTGTTTTAAAGGGAGTGTGGGATAGGGAGTGGCTACGTATTTTTAAGTGAGAGTAAACCCTGTTCAGTAATGAGTTTTGGAACTTTTGAATATAGTCTCGAAATTTCAGCGACTTAGTGTTTCTTTCATCTCACTAGATTTATTCAAATACTCATATGGATCCACAATAAATTTATCGATCTACAACATAAATTCGGCTGCATGGGTTCTGAAGTTGAGGGTTTGGAAGTAAGTTGCGTCACTTATGGTCAGTCGACCATTAGAAGTGATACTTGCTGGAAAAAAAAGCCACGCATGCAACAACAAATAAAACTCTTTCTACAAACTATCTAATAAAGGGTGCATCAATTAATCAAAAATGTATATTAGGAAACCCATGGATTTCTATGCAAAGAAAGAAAACGGTAGTTCAAAATTCCCTCCCTTTATTTTTATTTATCTATGTATACCGGAAGGTGTAAAACAAAATGAAACCACTGGCTGACGCTAAAAAAGCGGTTCCACTTATTGAACTTTATCCTGGACAATTACACTTTAATGAGGCGATGGAAGGTCAAGGGTCATTAATCAAGGCCCGAAAGGTCAGTAGTAAAGGGTCGTCTACTTCCAGATTGTTTCCTCCTGCGTTCATTGGTGAAGCGGATATGAAGTCATGCGCATGCACGACCATCCTACGGAGATACATTTTGAGATATTGATTGTACAGTCATACAGCAATCAAGACAAAATTCTACCAAATATTTCATTATTTTCATACTTTTTGTTTATCTAATTTCAGACAGAGATAGCACAGTAATGAATCAATTCAACAGGCATGTTTAAGTAGCACACTACATAAGATCATACAAAATATGATTCATGGTTGGAAAGCCCACATATTTTAATTTTTGTCACAGTAAACAGAAAGTAACATGTGGCTTTTCATATGTTCACAGGAGATAATCAATATATAGAATATACTGTATAATTCAAAATCAAGGGAAATTACCCTGTAATAGACACTAAAATACAATAGAAACTATCGGATTTTTTATGCGGATTATCTGTGGAATAGCAGACAGATTGGAATGAATAATTATGCATTTCATCATAAACCTATAAAGCAACTTAATAACAAAAATAAAAGTATGTAGTCGTTTTTAGGTGTATCACATTTTACCGAACTTCTAACAAAGACTGCCACTTAACATAAAAACAAATAACCAGTAATTCTTTACACCTTTCTTAAATGCCAAATCACATTATTGCCTAAAACATACTCTAAATTAAACCTATTATTTCTTTATATACAAATAATCAATATCGTACTTACGGTCAGGAATGTTTGTGACTGGTCCATGTGCTGTAGAAACCATTACTTGGGATGACGACGGAACTGTCGTTGATGGGTAAAGAGATGATACTGTGAAGAAAAGACAATATATATATATATATATTAATTAATACAAGCAATTACTGTTTGATCTATATCAGGCATTGTGACGTCACAATCTTTATCGCATCCACGTTATTGCATATCTAACCTCATTTACACTCCTTCTTGAATTTATCTAATATTATTATTCTAGGCGTTTCTCGGGGTTTCTCCTTGTCGCATCACGGCGAGGAGCCCAAACAGCATTTTGTTTTCAACAGTAGAAGTATCAAAAATGTAAACAAAATTACAGGAATTATGAAAAGATAATTAAGCGGTAAAAACGGGTTTTTATAGTGGAGTTAGCGGAGAAGGTCATGTACACCAAATGGGAAAAAATGTGAAAGAAAGAAAAAAAGTCAATAAAACGCTGAAATACACCAGTTTGGGTAAACAATTATCAAATAATTAGTAGGAGTAATGAAGGAACTAGCGGCTATCAAAAGAATGTAATCCAGGGACAAAGACCAGACATGGAAAATAGACAAACACAACAAAGAACACAAAATAACTAAAATAATACATTCAAAGTCATAAAAGTAAATGAGCAACCTAGACTCTACTAAAAGCTGGGAGCATGGACCATGTACACCGTTAAGATAAGCTTCCTCTGTTTTTCAACAAACAAACACTGAGTTGCTCATAAAAAGGCAAGTCCGGGGTAGACGAAAGAGGAAAGGAAAGCTATAACACATTTTAAAAATCAATTTACATGGTGCAAATGGATACACCATAACGATGCACGAGTTCAGGATAAGGACCATAAAAACTCTGTAGTGATGAATTCAATCTTGTAGCAACACAATCCTATTCAAGAAGCCTAATTGTAAGAGATCTAGCGCGAAACAAAAAGCCTGCATAATTACGGCAAGCTCTGGCATAACGTATTAGTTGTGACAAGAAAACTCCATACACAGGTGCTGATGGGATGTTGCCACTGACGAAAGGAAAGTTTGACAATACTGAATGGAAAGTCATCACGTTTGTCGTAAAGTTTGGTCAGTAGTTTTTTTTACCATCGATCTCTACGTGTACGTCAAGATATGAGGCCGACTTCACAAAGTCTGAAGCATCCTTTATCTCAAGTTCTTTTGGGTAGATGCGATGTATCAAATCCCCGAAACTAGGGTTGTTTAACGATAGTACGTCATCTATATAGCAGAAACTGAGATTAAGGGATCTAACTAAATGAATTTTTTTTCTTTCCGATGAGATCGTCTTTAAAGTCAGTTTCATAAGAGTGAAGAAATATGTCAGTAAATAGTGGAACACACTTTGTTCCAATTGGAATGTCGACCGTTTGTTGAAAAACGCGTCCACCACATTGTACAAATATGTTGTCGATAAAAATTTCCACCATTCAAAAAAATTTTCTTCGGTATATTTTGAAGATGATTTGGAATTATTTTTATAAAGTATAAGGCATCTCTACCAAGAACTACATATTTGTATCTAGGTGTACTGTCTTAGGAGTAACAACAAAGTATAAATATCGCCTATAAGATAACCAGATTTAACTTGCTGGTGCACGTGCGGGCTGTTTCGTGCAGTTCAAAAAGTTTGATTGGCGTTTTGGGGCTACACCCACAGAGCTAATTCGAACTTCTTCACTAGACGCTTGAAATACTGACTAATCTGTGATAACTAAAACATGCCTGGATGTAAGAAATCATCCAAATGGGGAAAAGATTAAGGAGGATGAGCGAATTGGGCTTGAGGACAAATGAATCGAGTAAGCATAGAGGAAAAGATGATGATAAATCGGTCGTTAATGAAACTAAAACAAGTGAGAATAGAATAAATTTTCCTGAAGTTAATCAGGAAACAAGTGACGTAGGTGAAAAACCATCTGAAGCATTTAATCAATTAGGTTTTATCGCAAAACGAACCAAATTACAAGAAAGCATATATGAACCTATCGGTTACTTCATTCCCCGTAAACTAAATGAAAATGTCTGGAGCAATGAATTTGTTGATTTTAACATCCTTATTAAATCTCCAAGAGACTTTTTCACACGAAACGGTGAAGAAATGTTATAGAAATGTTATGGACAGACATGTGCAATTCGAATTCTGTCCTCCCGTCCTCTAACTAACAAGGGAAAGCAGTGAGCTTTAAGCCCCATGCAGCTTTAAACACTTATTTTCCGGATGCGATGGACAGCTACTTGTGCAAACGGGTCAATACAGATTGATTTATCATTTATCTTATCAAGAAAACCTCTCCGTCAACGATTTCATCGATTCTACTAAATGTTTAGTTGCAGCAACTAGTATCGACGATACGTTCGACACAAATCTTGGTCCAAATTCCTTAGCAAAAAAATCTGATGTGCGATTAGTTTTTTTTGTCTTCCTATATCACCCATTTATTGTGATCTATTAGGTTTCAAGGTGAACAATCATTTTTCTTTGACAAATGCTTGCTGTTCGGGGCTTCAATCAGTTGCGCCTTGTTTGAACAATTTACATCGTTTTTTTCACAAGGCCGTAGTTAAAAGTCAACCAGATCTATTAATCAATTTTTGGGTAAGATGATTTTTTGTTTCATGGCAAGGAAAGTACTGAACAAATTTTAAATCTAAGACTTTCGAAAGGGTTTGTAAACAACTAGGATGCCAGTGGCAGAAGCACCTACAACAAAAATAACCTTCTTAGGTATTGAAATTTATAAAATATTTTTAAAATGACGCTAAGAATATCGAAAGATAAGCTCGATGCGGTTTACAGGAAATGAATTCACAATCAGTCGCGAGAAATTAACATTACAAGAAATGCAATCTTTGTTAAGATTATTAAAGTTTGTTTGCAGTTATAACACCAGGTCGCGCTTTCTCTCTCATAGACTCCACGATAGGAATAAAAAGAAACATCATATAATAAGAATCATTTTATCAATGATAGCTGACCTCAGGGAATATATCTAAAAACTTATATTGTATTAATACATTTTTTGGATACATATTTGCATTTCTAATTCACGCCAGGAGTCCGTATGTTGATAAAAAATATATCAAAACAATAGATGGATATTTACCTGCCATATCAACACACTGCGTTGATTTGCAATAACATCCATGTATATTGAGTACAGTGTCATCTCTACAAAGGCCAATACTTTTGTCCTGAAATATTTTAATAAGATTTGTAGTGTGTATTTCTTATTGCATCATTATGGTATTTGTGACACCATTTGCAAATATGATACCATATACAAATTGAAAGCATACTCGAAGGGTCTTTCAGGTGGCTTTTTTAACATTACCACAAGTCATAGTCGGTATTTATCATTTATTACTTGAATTATTATTACAACACGATTCGTGATGTTTAAACACTGTTTTGTCAATTCAAACTCCCATTTTGATAAATATCTATTTTACCACGTGAATTCAGTGTTTTTATGTTAGACATCTCGTACAAACGTCAACGTAAATGAAAGAGGGATCTTTTAATGATGTTATCAGCACAAACCAGGCCGTTATCAATTTGAATCCTAATTTCATCAACAGTATAAGGAAAACCAGTCTTGTTACTAGTTACTGCTATACGAAAGGACATATATTGAAAAAGATATGAATAAAAGTATAACAATTAAGAAATATAAATTAATTTTAAAATCAGCATAATAATGAGGAAAAAAATATTGACACCCTAAACCAAGAAAAGTCAAAGCGTCAGCAGTGTGTTAGCGCTGATTTTTACACGATTAAAATATAATGCATATTTGACGAAACATAGTTATTTACAACTCGAGAAACAACCGCGACAGAATACGTTTTAAACCAGAGCCATGTTCACCACCGGCATAGACACGACAAAAGCAAAATAAATATTCAAAATTTCACAAGATTTCGATAAAAAAAAACTTAGAGTAAAAAGTGTCATAAAAATAAATGAGTAAAAATCGTAAACAGTAAGTAAATTACTTTTGGTAAACGAAAACGATCATGTTAATATATCCGATAAACAAGTACAAGTAAAATTGAACTTGTTGAAAAGCTGATTGACGAAATGGTAAACTTAGGTCAATGTATTGTCATCGGAAAGCCGTCGAATACTCGACACACTTTAATTTTCCCCATGATTATTACATCTAGAAAAAACCGTTTGTAGTTACACATTTGACGAACTATGTTATTTTTTCACGATTATTTTATTTAATGTACACCCGAGATCCTTTCAATTAAAGATCGTAGCTTTATCCAACTATTATTTCGCCCATGTTTTGCTGCTAATTTACAACTATTGTTCAAAAATGATTTTCCTGATCTTAATTAATTCACAATATCAATAAACAAAAGTGTTCACTTTTCCACCCCAACAAAACAAAACACGAACGGGATTTCTGTAGTTCTCGTCGAGATAAGTGTCTATCTGGGAATGCTAGAAAATGCTATGACATCTAACACTTTCGTTACATGCCCAGTCTAAAATGCATGAAACGCCCATCAGTAGACTATTTGATCACTCAAAAAAATCAAATCATTTATAGAGGCCCTCCGTTCGTTATACTTGCAAAGTGCTCATTAATTATTTCAAGATATATTTAAACTAAAAACCACATAGACATTTTTCGAGTTCAAAAATTCAAATAAGGCGCTGTAATGTAAAAATGACTCTTTTATAACCCGGTTATAAATATCATATCATCATTTATTTTTTAATGGTTAAAGATAAAAAGCTGAAACTGCCAAACTCATTATTAGCTTTTTTGTTTTTTTTTTTTATAATTCTTCATATAAGATGTTATGATACTACCTAAGCCTAATGAGACGTTTAGGCTTTAAAATAAGAAACATTTCATCAATTGAAAGTTCATTTTGTGTTTAATGAACCTCAATATATTAGTTTTTTTCCAATTCTTATAAGTAGTTGTCGTACAGCTTCAACTAAGTGCCTTTTGTAGGCTTTATCATCAATTAAAAGTATCAGTCCATCTGTCATTTTTTCAACATGTTAGCTTAAAACTTCAGCACAACTAAGAGCCAATGGTGACGCTTGTAATCGGTAGGATGATGTCAACAATTGTAAGTATTTTTTTAATCATATATGTATCTCGTGAAGTAATATTTTGTATTTCAAGATTTTGCTGTTCAAAGGTAATCAGTTTTATTAGGGGAAGTACTTTGTACCAAAGATACAAACTAGAGGGAAATCTTATATTAGACAACATGGGAGCACGCACCTAAATGCAACACACAGAGAACACATTTAATCATGCAAAACAAAAGAATCGAAAGGTAGTCATATATTAAAACAATCTTCGGACGTACAAATTCGATCCGGTACTAAATTAAGTAGGGCTAAAAAAGGGATGCTACATTTGTGTTTATTTATCGAACTTTGAGATATATTATATAAGTAAAATGAGATTCCCCTGTATTTTATAAATAGACAAAGTGGCCGTGTTTATTGTCTTTTTTTCAATCTCATAGTTTAACACAAACACAGAACATAGACTATTACACAGAAAACTTTTTTTTAGATTTTATCGAAAATATTTGAGTGGAAACAAGGATTTGCACTTAAGAGATTTTAACATGTGAATTCCTCTGGATAAAGTATGGCACTTTAGACTCCACCGACAATAATTAAATACCTTCTTAAACATCTACATATGATGCCCAACATTCCCTTAAAGAAGCGGACAAGAAGGAGTAGCGCTAATACGAGGATTTAACATGCAACCTTACTAGTAGTTAAGATTCCACCGAAACCTTCATGCACATTTACATACAATGCTCATTCTCCCTATAGCATACCATCAAAATCTCTAGCGTACATAAGAAGTTCAGCCACAAGAAATGTGGATAGACAAATGAACTGAGAGACATGACAAACAGGCAGATTGAAACCTATATACACTCCAAACCGTGCTTATGATGTATAGTAATTGAAATATGAGAAAAAAAAATCCAAAAACAAACATTACTAAGACATAATTGACGAACAAATTAAAATTTAAGTAACTTACGGCGTGATCGTGACAAGAAGATACAACTTTATGATTAATCCGATATACATGACATATTGACTCCTGAAATAGAGTATATCAATTGGTATAATAAGGAAGAAGAAAAAAAGGAAGTAAAATACACTATCACTGAAAACAGTTGCCCATGAGGTATGTTGTATTTGTATATTGAATTGTGAAATGTGCAAAAAATACGTCTGATACTATTACATAAATTGATGTACAACAGTCATGTGGGAAGTACCAATTACCTCTCCTAAACAAGCACAATTAAATTAAAATATTATGGTAGTTCCAACCAAAGTAATGTTAGACGTGTTACAAACCGGTTTACATGTCTCATCAATACACCAATAGGGCATAGGTAGTGTCTCCAGATACTGTTTATCTAAATATTAAAAGCAAGACGATAATGATAATTAAAATGTTTATTATAATTAGGATATACAATATGCTGGTTATCACAAAAGCATTTAAAACAGAAAGCGTAAGAGAGAGAGAGCAAGTCATCCAAATCAGAATAAATTCGGACTTACACAACATCGTACACCTTTATTTCTTCCATTCAATTGCTAAACGAACAAATGAAAAAAATAACAAAAAACAACTAAAATTGTTGAAAAAAACTTCCTTCCATGATATTATTATTTGCTACATTTTTATGGAAATAGAAAGGCGACAGTGCAAGGGAAGTTCACAGTTTACCTTTGTATGAAGAATATTGTGTACATATTATTTTCTACATTCAATCGTTAGAATGATTATTTTTGAATAAGGGATATTATTTCAATAAAAAATTTTCGGTGCAGATATTGCTATAAAACAAATAAGTCGGGATAGGAAAATAAACAAATAGTGGGTTAAAGGTTAAAGGCTTAAAATCACAGAAATATGATAAAGCATCTTACTTTTCATGACTTAATCATAAATCATTTTTTTTTCTCTGATTTAAAGCATAAAACTCAGTTTTAAATACATTGAGTCAAACTGTTTAAAATAATGAAAAGAATCAATCATACTCACGATTTTCTTTCAGATGATTGACACATTCCTCTGAATTGCAATTGCATGTATTGCCAGGAAGTGGAAGTCGCCAATGTTCATGACAAATACCCTAGATAAAGGATGATATTATAACATTTAATTTGAGATCCTTCCTATATTATATGTTGTCCTAATAGGCAGGGATTGTGAATCAACAGAACACCATTCACCGTTCAAGTATATCTAAACAAAACAATGCGACATCAAATAAGTAGCTACCGAGGTGTGTACATGTACTGATCTACAAGAAATATTGCTCATTGAGGTACTCTTTCTTAACGTTGCAGTCAACGGAGAGCAATAAGAGGTCAAAATCAGTTCGTTTATAATTTATCGATAAAACTTTTCTCATTCGAAAATACATATTTGTTTTGTTTTTTTTTTGGCCACCAAAATTGTATGTAGTAATGATGTTATAAAATTGTATATTTTTGGAAGAAACTTTACTTTCACTTTTGCCTTTGGTATTTTTTTCGGTATGGTAAGAAAATGACTAACGTGATAATATAGATACGTATTTTTGTACGATATAAGAAGCTGTATAATGAAAAGTGTCAAGCGATGAATACGGTGAAGTATTCTTGTATATACGTTTTTTTTACTTTGAATTTTGAACTTCCAAATAAGACATTCATATAGGGACGTATTGCAGCCTAAGCCGCATAAAAATTTTTTTGAAGATTTAAATTTTAGGAAAAGTTAGAAGATGTGTTAACCTGCATAACGAGTAAGCTTGTGACTAAATTGGTGGAATTTATTTTCATATAAGTATGATATACATGAAATACAAATGTAGAGACTGGTGAGCCACCAGCATAAAAATATATGTGTATGTTAAACATTTACAAATAGACACTTGGATACTTATTCGGATTGTTTACCAAACTTCACAATGTAAAAAACATAATGAAATAGGTACAAAAGTTAAACGAATTGGTCACAGTAACCAACACAAACTAAACCAAATATCAACAATAAAAATTAAGTTCAACAATCTAATAATGGCCTATAAATATTTTATAAAAGGTCTCAGTATCGTATTAATTTTCCCATGTACTTCTATAGTGAAGTGCATATTTTTAGGATTTAAAACAAAATATTTTTTAAAACTTTCACTTGTGTAGCATTTTTAAGGACATGTGAAAAAATAGTTTCCTACAAAGAAAATAGGGTGAGTCCACGACGATCGGACAGAAAAGTAGCCTTGAACTATAAGTAACCAATTTCCCTACTTTCACTTTCGTTTTGCACTCACCAAACCAACCTTTTCAGTGGAACATTTTTATGTTATTATGTAAGATTTTCTTTAAAAAAAATTCTTCATCTTACAGTGTGATGTTTGCTCTATTTTATAAGTCATCGTTCATATCTATTGACAAAACATTAGTTTGTAGAGAGGCAAAAAGAAAATGTCCTACATTTTTATAGCATCCATGTTTTGACGTACACCCGCTCAGGGATATGCAATACGATACTGATTCCAAAACAAAATGATACATGAATTCAAAACAAACAGCAATTGTTTCCCTAAATAACTATTACAAAAAAAAACAAGTATGAAGGCGCATTTTGGCGTACTTGTGACTTTTTAAGTCAAGGAGCCACTGTGAGAACTTGTAAGTTTGCAAGCAACTATTTCGTGGCGATATGATACAAAGGATATGTTTTGCTCTCAACCAGATATTATAAGTCAAGGCGATGTCAACAATCTCTACCAAGAACTCTATGTTTGTATCTAGGTGTACCATCTTTAAAAAAAAAAACAACGATGTATGATGTTTTTAAGTCGGGACTTAAACCTGAGTATGTGGAATAGAAATATACAGAGTTGAAAAATCATAAGTGAAATGTATGTATTATTAAGTGAATTTTGAAGTATGTATATCATAAACTAATTAAACCCAACACAAGACATGGGTATGTTGGTCATTGATTCGTCTTTATGTCGTTATTTGTCTTTATAGTATTATTCAAAGAAGCGTCGTCGTTTTTTTTTATTACCGTGGATTTTATTACTTTTGTTGAATTTGTTTAATTTGTCTTACCCTTAGAAATCGTGCATTGATAATGTGAACGTATTTCAAGAAGTGACCCGACACCGCAGTCCGTTTTCTATTTAAAGTCCATCAAAGAATAATCAAGGGAACAAAGATTCGAGGAAAATAACCAAACAAAACAAAACAAAACAAAACAAAATGACGCGTACAGATTTTTGTATCGAACTTGGATATCAGACATTATATTTTTACTATTCAGACTGTTGCCTTAAGTTCGTCAGTTCATTAATTTGTATGAGAACCACTCGTGTCCGTTACAAACATCTAAATGAAACAACAATGTTGTCTTCCGTCTAATAAAATTACGTAATTGAAGAATAAATGTCCATTATTTGCAGCAAATGAATATGTGTAGACCGCCATGTCGGAACACGGAATAATTGAATTATGGGTTTCAAAGTCTATAGAATAGCTTTAAAGAAGACTGAAATGATTATTCAATAGAACATTCGAACCATGTTCAAATTGGTCAAGTGGTGTACATTAAAATGATAACATTGAAGTATCAGTTTGACACCTATGTTCTATTCTAAGTAACAGTGGCCATGTTTGTCAGTGAACACCAGTTCTGGGCAAGATATCTTGGGGAACATTCATGCCAAATTTGATTCCAACTAGTCCTGCAGTTTCTGGAGAAAATACTTTTAGAAATAATAACAGGTTAGTGGTCAAATAATTACTTTTTCATGTGGGATGAAATAATAAAGAGCTTAATTTTTTGCTGACTGCTAAAGTTTTGGTGCATATAATCTAAAACTGTAAGAATGGTAAAAATAACGAAAGGGGGTCATAATTCTAAATGGTAGATGAGTCATTTTGGAAGTATAAAGGGAGATAGATCTCGCGAACTGAAAAGCATAAGAAGCCTTAGTTTTCTTCTTTCTGTTACCTAATTTAAAATTTACACGAAAAACTGGTGTCCAGAAACTTTGACATATTTTTAGAAGGACTTCGTTGTTTTGACAGATTAAATATCAAAACGCAAATAGTAAGAACAATAGTAAATCAAAATTTAGAAAAAAGAAAGAATATGGTAAATCGCAACGAATGCACCTTTTTATGACCAAAATACAAGGTAATAAAGTCCTTCATGGGTCCTTAAAAGGTTTTCATTCAGTGTAAACATACCTTTAAATGACAGTAAAAGTGACATCTTTTTAAATTTTGAAATTAAATAATTAGAAACGATCAATTGATTTTTGTTTGTGCTATTCAATACTTAGATTCTTTAATTCAAAACTTCAATGGTGCCGGTAAAAGATGTTCCTCCTCGGTTATTTTGCGAAGTTTTTTTTTCTTTTTGTCTAATCTAGATAAGTTTAATGCTCAAAACAGGGTCAGTTTATTCACTATATTTGGAAAAAAAATAGTTCTGCTTTAATTTTGTACTGTTAGGATTCCACGTTTTTCCGAATTCCTTTATTTAACGATGAATATTACTTAAAATACCTACATTACATACGATGGGGACATAACTTTTTGTAGGTTTAAACGGGCCTGAAGTTGGCTTGCCTGTCAACTGCTAGTAGTCATCAGTTTGTACATTTTTTTAATTTATATTCAGTTTTTATATTTCCGTTGAAGCAAGGGACTCAGACTTTTATGAACTTATTTTAGGTGTACTTAATCGGGTAATATATTTTTCCACAGTGGCACTTTTCGCGCCTGTCCCAAGTCACGTATTTCTGGCTTCTGTATGTCTTAATTCGTTTTCACCTTTGTTCATGTTTATGTTTCTTGAGTATATAGAGGCAATTCTATATCTGCAGCTGTGATTTGATGATTTCCTCGTTGAAGACCAATGATTTGCCTTGAGCTGACATTTTCATCCCAGTGGTGTTGTTGTCTGTTTGACATATGCACTATACCTATTCTCGTATATAGTCTTAAATTAAGTAATCAATATAGAAATACATGACTTGATTTGTATGTGTTTTAACGCATCCCCTGTAAAAAGTGAACTTATTCAGAAGATCTTTAGTATCCTTTTTTAAGATATATTGATATATCAGTTTAGATAAATACGGAATTGCATTCACACAAATTTGGGTGTTGCATAAATTTCCTGTAATCATATTTATTTTTGAAGACTTCCCGTCGTATCCACTAACAATAAAAAAAATGAATCATTTGCATACTAAATTGCTCGTACATGTAGTACCAATCGACAAAGGCGACAATTTCCACCCTCCAATTGTGCACTTCGCCTACCGATATGAACTGTCTTTCTCTTTTTCTTTGAGCAACTTGGTGGGTGTATCTAGAAAGGCAGAGGACGCTTATCCTACCGGTGCACCTGGTTTTTAGTGGTGCCGAGATGCTCATTTACTTTTGTTACTTTTTATGTATTATTTTAGTTACTTTATGTTCTTTGTTGTGTTTGTTTGTTTTCCATGTCTGGTATTTGTCCCTGGATTACATTCTTTTGATAACCACTAGAATATTGGTTCCCCTGTTTACTCTCTCACATATGGGAAGACGGATTTTCAGTTAGACTTCACGTCCTACAGGATTGACAACACACCAAGCTGGACACTTTCTAAATACATTGGTGTATCTTATTTGACATACTACGTCAGAGTAACTACAAAGATGTATGTATTATGAATCTTCAGAATGCAAACATTTTTTTTATTGCAATTGTATCATACTACCATTAGGTAAAGGTAATAAACTTTGACAGATATACATTATTCTTGATAAAATCTCATGAATTTAACCTTGATTTATTTAGTTTTTAATTTTTACATTATTTATTAACGTAATTATCAAGTTTAAGATCAACAAATTATCGTACAAAAGGTTGTGGTATTAACTCTTAAAGAAGTGTTATAGATCTTTTACATTTAATTCATCTATTTTTGGTGATTTTTGTCATAGCCATATTATTTACAACATTTAACTTCTTGAATTAAATTATATCGTCCATATGTGAATCACACATGGAGTTATTTAGTTGTCTTGATGGGACGTCTGTTTGACTCTGCCTGACTTATAGCTGATCTGATCCGAAAGAAAGAATATCGTTTATCTAGATCCTTTAATCTCAGTTTCCGCTATATAGATGTCATATTAGCTTTAAACAATCCTAATTTCGGGGATTTCATACATCGCATCTACCCCAAAGAACTTGAGATAAAGGATACTACAGACACTGTTAAGTCAGCCTCATATCTTGACCTACACTTAGAAATCGATGGTAAAGGAAAACTATTGACCAAACTTTACGACAAACGTGATGACTTTTCATTCAAAATTGTCAACTTTCCTTTAATCTGTGGCAACATCCCTTCAGCACCTGCCTATGTAGTGTTCATATCACAACTCATACGTTATGCCAGAGCTTGCCGAAACTAAGCAGACTTTTCGTATCGCGCTAGAACTCTAACAAATAGGCTTCTGGAACAGGGTTATGTTGCTATAAGATTGAAGTCATCACTACAGAAGTTTTTTGGTCGTCATCATGAACACGTGGATCGGTGTGGTGTGGTGCATCCATCTGCACCATGAAAACTGATTTATTCAACGGATCATAGTTTTCCCTTCCTTGTTTATCTACCCCGGACTTGACTTTTTTTGAGCAACTCAGCGGGTGTCTCTAGAAAAGCAGAGGACGCTTACCCTACCGGTGCACCTGGTCCATGCTCCCAGTATTGTTTGTTTAATTGCACAAAAATTCATAATACTGGTTGGTCAATTGACCTCGTGTGACAAAAGTATTACAGAACTTGAATTGGGAAACGTCCCTACCCTACCGGTGCACCTGGTCCATGCTCCCAGTTTTTAGTGGAGTCCGAGTTGCTCATTTGCTTTTGTCACTTTGTATTTATGATTTTATTTACTTTATGTTCTTGGTTGTGTGTGTCTGTTTTCCATGTTTGGCCTTTGTTCCTGGATTGCATTCTTTTGATTACCGCTATAACCTTGGTTCCCTTGATTACTCCTATATTACAGCCGGTAGTATATTACTAAACTTTACTCACTTGCTGTATGACGGATGACGCTGACAGAGCAGGACATGCTTACCCTTCCCAAACACCTAATATCACTCCTGATTTTTTGTGGGATTTATTTTTACAAGTGTTTTAGGTTTTGTTTAAATTCCCGCTTTTTTATCTTTAGTTATATACTAAATTATATTTAGTTTTTTTGTTGTTGCTAAATTGTGTAAGTAGATTGTGTTTATTTCCTATTTCCATGTTCTTACCATTCACACTGATTTTGCTGTATCTGAATTATCATATTTTTCACAGATATTTAGTGACAATATACGAACATATACAGTCTTTAGAGTATCATTTGCACAATTGATCCGTAACTATCGTGCAAGTGACTTTAAAGAGAGTGTGTTTTTGTAGGGCGATGGTATTGTCAAATAAACTTGTAATTCAGGGGTATGTTTAACCTCCAGAAATGTTTTGATCGTCTTCACAATTAGATTGACAGATATGGGTTTTCTATCTCACAGACGGAACAGGATACTTTTAGTTAGATTTCACGTCTTCCCGGATTGAAAACCTACTGATCCTGACGTTTATCTGAGCTAACCTACTTGCAAAGTATCGGGTTATTTTTGCCTCAGATTTTGTTTGTCATTCTCATGTTTTTTTGTGAAAGTTCATATTGTAAGGTGGTTCAGTTACTTGTCACAGTGTGACAAAATATTTGTTTTGCATTTATCATGTATTGTAAAATTTTATAGACACACAATTTCTTACTATGTTTTTTGATGTTAGAGAATAGTGATGTTGGTAAATTCCTACGACAAACCCTGAATATGTATTTGTATAAAAAACATCTTTTGTTGTAAAAGAAATTAAATTATCGTTCAACATGTTTTGTTAGGAATGATGAATACTTACGTCAGTAGTTTCTTTAATGCATCTACCATGCAGATGTCCATTAACATTTGTCATTTCACATGTATGGTATGTATTGTAAAAATGGTGATGATGCTCTGTATCTCGTTTTACTATTGGTATGTCTTCCTGCAAAGCAGAATTGTATCTTACGTAAATTTTGCCTAGTCCGACTTTTTGCAGTTAAACCACAATAAGACAACCCAACAAAACATTAAACAAAGATGAAACACAAAACAAACAAAACATACCGCCGCCAAAAAAAAACCAAACAAAAAAACAAACAAAAACAAACAAACAAAAACAAAAAACAAACAACCGAAAAATTAATGTATTATACACTTTGGCCCGGAGCAGTGCCTAAGTCGCTGAGCATGGATTGGCCGTTATGATTTTATTGCATTTTTCATAATTTGCTATGCAAAATTGATATTTTAGATTTGATTAAACGTCACGCTTTTTATCCATTACGTTTTCTGACAACATGATTTACTTATTTCTTTAGGTTGTACAAATTAGCAGTTTTCATCTTATATTTAGATATTTTGGAACTAAGCCTTGCATAGTGGATCTTTGTTCATGTATTGCTATTTCTTTTCGTTGCATATCAATTTTGTACGAACCCCGAACGGATTTCCAAATATATAAAATATAAGATCATGACGTCATCTAAGGAATTTGGCATAATGTTTTGTAAAATAATAATTTTTTTTTTTCGAAAAATACTTTAATATCACAGAAAACAAACAGATTAGTTTAAGGAAACGACTATACAATTTGGCGATATCATGTGCCAAATGAGTTTGACTGAGAAAACGGGAAAGGGTCAGTACAGTTGTTTTCTGTTACACGTTCGTAGTACTCAGTTGGTGATGCATATGATTGTAATACTGAACCTTACGGATATGTTAATTCTCCATATTGAAACGCAGTGAAACTCATTTGTATTATGAAGATTAAGTTTATAAACTGTGAAGAAGATTCATTTATCAATGATGCAGAATAATAAAATAAAGGCTTTTCACTCTTTACCATAGTCCGAAATTTCTGAAAGGGAAATTCGATTCAGAAATAGCTGTAATGCATTCTTCACATATACGCTTTTCTTTACGAAAACTACGAATAATCCATTCATAGTCGTTTGGAAGCATTCGTGTCTAATTTGCCAGCATCCGTAAAGAAGTCTTACATTCTCATGGGCATTCGTAGACTTCCTTATTGAGTTGTGAAGGTGTAAAAGTTATGACATGCAATCCATTTTTGCACGAATGCCCACGAATTCCTTATCACTTTGACAATCGTAAAGAGCTAATAAACCACTCTTTGCAATTCACAAGGCATGACCAACCGATCGCAACAACCTGTTAAGCATTCGCAAGAATATTGAGGTAATCGTCAACGATTGTATTACGATTTTTTACGAATGATTTTGAGGAGCCTTTGGTCGCTTTTTGCTTATGCTTATTTGAAGACAAAACACAAAATCATGCGTACACTTTGCGAATATAAAAAAGTACTTTGTTTAAACGTTTAAGGTTAGCTTTGTGTACCGGTAAGAGAAGCAGTCAAGAGAAGTTTTGGTATGATATCATTTTTTTTTTATTTTGTTAAACATGTTAATTCTTCTTGAATGATAAAATGAAGAATGTATGAGTCGCATGGAAATATATATGTATTCATATTGGCCCTTAAGTGTCATTTTCAAAAAGTAAAAATGTTTTTTCATCAAATATTGGCAAAAAAATAATTACCGAACCGTCAAATTACATCTTTGATAAATCCAAGGAATAAAATAACTGTTTGATTTGTATGGAGGATAGCATCATTTATTTTCACTCTGGATCATTTCTTTCATATATGCAATAGTAATTTTATTTACCAACAATAAATGAAGATTTGATTGAATGGTGAATATTGGATCATCATATCCCACTAATTTGGGAATATCAGGAATTAACTGAAATTGTTGATCATAATGTGGTTGGAACCCTGTTAATAAAACATTTGTCTTTTGCTAAGATTGATTTTTGTACTGAATTTAACTTTACTTTAATATTAAACGGCATAGCTGTATGCACAAGCTACAACTAATAGCGATCTGATTGTCTTGAACTGTATTTACGTATGATGTTTATGTCCCAACGCATTATGAAAATTTGGCGAAAAAATTTACATGTGTCTGCAATATGAATCACTGAAGAACGATTAGAATATGCAACTGAGTCAGAGTGAAAGCTTTTACATCACACTCTTGACTGTCTATATTTTAAAAAATCGCAAAATATTGATAAAAAATTTCAGAAGCGATTTTTTGCATTCTAACAAATATAGGGCTTTAAGAATTCTTGACTCCACAGGACCTTTCTTTCTTATCAAATAAGTCACCTATTAGAGTCTATCAGATGGAATTGTATGCGTAGATTAAAAGAAACATCGTATGCGTAGATTAAAAGAAACTTATAAACTAGTTTACATTTTGCTCTTAACAGTTCAGCGGTATTGCCATTGATATTTCAACAGGTTGAAATTTATTTAAACTGGTCTTTTGGTATAAAAAATACCATCGAATGTTTCTGTTTGTCTTTAAATAGCTTGTGTATTTGGTAAAACTGAGATATTTTGCAAAAATTGACCTAAATATGTTTTTGGTTAAAAGTAGAAAATGAAGCTTCATCATAATCGATGGTTGTTTTGTTTTGACATTTTGAGCATATTGAGTTAGAACTTTCACGTAATTGGTGATTTTTAATATATTTTTTTGTATTTTAACCTAGCTGCACATTGTAAACAGCCGAATTTGCAAAACAATAATACTGTATGTGTGTGTGTGTTTTGTGTGCAAAAACTTTTTTAGTTTTGCAAAAAATCTGTAGAATATGGTATATTTTGACCATAAAATCACAAAATGTACCATAATATTGGCAGAAATTTTTATGGCACAGTTCAAGAGTAATCAAGGGAACCAATGTTACAGCGCTAATCAAAAGAATGTAATCTAGGGACAAAGACCAGACATGGAAAACTGACATACACAACAAAGAACATAAAGTAACTAAAATCATACATACAAAGTAACAAAAGCAAATGAGCAACTCGAACTCCACCAAAAACTAGGAGCATGGATCAGGTGCACCGGTAAGGTAAGCATCTTCTGCCTTTTTAGAAACACCCGCTGAGTTGCTCATAAAAAATCAAGTCCGGGGTAGACAAACGAGAAAAGGAAAACTATGTCCCGTTGAATAAATCAGTTTTCATGGTGCAGATGGATACACCATAACGATCCACGAGTTCATGATGACGACCATAAAACTTCTGTAGTGATGACTGCAATCTTGTAGCAACATAACCCTGTTTCAGAAACCTATTTGTTAGAGTTCTAGCGCGATACAAAAAAAAAATGAATTACACCTAAAATTTAGTGTTCCTATTTTTTTTACTAAACTCTATCTAATCAGAGAAAATTTAGATATGCGTTATTTTTTTTCCAATATTTTGTCATATGACCTTGAATATTGATAACATGTTAGTTAAGCAAAAGCAGAATTTGAAATTATTTTTTTCTATTGAAAAACTATTGTCCTTCTTGATAATGTTTTGTGTACAGATTGTGCTTATAAAAGCAGAACATAAAGTCTCTGAAATGAGCTTGAATTGAGTAACTCTTTTTTTCTTATGTTCTTTTGGGTTCCTCTATGATAAAGGTTTAAAACTTATGTGTTTTAAGTATGTTACAAAAATTAACAACAATTTGACCATAAGAAACTTTTACGTCATTTTTTTGTTAGAGCTTAGATGTATTTTAAATGGGAATAAAAAAGGGTCAACGTTTATGCTCTGCGGGTTCAATAAACTTTTAAATTACAGCACGTTTTACGATTTGAACGCACTAATATTAGTGTAATTATACAAGGTGTATGTGCAAGCTTGTAGAAAATACCTACTTGTAATACTTTGCAGGTTAATGTTATAACAATCTTTACATGTATAATGAACGTTTAATCGTTAGTATGAACGTTACCCACAAATGAGCTGCAATGAAGCTGAACTAGATATAACCAACTTTTATTCTGTTTGATTTACATAAAGTATTTGATTAATGCTAGCTAACATCGAAAAGGTTTTATATTGCAGAACCCTTTTTGATTTGGATAATTTAACCTTGTATTTCCATATTTCAATTTCTTTGGTGTTATCATCTATAATTATCATGAACATATTAAACTGATTCTTACCGAATAGCTTGTTTTATGCCTCTGAAAGATAAATTTTTTTCAGTGTTGAAAATGTTCATATTTAGATCAGACATGCATTTAAAAACAAAACAAATACATAAATTTCAAGGTTATAAGACAATAATTATCAAAGCAGAACTTAAAGACTTCAATCTCTTTAATGACCTTGAAATGAGAAATCTTGACCTTGATGATTAACTCTACTTTCTTAAGTTCGTTTGGATTCTTCTATTATAGCAGTTATCGCCTATAACTGGATTTAACCGGCTGGTGGTGCACGTGCTCCCTGTTTCATTCAGTTTTAATAGGTTTCATTGGCGTTTCTGGGCTACACCCACAGAGCTAATTCGAGCTTTCTTCCATGGCGCAGCCAGTTTATCACAATATGTCTGGGCAATTGGATTCGGAATTTATATCGCCATTATAGCATCATAATACAGATTTTACCATTAATTTAACTGGAAATAATGCCTAATTCACGTTTGCAAAAGCAGTTACGTCATTCCCTGAAAAAGTAAAGAAAAAGTCTGGAGCAACGACTTTGTCGATCTCAATATCCTCATTAAATTTCCAAGAGAGTTAGCCAATTTTTCAAGTTTTTGAAGTTGTTGTTAGGGACGGACACATGCAAGCGGAATCTTCTCCTTCCCGTCCTATAACTTACATTTATTCGTGGACAAGGGCGTTCATAATATCCATGAGTATAATGCTTGTGAAAAGACCAGATATGTCCCAAGAATTACTGAAATAACTCCAGGACATTCGATTCACGGCAGGTAAATCAACGGGTTGGTCTACGTATGACGAATAGTTCCATCTAAGACAAAGAAGTAGACCAGGGTCATCATGAGGTATTATCAATCAAGATTTATGGACTTCAATATGAGAGAATAATAGCCGCAACGTTCATTCCTCAGTACAGAAATTACAAATGAGTGACAATGCACCCGCCAATTCTTCTTGGCAGCCCTTGTGTGAGAAAATTAACCTTGAAAACACAAGATCTTGTATCACGTACAATTCCAAAAAAGCTTGAAATCTTGAAAACGCAAGGGAAAGTCCAAATATTTTGCTGAAAAAGGTTAAAAGGGAGTCAACAGCAGGATGTATAGCTGGTTCATTTAAATCGAAACCAATTCTTACTTTTGGCGTATCCCTTTTGGGCTTAGTGCTGACTGGTAAAGAACCGGTTATATACAGATTGATTCATTATTTATCTTATCAAGAAAACCTCTGTCAACGATTTCATCGATACTACTAAATGTTCAGTTGTTTACAATAGTATCGATCGACGACGCTGCCGACGCAATTCGCGATCTAGGTCCAAATTCCTTAGCAAGTAAATCTGATGTGCGATCAGCTTTTCGACTTCTTCCTATATCACCCACTGATTTTGATCTATTAGGTTTCAAGGTGAACAATTCAAATGTTCTTTGACAAATGCTTGCCGTTTGGGGATTCTTTCAGTTGCGCCTTGTTTGATAAATTTGCTACGTTTTTTTCACTTTATGAATGAAAGCTGACCTAAGGGTCTGTATTCTGTTCTTAAAAGTATAATGGACTTACAATAAGACCGGTAAAAACATGGTCGACAAACGAGGACTAAGTAATTTTTTGCGATAGTTCAGGGCCTTAGTTTTCGAAATTTACTTTAAGGGCAAATTGTGCTACAGTTTATGGCCAAAAGACTGGTCCAATAGTAATCTAACCCAAATGTAATTTTTTTAGATGTTCTCTATATATGTGTCCATTGTTCTGTGGGGTCTAAATTTAAGAATAAGAACATTGTTTTTAACACTGATAACGAGGCAGTCTTGTATGTGGCAAATATGAAAACGTCCAAATAACCTCAGGTGATGTCAGTTGTACGAAAACTGAAATTTGAAACCTGTAAGTTTAATATTGGCATAAAACCTTGACATATTCCAGGCAAAAATAATTCTATTGCCGATGCAATTTCTCGTCAGGGATTCAAATTCCGGAAACTAGCCACAGATGTAGAAGAAATTCCTACAGCTTTACCAAACCATGTTTGGCTACTATAGATGTAGAGTCGGATAAGTGGTTGGCCAGTTCTTTATCCGACATTACAAGAAAAAGATATGAAACAGCGAAAATAACTTTTAGTCACTTAAAAAACTATTTGTTAGACATTACTTGGCCAATCCCAGTTGAACAACTAACCAAATTTACAACATACCTTTCATTGAAAAAGTTGTCTGCTAAAACTATTAAAACATATATTAGCGAGATTTCCTTCTGTTACAAGATATAAAAATAACCAGGACACAACCAATAATTTTGTTATTTCAAGAATCTTAGGGGGCATCCAAAGGTAAAATTGTAACAAAGATAACCGACAAACAACTGCGTATCACCCTTAAAAAGAGTAAAACCAATTAAAGGGGTCATTCTAAGGCTATCGTCATTAACAAGTAAGCAAACCGCACAAGCATTTGCCCCGTTGTTAAGGTGAGAAAGTTTCTTAAAATACTCCCAAATATTCCTGGTTGTCAACAATTCTTCATTCACTTCAACGGTTCTCCATTAACCCAGCATCAGGTGTCATCTGTGCTAAGTTAAACAATAGATTTTTGTGAAATTAGAGGAGCGTACCTATTTAAATCACATTCCTTTAGAATAATCTTACATTTGAATTCCCATATAAACGATAAAGTGAATTAAATTTTGGTTGTAGGTCAAATTGTGGTTTTGATAATTGGTCCCAAATTCTTCACTGGGGTGGAGAAGCAGCGAAAGAACGAACTGGCGGGAAAAACCTGAATCTTTAAAGAAAAAATGTTAAGATACACTGGAAAACTTAATCTGGCTTGAGTTGGTCCGAATTTGACCATGTCTTTGAGATGGAGTTATGTGTCAGGGAAAAAACCAAACTACCTCTTAGTTAAACTTGGAGCTTGCGATTTAGTAGTGTCAAATACTAAAGAACTAATTAAGAACATCAAATGTTCCTTTTAAAGAACAAAACATTTCGTACCAGACCTAAGCATAATTTGGTCCGAGATGTTGACAAGATTTTATTGGCATGGAACTCTGACATAAAAAATAACAGACAAATTGAGAAAGAGGCTTAATTGCGTAGTACAATCATTTATGATTAAGAAACAACAATTTTATATTCATTACCCGCCAATCAAAGCATCAGAATTAGAGATTTTCAGACACGACGGTACACATTTGTCACCGAAAGGCCTAGGTAAACTACTCAACAACATTTAAGGAGCATTTTATTGAAACTTTCATTTTTGGTACGGACAGATTTTTCCCACCAGAATGCTAAGTTTGCAGAGGAATTGTTTTGACTGTGTTTTCTAATCTATACGAAAGAAAATGAATTCGTGTGGCGGTAGATTCAACAACATATTGAAGGACACAGATGGGACGGTGAAGCAAATATATTACATTATATTTTGTAGCGTTTCCCTGTGACTGTGCTGGTGAATAATGACGAGTGCTGCATTTGGTTGCAACATTTACACATGTCACCACAGGAGCGACTCTCGCCTGGAGCCAAGTTAGGCTTAGATATTTCAGCCCTCACTAGCAGATTTTTGGAAACCTTCTTTAATGGTCTTGTATCTATATCCTCTTCCTCTCAAATTATTCTTCAGTTGACCTAGAGGTTTTTTTTTTTAAAGATTCGTCATTTGAACAAAGGCACCTTAGCCTTAGAGGTTAACTTAATGATATAATCTTAGTCAAGTGAGATGGAAGACAGCCCTTAGGCATAAGGTATCGATGTGTATCAGTTGGTTTGTAGTATAGGTCCATGGAGAGCTCATCCCCGATAAGGTGCTGGAGGCATCATTTTTGCTCATTATATGTTTTATCATAATGTATTAACATCTTCATCGGTATTGTTGTGCAATTCTGCATCATCAATCGACAATCTGATACCCATTAAGTTTGCTGGTTGCAGATTCCTTTATATATATATATATATATATAGAAAGGTCTGAAAAATTCCCAACGATGTTAGAACTGTCAAATTTGCGATGCAAATGTTTGGTCGTTCCCTCCGCAGGACTCGAACTCGTACCGCTGTGACATCTATGACAACACCGCCTGCACAAAATCCAGCGCTCTAGACCACTCGGCCAGATAGGCTATATAAAATATAGCTTTCGCAGACCGGGTCATTCCTCCTTATAGGATTAATCTAGGGATGTAACTTAGTACACGAATTATCGTAGTACGGGACAGTTCATTTAGATGCTATTATGTAGGATTGAGGATCAAATTAATGATGCATGTCACAACAAATCAATATTATGCAAACGCCTCAGAATGTGACGACTCTATAGTCACATTTTGGCAGTGTAGTGAATAGTCGTGACATTCTGAGACATTTGTATCATATTGATTTGTTGTGACATGCATCATTAATTTGAATATTACCAAACATAGTTTCTGACTTACATACATATATTAAATATTTGTTAGCCAAAAATGAGTTATAAGACTTCTTATAATAAAACAAAATATTCAAATACATGATTTTTACACCACAGTTCATATGAGCTATCAAAATGTTCAATTAGCTTTAATGTTTATAATTCTATGATAGGTTGTTTGAAAACATAAAATGTCATGCTTCAAATTCGTCAAATATCAAGCAGTGACCGTAACATACTGTTTCCTTCTTTTTTTTTTTTGGTGCGCGAATTACTACTGTGTCAGAAACACAGTTTTGTTAACTTAACAAAATTAGCCTTGTAGGAATTTCATAGTTACTACTTATCAACAAATCGTGTCTTAATTAAGAAAAACTCTTAATAAATATTTGTTTTAAACTAATGATCAGTTACGGGTTGAAAATCTAAGAAAAATACAGATAAAATTTAAACTTACAGAAAAGTTTTCCTTATAATATTACAACGATGAAGTGGTTTTGGTATAAAGAGCACATTTTCAATACAAATAAGTTAAACATAACATGTCAACAACTTACTCTGAATGTGCAATGCTGATCGATGCAATTGTGATGAAACAGAAAGGCAGTCGACAATAGAGGGCTTGCAATACCTGAATAATAAAAGATTTTATACGGTATTATTGTTATAGAAAAATTTTCGAAGTAGTATATTCTCATAAATCATGTACATAAATCATACAAGTAAGCCTCCACTGTTTAGTATTAGCCACTCGATGTCTTGAACATTTACTTTGATTCCAAGCGTTTTGTAAAACAAATGTTACATTTTTAAATTCCTGCTGAAAATTGTTGTATGAGAAACATTTATCGTTATGGTGTATCCATATGCGCAATGCAAACTGATTTGTTCGACCTGTCAGAAAACTATTGACAAAACGTGATGACATTTCATTCAGAATTGTCAATCTTCCTTTCATCTTAGGCAACATCTATGCGTATGAAGTGTTCATATCACAACTCATACGTTATGCCAGAACTTGCTGAAACTACGCAGATTTTTTGTATCGCGCTAGAATTCTAACAAATAGGCTTCTGGAACAGGGTTATGGTGCTACAAGATTGAAGTCATCACCACAGAAGTTTTATTGTCGTGATCATGAACTCGTGGGTCGTTACGGTGTATCCATCTCCGCCATGAAAACTGATTTGTTTAATTTGTCATGGTTTTCCTTTCCTCTTTCGTCTACCCCGGAATTGACTTTTGGCGGGTGTTTCTAGAAAAGCAGATGACGCTCATCCTACCGGCGTACCTGGTCCATGCTCCCAGTTTTTAGTGGAGTCCGAGTTGCTCATTTGCTTTTGTTAGTTTGTATGTATGATTTTAGTTACTTTGTTGTGTATCTGTTTTCCATGTCTAGTTTTTGTTCATGGATGCTATTCTTTTGATGACCGCTAGTACCTTTGTTCCCTTGATTACTCATTCATCAGACAAAATCGAACCACTGGATGACAAACTGTTCTTTAGGAGATTTTTGTTGGAAATCTAGGTGAAATCTATAAAAACTGACCAGTGTAAGTAAAGGTATCTCAATGTGTATGAAAGGAAAATAGAAGCTTAATTACCATCAATAAAAAAAAACACAAACAAAAAACAAAACAAAACAAAACAATAAAAAAAACCAAAATCATTTTAATACACAATATTGTGTTTTACTTTTTTTTCCATATATACTATTATGACATGATTTGTCATTAGGGTTTGACCCTTAAGCTTAAAGGTACAAAGATTTTTAGTTATAAAGTGTGTTGATATATAACATTAAGACTGAGAACAAAGTTAACGGCAAACAGGCTTATTTCAACAGGATATAAGTCTTTGTGTATAAAAAATGACAACTTACAAACAAGAAAGACTAGAAGCCAGTTAGGAGCCATTTCTAGTCAACCTTTCGTATTAACTAGTCGACACACACATTGTTCAAGGTTGTTGTTCTTATCTTAATACCAGGTAGAACTTTCATTGTAAATGCTTAAAATTGTTTTACGCACCTTGCATTGGGAGGACTATAGATTGAATGGTGTATTCGCTTCACATGTAGTGTATCAACACAATACATACACAATTAAAGTACAATAGGAAATGTATGGTAACGCTGAATTGTGCATTTATGAACTAAGTTGATGCTTCTGTGTTTTGGACGAATGAAAATACAACTTCTAATATTTACGTTATTGTTTTGGCTGGTACAGTTAAGGGGCATGCGATTTTGGCTTGTGTTTTGTGTTTGATAAATAACTACCAGTCATACTGTATTGTTTATGTGTATTATAATTTGGTACACATTGGCTTTAACAAGACATACTTTTTTGTCTAAAATCACAGTTAGAATTTATCAAACATATCAAAGAGTGGCATATCGGAAGAGTAATCAAGGAACCAAGATTACAGCGGTTATCAAAAGAATGTAATCCAGTGACAAAGACCAGACATAAATAAAGAACATAAAGTAACTAAAATTATACATAAAAAGTGACAAAAGCAAGTTAGCAACTCGGACTCCACTAAAAACCGGGAGCATGGACCAGGTTCACCGGTAGGGTAAGCGTCCGCTGCTTTCCTAGAAACACCCGCCGAGTTAGTCGAAAGAGGAAAGGAAAATGATGACACGCAGAACAAATCAGTTTTCATACCGTAGATGGATACACCGCAACGATCCACGTGTTCATGATGACGACCATGACACTTTTGTAGTGATAACTTCAATCTTGTAGCAACATAACCCTGTTCCAGAAGCCTATTTGATATAATTTTAGCGCGATACAAAAAGTTTGCGTAGTTTCGGCAAGCTCTGGCATAACGTATGAGTTGTGATATGAACACTCCATACACATTGTTTTGTATTATTATCAAGTTTTCATCGTTTATATATTAATTTTCTACTCATACGAATACTTATTCACCTTGAAAAGAACAAAATATTATTAAATAGTTTTGAGCTTAATTCATCGGAATATCTAAACCGTCTACGTCAGATGAAGATTACATTGTTTCTTAGTCATGATAATATTTATCGATCTATTAACCTATTTATTGAATTTTGACACGGAACAATCTTATGAAGGTTCGTTCATATTTAACCTTGCAAGACGATAAGGAGAAATCGTGATCCTAAAAATCTATAAACGTGAATTAGTTTATCACTGTAAATTATATTGGACGAATTGTAACCAAGTTTATTGTGTTCATTTAATACAAAAATAAGAGACCTGTCCTAATTGCCAATGAGACAGTCATCCACCAAGAAAAAAAAAGACAAGCAACGAACAATTACAATGTTCAAGATATTTGTGATCGGATATTACTTAAATTTGTTGTTTGAAAAGGAATAAATTAGTAAAAAGCCCTAACAATACGCATACTTTACATTAATCTTAATCCGAATATGAAAGTCAATAAAACGTTCAGGTAATATGTTTTTTACTCACTCTTCAGAAAAAGAAAAACCTTATAACGAAATATTAGTTGATCCAAAGATTAAAGACTACAAAACTTTATCAGAACGTTGTGATGAAACAATTTAATGTTTCTCTTGAACATAATTATTGCAAATGGTTTGGCTATCGTAATCGTGTTTTTGTTCCAAAAGTATTTCAATGGAAAGTATCAAGTTGGAAATATTCATGCCATACATTTTTTTTCAGAAAATTACAAGAAAAGGAAACAAGAAGACCTATATATTTTGTCTCTATGCATTGACACCGTTAAGTGCTTCATTACGAATTAACTTAGCGGTTTTATGACGCGTACAGTCATATCAAGTTACATAAAGTACGAGATGAAAGGGTGTCTTCTGCTATATCTGTTTTGTATTAGACCAATTAGAAAGGTCTTTATTCGAATTGATACTCTATGTTATACATTCACCATTTACCCGGAACAATGTAATTGCACTATGCTCTTTGATATGAAGAGAGAAGAGCTTCATCTAAGAAATACATATCTTTAAAGACTCTCTAAGTTGCGTCAAATATTAAGATGTATCAAGTTCCTATTAAGCCTGTTGCACTCTTATTCGGTCGTTTTCTAGTGCTGACTAGATGAAAGAATTCAATAAGAAATAATATAATTATGAGTTTTCCTATGGATTGGTCTGGATATGTTGTCTTTTTATGTTCCTTTCATTATCCAATCATTCTTTCGTCTGTATTGATAGTTTAAAAATTTAAATGATATTGCTGAGGGTTGATATGTGTTCCTCTTGCAAATGCAATTGGGTAACTTTTTTTATTAAAATCAATTTCTGTGTTTAGTGTTGAATATTTTATTCATGTCGCGTTTCTTATAAATAAAAATAGTAGGTCCAGGTTTAAGTGCAGACTCATATAATTAATATGCTATCAGTATATATTTGGTCACGTGAGTATGGTCGAGACAGTAGAATTATAGATCTGAATTAACGACTTGCTATAACTATTCGTCATATCTTGACCTACACTTAGAAATCGATGGTAAAGGAAAACTATTGACCAAACTTTACGACAAACGTGATGACTTTTCATTCAGAATTGTCAACTTTCCTTTCATCTGTGGCAATATCCCTTCTACGCAGACTTTTTGTATCGCGCTAGAACTCTACAAAATAGTCTTCTGGAACAGGATTATGTTGCTACAAGATTGAAGTCATCACTACAGAAATTTTATGGTCGTCATCATGAACTCGTGGATCGTTATGGTGTATCCATCTGCACCATGAAAACTGATTTATTCAACGGGACATAGTTTTCCTTTCCTAGTTTGTGTACCCCAGACTAGACTTTTTATGACCAACTCGGCGGGTGTTTCTAGAAAAACAGAGGACGCTAACCCTACCGTTGCACCTGCTCCATGCTCCCAGTTTTTAGTGGAGTCCGAGTTACTCATTAGCCTCTGTTACTTTGTATATATGATTTTAGTTACTTTATGTTCTTTGTTGTGTATGTCTGTTTTCCATGTCTGGTCTTTGTCCCTGGATTAAATTCTTTTTATTACCGCTATAACTTTGGTTCCCTTGATTACCCTTCGACATTTTAAAATACATATTATTTTTAAGAATGTATTGACTCGGAACATCTTATATTTCCACTTTTTTTATTAGTCATTTAAAAACAAAATGAAAAGTAACAAACTATTTTATCTGATAGTAATTGTCCTATCGTAAAATGCATGAACAAGAAACAAAAATCCATTGTATAAATTTTGTCCTCATCTGAAAGTACTTATAAGTAAATATCATTGTTCAGTTATACTTTGTTTTAAACAATTGTTTACATGTTTGTGTCGTACTGCAGAAAACACCATAAGCCATAGTATACATTTATTTTAGTAAAGTACAGTTGAGTCGTTTATCAGATTATTATCTCATGATTAACTAACCATAGGCCATATATAATATAGATAGACGTGTTATTTTTTTGCCATGTGTATTTGAATATTCAATGGGTTGAAGAAATGAAGGCTAATATTTTATGAATATGCATGTTTATTTATTTAAGTAACCTATGAGTATGTACACGAATCATATATCCAATCACAATTTGCCATAGCGATATGCAACTGTTTCAGTAAATGGACAGATCTAAAACCTTTACTTCATTATATTTGTACATGACATGTATCATCATTTTAATCATATTTGCCATATCAATTTTTACATGATTTGCAATGTAGAAATTATTATAAAATATAATTATCATAAGTCACAAATATTGTAGTAAATACCACTTGTTTATCTGCTGCAAACCACGTGGTAACCATGCGTTTAGGTCTTTTACAGTTGAATGATCCATTGTTGAAAGACTTTTACGCATATTTGTTGTAGTTTTGTAAACATCAAATTCTGTAGTTTTTGTTGCTTTCTTTGAATAAGTTGTCATACGAGTCTCGATATGTTTTCCCATTAAATCACGATTTTCAGGATAGTTTATTATGAAGCACTTATAAATAAACCCTGTAACAAAATATCACAATTAGTAACAAGAAAATATATGTATAAGTTTCTGATTTTCTAAACATGAAATAAATCATTCTAATAGATTTACAAAACGTTTGTCATTCAAAAATTACTACTTGAACTGTTATTGCGTCACAGATTCATAAAATTAATAAATTGAATACTTAAATATTATCTGATCGAAAGTTACTTTTCTGTGTACTTATAAACAGTGTAACACTTGCCAAAAGATCAAAATGAAAATAGTTACTCTCATTCATTAACTTCAATATTATATAAAAATAAGCATATTAAAGAAAATTGAATTAGCAAAACTAATAGCAAAAGCATCTAACTAATCAAAATTAAGCTAAGCAAATCAAAAGCAAATCAAAGCAAAATACTAAGCAAATGTAAAATAAGCAAATACAAACTGAACGATTTACCATGCCTTATATGAGGTACAAAGGTTGCACAGACTTGTATACACTGAAATTCATATCTGCCTTAAACAAGTTTAATAAAAAATGTAACTCAAAAGTATTTGATCAAATCTAAAAATTTACTCATTTACTCTCGGACTCATTTCGCTCAGTCGCTCGTCATTCATTACGTTTATTTAAAATCAAGTTATTTAATTCAGGCATAAATCAATAACTCTTACCTTAAATATTATGCCCGTTAGAAAATTACAGTTACTTTTAAAAGTTTATATAATTCACACATCATTCGCCCAATACACATTCTTACTACGATAACGTTAAAAGGGAAAGTTACCCGTGCGTGAAACGATGTAAATCAATAATACAACCGAATAATTTTCGAATAATGACCGAAAATGTAAAGATAAAGTAATAAACTGACCTGAATTAACTGTAGAATTCCTCCAACATGAATAAGAAAATATCAAACTGCAAATTAAAGTAACAGAAGCAATCAGATACGTGTGTTCGGCTTGAACATAAATCCGCAACTACCTGGACTTCAAAAGGAATAAACCGCCAAAAAGGGATAAACCACCGAAAGAGATATGACCAATGAAATAGTAAAGAGTGTGCGGCTAAATCAAGCGTAAAAACTGACCATATAGAAATAGTAAGAGTGAACAATAATCAAGACGAAAACTGTCAACTGTCCGTCTATGTAAAAGACACATTCATAATCAATTACAATCCGTAATTAATCTGTGTTAAATAAAGACAAAAGTTTCATATGAATATATTAATGATTTTATTTCAAACTAAAGTCAATATAATAAAATTAACACAAATTCTGAATATTTACACACTATCACAGTATTTAGGAACACAGCATGATGTATTTCGCTGATTTTACTCACATTAATTGGTGATATTTGTCATTTTTGTTCACCTGTTCTGGACACTCGTTGTACTTTCGTTTTCAAGTTACACTTCCGGTTGTGCAATGTATGTTACGCATAGTAAAATTGTACTAAAGATTAAAATATAAAACAAAAATGTTTTGCACGATAGAATGTTTTTATTGTTAAAATGATGTACAATTAGAATATTATTGTATTTTTATAAATTCTCATTAAAATATTTGTGAACTTATTGGAAGTGACGTTTTTCCAACAACGCACGTCTTCCAACATGTGACGTAATTACGCTAAAAAATAGTCTTGCTAAAACTTTTGGCTGTAAACATTAGTGTTTTTTAGAGAACTTTATTTTTAAAGAATTAACACTTTTTTTACTTCAAATGTATTTTTTGGTTAATCTTTTAAGAGAAAAGTCAAGGATGATGGTAAATTAGAAATTTTGGTTTATTATAATTGTAATTAATTTCTGAACTTGCGCAGGCAAAGCTTAAGTTAATAAAATATCAATTGCATAGAACTTTGCCAATCATCAGTATATTTTTTAAATAGGAATAAATAGGAGAAAATTGGATTTAAGGAAGTTTTCTTGAGGCAAGAAACTGTTTATAAAATGTACTTATATTGGAGGACAATATTTGTACAATTGTACAACCTCAACGAGGAGTTGAGAAGTACTATTGGTTAAATGAATTGGTGATAAACCAGTCATCTAAATTATATGATAGTCAGAATAAGGTTTTCTGACAACTCTTACCAAATCAAAATTAATACTTTTTAGCAGGACTCAACTCAAATATTTTCCGAAGCATATTTTTATGGTAATTTCATGGGTAAGGAACCTATGATTATTCATTGTCCTATCTTAAAGTATTGAAGATATATTTTGGTACTACAATGGATTCTTGCCACATGTACTAAATATATGATAAAAATGAACGAGTAAACACGCATAATAGGTTGTTAGTATAGATTTTTTTTTACCTACACAAAACGTTGTTAGAAAATAAAGTTATGAATTTCACTAGATCTTAGTTACTGTACATCCATGGCCAATAATCCCAATATAGTGAGTTTCTGAATTTCAGTCTCATATATATATATATATATATATATATATATATATATAAACGTCTCAGAATGTGACGATTCTATTGCGCGACACTGCTCTATCGGATCCGATTGATACAGGGAAGATATGTAAACGTATAGAATGGTCTGAAAAATTCCCAACGATGTTAGAACTGCCTAAATTGCGATGCAAATTTTTGGTAGTTTCCTCCGCGGGACTCGAACTCGTACCGCTGTGACATCTATAGCAACACCGCCTGCACTAAGTCCAGCGCCCTAGACCACTCGGACAGCTAGGCTATATAAAAATATAGCTTTCGTTGGCCGGGTCATTTCTCCTCGTAGGATTAATCTAGGGCTGTAACTTAGTACACGATGTATGGTAGTACGGAACAGTTCATCTAGGTGTTATTATGTAGGATAGAGGATCAAATTAATGATGCATGTCACAACAAATAAATATATATATAAATATATAACTAGCCGCTACAGTACCACTGTCTATTATATCTAATAATCTCCAAAAATAGGTTTGCACTCTTGAAATATTGATATGTCAAATATAACTGAACTGCATTAGGGAAAATGGCTGAAAACTTTTTCCGCACTTTTTACCTATATACGCAGTCAAAGAGTATCTACGTAAAAGATGATTCAGGGTAAATCCAAATAGATTTTTGGTTGTTTCTTAGATGCACTAGATATGTTTGCGGAAAACAGAATAATATTTACATCTTTAAAACGTCCGCGGCTAATATTTTGAAACTTCCGAATTACAACATTTAGTCAAAATCAATTATTCATGGTTAAAATATCACATCCAACGCTTGAATGGTGTAATTAAAACTTAATTTCAAAAGGCCACTACCTTGCAATCATTAACTCTTTACAATTTTAGAACTGGGTAATATGACTAATTTGGAGAAACATTTCTTTTTGTTTTTGTTTGATAGAATACGTTTAGCTTGTGCAGATAATGTTCTTGTATATTTATCATGTTTAGGCGTTATACACTGCCTATGCGTATTACTGTTTTGGGCTAGTATAACATTAAAGTGTCGTAGTTTTTTTTTTGTGTTTAACAGACATAAAGGGTATACGGCTTTACCATATTTTCATCGAAGGATTCGTTTGCTGAACACCTAAAACAAGACGGGTGATGGATAATAATAATACTAAATGATAATTGTGTGTTTTATATGCTGGCTTCAATTCTCAATTGACAATGATAAATATTTATCTCGCGTCTTATCCAACAGCGGGAAATAATTATATAAAAGGTGCGTCTGATTTGCCATGTAACTCCCTCATAGTCGTAGTGTCACGATTGGCATCAGGATAAGTTCTCTAGTTGGCTAGGCCATGACGGGCGATATTGAAAATGCTGTATCTAATACTAAGCAGACATTATTGAATAGCATGACTATACTTATAGGTTCCAGACTGGAAAATTTACAATCTACCTTACAGCAATTAAAGTTGGAGCTGTTCGACGCTCAAATTACGATACTGAGGAAACTGTTTCTGATAATTTTGAGTTTCAACGCAAAGGGAACGAAAACCTGTTTCGACACAGTGTTAAAGTGATATCATAGCTAAAGAAAAGCTTATTCCGTTTTTGACTAATCGGACGTCAGCTTACAAAAAAGAAGTAAAAGAAGTAAAAGAAAAGCGAATATATGGGGTTAGTGGGATCAGACAGCGTCTCCTTTTGGTACTACACATGAATTTGGTGTTTGATATTTAGTAATATCCAATGTTTCATAGTAACGAGTTCTTATATTATTTTGTTAAACTATTTTATTACTATTTGATTGGAGGGTCCCTAAAATTCCCAAACAGTGTCCTATTAAAACGTTATGGCATACCATTTCCCATAAGATGATAAGATGGTCTGGATTTCTGTATTCCAAGCATTTGACATTACTTCTTTATCACCTTGGATTCGAAGTTAGTTCCCTGATCTGGGTGAAGCTTCTTTGGTGTCCCATAGTGTACTACCGCTGTTTTACCAGTTTGATTTCCGGATGGAACTGTGCACATGCCTTGGCGTAGCGAGTGAAATGATCCACAATCATCAAGATATTCTGAATACCGCCTTTTGAGTATGATTCCAATGTAAGGAAGTCCGTACAAACTAATTCCATAGGCTGGGTTGTTGTAATACTAACCACGGAAGCTCTGTGTTGTTCTCTGTTTTCAGGCATCGTTCACAGTGTTGAATCCACTCATGGATATCCTTGGTCATCGAAGGCCAGAGTAAAATCTTTTCTGGATCAAACTGGTGATTCGCTCCTCGACTGGGTGCCCCGTCTCATTGTGTAAGGCTTCAGGAACAGGTGATACATGTGAAGAGTGAACGACAAGCTGTTGACATGTCCTTTTATTAATATTAACCTCTCTGTATAAACATCATGTTTCAATACCTACCCGAGGAATTGATGGCAACTGCCTACGCTTTGGGTTGAAGCCTTTCCTTACAAAATCAATCAATTAATTCAGCTGCTAATCTAATTATTGAACTTCATGCCAATCCACACAAACCTCGACCTGTTGATACATATCTGTTGCTGCTGTTGAAGTTACATTTGAATGAATCGCCAAACTATACACATAAGGTGCATAACTGACTCTACAAACAGTCTTCATGGATTCCTTAGACAAAACTTACTACTCTGATGTTGGAAACCAAGATAATGCATCAGCATCAATCGTGCTTTTCCCTGGCCTGTCCTGTGGAATCTAATTTTGCAGATGTCAAAACATGTGTCAGTTACAAAAAAAGAATGTATGTCTATACAAATGGTCATGGAATTTGTCCGTGATTACCAACTTCATACCGAGGAATTCCATGTTGTGAGCCGGGTAATTTTTATCTGCTTTGGTTAACCCTCAAATTGTAGATGCTATCACAAGCAAATTTCCCCCTGTTCTTCATACAATACTGCACGTCACCCAGAACTACTTGCATCTGTATGGATATCACATGATTGTTGATAACCTGGATAAGATGGAGCAAATGACAGTTGCTCTTTAAGTTTGTTGAATGAAAAGTTGTGGAATAGTTTCAAAGCCCGTGGTTTCTGTTCTTTTATCTTCATTTCCTTTCCCTGTTTACTTTTAATGGCTGGCATCATATCTGTGAGTGGACTTGCTACTTGCTATTTCTTATAAACCGATAGTATCCCGTAAAATCAATAAAGCGTCTTACGTCCTCGGGTGTAGTTTGAGTCGGCCACATCATCACCTTCTTGATTTTCTAAGGGTCAGTCTCTGCCCCCTAATTTTACACTTTATGGCCAACATACCTGACTTTGGGCTTGAAAAATTCACATTTACCTGAAGGCAGCTTAATAGTTGCTAAGGATAATATCATCTACAACAGCACAGCAAATTTTCATGTGGCATTCTTGCATCAAACGTTGATAGGTCGTGGGTGCGTTTGACAAACCAAATGGCATCCTCTCCCCTCATACTCAAACAAACCAAGTGGTCCCTCAGTGAAATTAGTTTTGCCTTTGACTATCTGCACCTGATGGTACCCTGATTTCTTGTCGATAACTGTAAACTAATGATTTCCTCCTAAACAATTTAACCTGTCCGCAGTTCCTGGTAAAGCATCCTTTTAGTCCTGTTGTTCAAAAGTCTGAAGTCAACAGACAATCTTAACGCACCATTCTTTTCTTCACTAGGACTTCATTGGATGGATATGGGTTAAAGGACTGTCTAATAATACCAGCTGTTAGTAGTTGTTGTATGTGGGATCAAACTTCATAAATCACAGATGGCTGTAGCTTCTGTATCTTTGTTTAAAGGGAGTTGCATCCATCATTTCAATTCTGTGTTTCACAAGTTGTGTATGGCCAACATCTATGTCCTTCTTTGAAAATAAATCACTGTATGAAGTGACAAAATCCTCACCAATCTCATATAGAAACTGTCGATTCTGTATCAAGTAGTGCAATTTATAAATGCAAAAACAAAGGACTACTAGCCGTTAAATGACAGGACTGTTTTAAACCAGTTTTTACCTACAAAAATTTTATGGTCCTCGTATGCAATTTGAATCCCATTTCTACCCATGCGGATTTGAGAACTGCGATACAACTTTAGCCATTCAATAAGGACAAAATCAATGTCATTCCGAAAACCGCTTTTCAATATAATTTGTTAGTTTTTGACGGCGGGTGTTTCTAGAATAGCAGAGGACGCTTACCCTACCGATGCACCTGGTCCATGCTCCCAGTTTTTAGTGGAGTCCGAGTTGCTCATATTTACTTTTGTTACTTTGTTTGTATGATTTTAGTTACTTAATATTCTTTGTTGTGTAGGTCTTTTTTCCATGTCTGGTCTTTGTCCCTGGATTACATTCTTTTGATTACCGCTATAACCTTGGTTCCCTTGATTACTCTTTAAAAGAATAAAACGGTAAAAATACAAGACTATTTTTTTTCCGTTAGAACTGTTTATAGGGAAGTTTCGAGTTATATCTATTCAGGAATATTTTGCTTTTGAAATTGACTCAAGTCACGAGATTTTATAAAAGGAGTTAAGCGTGACGACTACTGGCTTATTAATGAGGACCATGTGAGGACGATGGAAATTGACAACAGACATTTTAAACTTTTAAAAGCGTACTGGTGAAGGTGTAATTCTAATGATAGAAAATATGGTTACATGGCAGGTGTTAAGAAGTTAGAATTGTCCAGAGTTTATCCGAAGTGTCAAAAGAAAGCCACAATTGTGTGTGAAAAGAGAGTGGCATGAAGTATTATACATGGATACATGCTGTACACGTAGTAGAAACAGAAGTATATCTATATCTTTAAAACTCAATCTTACTTGTCTTAGATATAGAATATTAGTTACTTCTGATTTTGTTACCAACAATATTATTTTGAATATCTCGACGAGGATATAAATTGTACTGTATATTGTATTTGTAATAATAATGTAATAGTAAGGTGTGTAGTTACAGTTGAAGGTTAAAAACCGAATCCTGGAGTCATTGAGTTTAAGAGGAACATAATAAGGAATTACTATTTATAAATTCAAAAATCCTCAATGTACTTTGATGGAAATAAAAAAATTTGGACCTACATCTAAGATTAATGATAAAATAGACGACTATGATTTTAATATCATAACTTTTCCCTACCTATGCAGCAATATCCCTTCAACTCATGCATAATGTGTGTATATTTCACAATTGATTCGTACACTAGAGCAAGTACTGACTACTCTGATTTCCTTGAACGCTATAAATATCTGCAGAACAGACTCCTGAATCAAAGATATGTAGAAATGCGTGCTGAAATGTCTCTCACCAAATTCTATATTTCTATTTTAGATATCAGTCCTTGGTTAAAAAATACCCACCTTTGATTGATTTTGTCAAATATTCTTTGTGGCGGTGTGACCGCTGATTTACTTTTTGTGACAAAAGCATGCAAATGCCTTTTAATTACCCTGGTACGGTCACGCTGCAATGAAAGAGGCTGTTTAGAGCGCTGTAAAACCTGGATTTAACCCACCATTTCGTTTTAATTGCCTGTACCAAGTAAGGACCATTGCGGTACAAGCTGTCCGGTGGTGTAATATTTATTTTGCCAGCATTATTTTGGACTTCACGTAATCGAACTAGTTGATTTTGTTGTTACTCCTATTCATTCTAAGATACATTCGTTCACCAGGTACAGTGTGCAATTTACTTATGTAATACTATCAATTGAAGTACTATGTACAATACCATTTTTGTAGGTATAATGTCACAATACTACATTAAAAAAACAGATATGTACATGTACAAACCTTTCTGTTTAATGTAAAATAAATGTAATTGAAAAATGCATGTACATGAAAAAGTTTATGATAATTTGTAACATTTATTTTGCCCTGCATGTAAATGATGTACATGTATATGTACAGTGTAGCTCATAAATATTTTTTTTTTGTCTTGGCTAAGGCTCGTGTTTTTAATACAAAATTTCATGATGTAATTAAATGTTTACATGTACATTGTTTCCTCTTTTAATTTTCTACTTGCTGCATTATTCCATCACTGTTATGAGGCTGACTTTATAGCTGATCTGATCCAAAAGGAAAGAATAGCATACAGCTAGATCCTTTAATCCCAGTTTCCGCTTTAAACAATCCTAGTTTCGGGGATTTGATACATTGCTTCTATTCCAAAGAACTTGAGATAAAGGACACGACAGACACTATGAATATACTTTGAATCAAAATAACAGATAACCACATAAGAAATATAAAAATGTATCATAAAATGTATTTATGGATTAAAACACAATAAAAAAAATCAAAGAAACGTTCTGACTAATTAAAAACATACATTTAAATTTATTTTAACTGGACACACATTCCCTTAACAAGACATGATTTAAGTACAATACTAACGTGGTATAATATGTGTACAGGAAACATGTAAATGTTTTGCAATATTTACAATAAATGTTGTATGTACATATTTACGAGCGATTTGTCATCGTTAAATTGTACCAATTTTATGCTTTTATGTTGTTAAGTTATTATAGAGTTGGTCTACAAGTGTTGAATGTTCTTTGATCTGTTTGGCGTATGCATATGCTGTGGCATTAATAAAAATGAAGGTTTTTCGCAATAATTTCTTAATAACAAATCTACAAAACGCCCATGCAGATAAACGTGTTTTCTAATTAAACAGTACGTGTGCTGGCGCATGTGGAAAGCCATATCTGACTTAAAACACACTAATTTACATGGTTGCTAATTTTTGCAGATTTTATCTACTGAAGATATTTGCAGATATCATTTTTTGCGATTTCATACAATATTATTTCATATAGTGTTCAAATAATGATTTCGCGGGTACTAATCTTCGCGCTTTTCTGTCAACTACAAAAATAGCGGAGTGAGTACATCGCCAAATTTGATACGTTTACGGAAACGTTTTTGATATCTCACTTTTTGTCTTCAACATAAAACGCACCTAAGAAGTCCTCACCTGTGACAGCAAATGGCAATTCTACTCCAAGTTTATCCTTCTGTTGACGAATTGGTGGACTAGGAATCAAATAGGACAGGCTTGAATCGTTACCTGTAGTTGGTGCACTTCCGTGTGATACTTTTAACGACTTGTCGTATCGCTATTTAATACAATAACTGTGACGGTGTAATTTTACAGTACTCAATAATCCTGAATAAAGATGAGAAACATGTGCGTCCGTTATAATGAGTTGTGTGAGCTTGTCTATTCCTGGAAGTATAGATGGAAATTTGTAGATTCATCTAGTGCTTTACCGTGGAATGAGATAATTTGGCTACGAGTTATTTTGGACGCGACTTTGATTACATCAAATTGTCTACATCAATGTATAGCTTAAGCTGTATGCTGCTTTATACGTTTTTGTTTGTTCCAATAATTTGTTTATGTCCATAATCACACCAGAAAAAAAAGCTTGGTTTGAAAATCTGTCATGTAAGCTACTGACGCACTTTTAATCCCATTCGTTTCAACGTTCCGGTTTGTTTCGCAGCTGATTCTTAACTCTGAAGTTACTATCAAAATTTTGAAATAAATTAAATCGTTCAATATCAATGATCTTCAAGATTCCTTGCTTTTGTCATATGTCCGTTGTCAAAGTGCACGCGTCTGACGCAAAATCAGTTAATAAAATTTTCCATCCTTTCTCCATTTTAGCCGATTAATTTCCATCGACGAGCCAACTAGGACGAACCATTAATAATTCGTTTTCTTCGTTTTTTGTCATCTGAAATTTCTCAAGATAATAAATCAGCAGAGTTCAATTCTCTTGGACAGTAATAATTTAAATTCGCGAACACGGTTTGCTACAAATGATTTACATTATATAAAAAGACTGGATATGGTGAATATGCCAAAGAGACAACAACCCCACCGGGATGAAAAAATGTGAGCTCAAGGCTATCAGTAGATCATCAATTAATGACGAGGAAACCCTCACATAACATGACAGGCTGCAGCTTACTCCAAAACAACATTATACACGTCAAAACCGAAGTAATTTCCCCCATATACTCCAGCAACATAAAAGTAAACTAAAAGTGAAAACAAAGCAGAGTCCAGACATTCCTGGCTTGGGAAGGCGTAAAAATGCAGTGGGGTTAAAATATTTTGGCGTTATCACAACCCCCTTTTAATCTTGCCACTGTAGAAAAAAACATGATTGTTTTACACACAACTAAAACACAGTTCAGAAATATCTGAATCCTTTGTTAAAACAAATGCAAAAGACTGTTAGCAGATAACTGACATTCCAGCTACAGACCAATTAAACCTACAAAAAGTTTCGTCCTCGCCCTATGTATTATCAATCCCAATCACATATATTCCCATGCAGGGTTAAGAACCACGGTTAATCATATGTCATATAATCAGGACATACAAAAGACTGATTTTAGTTAAATACAGTGAGTTAATATCTATGTAAATAAGATATAAGCCAATCAATGTTAATACAAAGAATGCTACAAAATGCATAAATGATTTGACAGCAATATCATAACTATATCCCTCCTCATACGAATAAGCCTGCTCAACGGTTTAGTTAACTTTTTGAGTCACTATTGAGCTTTCCGTGTTTTGCGGAAAGTAATTTTCTTTCTAAAATATAGAGTATATACCTGCATGTATTAATCGTTTATAAGTACATCTGTATTTGAGAATGAGTTCCTTGTATCGGTTGGACAATTTTAAGAATGTTTTTTTACGATCTTGCGATGTCGAAAACATTAATATTGTAATTTCTTAGTTGTTTAAAAATTTCTCTCGTTTATATCCGAAACATTGTTACAAATACATGTACGAGCAATTCGACCCAATTGCGATATGCAAACATCAAAAGTTGGTAACAAGGAGACGTCACCATCTTCAAGCGGATAGTTAACAATAGGGAATGGAAATCATCCCTTTTATCGTAAATTTAAGTATTAAATATGAATACAAAGATCAAGAAAATATTAAAATTTACGTTTCCACGTGTAGAAGTCGCCTCCCGTATCCTAATCTATCTTTTTGAGAAATATATCGTCAATTGAACTGCATATTATTAATCTAGACAGCGTAAAGAAGTCGGATATAAAATTTCATCGATATCGAACAACTTTGAATTTTTTATCGCAGTGGCGGCCATTTTGAAAATGGCGGTTGATACTTAGTTCAAATTATCGATTGAGTCGCAGATTCTTAATCATGGCGTCTTGAAAAACCTAGATATCAATTTTCATCAAAATCTGACAATTTCTAATTTTCGACCGCAGTTGTGGCCATTTTAAACATAGCGGCCGACACGTAGCTCAAACGGCCAAGTGAGCTGCAGATTGTTAATCGTGACGGCTCAATAAACCCAGATATCAATTTTCATCGAAATCGGACAAATTTAAATTGTAAATTTTTGACCGCGTTGATTTTTTTTTTTTGGACTATTGAGCTTTATATATACACCAAGTCTCGTCAATTTCTGATCAGCAGTTTTCCAGATATACGATGTTCCAATTTCCGGTGTAAAAAATGGATACGTCTAGTCCGGCGGCCATTTTGAAAAAAATTGCGGCATCTGGAATTTTTTTTCAAAGTTCCGCATCCCTCGGAGGCTAGTTCTAACATTCCTCAAAGTTTCAACTCAATCAGACCAGCCACTTTTGAGAAAAAGGGCGGACACTTCAGCATTTTGTTACGACAGGAGAATTAAAATAATGATAATAATAAAAAGAAAACCTCTGACCTCTCTTCGAAACAATGACAAGGTACGTGTATAATTGTTTTCGTGAACTTTTTAATATCAATTTTCATATATAACGGAAGCAGACAATCTGCCAAAACAATTAAATTAAGATTTTTTAGATTTTGAGTTCTAATTTTGTTATTTTGAAAGCTCTCCACCAATTAACCTAGGGATATCGTAACTGATTTGGACTCCTGTCAAAGTCGGTTTAGAAATCATATAAATCATTTTGAGTTGACAGAGACACTTAAGAATTGAAAATCAGTTACAAAAAATCGAAAAATTTTGCAGATTTACCCAATTCTAGACATCATATTCCAAATTAAATGTGCTTATAAATATGTTAGATATTCATAATTCTTCATTTTAGATTCTAAACAACCGAAAAAAACTTCCACATATCAAATTGATAATTCCCACTCAGGCAAAAGGGAAGAGGGACAAATACGGGTCTTATCCTATCATAATCTTAGACAGTACATAGTGTATCAAGAATTATATTAAATGTCATATTAGTAAAATTCTATACTAAGAAACGTTGTTTGTGGGATAAAAAACATACATTTTCTTTCATTTAAAATTTACTTTCCACACAAATACAATATATGTTGTTTTCTTTTATGTCCTTACTTTTGGCTACTTTTATTTCGATAATCAATATAGAAAGTGTTACTTATTACAAGTATTATTATTGTTTTTTCTTAGCTCTCGGAGTGGGGAGGGTCACTTCCAATATACAATGTGATAAGGACAATCTACTGGATAAGCTCATTTTTTTTTCATGGTTCCAATTACATTATACGGATAGGAAAATCAAACTTTTTATAGTCTGAAGTATAACAAGCATTCACACGTCTGTTTGATTATAGACTAACAGTATAGATAATAACGTGTACATTTTGTTGAATCCGAATATATGATAAGGGTTGTGTGGTTGATTTTGCAGCTGCTCACCCCTATCTAGAACAATATGATGTGCCCCACCCCCCGAGTTTAAACTTGGAATTATATTGCAAATTTAAATTTAGTTCGGCATGAAACTAAGACTTTTCTTCCATAGCAGGCTAATACCAAATGTAGATCATACACAGTTGTATTTGCAAATGGTTGTTACTGTCAATCTTCTAGTTGTTCAGACCGTTAATGGGAGTAATACTTACTTTCGCACTTCTATTGATGGGTTAACCATTTTTTCTATCAAAGTAAAATTAAACATGATGTAAACTTGATATTACAACAATTGTTAGACGGAAAATAAGTGTTGTTGCGGCTTTTTGAATTTGGAAAAATGATTAAGCAAAAACAAAATCCATACTGCCATGGTTTGAAATTGATATGATTTATATCCTTTTTAAAGTCGCTGATATTTGTTTTTATTTTGTCATTCTGATTTCAACTAGATATACACATCCTATGACAAAATTATCGATATATTCCAAACAAGTTAAATTACAATATTTTTCATCATTTTCTTTAATATTAGTGGCCATTCAAACCAATGTGATAACTTCTGAAAAAATAGAGAATCTGTACTGTCCATCCCTTAAAAACATAATGTACTTTATTTGAAAAAAAATTAATAATTTACATACTTTGACACGTCGTAAAACCTCAAACATCCCTATAAGCCACCACTGAACGTGTGTGGGGAATAATTGTAAATATTGCCAGTTTCAGTATCCGAATTCTCTCAGCATACAGTAAATAATAAGTAAAGTTATGAAGTTGCTGCTAAAAACGTAGTGCTGGCGATAGACGCCAATACAGTCTTATGCATTCACTTTAAGGTTTAAAACACAGTGTATGATTTCTTTTTTAATATTTTTTTTGTTATATTACAGTCTGCTTTACTACCACAAAGATTAATATTTTACTACTGTTCTAAAACATTATAGACAACACTATAAGAGGAATATGTCCCAAATATGTCGTGGAATCTGCCAAGTGAGCTGGTTCTAGTACTGTTTTAAATAAGAATCTAATAGCTTAAGGGTAATTTTTTTCTGAAAATTATTTCAAAGCCAGAGCCAGAGCAAGAAATGTTCTCATAGAGTGTCAATTCTACAATACATGTTCTAAGAGAGTCGGCTCTGCTATATTTCTCAGATAGCATATTCATCCCCTGAAAAATATGGAAGGGAATATCCCTCAAAGTCATCTTAATTTGCAAAATGTTATCACTTCATTTGTAAAACGTATTTTTCTAAATTTTTCTAAATTGTACCATGCCTTTTTTTCATTCGCTGAATAACATGCAAACAAATTTAAAAAATGCACTTTCTACTCCAGTGTAAAACCTTAGTTTGTTAAATAATTCTTCTATGACTGCCTACTGATTTTGTTCTATATTTTTGCTTGAAACGATCAGAATAATTACTACATGCCCACACGAGATCTCTGTAATCGGGTACCTGTAAACTGCAGTAAAATACAACAAAACAAAAAAAAAAAAACAAGAACAAAACAAAAACAAAAATTAACGAATCGAAATGAGCCGAAAGGAAACGAAATATATCGAAACGAAACTATATGGACCGCAACGAAACGAAATGGACCGAATCTAAAAGAAAGGAGACGTCATAATCGTATCATAAAGGGCAAAAACTCGTAAAAATAAGGTAAAAGTTCAATCAATTTTGATCAAAGAATTCTTATTGTTAAATGAATGGTGAAAGAATCAAAATACACATCAGGGGTGTTTTTTTTAAATATTGCACTTTAAATTAAAGTGTCAGATAATACATGTTTTTTTTTCTGAATTAAATTGATAAAAAAAAGGCTTTCAAACACTTGATACATAAGGTAAAAATTACATCATGCCAATAACGTTTTACTTTAAATCTAAAACTTTATCATTGCCAATCGGAAATCAATACAAGCTGACTAGAGTTTCGAAGAATGGTCTAATGAATTTGGTCATATAAACAAAAAAGAGAATGTGATCCAGAATTTCTACGATAATCTTGTTAGGAGTATCGAAAAAATAAAAGTTTTGTAAACTGAGTATCGAAATCGTTGCAGCATCAAATAAAATCCAGAATAAAGGACACTTAATATATGCACATCAGTGCAATTATAAGACTCGATTTTAGGTGATATTAGTTGATAACCAATGAAATAGTATAAGAAGTAAAACGTAGTTAAATCGTAACTGATTATTCAAGATAAAACAAAACCCAAAGTGATTGACAACTAGATCACCAGGCAGATCCTTTATGTCATTTACATATTTAAGCTTGATTTTAATTGTGTATAGTGGAATTTAATTATACATCAAAGTTCCAAATAAATTACTTTTGAACGAATTCAACGTTTAAAACATGCACCAGTTGTAAAGTTCTTTTCTATTCTCACATATCATTCTAATCTATAGTATTAAAAGCTACAGAAAGCATTTGATATTTTAAACTGTACATTTATATAAAAGCATTTGCAGAGAATATATTTGTCATGTAAGTTATACAGTGGTCTGTTTACTAAATAGGATGTACACCGATATAACTATCTTCTAAAGACGTTTCAAGGCAGTATTCATCACCGAAAATATTTTTTACACCTAAATAACCATTAAAACAAATCAATGTTCACGATAAAATGTTCGGGAGATCTCGTACAATATAAAATAAAGTTTTAGCACACTGGAGGCAGAACGTTAAATCCAGTCGAATACATTGAGAACTTAATAATAATTGTCCATGTATTGTAATGTTTTACGTGTATTCTGTTGCCGCCTGTCCCCTATTGTCTAGATCATTTGATAACTTTGAAAACAATCTTATCCTGTGAAAACGAACATCAAGATCAGAAATTTGTTTGGATATTCATTATACTTTTTCATTATTGATTTGTAACACCTCGATTCATAGCTTGTACCTAGATACAGATATGTAGAACCTCACACTTTGTAAAAAACGATGATTCCAAATCATCTTCCAAATATACTGAAGATGTTTTCAAAATACTGGAATAATTGATCGACAAAATATTAGTCCAGAGTGGTGAACGCATTTTTCCAATAAACGGTCGGCATTTGATGTTCCTCTATTTGCTGATCTTTTCCTTTAATCTTAAGAGTTGATCAGATCCAAAGGAAAGAACATCTTTTAGTCAGATCATTTGGTCTCAGTTGTCGCTGTATAATTGATGTATTATTGTTCACCAATCATAGTTTCGGGGAATTTATACATCTCATCTACCCCCCCCAAAGAACCTGAGATAGAGGATACAACAGACACTTAAGTCATCATGACCTATACTTAGTGATCAATAGAAAAGGAACTATATGACGAACACAATGACTTTATTTCATTTTGTCAACTTTCCCTTCATCTGTTGCAACACCCCTTCAGCACCTGTGTATGGAGTGTTCATGTCACAACTCATACGTTATGCTAGAGTTTACCAACTATGCAACCTTTTTGCACCGCGCCAGACTTCTAACATTTAGGCCTTTAGAACAGGTCTATGTTGCTACAAGATTGAAGTCATCACTACAGTAGTTTTACGGTTGTCATCATGAACTTGTGGATCATAATGGTGTATTCATCTTCATAATGAGAATCCGATTTGTTCAGTGTATAATAGTTTTCCTTTCCTCTTTCGTCTACACCGAACCTGACTTTTTATGGGCAACTCGGCGGGTGTTTCTTTTTTTTTATTCATTTCATCTACACATATTAAGAAATTACATTTCACAAACGGACAAATTTAGAAATTTGTAAAACGGATAAATAAAAGATATGTTACAATAAAAAAGAATACGTTTTACAAATTAAGAAATAGCATTTATTTTATAAATGAAATAATAACATTTTACAAATTAAGAAGTTTATAATTATGGCGGATATTCCCTTCCATAGAATTAAATTTAAATTCAAATGATACCGATTTCTCAGAAAAGAATTTTGAAGCTGACATGGCATATTTTCCAACGATATTTAGAAAGGATTAATGTGATAAATTATCATTTCCGTAGTATTATTTGTCTGCTTAGGCTTTGTTTTATTAAGTGCAAGTGGAAACACACTTAACTCTATTTACATATTATTGTAATGGTAAAATATGTAAAATATTCAAATTCAACCACGTTATCGTGAAATCTGTAGTGAAGTTTCAAATGAAGGGTTTGTTTAATATCTTAATATCAGATACTTGTATAGTCAGAACGACTGTTTTCTTTTGGAATAGAACGAGTTATCAAGGGAACCAAGATTCTAATGTAAATAGGATTGGTCATTGTTATATGGAGGCCTTGAAACAAACCTTTATTTTTTTTGTTGGTTACCAAACATAGTTTCCACAGTAGATACAAGCAATAAAAGCACTAACTGGTATATTTTTATATATTGATTCCATTGAATTCAGGATCCAGTCGGATATTTTAGGTAGTTTAACTAGACTCACACATAACTATTTTACCTACAAGTATATTGCCTGTCAAATACGAATATTCAAAAGTGATAGCTGCTATATGTTTGAAATTCTCCGTATTATTAGACTGTTGTAATATTTTGTACATCTGAGTATCATTTTTCACCGAAGTGATTATTTTAGAAAACATTTTATCATATGTTTATTTTCATCAAACGGGGAGTGCATAAAGCTGTTATATAGTTCAGGAGCGGAAAGTGTGGTCCTACAATTATAACTACCAAAGTCAATCTGTATTATTTAATGATTCTAGAACATTGGGTGCTTTTTCATGCAGTGTCGTTGTATTGTTTAAAATTGAATTGATTTTTTGGAAATAAAACAATACGTAGAGGACCAGCATTGAAACATTGAAACGGGGAAATAATATGAATTGTAGACAAGCAGATAAAAAATGTTGATTCTTATTTATATCCGACTGGGCCATGAATTATACACCTTGCAATGTGTGTTAAACTCATAAATTACTTTATTATTTTTTTTTTTCGGGTTTTCAAAAAACCTTCTTGCCTCCGATTTAATCCATTTAAGTTTTAAATTTTGTAATTTTGCTTATGCTAGATATATTCATATCAACAGGTATATGTTAGTTCGAATATTACAAATCGAAATGTGTGGCTCCCTTCTCTGCAAAGTGCACACCTGTTAAAGAAGATTATTAACGACGAGGAAAAGCGAATTTAACGAAGTTAGTCTATTTGTTTATTTATCGTTGTACAGTGTCATTCATGTTTGTTGGTTTTTCACAGTTTCGATTCAAAGGATATCACATATCAACAAAGGTTATTCTAGTATTATGTATTTTGTTTTTCTATCGTAAATTAATTGTTGAAATCACAACATAAAACTTTATAATATGGCGTATTTAACCTGACCATTTCACAATACATGGACTTCTAAACCCTGTTTTTCTACTCTTACTTTTATATTAAAATGTAGTTCTCTAATCAAATATTTTTTCTGCATATCTTCATAATACAGTTAAAAGACATGTATAAATATTACTTAAAACTTTACCATTTATTTCTCGTGGTTGTTTTTAGTTCAATTATGAAAAACCTTATATACCAGATAATATGCAGAGAAAATGTAAACAATGTTAATTAATGTTTTGTTCGATTGTGTGCCATGACAATTTGTCAGAAACTACATCACTGTGTTCACTGTATACGTTTTTTTAACATGCACTTCAACTATCGACATTGTTTGTTGTAACTATACAACGTGCATTCGGGAAACCAAAACGACTATTTTATTGTGCAAAGAGGTATGTTTTGCCAAAAAAAAGTTTTTTTATCAGTAGTCTAAATTAATAATTTACAAGATGTGCAATTCTTCTGACCGATTTATTCTTCATGCCTACGAAGTCAACTTAAAAGCAGGATTTACTAAAGAAATAAAAACGTACATTTAATTTCAGTTTCCGTTATATGATTAGGTACTATCTCTGACTGATATTTATTTCAAAGATCTATACAAATGAACTTGAAATGACAGACATCTTCTTTATACCTAGACCTAATTTTATGCATACTTTTGTTGAATAACTGCTTAATCAACAGATAACAGATGTACTTTAGGTTACTGGTTAACTAAATTTACCTCAATTTCCTCTCCATTTTCACATTTTTTCTATATGTTTTTGTCATTTCATCGTACAACTATTCTTCTGTACTAAGAGGTATGTTTCAATTTAATCTTGTCACAATACATTATTAAATGTGTTAATATTTAAATTAATCATTAAGCAGAAACGCTGTTGTAACTGAAGTAAAAAGTAAATCGCAACAATGTTGTCAAATGTATGAAAAATATATCAAAATTCCCGGCAGTGGTGAACTTTTATTTTATTTTTTTATATTTAAAAATTAGCATTGCCGTCTTTAAACTTCTGGAGGGGAAATCGCCTAAAGTGTATGTGACTCAAAATCTCTTACATTTATTAGTAAATTTGAAACTGTAACTAAGAACACATACTACCAAATTCACTTTTGTAGAGAGATGTTATATATAATTCCTTACTACAATGAAATCAATATCTACAAATAATTACGTACTTCTAAGTAAAAGGGGAAGCAAGAGAACCAGAATTTGAAGGGAAATTACAATTAAGATAATCCAGTTATAACGCTTAGACAAGGATTATAGATACACACAACAAGGAACATAAATAAATACTAAATTAACAATAACATAAATACAAAAGTAAATATTCCTTAACATCACCGATTGCATCTAAAATGTTCAATAATAAAAGGCTATTGAGTTCAAGGATAAACGACCTGCCTGTTGTTGTTACATTTAAATATGGTCTTTCCTGTCACGTCTTTACGGAACATTCAAATATCATTGAACCCAATCTCTCCGTAATGTCCTTTCTAAAGGGTCGCAAGTACCGTGAACCACGCTCCATAAATTTAAATTATAACTTTAAAATTCTTGTGGATGCTGTTGAGAACTATGCAAGAAAATGAATAAAACGAGAACAAGTAGACATTGATTTACTGTCAGATTGGGTAAAAGCTGTAGGGTTTTTAATTTTGAAACTTATGAAAAGGTTTAAGTTGAAGTAGGTTAATGAGTTTCAATGCCGTATCAGTTTTAAAAGACCCCGATATTATACCTAAAACAGTGTCTACTATACATAACACATATATTGTCGTATCAGCAGATAAAACCCAAATCAACATTGTTTTTGTCTGCAAAACGCACTACATCCAATGCTTATTAATGGAGGTAGACTTTGAAAATTGTAGCAGTAATAAGACCTATACTGCTACAATGTACCACATTCTCCACAGAAGAGATAGTGCAATACCATAAATCCGTATTATCCTCTTTCGGTCTCTTTATTATCTTAACTAAAGCCGATGATTGGGATCTGCCGTCTATATGCTGGATTCCTACACTCCACAAGAATCCTTACAAACAACACTACATTGCTAGATCTGCAAAATGCGTCACCAACCCTCTTTCAAACCATTTAGCTTCTATACACACATATGTCAAAGAGGGTCTCCAGTCCTACCACTTGTAGTGGTGTCAATTCAGTGTGAATCCTTGAAAATTCGAAAGATCTTCTGGAAACCTTTAAATAAGATTATCATCAGAATATAATAGCATTTTAACCTTTGATTTTTCAACACCTTTATACTTCTATTCCCATACTCAGTTAAAATTCCTACTAAAACAGTATACATCGTGGTTACTCGAGAATACCCAGTGCACCTAGATACGCAGTACTTGGTAGAGATTCCTCTTACTTTGTTAAAAACACGATTCTAAATTATCTTCGAAATATACTGAACACTTTTCTAAATGCTGGAATTTTTTATCGACACCATATTTGTGAAAAATGATTTATTTTGGAAATGTGTATATGTTCTTCAATTCAATAGTGCATAAATGAAATCTTTACAAGAGTTTACAGGTGAAATATAGGTAAAAATAAAACTTGATTTTAGGAACAAACATTAATGTGATAACAACACTAACCATTTGTTTATTTACTCCTGCAATGATAAATGAACAACACAAGACGACACAAGAACAATTTACTGAACAAAGTCCCTTATTTATACTTTTTATCTCCTCTAACCCAAAATCTGCAAAGCCGCGGTCCGTGGACCAAACAAAAGGCTAAAACCAATTTTATCATTATTTTGTTATCTTTTCCCACTCCTTTCTTCGGTTCATTTTTTTTGTTTGATATTCAAATCAGGATAAAATTTGTATGATTACTTTTTAGTCCATGGGCTGGGAGGATCCACCGTGCAACCCCCCCAACTCAACAACTTCATGGTGATTTTTTCATGGTACTTTTATACCTCCCATTATCGAATTAATTTTTCGCCAGAAAATATTCTCGGATTATTTTTCAGTATAAGACTATATTTGTACCTCTCTGAGTCAAAACGTCAAGATTGTAATTGTTTGGGCGTCTAAGTCTTCCAGGGACAGCATGTATGAATTAACTGGACAAATGGCGATATTTTTATGTAGCTAAAGTTCTCAGCTTTACAATGGTACATAGAAAATTGCGGTATCACTTAAGGTTTTGGGGTAAAATGAAAAAAAAATGTACCCCTATCTCACCGTAAAGTCGTTTAAATTGACACATTTTTTTATGTCAAAACCCCTAGAGTATTTATGCTTCAGTAGAAAATGGCTTATTTGGTATTTAGTGTTTAGTATTATCACAATGTATACTTCTTGGGTTCTTCTGATGAATTTTGGCGATTTTCTTGTCAGAATTTATCCGAATAATGCAAAAAATGGTATTTTCGATTTTTCCGTCACATGAATTCGATTCTAAAAGTTATTTCTTAACTAAAACGTCTGAAATTAGATACCATTCGATAAATACTTTAAATTTTCTTCATAAATAAACCACAAAAAATAATTTTCATGCAAGAATTTTCAAACAATCTTAAAAACGTTACCCTACCCATAGAAAAATGTTCTCAGTATCAAATAGAATTCTTATTCACAGCATACTGACACTGTAGAACTCATATTTCCGGCATTCATAATTAAGATAATGATGTACCCAATATATCTGATCAATTCAGACATTCAGATGTTCCATTTTGGGTTACAATTACTATAAAATCGAAAAGTGGGAATTTTCAGAATTTCAGAATTTCTTCTTTATCACCCGTTATTGTCATTTTTTCAGAATATCGTCGTTCAAAACAAGCTTTTGTGTGATACGGTACATTAATATAGTGTCTTAGCTTCCAAACAAACCCAGGTAATAAATATTTGAACTTTTCCAAGTCAAGTTAGGTGAAAAAATTACTACCCCTACCCATGAAATAAAAATACCTCAACATGAATTAAAATGTTGATTTTTTGGCATATAAACGGCGTACATTAGACAATGTTGAGGTATACTTTTAATGGACTTGGAAAAGTTTAAATATTTATTACTTTGGCTCATAAGAAGGAAAGACACTATATAATTGTATTTGAATATACAAAAGCTTGTTTGAAGTACGGTATTTGAAATAAAATTGCCAATTACAGGGGAAATGGAAGAAAATATGAAATTCCGAAAATTCCCCTTTTTATGAAAAACTCATTATTGTCACATCGAAACTGAAAAATAAGCGACTGAAATGTAAAGATATGTTGGATACATCTATAATAAATGCAATAGTACCCATATGTCTATTGTACACCATTTATATGCCAAAACTGAACATTTTAGTTCATGATGAGGTATTATGTCATGGGTAGGGGTGGCAATTTGCAACCTAACTTGACTTGGGAAAATTCTATATTTGAAGAATGAAAAAAACGTTATCACACCGAGGAATAAAAAAGTAGCAAAAAAAAAATGCTTCGGTTTATTATTTGGCGACAAAAATGGGAAGTATAAGGGTATCTGAAAATGATATTTTGCTTGATGATTGGGGGATCGGTTGCAGTGTATGGTTATGGTGTATCCATCTGCACCATGAAAACTGATTTATTTACCGGGTCATAGTTTTCCTTTCTTCGTTTGTCTACCCCGGACTTCACTTTTATGAGCAACTCGGCGGGTGTTTCTAGAAAAACAGAGGACGCTTACCCTACCGGTGCACCTGGTCCATGCTCCCAGGTTTTTAGTGAAGTCCGATATTAGTCAAAAAAGATTTATTTTTGAAATGTGTTTAATTTCTTCAATTCAATAGTAAATAAATGAATTCATTACAAGAGTTTACAGTAAAATATAGGTAAAAATAAAACTAGATTTTAGGAAGAAACTTTAATGTAATACCAACACTAACCATTTGTTTATTTACTCCTGTAATGATAAATGAACAACACAAGACGACACAAGAACAATTTACTGAACAAAGTCCCTTATTTATACTTTTTATCTCCTCTAACCCAAAATCTGCAAAGCCGCGGTCCGTGGACCAAACAAAAGGCTAAAACCAATTTTATCATTATTATTGTTACCTTTTCCGACCGACTCGTTTCTTCGGTTATTTTTTTTTTTGTTTGATATTCAAATCAGGATAAAATTTGTATGATTACGTTTTAGTCCATGGGCTGGGAGGGTCCACCGTGCAACCCCCACCGTGCTCAACAACTTCATGGTGATTTCTTCATGGTACTTTTATTCCTCCCATTATCAAATTAATTTGTCGCCAGAAAATATTCTCGGATTCTTTTTCAGTATAAGCCAATATTTGTACCCCTCCGAGTCAAAAAGTCAAGATTTTAATGACTCAGTTGTTTGTTTTTGTTACTTTGTATGTATGATTTCAGTAACTTTATGTTCTTTGATGTGTATGTCTGTTTTCCATCTCTGGTTTTTCCCCTGGATTACATTCTTTTGATTACCGCCATAACCTTGGTTCCATTGATTACTCTTGCACGGAAGGTTATCTCAGCCCACGTACTATTTGTTTCGCTACTTTTGATGTATTTTTAGGATGACCTATTTGAAATATACAAACAGTTGAAAAAAAGTCAGGTTTCCGTGTTGATATATGATTTAACAATTATTGATATTTTACAAGGTTGAAAAGTAATTGCATGTCTTCAGTTCGGATCAATAATTCTACTGTCTCGACAAATGGCGTGACTAGATATTTACTGATAGCATATTAATAAGTGACTGCACTTGAACTTGGACGTTCTATTTTCTGAAAGGAAACCTGACCTGAATTAAAATTACAACAAATAACCATCAAACTTATTTTACTGGAAGATACTTCATTGCATTAACATGCAAATTTGAAAAACAAACATGTATCATAAGTTAGCCCCTCGATAATATGACAGACGCACTTTGAGTTTGGCTAAAACCTATATACATTTGGTTTATCGAATCCCTTATAATACGTATCTTAAAATGTAAAGTAGAATATGTTGCAATTTTGCATGAAACAAAAGCAAACCAGAAAAGGCACCTTCATAAACTCTGAGAGTCACAGATAGAGTGCAAATATCCGAATATTTTGTATTCGTCCAAATTACAGAAGCATTAACCGAATTTATGAATCACAATAAAGCATAACAACATATTTCGTATTGTACTTTAATTGTGTATGTATTCTTTTGGTAAACTACATGTGAATAGAAAACAACCTTAAAACTTATCCACTACAAGGTACTTAAAATTAGTATGCTCCATGCATACGAAGTACAAAGTTTCTGAAAAATGTGCATGTATTATCGTCATTATGATTGGACAAATTTTATAGAAATTATAAGACTAAGACTTTGTTCAGCAGTTCATAATGGCAAAAGACCTGCAATAAAACCATGGAGGAGGGAATTTTTCTATATTTAGTTGCATGCATAGTTATATTTGTATATATGCATTTTGATTATGTACAATGAATGTTGTACCTGGAATAAAGATAAGAGCAACAACCTTGAACAATTAGTATCTCGGTAAGTAAATGGGAGACGCTTACTAAAAGTGGATTTTAATTGGTTTCTTGCCTTACTTGTTTGTAAGTTGTCAATTTCTATATATAAATTCATTGTTTGTTGTTAAAATAAGCTTGGATGCTTTTTAAATGTGCTGTTCCTTGATCTTATCAATTAACACAAACTATAAATATACAACTACTTGTACTGCAACTCTAAGACTAAAGTTCAAAACCAGATGAAAAATGCGTCATAACATGTATATGTGGAAAAAATATTAAATAGAATGTATTATAATGATTTTATACTGTTATCGTTTTTTTCCCAAATTGATCGGTCTTGTTTTTCTATTTTTTTCAAACCTATTGAGATACCTATACTTACATCGGCCATTTTTTTTTTTTATAGATTTGAACTTGGTAGATATTTATTCCAAACAAATTGTTAGTAATAACCCACAAAAAGTATGTATTTATGTATGCGACATATACATGCATCTTCCAAATCGTAGTTTCAAAGTGTGCTTTTTGCTTCACATAAACCTGGGAACATAAGTTTGATTTTCAAGACATACAATGGCTTATTTCAAGACATTGACAACTTATCGAAAGCGATTCACTTAAATTATTTCTTTCGAATTGTACATAATACAGCCACTTATTGATATACAAATATGCATAATGATCAATGTCAAATAGTCGGTATTATGCGCAGTTGTTGTTGCAAAAAGAAGAAAATACACTGATGCATATTTTTTTTGAACAACAACCTCCTGTAAAATTTGTATAATTCGGGCATTTCTAGTCTGGCAGACATGTAGACATAGGTGGTAGTTAAATCCATAATGACATGGTAAAAATGTCCATACAAATATGTACTTATAATATAAGGCAAATATAAACAAAATGTATGGAGGTATTGGACATAGGAGAAAAACAAATACTTAGATACAGTCTGAATTCAAACCTGTTAAAATATCACTTGTAATAACACTGAACTGTAAAAAAAGAAGCAAACTAATTTATTAAAATCAAAAATGGATAAACATTTTAAGTTTACAATATGATTGCTTTTGTTGTTGGTTACCATGAATTTAGTATGTGTATACTCTTTGGATATTTAAAACAACATAATGCCAAACATTCTTCTAGAGGTTAATCGACACTAAACAATTATCTAAGATAAACAAATGCTGCACTTTACCGGGTACAAAAAGTACTATCCTAGTGACAAATTCTTCCAATAATAAGTTTTCTTCACCGTAAAGAGGTAGTTTCCGAATTCCACCATATTTCAAAAATCAATCTGTTTATATTGTCTCTTACAGCTACACCAAGACAATAAGTAGTAAAATTTTCAACCATAAAAAGACATTGCAGAATCTGAACATTGAGGAATACTGAAAGTCCCCTCTGACATGTGACTTTTCTTCTGTTCTGTTTAATTACAGTCATCGAGAATGAACTTCTACGTAAGGTAGTTTCTCACGGTCCAAGATTTAAAGAACCACTGCGCCTCAATGAGAAACTTAATTTTAAAACCACAATGCATGCTTTTGCAGATTATGCCAGATCACGGATGAAGATAGAAAAGGACCAAAGACCATAAATCAAGACCTTGTCAGATTGGTTACCATAATGGATGCTGTTGAAGATTATGCCAGATCATGGATGAAGACAGAAAATGACCAAGAATCAGAATCAAGTCCTTGCCGGATTGGATACGTACCATCCGATTGTTTGTACGGAATCGTATTGACAATCTCAATCTCAAGAAACGTGTCAATAAAAGACCCACGTCCATATTCAACGATCGTGAGGCACTTGAATGCCTCTCCTCACTTCATGAGAAATATGTTATCGTCCCTGCAGACAAATCTTCAAACAACATTGTATTTGTTTGTAAATCGCAGTACCTCAACTGCCTTATTAAGGATTTGGGCATTGATAGTAACTTCTGCAGATTTACTTAAAACCTAAAATCCCGCAGCTTTCCGGAAATTAGTTCTTCCAAATACTTAACCTCTCAACTCTTTACACTATGTTACCACATGATCAAATGAAATATCATTGGCAAGGACGTATTCGTAAATCTTTTGCTGTTTCGAAAAAAAAATATGTTAACGTTGTTCTTGTTTACAAATCCGCGTATTTTTCTAAAACATCACAGAAGGCCAAAGTGTGCTACATAGAAAAGCAAGTTTGTGATATTGAGGAACATATTTGTCACATTCGGAGGAGCTATTTTTCAACAAGTTGGCATTCCAATGGGAAATAACTGCGCTCCTCTCCTGGCCGATTTGCTTTTATATTCATATACGAGACTAAATCTCTTCAGAAGCTCGTAAAGAATAAAAAATTAAAAGATACTAAAGCTTTTAAATTTACATACAGATATATTGATGAAGTACTGTCCATCAGCAACCCTTCTTTTGGTTAATGGTTACCGTCAATATATTCCCCAGAGCTCAAGATAAAGGAGACTACAGAAACAGCTTGTTCTGCCTCTTTTTTGACCTACATCTCGAATTTGACAGCAGTGGTCATCTCAACACTAAGATTTATGATAAATTAGACGACTTTAATTTTAATATAATAAATGTTCCTTTCTTGTGCAGAAATATCCCGTCATCTCATGCGTATGGTGTTTATATTTCACAATTGATTCGTTACGTTAGAGCAAGTACTAACTACTTTGATTTCCTTGATTGCTGTAAGTATCTTCGTAACAGACTCCTTTGCGTCTCAAAAGGTCTCTTACCATGCAACATAACATGGAAATGCTATTTAATCACTACTAGTGTATTCACGTCGCAAATGGATGAGGCAAGTTAAGCGCGCTGTAAAACCTAGGTTTATCCCACCATTTCGTTTGAAATGCATGTACAAAGTCAGGACCATTGTGGTTACAGCTGCCCCGGTGGTGTTATATCTATTTTTGTACTCGACTAGATTATGAATCGGATTAGTGGTCGGTACGTTTGTTGTTGCCCTTTTTTAAGTAATTTAAACAAAATTATGTTAAATTTTGTTAAAACATTGTGTGTTTTATGTTCTTAGCGAGTAATTGCTATTACTGTATTATTTGCTTAATATTTCAGGAGTATCAAACACATGAGGTAAGACATAATTACTATAATGTTCTAAAATATTTACACGACGTGGGTTCGAATTCTACATGAAACGTAATACCAATGAGCATAAAAAAAGTTTTTCTTTAAATTCTTCTATAGAAGACTATCAAGAGTATATAAGATATTTAAATGCTACAGTGCGATGGTAGACTCAGCTCCTGAGTTAGGCAAAAGAAATGGAAATTGTCGTATACACGTGCCTTATACTGATAAAAAGAAGTACTGTACGTGTTCATGTACATTATATTAATTAAACAAAAACGTGGATAATAACAAACTAATAAGCTGAATGTAAGTAAGTTTTTGGGGTATTTGTAATTCCTTGAGAGAAACTTGCAGAACTATGTAACGAAATTGTATGTAGCTAGTAATGTAACATTCAGGAAAATTTAACATATTAACAAGATAATAAGTTAATACCATATCAAAACTTCTTTTGACAAAAAGCTAACCATGTACTATCCTTGTTCCCGGGACTTCGTTCCAGGTATTAGCTACTAGGAATACTCTCTCACTAGGTTATATTTGTATATGTGTAACATACTGAATATTGCGATCGGGAACCAGTCTAACCATGTTCGTCCTAGGCAAAGTACTTATGCATATTCACAAAGTGATCGCGCGAATTCGTATTGATTAGTAAAGCAATAAAAACGACCGTAAAATATAGCTAGTCACCACCATTCGTAAATTAATCGTAAACCAATCGTGTACGAAAGAAACATAATTGCCCTCATGATTGCTTTTGAGTTGTTGCATCGGTTACGAATTAAACCGAATATTTATAATATGAATAATCTCGATAATGTTTTCAAAATGGCAAATTTCTGAAGAACAGTTTCATGTATCTTCATTTGGGTTCGACGAAACTGTAGAAGAAATAAAAGTAGAAAAAAGTAAATTGTTCATCCTTCTTTTTGAAAGTAGAGCACATTTAGTACACGATACACAAATCACTCATTAAAATATCCTAATGTCGTTTTCTTACAATTTGTTAACAATCGATGAATTTTACTTTCTCTAATGTGGTACATAATTTATTCTAGAGAAACTTATTCACTGAAATAGAGAGAGAGAGAGAGAGAGAGAGAGAGAGAGAGAGAGAGAGAGAGAGAGAGAGAGAGAGAGAGAGAGAGAGAGAGAGAGAGAGAGAGAGAGAGAGTGTGTGTGTGTGTGTATTTGAGGTATCTTGGTGCCTTTAAAATTATATTTTTCTTTTTGTATTATTTGCATTGTAGGGTAAAAGAGCGATAAATAAGCGAGGTGCACGCGACGATGCATCGTATGATGAAATATGCCATATAGCCAATTTAAATGGAGTGCTGATTGGTAGTTGCATCTACGAAAGTTATGAAGTAAGTCATTATATAACATAAAACATCATTCGTATCCAAAGTAGGAAAATGACAATTATTCTTTTACTTTTAATAGAATTGCTTTTACTTTTACAAATAATGGTTCTGTGTGTGTGTGTTTTTTTTTTCTGACGCTCATTTAAAAACATATGTATACTCGCTAATATATCAAGACGTAGTAAGCAATTATGTGTTAATAAAATTGAATTATATATGATCAATTCTAAAGAATATTTTTTGTTGTGACAAATAACTGATCACCCTTGAAATATAAGTTCCCACGAAAGACTTTCAAAAGACGAAATTGAAAAAAGCATTATGCCAGTTGAACATGAAACATTGCAAGCGCCAAGTTCATTGGGTTGAAACGGAAATATTACAACAAGTTTCTTTTCCAGTCTGTAAAATAGATAAAAAACCATATTAGTCAATCAAATTGTGATGACGACCGTAAAATGTCTGTAGATTTAATAAACTCCTGACGTACAAATCCATTTGACAGCATACTCATTCTAGAGAGAAAATCCTATAACAGGCCGATTTTGAACTTGTTTTTGACTGGGCATGTTGTTATATGTCCATAAGATATCGGCAAACATGCATCATTATCCTAGTACATGGTTTAAACATGAAAATGGGAAACGAAAACGATATTCATGCACAATTTAGCGAACAGAATTGTCGCATTTGTGAGATATGAACTTCATATCGGTATAAGTACATAAACGATTTCAGGGTCAAAATCATATTTTTTATCTACTATTGCAGTTAATTTTAGCCTTGGATTTTTTATTCCTTTAGAAAACGTTGCCGTCGATAGTTAAATTATATAGTAGGGTTTTGTGCCATTTCGTTTCCCTTAATAGATAGAAGAAATATCTATGTTCTTCAGTTTGATGAATTATATCTAAAAACAGAACAAAAACAGCGAAAAAACAAGTCATTAGCTTAAAATTAGCTCTAAAAATTATTTGAATTAATGTAGAGAAGAGAAGACCTTCCACTTATCAAATATGAAATTGTCAGATAGCCACTTATGGCACTATGGCCCTTGATAAAGTATTTATCTACCTGTTATATTCTAAAAAAAAAGAAAAAAAAAAGAAAGCTTTTTCCTCAGAAATTGTCTTACCACTTGGAATCAAACTTGTTATTAATGTTTCAGGGCGTCAACGTAGAACGTGTCATGGCCATTTGAATTTACATTAGACCTTAGGTGTCAGGCAACTGTTTCCTTTTATCATTTCTAAAGATATTCTCTTTTTGAACTATTTGAACAATTAAAATTTGGTTTTAATGTTCATCTACTAACAACTGATGTGGAGGTTTTCTATCCGATAACAACGATGGCTACAGTAACTTAAAATTTACTAAGGGTTCAAACAGCAGCTGTTTTTCTTATATATTAAAAAAAGTTTAATTTTAGACAAAATTCTGATATTTGGGATAAACGAAGTTAAAAGTTTTGCGTGTATTTGTTTGTGTGTTTGTGTTTGTTTGTTTGTTTGTTTTGCTTTGATTTCGTGTTATTATTTCTTAATCTTTCCAGTAACTATGAAACGGATACTTGACAAACTGTGAATATGTTTCTTGATGTATTGTGCATAGAACTAATGTGGGGATTGTTGATCTGTTACATACATTTTTGCCGTTACTAAAATAGACGGTAGCTCAAACATCAGTTTTTTTGGGGGGCAAATTTTTCACATATCTTTAGGTACAGACACAATCTGACAATTCAGGTCTGAGGGTTCAGCATGAAGTTATCTAACCAAAATAATAACATAGAAATCCATTCATCAATGTAGGAGTTGGAATCGCTTGTAGATGCATAAAGAAATATAAACATTGTTAAAAGTAATCAAAAGGACATCATCTATTTTGAGAATTTCACTTGTACAAACTTATAAGTGCATGACATCTTAACCACTCAAATGATCTTAATGAAATTTTATGTGAATATTAGGCAGCATATTTATATGAGCATTGAGAACTACTACTTGAGAACTCCAAAAGTAGTTAATCTAACTAGATATCATACGCAATTAGAGTCCTCAAACAAGAACTACTGAATTGATCAGTTGCTTGTGTAACAATTTTCTATATAATCGTATGTTTCTTGATTTTAACTTATCCGCACTTTTACTCGACGATGCAAAATGGACAAAAGCGTCACAATTTTACAGTTTTATCATTTCGAGTCCGTTGTTGTTAATTAGTGTTTTATTGTTTATAAACCCCACTGAGAAATGACCAAGTGTATTACCTTAAAATTTTACTTCAATCTTAACCTTAAAATGTTATATTAAGTAAACTAAGCTGACCTTGAGCATTCCGCTGAATCAATCTATATCACAATTTCTTGTTTTATATGGCATCTGAAAACCTATGGCTGAAAGAGCAAAAAATATATTCCTTTTACTGCTTGAATAGCTCTAAAAACTCCACGGTCGTAGTTGTACCTCAGCTGATTGTTGTTTTTATCTGTGTCTACCCCCTGTCCAAAAGTACCGGAGGGATTCTAGTTGAAATCAAAAGAATGTTATCAAGGGACCAAGACCAGACATGAAAACAGATATACGCAATAAAGAACATGAAATAACAAAAAAACATACAAAGTAACAAGAGTGAACTCTGACTTCTTTCCTTTTACAACTGGGTGCATGAAACAGGTGCATCGCTTTTGTTACAACTTCCGTTGGAATTATCGCCTTTGGAAAGACAAGACATGTCTCTTTCTATGTACTTTTGTAGGTCATATCTTAAAATACTAACTGATGGAATGGAAACTTTTAATTTTTGAATTGATCCTTGTGGTTAGGCCTTCAAAAGTCTCCTTCTTTGAATTGTGCGATTAATTGTAAAAGTTACTTACGTTGAAAGGACAAGCATGCAGATTGCTTTCATTTTGTTTTAGATTGAAAAACTACAAACAAACAGAAAGAGATTGATTTTGTCGAAATGGAATGTTCCTTAAAATTATGATAAGGCTTTAAAAAGTCGTCATTTGGATGAAGTTGCATGAAAAATCTTCAGAAGTGTTAGAAAAATTAAAAGGGTTGTTTTATGATTTAAAACAGATAAAGATCGTTAAATAATATAAGGACCCCTTTAAATGATTTATTATATTTTTCTCGTCTGCTAGATAAGTATTTTCATTGCTGGTTTCTTTATGTGCCAAACTCAGATATCTAAGACTCACCATGTCATGATAGTTTGAAATTTCATAGAACGCGTTACTATTCCATCTATATTGCAATTTACCTGTGAGAAACTTTCAATGTTGTTTAATGGCATTTTGCAATTTTCATTGACTTACATTGTCGTTGTTGTTGAGAAGCTGAACTGCTTGGATAGATGTCTTGTAAAAACAACAACCCCCAAAAAAGAAACAGAAAAGATAGAAAGATATAAACAAAGATGTTGCATGGTCCTTCAATGAACGGTGAAGCACTCCCCACATCATAAGTGTGCTGTCAACTACAAAAAGACGTGTATTCAAAATTAGACATGATAAGTAAAGCTCCTTATTTGAGACCGGCATGAATAATGCGGCGATGGTGAATTTATTTAACGGATGCCAAAACTTAATCTAACCTCTGTTAATTACTAATCATAGCACACATCAATCCCAATACGTTTTGACTGATACTGATAACTACAAATCAGAAATATATTCCTATCGGTCTGCTTTATATGTACATGTATGTTAAAAGGTAGAGGTATACAATTTTTGATTATCGTACCGACAATTTCAAATTTTATTTTTATTTTATTTTTTATGTATTAGATTTTGCTTATGCTTCATTCATCCATTGGGTCCGATATTGTCTTAACCACGTAATCTAAAAGTTTGTACATATGATTAAGTTACTTTCAAATGCCATATGAAAATGATTGAGTGAAAGTAAGACAAAATGAACTGAAGTTTACCTTGGTATATATATATATATATATATATATATATATATATATATATATATATATATCTTTAAAAAAGATCTGTATCAAAATCTTGATTTAGTGTCTATACATGTGTCAGTCCCTCTAAGAATCATGCATTACGTGAAACATAGTATACAAAAACAATCATTTTGATAGTGTAATTTGACGATTAGCACCATCAGAATCAAGGAAAACAGACATGGGTTTCCATATCATGCTGGACGATTGAGTTACAATTTCATTGAAATGCACTGACAATTAACATTTTTAGGGCAGATAACTCTATCAAAAACTTCATTTTTTAACGATTCTATCGAAAAAAATTCTAAACAAATCCAAAGTTGCAGAAATCAAATAATGGGTCTCTTCAAATATAGAAAGCATCCTTTTGTGAAATTTAATTGTCAGATCGGTGGGGTTTTGACATGCATGTTTCTGATTCTTACAAACACTTACACTTAATGGACAGCATGCAGTAGACAAGTTGGTATACTTATTGGATTAATAATGCCAACAATTGGCTGATCTACACCTTCATCATCAAATATCATATAGATTACATGATTCAATAGAGAAAACAAAACAATACTTGGCCAGGAAAATTAAACCCTACTTAAATGACGGTCTATAATTGTATATTCATAGATTTGTGATCGTTTTACATGATGTACTTTGTACACCGTATAGTAGGTTATTGTTGACAGGTGTAATTTTGAGACAAACTTTTGCCAATCTTAAATTTTGCGGATACTTGGTGGTGCACTTAGCACTTCCGGTCACAAATAATGTTTTTTTTGCGTTTTTAGACAGTCCACTAAATAAAGCAACATGCGTATATTACACTCTTTACGTTATTTCCCAAAGAACTTTAAGGAACTATCTCAGAGATTAACATTCTGATAGAAACACCAGGAGGGGAAATACACCTTACTAACTTGTACAATAAACCGGCCAATGATTTCACAATAAAAATGGCACTTTTACTTTTGTCTGTTGGAGCTTTCCTTGAGATCCTGCGTATGTCACAAGCGCATAGGTTTTTGTAAAGCCTGCCATACTTAAAAAATAAGCTTTAATATCAATATAATATATACACAAAACTTATATCATTACTTCAAAAGTCTTATGTGTACGTTTCTCATTGTAAGCTCATTAATCATTATAGGATGGGATATTCATCATGAATATTCTATCCCCGGGTTTGATTTCTTTTTAATTTGAAAATTCTTTTCTCCTTAAGATAAGGTAGCTCCACAATAATTGTTTCTTTTGTAACGTGTTGAAATTAGCTTAACATTCATAAACGCTTGGTTCGCGCTTATTGTATCAATTGAATCAATAAAAATATAATAGGATCAATGTACAAGAGTCACTTTACAGACTTATCCAGTATGCTTTGAATTCGGATAGAGTACACAACGAAATGAAATACAATAAGATAACAATGAGGCAAAATAAAGTTTCTGTTTTTTTCTTCCCGTTGTCTGTTTTCGGTTAATTTGTTTATCATATAGTTGAAAACATTGTAAAGGGACAATAAGTGATAAGCAATTCACATAGTTTTTAACTTTCAGAAAATGTACAGCTTATGTACAGATGAAACATTACTAACTAACCATGAATGTTACTGTAAATCATCGCACTGTGTTGAAAAAGCAGGTAAATATTCATCCAAGAGTAACTTCGTTGATGAAACTACAATATATTCATTGAAATTATTCCAATGAAACATATGGTCAAAATAACTTGACATTTGTATCTATATCTTTTATCAAAGTAAAAGAGTAATCATGGAAACCAAGATTTTAGCGGAAATCGAAAGAACGTAATCCAGAGGCAAAGACCAGACATGGAAAACAGATAAACACAACAAAGAACATAAAATAACCAAAATAATACATACAAAGTAACAAAAGTAAATGAGCAACTCGGACTCCGCTAAAAACTTGGAACATGGACCAGGTGCACCGGTATGATAAGCTTCTTCTGCTTTTCTAGAAACACCCGCCGAGTTGCTAATAAAAAGTCAAGTCCTGGGTAGACGAGAGAGGAAAGGAAAACTATAACACTTTGAACAAATCAGCCTTCATGGTCCAGATGGATACACCGTAACGATCGACGAGTTCATCACGACCATAAAATTTCTGTAGTGACAACTTTAATCTTGTAGCAACATAATCCACTGCTAAGTCTAATTGTAAGAAGTCTTGCGTATAAGTAGTGACAGGAAAACTCCATACACAGGTGTTGAAGGGATATTGCCAAAGATGAAAGGAAATTTGACAATACGAAATGAAAAATCATCGCATTTGTTGTATAGTTTGGTCGATAATTTTACTTTATCATCAAATTGTAAGTGTAGTTCATGATATAAGGCTGACTTCACGGTGTCTATAGTATCCTTTATCTCAATGTCGTTGGGTAGATACGATGTATGAAATCCCCGATAATACGTCATATATATATAGCGGAAACTGAGATTAAAGGTTCTAGCTAAACACTATGTTTCTTCTTTTGGATCAGAACAGCTATAAAGTCAGACTCATAAGAGTGAAGAAATAGGTCAGCAAGTAGAGGAGCACAATATTTTTTTTTCATTGGAATGCCGACCGTTTGTTGCCCACCACACTGGACAAACATGTTGTCGATAAAAAATCGAGCATTTTAAAATAGATTTTCTTAGGTAAAACACTGAATAAAATTTCACGAAATTTAATAAATTTAGAAAAGATATAAGATTTCCCCCTTAATTTAAAAACCTATTGTGGTTTGCTGAATATCTTCTTTCTATGTTTTCGTTTTCTTGCACGTGCATATCGTACTAAGTGCAAGGTGAATTTTGTATGTGCCGTAGATGCAATAAAATCACGCCTTCTTAACATTAACCGAACAGAGTTTGTGTACTTTATTCAGTCTTATAAATTTATTATCATTATATTTTTCTGGTGCCAAAGCATTCTAAAATGTTTAACACATCAGCTTGTTTTAGGTAATAAACTCCACTTGTTTACAAGTATACTTTGTTATCTTCTTTTCACAGTATCATCTTTTAACCCTACATTTCCCTCGACAACAACTCAACCAATGGTTTCTGCATCGAATGGACTAGTTTCACAAATTACTGTTCGTACGTAAAATATTGATTCTTTGTACTTAAAAAGAAGAAAATCATTTTTCTTTAAACAACAAGATGTCAAACATCACTTTTGCTGATATGTTCAATGTTTCTGTTGAACTTTATTTATTTCTACATAATTAATGACACATAATCGTGTCGACTAAAATATGTAGTCAGAAAAACAAAACAAAAAAATACCAAAAAAGTAAAGAAATACTTGTTGTAAAAATGTTTTGTTTTATTTTGTGTTGATTGTAGTATGAATATTCAGTTCAGTTTTTTTCTTGCTGAAAATTATGGGTATTACCCAGTTGACCCTTTGACCCTTCATTTCAAAATTTTTGCTGCTCAGAAAAGTGTAATCGCTGAACATGGTTTTCAATAAAGAAAACGCACCCTGATTAGAGTCGTCCAGTGTATGACTTTCTCTGTTTTGTTTTTTGTTTTTTTTGTTTTGTTTTTGTTTTGTGTTGTGTTGTTTTGTTTTGTTTTTGTTTTGTGTTGTGTTGTTTTGTTTTGTTTTTGTTTTTGTTTTGTTTTTACTCCTTTCCGGTTTTGTGTTGTTTTGTTTTGTTTTGTTTTGTTTTGTTTTTGTTTTTGTTTTGTTTTTACTCCTTTCCGGTATATATAGATAGGTATGAAAAATTGGAAGGTATTTTGACAGAGTTTTTAACAATGGATTTTCTAATATTCATTGTGTCTAATTGATGTTCGTTTTATTGAATAGTTACTAGAGGAAAAAAATAGTTCGCCGGGTTGATTTCCATTCATGCTTTGTTGTTATTGTATTGTGTTTTGTTTAAACCAAGACTCACTTCTGATGGACGACGACTGACGCTAATTGAAACAACTAAGTTTGTTACTCTCAATTTCTGAACCACGCCGCCGAGTTTTAAATGTAGTTATTGCGGTTCTTGATGCATACATATATTTTTGATCCTTGTGAGTTTTTGAACAAATTAATAATATGAAATAAACCCGAGATCAACGCTGTATTTAAAAGTTCCAAAAATATCATTTAACAGTATTAATTCTTATTCAACAATAGTTTTCATCTCCGCGTCTATTATTACTCCCCTTTTTTAACACTTGCAATAAAAAAACAAATTACAGGGCCCAATTACTTCATTTTTTTAAAATAAAATTAGGCACCAGTATGACTCAGTTGGGTTTCTAATTTAATCATTCAACAAAAATGTTATTGATGGAATTACTGATAACAACAATAGGCAATTACGTATCAAATTTCAGAAAAATGGTTAGTACTCTAAACAAAAGTGTGTCTCCTGATGATCTTTATCAATAAAACTTTAACAACCTATGATTTAAACTATTCTTATGTCATGAAAGTTATTTTTTAATTGAATTCATTATTTTTTTTTTTGTACATGGAAGGGATTGTAAAATTTTAATTGTTTAAGTATTGATTAAGTTAAAAAAAATTACATAAATATTTGAAGATGTATGTCATCCGATAAACTTTGTATAAAGTAAGGAGAAATGACATTTGTTCAAGACTCTTTAACCGTTGCTTTTTATTTGGGTAAGACTGTTGCTTTGTCAACCTGTTGTATACGTACTTAATTTTAGTCGCTTTCTATTTTTACATGAAATAAAGATTTTAGTTTAATCATATTATAGCAGTGGGTAGTAATGTTTTCCCTCGTGATATGGAGTTTTTAATATTGTTCTTAATCTTCGTGAACTCTCGGTATATTACATGTTTGTTTAAAATGAACCTTGTTTAATTTTTCTACAGCGGTTGAAGGTTGTTTGCCTTTTTTATGTTTTTATATGGGGTTGAATGGAACTTTTATCAAAAATTGGCAACTGGCTTTTATGACATTTTTAATGTTTTCATCATAATGAATAGTTTAAATGTCGCGTCGATTTTGCATTGTTCGGCTATAGAGTCGAGGTAATGACCTAACTAATTACTTTGTAGCTTTGTTTTGATATTGCAGAGTATAATATCGTTTTTAATTAGTGTTTTTTTTCTACACATATATAACAAGATTTTTCTTCCTTTGTCCAACTTGACAATCAGTTTATATACGTTTTCTCCGTCGTTTTCGTGTCACTCAAAAGCAAATATTGGTTCTGCTATTGGGTCCTCTTCATCTGCCTCAACTGTCTATCTCATGTCTTATCATTTTCTAAATCTCCTTGCGTCTATGGTTTATAAATTTTCTGATGTTTTTATTAATATATTTGATTTCAAATAGAGTTTTTTATACTTCTGTTTTTCGACTTTTATTTCCTTGTTTCATTTGCGTTACGGATGGTCTTTTTTTGTAATGTTTTATTCGTTTTTTTTTTTTAATTTGAAGCCGTTTTATGCATCTACTTAATGTTATTCCATTAAATCTCAGTTGCATTTAAATATCACAATTTTGGATAATGTTGCTCCATGACTATCAGTGAATAGACATGGGGTCTAGTGGTAGTGCGATTCAATAAAGAAATGTATTTTGGGGGAAATGTTTGTTGGCCCATGGACATGGCCTATGATAAGTCTCTAATATTAATGAACAGAACCAGGTATTGAACATTCAGTCTGATAGTCATGTGCCAACAACATTACACTTATCTTTTATGTTGAAAATAATTCGTGACTATATTCGATATTAATCTTTTTTTCCCTTCAAAATGTACATCCTCCTTGACTTCATGAATAGTGAAGTACACGTCATAGCACCACGTTATCCAATCAAGTGTAGACTACGTTGTTTAAATAGGCTTCTAGAACAGGGTTATATTGCTACAAGATTGTCATCACTACAGACGTTTTATGGTCGTTGTCATGAACTCGTGGATCGTTACGGTGTATCCATCTGCGCCATGAAAACTGAACGTGTCATAGTTTTCCTTTTCTCTTTCGTCTACCCCGGACTTGATCTTTTATGAGTACCTCGGCAGGTGTTTCTAGAAAAGCAGAGGACGCTTACCCTACCGGTGCACCTGGTCCATGCTCACAGTTTTTAGTGAGGTCCGAGTTGCTCATTTGCTTTTGTTGCTTTGTGTGTATAATTTCAGTTACTTTGTGTTCTTTGTTGTGTATGTCTGTTTTCCATGTCTGGTCTTTGCCACTGGATTGCATTCTTTTGATTACCGCTATAACCTTGGTTTCCTTGATTACTCTTCCATAACTGAGATTTTAACCCCCACTTTTTTATGGTTGACCGATGAATTACTTCATTCTTCACAACCAATGGTATTGTTCAATGATCTTTAAACGACAATATTTTTTAATCAGAAATGATTTCTCAATTTATCTTTTGCGAAGCTGTATTTTAATTTTATTTCATGGTACGATATTATGTGATATCACCATTTTTTTATATTTGAAAACTAAACTGCACTTTTAAGAAAAACCTTTACGCAACCTTTTTTAACTTATATTCTTTTTAGTGATAACACTAAGGTCGTTTATTTGCCTTACACTGACTAGTATCCGTTTCTAAAATGACCTCTCTTCCTGCACATTTTCATGTTTCTTAAATTTACTACCAGTCGAGCATTAACTCCAATCTTGAAACTAAGTTCTGATTTACCCTTATCCTTCTTATCCCAATACTATCCTAGTGACGAAAATATTATCCTTAGAAGTACCGAAATATTGACAAAAAAATCATTCAAACCCCCAATTAAATGTAATAACAAAATTACCGAAGTGATATACTCCAGACAATAGTTAAAATAATAATCAAAAGGGAAAGTTTGTGTAAAAAATTGCAATATCAAAGGAATATCGCAAATTTGGAATCAGGACTTGGTGCAGACATTTCCGATGGAAATGGGGGGGACCAAGTTTTTACAGTGCGCTAAACGTCCCGCTTTCATAACGGTTAGTTATTTCCTTTATATCACATTTCAAACGAGCAAACGAGCGGGGAAATTGCCACCGGTCCAACATCGGTAACATCAGTAATCAGAACAAAAAAAATATCGAACAACCCTAAAACAAATGTGGAAATTTTAAACAACGTCGGTTTGAAAATAACGTACCAATAAAATATGGAGAAACAATACACCAATTAAAAATAATCATTTCCACTACAGTGAAAAGAGGTTACTTTGCCTTCAGGATATTAAAGTAAAACCCACATGAAGCGGATTAAAATAAGTCAATTGTAAAAGCTTCAAGGTTTACACAATAGGAATCGACTAAAATCAATACTTAGCAGTTGACTTTAGTGTATTTACAAGGCACCGATCAAAACCCAGACAAAGAGCAACAAATACACAAAACACACTAAATTGCACATACATATTTTAATTTCATTAAACAAAAATAATTAAAAACTAATTAATAGGGTTCATCAATCAAACAAATTTAGCATAATTAAACCCATTGATCATTATGCAACAAAATAAAACAGAAAAAAAGAAAGAAAAAAAGAAAAAAAAACGTCATTGTAGACGACGCTTTAAAAGTGATTCCCTTTATTGAACTTGTCAATTTTACACTAAAGCGAGGTATAAAATTCAAAGGCTTAGAGTCATTAGCAAGGGGTCAAGGCTTTAAGGGTCAGCGATAAACATTGGTCTATGATATGAAATGTCGTGCATACGCAAATGGGTAATGCCAATAATTCCGGCAAATATTACCTAGATTTTCATTTATACTACTGTTGATATTGATTTTTTTTCGAGTCCGAGTTGCTCATTTACTTTTGTTTATTTGTACATATTAAATAGGTAATTTTGTGTTCTTTGTTGTGTGTGTGTGTTTATTTTTCCTCCCCGGTCTTTGTTTTTTGGGTTGCATTCTTTTGATTTCCACCAGAATCTTTTTCCCTTGTTTTATCTTTCTACAATCTGTTTTCAGAACCAATGGTACCATTCCAATGTCTAGAGTTGTGCGATAGACAGGTATTAACATTGTTTATCATATACACGCATGAAGGGGTAAGTTCGTTTACGGATAAACTTTTCCACCAATAAGTATGAATGAATCAGATAAAGTACAGCGGTAGGTAGTAAACGCAATATATGTTACTTGAAGCATAAATTAATTTAAACCTGAAAATGATTGTAAATTTACACCTACAGTAGTCCTCAAATGAATTTATACAGTTATTCTTATGATGCTCCTGGCTTCAAATAGTAGGAATTCTTTAATCTCTATGTCAGTTTTATCGAATATGAAATAAAGACATGCAAAATATTAAAACATATTTATTCCTTCAATATTTTTTTCTGTTCATTAGAAATTAAAAGTCTAAACAATTCATGCAAATCAAAACATTTTTTATAATTAAAACGTTGCTAAATGTATACTATCATAAATAAGTAGATGATTGTCTTATCGCTATTCATTTGAACAGTTTTGCATAATACACCTCATAATCGATACTAAATCAGGCCTTTGGTATGGTATCTTTTTTTCTTTATTGTGTCTTCTTCTTGGAGGGAAACACAATGTTTTTATTTCTGTTTAAGATATATTTTTTAATCTCCGTCTTCTCCGTGCATTTCATCAAAAACGGCTGAATGGATTTTAAAAAGCTGCCACCATTACGAGATGGCCGCCACTCATTTCTTTTTTAATTCGAAAAGAAAATCATGGAATCATAGAAACTGATTTAAAATGCTACTGTGATATTTGGGAGCGGGGGGAACATCCTGTTACACTGTCGGCGACAATTATATATAGTTTATCTTTGTTATGCTTTTTTAATATCTACATGCAAAATTTCACACAAAGAGAAATCAAAGACATATCTGAGGGTTGTGTCTTGTTTAATGTCTTCCGCTCTTTTTAAACCGCCACTTAGCAAAATGAAGGCGTTTGTAGGGATTGGTTGTCCGCCCTTTCTTCCTTCGTTCCGTCTTAATTTCCTTCCTACCATTACTAAAAGGGTCCAAACTCTTTGTCTGTTACTCCTCCTACACCACTGAATAGAATTAATGAAACTTTCATAAAATCTTGGTTACATATTATCATTATGCACTGCCTATTTCAGATTTTGATCCAAATCAATTCTGGATTTTCAAAACATGTACTTTGTCATCTATGATTATGTAGGCATGGAGTAATTCATCTTTTATCCTTTAATCTTCCTACACCAATAATGAAATTTTAATAGAAGCGTTATTTAGTATTGAATATTTAGAGCTTATTAAGATTTTGAAGTAAAGTTTTAATTTAAGTCTCATTTCATCCTATGATATGGGGTACCCATCTCTTATCTGTAATCTTTATTACACATTCTGCACACTCCTTTTAAGATGTTGATCCAAATAAATGTGGACGTCGATAGGTACATGCTATCCGATGGGGAGGGGTATCAATTTAATAAGCAATGCTCACATTTTCTGGTTTAATTTCTATAACATTAAATAAATATATCTAACAGCTTTGATAGACTACCTACAATAACATTCATATCATTCATTTTTTTTTCTTTAAAATGACTTTTTTCACTTCAAATACACTGTTATTTGTTAGAAACCTGAGGGGAGCTAATTTCGAAATGCCTTCCATTTGAGGAATATCAATTAACTTATCTGCAGTTTTGTAAACTTTTATGAAACTCATTGTTAAAGTAGATTATCAACAAGCTCAAAAACCATCGTCAAATAGCTGTGTTTGTAACTTAGCTCCAATCATTAATTATAAGATTTAAAACTGTTTTCCAGAATTAAGCAATGTGTAAAAGTATATTAGATGAGTCTTTCATACAAAGATCCGATTTTATTCATCGACAAATGTAAAAGAGTAATCAAGAAGAACCAAGGTTATAGCGGTAATCAAAAGAATGTAATCCAGGGACAAAGACCAGACATGGGAAACAGACATACACAACAAAGAACATAAGTAACTAAAATCATACATACAAATTAACAAAAGTAAATGAGCAACTCGGACTCCACTAAAAACTGGGAGCATGGACCAGGTGCACCGGTAGGGTAAGCGTCCTCTGCTTTTCCAGAAACACCCGCCGAGTTGCTCATAAAAAGTCAAGTTCTGGGTAGACAAACGAGGAAAGGAAAACTATGACCCGTTGAATAAATCAGTTTTCATGGTCCTGATGGATACACGGTAACGATCCACGAGTTCATGATGACGACCATAAAACTTCTGTAGTGATGACTTCAATCTTGTAGCAACATAACCCTGTTAAAGTCAGTATTACTATTCTCTTCTGAGGGTTGTGGTGCATTAATGTATTACATTTGTACAAGAAAATCTATCAGTTATGTTAAATAAAAATTTCTTTGTTTCACAAATAGAGCTGGTAAATAAAAAAATAGAAACAGCCATCGAACATTTATTTTCTTAAAAAAAATTTCAAGAATGTTATGCCTCGTTAAAAAATAAATAAATCGTTGCTAGAATCATCGACTTTGTACAGATAGAAAGGACGTAACTAATGATTTACAGGGATGTTTTTGCGACAACGCAGAATGTGTTTAAAAACGGGTAGCTATGCGTTTCTAACGTGTCTTTTTAAGAAAAGGTATGAAAGTCCAAAGTTCACCTGTTACGTATGGACTTCGTATTTGTAGATAGCATAACATTTTAAATATTTATATTTCAATTTCATATATTTTTTTTATTATATTTCCAATTTCTATTATGCACTCCCAATGACTGTTGCATAAATCGTTTATTTTAATTTATTAAAAACGATTATTATTATTTTATTAATACACATTTGTATTGGTGAAATAGTGTCATATCGATGCTTATCATCTGGATGCATAGTTGAGTACAATCAGTAGGTTATAGGAGACAACTCATCTCTTTGATTGCAAAACACCTCTTGTGAACCTTGGCTCTGGCATAGCGTGTCAGAAGTCAGGGGAGCTTTCTGCATGGTTAGACCCAGGAAGGAACAGATTCAAACATAGTTGTAGACGTACTGACAACTCAATTTAAATGTTTTTGAAGGGAGCTGTTGCAAGTGTAAATTTCTATGGAAAGCTGGAAAGCCGGAGGATATCATTCTGGTTTTATTGCCGGCCTTGCTGAGAACGTTACCCAAACCTAAATAAGAACAAACACCCACAAAACTATCATGGATTCCACAAAAACTAATCGTGTTTATTATTGTTTATGTAAAAATTCAGAATGGACCAAGACAGAGAGTCGTTCATTAGCAAATGTTAAAAAAAACTTCGCTCTTTTGTTTTATCTCAATTAAGGGATAAAGCACGAACTTCCCGTCCATAAGCAAAAGGAAGATCGTATTAAAGTCAAAACGTAGACATGACATGTGTCTGCAAGGTCTTACGTGATGTGAATTTCCTATGACTTCAATAAAAGGGGCCCACTAACTTGATTGTTTTGTCAATTTTGAGAGGTTTGTCAGTGCATAGCTGGAGCTCGCACTCTTGATTGTTGTTCTCATATAACTGCATTTTTGTAATATTTGTTCTATCAAGGACATTTCTCTGTCAAACTTCCTTTACCTTAATTGAGTCCTTCGGGAGATCTCAGGTGAACTTGGGACTTTCATACGTTTTCTTAAAAAGACATGTTTCAACCTGTTATGATGTACGATGCGCATGCCGGTAAATAGATAAATACACATGTACAGATATTACTTCACATGATTCATATATTTTACATAAAATAGCAAGACAAAGACGAAAAGTAAATAAAGATACCAAAGACGGCTGAAAAGAAAATGAAACTTAAACTAAGAATTTGTAGTGAAACTACGTCAAGTCATCAACGTTAAGAACCTTATTTCTCTAATTTTGCTTCAATTTTCATACCGCTTGACCGGTGTGAAAAAAAAAATGATATCTTCACAAGTGACCTTTTTGTTCTCCGAGTTCGATTGGCTTAGAAATCGATTGTCTTGGACTCCATCTCGAATCGTCTCGATTATCATTGTAATTATATTTCAGTTACATGAGATAATTTTGGTGTTTTCTTAGCTTAAATAAAAATTAAATGTATGAAGGGACTCGGAAAGATTTGAAGTGAAAAAAACCTTTGATATCTTCTGGTTTCTTTTGTTTGGAATGTTTGCGTTTGTGTGACGTTAACATGTTTCCTACGAATCGAAATCATAACGTTTCGCGCGCTTTTCATTTTTTGGGTATTTTTGACATTTTTAGGGCATTAGAGAAACAGAATCTATACTCAAAGCTTGTTGATTATGAATTTCTCACATCACGTGAAATAAATTTTATAGTTTGAATAGCTCGACAAGCCTCGCGATTAAAACTATAAAATTCATTTCACTTGATGTGAGAAATTCCATAATCAACTCGTTATCGTTGTAGATTCTGTATTGAAAATGAGAAGTTGAATTCTGAAAAGACAAAAAAAAAATAATAAAACACGTAACATTGAACAATCTAAAAAAACCATCAGTGTCAAACTACAATGTTAAATAGATATCAAATATTATGTTCATGTATGCTCAGTTCATGACAAATTATTAGATATGAAGGTGAAAAAAGATGCCAATGACGTCACCGGAGCTACTATTTTACGTTTTTCATCCCAAACATCGATCTGTAAAATAAATTAAAAAAAACAATGTTTTTTTTTTATTTAGACATAAATTTCGCAGAGTTTTAAAAGTGATATATATTGGAATTGCGGGCCATATTTTTATTATAAAAAAATGAAATATCGTTTAAGAATAATAACAATAATTTGTAAACGTTGATGAAAAATGCTGTATAAGGGCAAATACAAAATGGTTTTTTATTGTATCTACATCGAATCCTTTTTTGTGCATAGGCAAACTCTAAAGGGATTTTTCAGACATTTTTAGCTTGATAGATAATTAAATTAGAAGCATTAATCCGCCTGTTTCCCAAAACTTAGTGCAGCGTTGTCATAAAAAAAGGCTTTAAGAGTAGGACACATGCTTATTGCTGAATATTCGGTTTTGAAACACTTTGCTTTTATACAATTAAAACACATACCTTTTTAATATAAACATGTTAATTATAGAAGTATGTTCTTCTTTACTATGAGGGTAAAAAGCTAATGAAATAAAAATCAAACTTTACACCACCCCCTTAAATATTCCCTAGTAGAGACAAAATTGATTATGTTTTAAGGCCAAAGATAGAAGGAGTAAAATACTTATACCTGTATATTCCTGCCTTTTTTTTAATACGTAAAATCTTATTATTTATACAAACCTCTGAAATAAATTGCACAATCTTTTTGTATGAGCATGAAAGTTAATGAACAAATACTTCCACAAATACATGCACGATACTCATATTGCCTGAAATAGGGGACTGGGACCGTTCATGCAACCTTACCTCAAAGTTTAAAGCTGCAGTTCTAATTTGGGAAAAAAATCAGAATAATGTTCATTTAATGAACTTCAAGCATGTAGAATAAATGTTCAATAAATGGCAGTATATAAAACTGTGCATGCCCGCAAAAATATTCTCTTATTGGTTGCTTGTCATTTAAAAGTTTGAAAGCTGACATTTTATTGAGTATTTGTGTTTCGTAATCTAAATTTCGTTTTTCATAGAATTTCGGCATATCACTTCTCGCAGCCTTCAATCATTCGTTAATCCTGAGCAAGTGCGGCACTTATATTTTGACAAACAGGCAGAAATGATGTGTTTTAAATACATTAATAATTCATATTTGACATGGAGTATGATCGGTGGCGGAATTATATCTTGTGTCAACTTTGCAAGAAGAATAACCGACGGAACGTAGCTTACATTAAATATGTCCATCCCGAATACGTAACTCTGGTCGCCGACGATCTCCAAGTCAAGTTCAGGCTATAAATATCCTTCATTGACAAAAAAAGTAGAAGGATACTCATCATCCCCGTACAAGTAAAACATCCAGGATTTTGATTTGCTAGAAATATATACCGGGTGTTGCTATAGCATAATTATCCTCAGGTGTATCTTACCATTTTTCAGTGGAGTCCCGCGCTATTTTAAAACACTAACACAACGACAACTTTCTTGATATCAGAGTTGGTTTTGGTTAGAAGGTAAAAATCACACGAGTTTTATCAACTTATGAAGTAACAGTGATGTACAATATATAATTAAAATTAGAAAGATGACTTTCTATACTGGTTTACTTACACTGTGCATCAGGTTTATTTAAGGAGTTAGACCTAGGGCAAGGGACATCTTGAAATCAGTGATATGTTTGTATCATCAATTTCACCAAAGCCTATCAAGCTTTCATTTGAAACAGAATGAAATCATTCCAAGTTACTTTGATGCTTACACGAGATTGATGTAGAATGCTGAATACAAACGTTCCAATGATTTGTAAGAGTTGTGACCCTTATCCTAATTCTACCTCTTTAATTCGTAAGCGAAAAATGTATTGGTATTACATTTATGTAAAGCATACCAGTGTATGAATATCAAAAGTGCATTTAAGGCAAATTCAAGCGTAAAAGTAGGTCAACTTCTTACACACATCTTACTAAATAATCTTAATAAACAGGCTTTGTTAGCATGCTGTTTGCCACAAAATTCAAAACCACTAAAACTTTGCAGCTTAATACCTTAGCTTGCATCAAACATGGGGATACATGTTGTAACTTCTTTGAAATACTAATGTAGAACATGTATAGTAAAAAGACAAAGTCCCTGAAAAAAGCAGTAAGTTTATATATTTGCATCAGTCAAAACCCAAATCTTACAACGTATGCACCATTTATAAAAGCAACAAACCAAATTTGAAAACAACCAATCCATTGCGCCGAAATTCAGATGGACGAAATTACGAACGGACGGACAATGTAATTCAATAATACCCACCCACTCTGCGTGGGAGTATAAAAACAGAGTTAACGAGTTATGTGGAAGGATTCAGTAGAGGTAATTGTATCATCGTCTTTTATGATTCTGATCATTTAAAATAAATTGTCTCCTGCGGATACTTTGTTATTTACGTTGATTACATCATATTATTTGGAAAAAAAAATGGTATTGCTTAAGTGTGAATCGTCGCTCCGTTGTGTTGATTTGAATATTTTTGACTATCCTATCAAGTAGCTACACGTTTGTAGATAAACGTTTACGAAACTTACAATGTGACGTCTGCCCCTCGCGAGGCAGCACATGGTTACCCTTTCGAAGCAGCTGATTTCACTCCTGTTTTTTGTGCGAGTTCATATTGCTAGTACGTTATGCACGTTGTGTTTATTCAACTCATAAAAAAACACTGATGTCAACCATAGGCTAACATTTGAAGTGTAGATCAATGTTGTACATTTCCATAGATATTCATACATTTTTACTCAGTTTTAACGGACAACAACGATGACGGCAATACCTTAAATATCAAACGACCACTTAACGTTTGTAGTATTGTCCAAATAGATATTTGGGAGACAATTCATTGATCCCTGTTGTTGAGTTTGCTGTACCGAAAAAAGAAATAACATCTCAAAGTATTTTATTTATTGATTTGTGGACATATGTTGATTGGAATTTAAAAAAAAACCAAGTTAAAAACTTCATAAATGTCTTTTATTTCAAATTGGAGTACATCTTCTGTTTTCACCAGCTTGTTTTTTTTTCAACGGGTGTATGTGTGTTATTAAATCCACTAAAAATTTTACTCCAAACCACGGCGTCATAGTATGAATACTCTGTCGCTTTCCAATCCTTATTCCGTGCTTTTTTCGAATATGATGAGATTGCACGTGTAAATTTGGAATGTCAGACCAACAACTCCCTAGTACATGTACTTCATTTGAGTCGAACAAAAAAATTCAAAACAAATACCGCTTCGATCCGTTACCTATGTAAATAGCAAACGAAAGCTATTTTGCAGATTGTTTTTCGTATTGTCCTATATTAAACAACAGGCAACGTTATATACACCTCACATGCATTCACATTAAATATACTAAAAGCGTGAATTATCCCTCAAAAGCGCCCATAACAAAAAAAAAACCATTAAAAAATGTTAACAAAAGACTGACCCAATTAATATTACATGTACCAATAAGCTACCCATATACATGTCAAACAATTGATTGTAAATGGATCAATATGACATTTCTAGATGTACATTGTAGCTCCTAATAGAACCTGTTACAAAACGTAATAATACAGCATAAGCCCCAATTAAGACCCCAACCAGACTATAAGAGTTGTAAGTGTTTATATCAACTTCGCTTTTTGTGCAAAAAATATTTTCTATTAACATAAGCGACGTCTGCTTGAATATTGAATTTTTCAGGAATGTGAGTTAGCGGATGCATTGCGGTTACAAACTTGCTATATCCTATATCGTGTAAATGTTTGTATGTCCTCAAAAGTTTCGAGTAATCCGACTTAGCAGGCCAATCGGGGAAAAGATGGTATTCCAACATAAACTGTCTAACATTAGAAAAAATATTATCTTTGAAAAGGTTTTCTATGACAGCCCACTCGTGTCCTTCAACGTCAATCTTTAGAACATCTATATCCCTCTGAAAAAAAAAAGATTGTATATAGTGAGAAAATTACAGTTCTATCAATGCCAATTGAAAGATTTTAATTCTTCCATTCTGATGTCTATCATGAAAAATACAGAAACATAGCACATCTCGTACATAGCTTATTCTTCAAAAGATCCAATGTTCCGCAAATAGACCAATTTCTGAAGATAAATAATTATTAAAAAGCTTCTTGGCTTTTGGTATTTTAAAATGAAACACTCCTCATTTTTCATTGTATCATAAGAGAATTTCAAAGCGCACAATTTGCACCAAAACCAGAAAAATGGTTTCCTGGAGATCATTATCATATTAAATGCTAATGTTTCTCGTTATCCCCAAGAGAAACCCAAACCTTTCTTCTGTTTTGAATTTGAATTGCTAAATAGATATAATTTGGTTATATAGTTGTCTAAGAGCTTGCTTTTGGTCCCTCTTGGTAAAACCAATAATAAAATCTTATGAAGAATTGTCGACTAATATTCACAGTATCCTACAAAAAGCCAAGTGTCGACGGACGACGACACAGATGACGACAGTATGCCAAAAGATATACATTACTGTAGCCCAAAGTTTATTACAAAGAATGCTGCACCGGTGTTTCAAGGATTTATATTTGCTGCTACTGAAAATATCGTTGAATAATATACGATTAAATATACAATATAGGTACATTGTCGAAAATTATTGAAGAAATGTGATGAGGCTCCGCCGAGCTATTTTCCCCGTTCCAAGCCGAATACACATATCTTCAATAATTTTCGACAATGTACCTATATTGTTTTTATCCTGTTATATTAATAGTTTTGTGCGTGTGTACATTTTTTAAAATAAAATTTTAAAATGCATATCCCCCGAGGAGCCCCGATCGTTAAACCCGAAGAAAAAAATTAATACGCATGGCGCATGACTCAGTAAACATTGAAATTCAATCCGCACCATATAATCCGTCAAAGATGTTTGAAGAAAATAAGCAATGTATCAAAATTTATTTAATCCCAAGACACAAATAAGTAAAATGAACAATAAATACAAATATTTTGAATGTTGTAAAGTCGATTTTAAGAACATTCAAATTTTGAATTTCGCGAGGAAGCTGGGAGCTGACTTGTTTCTGTTTGGTATATGGCAGTAGAGTTTAGGGGTGAAATTTGTGCACGTTTCTTTTGGGTTTGAAATACTTGTTTGAGATTTTTGAAGAAGAGGAGGCAGTAGTATGGGCAGATCTATAATGTAGTTTCCTCTGATTCATTATCTTGGGGTTTAGGCAGTAATAAATCAAAGACCATAACAGTTTCCTGGTCATTTGTCTCTTCAAGAGTTTCATCATATTGTAATGTTTCAATTTCTTTAAGTGGGGACCAGTTTATGTTAAATTGTGACGGACACCCTGGCTCCGAGGCCGACACGACTGAAATGACAGGGGAAGTCGTTTGCAAACTGATAATGAATCGAATCTGAACGAGATTTGGGATTTGCCATATATATGGCGGTGAACAAATACAAAAAAATCATTATTTGGTTTACATGAAATCTTTTATTTCATTCAGGTGAAAACGAAACAAAACAGCAAAAAAAAAGATTAACCGGATATGCAATCGCAATTTGTTTATATTGTATCTATGGTGGCGGCCATGATTTATTTACGCATACCAGAAAAAGTAGTTCCGCCGATCACGCGAGTGGGAGGAGCCAGAAAGTCGATAACCTGCTAATGTACGGATACAGCAAAAAATAACCGTAAACCTTTATTCGTTTAACAAATAACCTCATTGCATGATAAAAGAAAACCTTATTCATACATACATGTTTATGTCCTAAAGAACTTTTTATCAAATTTAAGGTCATGATGGTCCATGTACTGTTATCTCTGACATACATGTCTTTCCGAGGGTTAAACTTTTCTTCCGTATGACCACCTAATCCAATAGCGTGGAAATGGACCGATGTATTTCTGGTGTAGTCATCTCTTTTCATACTGTCAATAAAACATATTTTGATATTTTTAATTCACAACAGTAAAGGAAATCAATTAAAACAACAGGTGTTATCTGCAGATCGTATGGTATGCTGGCAAGAAGTAATCGCGTCAAAGGACAGGAATGGTCCATCGAGTACGACAGGAGCGTCTTTATAAACTTGAAGCCGATTACCAGGTAATTTGCCACTTCCTTTTAACGAATCAATCTGCCACCAAAAAAGAAATATATCCCAGATTTCCGCAAATAATTTAGTCAGTTATCATTCCCGATGAATTTATAACGTACATACATCGCAAACAAAAATTTTGTATAATTGCATAATTCGTTCGTTCGTCCGTTCGTTGAGAACTTTTCCGTGCATTTCAATGAAATTATAACTCGATGTACCGAAATAATATGCCTGAATTCTGACAGTGAAATAGTCAAATTAAACTTTCAAAATGATGTTTTTTTTTTTCAAACAGTTATCACCCACTGCCTAATTCTTACAGAGAAAGACACTCTGAAAAAAAATCGTACAGGTTTATTATTCAAGAAACTCAAACAGACACACCGGTTCATCATTGTCCATTTGGATAACACATTCTGAATTGCTTCACTGTTTTACCCAATGCCTGATTCTTACAGAGACTGATACCCTGAATAAAGTCGTACAGGGTTATAATTTAGGAAAACTAAACAGACATACCGGTCTATCATTGTCCACTTGGACAACATAATCTGTTCTTTACATTGTACATAGAGAATTTTATACCTTACCATTCGAAAAAATATAATATCGCTATTGTAAGTTAAGAGTTATATCTCTTTGTCCATATATACACTTAAAGATTGAGAATCTTACCTCGGATCAAAAGAATGGACTTCACAGCCATGTTTTGCCATAGCATCGTCGAAGGAAAAATCGTTTGCTATTCTATAAAAAAAAACATGCTATTGATAATTCTATAACACTTGCATCTAGCTTACAAGGAATACATTTATTAAAATTGATTTACTTTTAAGCATATTACCAACAAATGGATTGAACACAAGCTCTTGAACTTGTCCTTTCTTTTATATCCCTTATATACATACGAACACATTTTATGAATAAAGTAGCATAAACAGGTTCTACAATTACAATATCTTAAGTAAGATCATGCGAAGCAAAACTGCAATCTCTTGACTGGGCAATCCGATAATCTACGTATTGCATGTATTTGAAACTATATGGTTTTCTACATTCTATAAACACTTGTATTTTTTCTTAATGAATTTGCTTTCATCAATTCAGCATTTTTTATACCCAAGACACAACAATACATTGTTATCATGTTATACTTGAAGGTAAATTGTAATGGTCTTTAATGTATGCCTATATCAAGAGAGCTTCAACAGGAAATAAATGACAGAAAAATCGTTAATAGATTGACTGAAATTGGATTAAAGTTGATATATTCTGTACACTTTATTGCTCTTTCATAAACAATTTGCGGTACAAGATCACATAAATTATCAGAATCCTGTCGGTAGTCGGGAAATGAACAGGTAAATTTAACGTGACGTTGGAGGAAATAATTATACTCCGCGCCTGAAAAGCGAGAAGTAGAGTGATCACGCTGTCCGTCTGTCCGTTCCCCCGTTTCCAATTTTATACCGCAATTCCTCTGAAACAGCTGAATGAACTTTGATAATACTTCCACAAATACTTAATCAAATAATGCCATTTACACCTCTTATTTTTCATTTGAATGATTTCTGAGTTTCCTTGCGCAAAATATGAACTAAGTCATTGGTCAGCAAAGATGGGGCCATCTTCTAATCAACCGATGAATGGAATTCGATCAAACTCCAAAACAAAAAATTCTGGTCAAAAGATACATTTGTGTCCCTCCTACTTTGTTTTTCCATTTAATGACTTATGGGTTTCATATATGTTTTAAGAGGACAGAGCCTAAGCTAGAGGGAGAAATGAGCAAAAACTTCTTCTTGTTTGTGCTTTTTGTAATAGATCACATAGACAAAAATGTAAGCATTGTTATTTTTCAAACATAATTTACAAAAAATTTTCCTTGTCATCATTTTTAGATTAGGGCTTAGGCACGGGATGGGGGTGGTATATACCTTCAAATGATTTGCTCTCAGTCTTTCTTATCTATTATATATAATCGAGTGTCCCTGTCCTTATTATGATATTGTTTTACAGACCGTAGACATTTAAGTCGGATTACCATTACATGATATTTATTGATTTTAACAAGGATATGACAATCGTTCGAATAATATTGTAAACCAAACAGAAATTTCATGTAAGAGTCAATAAATTCAGAATGTAAAGAAAAGATAATAGCGAGCAAGTATTCATAACCTTGAGATGTTGCTCGTAATAAGTTCTTAACCAAACCAGATGCAAAAATCAGTAATAAGGGTTAACATAGTGGCTTGTCAGAAAGGAAAATACTGAACTTCGCGAAAATAAAAGATGTGAAAAATACCTGTAAATTTTAAAATTTAAAGCATTTAAATTAATATTGCTTTTTTTCTATCGAAGGTGTGAATGTAACACTGGACAAGCGTTACCACTGTACCAGGCTTTATCAAGTGATTGTAACAAACAAACCACATATTGCCAACAATTCTGATTACTAATATAAAACGTACACCTACCCGAAGGAATAAACAAGGCATGGGCGTTTAATCGTGTAAGGCTTGTCCATACATATCCACCAATTTCCAACTTTTTTTATTTTTTTACATATATAGTCATTAGATCTATGCTGCAGATCCCTGTTGGAAAAGAAGCATATACATTAAAATCAAAGTAAGGAATATTACTGGCCAAGGCTATCTTTACATGTATCTAAAGTAAGCAATGAAATTATTCTCTCGCATCATCAAAATAGAATTAAGGTCGCCTTGCCTTAAAATTGATAAGATATCGATATTCCTCGACTACTATTACAATGAGAGATGAACGTTCGTAAATTGCGTTCCAAAGCCATATTCCATTGTTCCGATTTGTAAAGCGCTGCGTATAACATGCGAGAGTAACATTCCATTTAAGTACCAGTCCAAATAAAATTCAGACACTACCAATGGTTAATTGATTCATGGTGTAGATAAAAATCCACCAAACAAGCGATGCTTTTTCAGTTTACATGTGCTACATTATCCTGCATTCAGATCTGCACATTTTAGAAAATTATACATTCTTCTCCCACTAAAATCAACCAAATCAAACCAAATCAAGAACGATAACTCTTGCAATTTGCCAATTTCAAGTACAATCTATATATTTTTTTATCTCAAAAGCGCAACAACCAATTGAAAAACTAAAGACTTGTTAAGTGATCAGTAACTGTTTCTGAAAAAGAAATAAAACAGTATTTGGTGGGTTTTTTGAAATGCGTGAATCACCTCCTGTCTGATTTTTAAAGACTGCTACTTAATAAAAACTGACAGTAACATAATTTCAGATGTAACACGCCTTCTGATTGGATATCCCCTCCCCTCCCCCCTCTCACAGACAAAATTTTGAATGTGACTGTGACGTCATCAACTTTTTTGGCTGATTTACTCAAGACCTTTCAAAAATTTTGATACTAAATTCAAATTATAATACGTAGGTTATTTAGTCTGCACCACGTTAATTAGGTTATTTCGTTATAGACTGAAAAATGTATCAGTCATTCCTTTATTTTATTTAAATAACACTTATCTTATCGTAGGATAGATTTGGCCGGAGCAAAGATAAAAAAATATTCGGAAATCAATGCATTTTTCGATAAAATTGAGAGATACAAATGCTTGTTTTCTTGTTAGAGACAAATTATTCGATGTCAAGTTAGAAATAAAAGCGAATATATTTGTTTTTTTTTTCAAGACTCTGCAGCCCTTTTCACAAAAAGTCATAAGAGCAAAATTAGTCGTAAATTGTGACGTCACAATACTTAAATCTATTATGACATCATAACTTACGACTAATTTTACACTTACGATTTTTTTTTGTCAAAAAGGACCGCTGGACGTTTTGCTGGTTGTCTTGGGAATCAATACAATACAATACAATACAATACAATGTAATTTGGACAATAAATACCATTAAAACTGCGCTCAAAAGCTAGAGCTTAGAGTATGAATGGACGTACTGTAATATTCTAACATCTTTCAACAGAAGTTTTTTTTAAGAAACTTCTTATCGCTAGTACAATTTCTAATTGAAATCATGTTAGTGTTTAAAAAACACTATATGCTGATTCTGAATATCTTATAATTAAAATCTCTTCTGCCAAAGTATGAAGTAGAGTAATTACTCTTCATAAAAATCACGCAGGAGGTGATTTCAGTTTTATTTCTTGTTCAGAAACCATTATAGATCACATGACCAGTCTTAGTTTTTTTTTCATTTGGGGTTGCGCTTTTGAGATAAAACATATATAGATTGTACTTTACAAGAGTAATCGTTCTTCTTTGGTTTTTGATCAAATTAATTTGGTTGATTTTAGTTGGATTTTAAAGTGTAGTTTTCTTAAAAGTACAGATCTAAATACAGGAAGCACTAGGGTCACATAAAAATATAGCATACGTAGATAAAAAAAAAGCATCGTCTGGTCCATGGGTTTTCTACACCATAAATCACTTTACCATAGGCAGTGTCTTATTTTTATATGCACTGGTACTGAAATATCAAAGTTGTAACCCGAGTGATAAGCATCCATAAATGTTCATAAGTTAATACGAACCATTCCAGAAAGGCTGCCGACATCCACCAATCTGTTTTGTAGACATCGTCTGGAACGCCTTTATAAACAGGTAACTTTACTCTCCAATCTGATTCTAAGACAGGTATTACTGCCACCGAATTGCCTATTTCTGTGTTTTGAATGCCACTTAATTTAGCTGAAATATGATCTTGTGGTACAGGTATCTGATAATGTATGGTGTTTGGCGAGCTATCTTTGTCTATGAATCCTGAAATGATACCATTAATAAATTATATTAGATCACAAGAATTGTAAGCGTACAACCCCTAATAAAATGGATATGTTGAAAAAAGTCTATAATATTAGGAGGAACAGTACTCTATATATTAGTTTAGAAAAAATCAGTTCTATTATGATATGTCCATCTGTTCCATGAATACCATACGCGTTATGGTCACCGCGTCATAGTTTGTCAACCCCGAACGTAAAATTGTATAAGCAACTTGGCGGGTGTTTCTAGAAAAGCAGAGGACGCTTACCAAACCAGTGCACCTGGTACACATGTACATGCTCCCAGGTTTAGTGGAGTCCTAGTTGCTCATTTACGTTTATAACTTTGCATGTATACTTTTTAATTTGTGTGTGTGTTCTTTGTTTGTGTTCGTTTTACATGTATGGCCTTTGTCCCTGGATTACATTTATACTTGATCGAAATGAGAGTTGTTTGAAGACTTCTTTAATACATGAGCATGTACAAATAAACAAAAATAAACAAAAAAAAAAAAGATTACCTGTGTAATACAAAGTACCATATAGACAGGTTACGAGGAGAAACGTCACAGCTATCAGTTTAATCCAATGTCGTTGACCTGAAAATTTATTAAGAATTATTATGGCTTTCCGGACTGGTCGTTATAACTTATGACTTTTCAGTCCGGTCCATTATGACTTTCTAAAAATGGCTTTGATACGTCATAAACAGGTGCAAGTGTGTGGGTGTCAATTTCAGTTAATAAAAATAATTATTTGTTATTAATAACATGATACAGAAGTACATGTGAGCTAAAATTATTTTGCCATTTTTATTTTGAACTGAGTACATGAATGTATTGTTTTTAAAATTCCATGTACTCATTGACAATCAACAATTTATTAAAACTGGTTTATTCAAAACTGGTTGAATTAAAACCGGTTACCTTAAAACCGGTTAACTTAATAAATTAATTAATTCAGAAATGTGTTAGTCTTCATAACAGACCAGTTATATGTCCTCAATTAATAATAAAGATCCTTGGAAAACTGTAATAGTCTTTAGGGTTGCCTCATACCATTACAGTCTTCCTTGGGCCATTACACATAACTGATCCATTATGGGAAACACATTAATACTAATTTAGTCTATATAAAAACCGGTTAAACCTATAATAGACTGCATGGCAAGGAAAATAATGCACAGTATTTTGCTATAATGACCAGGCAAATGTATCCATAATGTAACTAACCGGCTAATAAATTAAGTCTGTTTAATCAACAATAAGTGTTACTTCATGTGAGTTTTGTTACTTTGTATGTATGATTTTAGTTACTTTATTTTCTTTGTTGTGTATACCTGTTTTCCATGTTTGGTCTTTTTTCCTGGATTACATTCTTCTGATTACCGCTATAAACTTGGTTCCCTTGATTATTCTTTATAATGATTTAGTACAGGCTAATTAGAGATTAAACACGACAACTTATTTGAACACTCATTTCTAGTTAAACACCTTTTTCAGGATATTACGGAAGATATCCGAAAAAAAATACCGTTACATTGTTGACATAAGATATGCATGCGATGCATTTTTGTAGAATTAATGAAACGAAATATAATAAATTGAAACGTGTTTTTATGACTTCATTCGTGATTCCTTCTATCTTTAACCCAAAGTCGAACCAACTAAATCTCTTCGAATGCGTCTAAATTTTAGCTACGTAGGAATGAAAACCATACAAGATTATAGTCATTTATCAACAGTTGGTGCAGAGAATGGAAGAGGACTTGCAGGACCATGAAGGAACTAGTACAATATACCGATATGGCATTTCTTGATGACCTTGTGAGTTCAGTATTGGGATTTGGCATACGTCATTAGTTAAAGCATTTTTGCCGTATAGGTATAGGCATGCACTAAACTGACCAAATGACTATGAACTCTAACGTATGGCTACATTAAGTACGGTGTCGCAAAACGTTAAAATTATTTACATTTACATGTATATTTCATGTTCATTTTATCATCCATTTCATTTTTCATCGTCTGAATATAGCTGAAATATTGCTGCTCGGACGTTAAACCCCAACAATCAATCAATCAATCAAGTACATGTATGAAATTTGTCTCTGAAAAATTGTTCAGAATCTATCTTCCCGATGAATTTTAAGACAACTGCTAAATCAACACAGTCATCCTCGCATGCTGATCTCTGGACAACTCCAAGACAAATGTTGACACTTATTTTCATCCTTGTCACATATCAGTACTATGATCATATTAAAATATGCAACCCAAAATACTAGGTTTCTGATGAGGAACAACTATTAACCTTTTTTCAGGGGAATATGGTGAGTGTATTGTTTTTAATTCATGCATACCGGAACGGACGTATTTATAAAACAGGATTTTTTTTTATTAGACTGACATGCCGAGATAAGGATCGCCATTCCTCTAAACTAAAACAAAAAAAAAACAAAACAAAACAAAACAAAACAAAACAAAACAAAACAAAAAAAAACAGAATTTAACAAATTGAAAACAGGCAGCTTAGTTGATTGATGGATTATTGGTTTAACGCCATATATATTCTCATTGAAACACGTGTGCAGAATACCAACATTTGCAAAATGTACTATAAGTTTTATGTTATTAGCAACAGATGTAATATTATGCTACTTTATGTAAACACTCTTTTATAGATGTCTTCATTCAAATACCATTAAATTAACTTTTTCGCCATTCTAGCTTCATTTTATTCTTATTTCAATATGGCAAAAACGTACAATCTCCTTTTCCAGGCGAATAAACACCTCCATTATCAAAGAATGTAAAATAAAAACTCCATAATATAGCCCTTGATTTTTTACTAACTCTTAAAACAATTAACAAATACTAAACGAATTATTATACATCCATTTGTTGCGAAACATAGAGAAAACATGCTGTACTTTATTGCACGGTTCAGACTAGCCACTAACCTTTAACTTCCGGTAACTTCAGTGCACGTGTACTGAGCCGATGAATACCGTTGGGCGTGAATTAATTCAAACAAAATTAGTAAGCGTAAATAAGATCAAACACAGGGGAATTATGTATGAATTCAAACAAAACAGACCAAGAGTGAATTTATTTTTAAGTGTAACCCACTTTTGCCAATAATGGACTTACAAGGTCATCAGATTTATAGTAAAAGAAACCAGTTCAACAATCCCTTAGTGTATACAATGTAAAACGTTCTGGGATTAGTTTTTTTTTAATACGATTCATTTGTGTTTTTGCTTTGCTTTTGCCTATGTGTTTGTTTGTTTTATTTGTCTTTTTGTTGTTGTTTCTTTGTTGTTTGTTTGATAATTTGTTTTTTGTTTTTTTGTTTGTTTTTTTTTTTTGTAAATTTATTGATGTATATGAAAAATCCTTTAACTTGGTATTTGAAACAGGTAAAATTCCAGAGTAGTGGCTATTGGAATCTGTAAAATATTTTTTTTATAAAAAAAGGAGATAAATATAATCCAAAAAACTATAGACCAATACATAACTATAGTGAGCTGCTTTGGAAACTCTCCACGTCTGTACTGAATAATCGGCTACATAGATTTTCGGATACTTTTTTCTTGATCAAGGAAAAGCAAAGAGGATTCCGAGAAGAACATTCCGCCGCTGATAATATTTTTTGTTCTTAATTCATTCTCTACTCGAAGTTTCTTAAATTTAGAAAAAGAATCTGTATTGTGTATCCGTTGATTTCGAAAAGGTATTTGATACCGTAAAGAGAGACACCCTTGGGCAAACAATGATACTTAATAAAATAAACGGATAATGTTAATGGTCACACACAATATACACCAAACATTGAATCTTGTATAAGTAATAATGGTCAGCAATCATACCATTTTACCAAGCGTAAAAGGAGTGTGTCAGGGTGAAAATCTGTTCCCCCTTCTCATTTTCTTTATTTATGAATGATCTGGAGAACTTTCTAAAAAAATGTTATGTGCTTAAATACAGTAACAACTAGTGCGACTGAAAAGGAATTAGAATTATTTTTGAAACTTTTTTGTCAGTATATATTCTGACGACAATGTCATTATGGCTGAATCGGCAAGTGATCTGCAATACTCATTGAACAAATTTAGTTAATACAGTAATATATGGAAATTAAGAGTTAATGTCCAAAAAACAAAATTATTAATCTTTTAAAAAAATAGACAACCTAAGAATATGGATTTTGTCTGCAACAATTCTGCTGTAGAAATCGTAAATGATTTTAACTACCTGAGTGTACATTTTTTTGAAGAGTGGAACTTTAATACCCGCAAACTCCATTTAACTGAACAGGCAAATAAAGCCATGTATAGTCTTTTGAAAAAGTGCGAGTCAATAATATTTCAATTAAATGCCAGTTGGATCTGTTTGATAAACTTGTCAAACCAATTCTCACTGTATGGTTGTGAAATATTGGGCTTTGGGAATAGCGAAATTATAGAAAAAAACCATTTCAAGTTTTGTGAACTTCTACTCCGAGTTAAACCAACAACGCCTAGCTCCATGGTTTATCTAGAACTAGGAGGCTGTCCTTTATCCTTAAATATTAAAATAAGAATGTTTTCTTTTTGAATGAAACCCTTGAACGGATCATAGAAGAAATTAAGTATCAGTCTTTGCAAAAATCAGACAGGAGGTGATTCATGCATGTCAACAAAAAAAAACCCAAATTCAGTTTTATTGCTTGTTCAGAAACCGTCCTAGACCACATAACCAGTCTTTGTTTTTCATTTGGATGTTGCACTTTTGAGATAAAATTTATTGTACATGAAATAAGCACTTTGCAAGAGTTATCGTTCTTGATTTTGTTCGATTTGGTTGATTTTAGTGGGAGATACATATATGATTTTCTCAAAAGTGCAGATCTGAATATGGAAAGTACAACTGTTTCTTAAAAATATAGCATATGTAGATTGAAAAAGCATTCTTAGATTGGTGGGTTTTTCTTCATCATGAATCACTTTAATAGGGACAGTGCCTGAATTTTATATGGACTGTTACAATTGCTTATAAGCTGATAATCAACCTAACAAACACAACATCCTTCTCGTCATCTTGGCTTAAAAGTATTGAAAAACATTTGAATGAATGTGGCCTGCAATACATATGGCTTTATCAATTTGTTTATAATGGTAAATGGTTAAAAAGCACTTTCGAAAAAAAACTCTTCATGACCACTTAAACCAAATATGGCATTCAAATACTGAAAATGGTGCTAAAACATTGAAAAAAACAAACTTCTCAAAAAAGATCATGGTATTGGAAAAATATTTTTGTATGCTTACATGTATTGATAAAAAATATTACAAATCTTTCTAAATTTCGGGTTATAGATCATAAACTTACAATTGAAAGTGGAAGATGGAGGAACATGTATAGTGATAACAGGATCTGTCATTTTTGCAGGTATGGCGATAGGTGATGAATATCATTATATACTAAAATGCAAGTCCTTCATGATAGAAAGAACAGTGTATATAGATAAGAAGTCTTGAAATGCAACTTTTTTTAATTCAATAAATATTCAATAAACTAATGAATACCACAAAAAAAGTCTGAACTCAGTAAGTTGTGTCAATTAATCACAATTATTAATAAAAATAAAAAGATTCATTTACACATCACCCTAATTTTATCCATCGCACCTTAACCTACATCTTGTTATATTTGCTACTTATCTTTGTATCTATCTATCTTAATTTTTTCTTAGATTGTTATTTTTTACTTCAAACTTTGTTCATCAACAATTGTAAATTAATATTGTAAAATATGCATGTTTATTTGCATACCAATGTTTGTTTCTACATCGGTTTAGCAGAATGAAGTATATACTGTATATATATTTTACACTAAACGACTGCATTCCCCTCTTTTTTTGTTGTCGCATGAAGGTTGCCTTCTTTCATCACATTTTTATTGAAGCAGAATTGAATTCAAGACATAACCAAATTAAGTACTTCTCCGTCTAAGAATCGGGCAAAATGTAATAATGTGTGGCACATGAAGGGAAAAAACGCAGAGATTTTATTGCATTAATCAATTAATTTTACCTGATAACTGCCAGAAATAACCATCAAAGTGTTTATAAAATTTGCCTTTTTAAGATATTAATAGGTCAAATTCAGTTGAAATGCATTAGGGGAAAATGGCGGGGAAATTTTTCCGCACTCTTTCCCTATATCAGCAGTCAAAAAATATCTAACAGGATAATATTAAAAACTTTTTTGGTTGTTTTCTATATGTAACTGAATATATTTTAGGCAAAAATGACTAAATTAGAGAAAACGATGTTCCACCCATTTCCTGATTCTTACACAGAATGGTACTTAACAGTCTAGACGATTTAAAAAAAATTATCCAAGTTATCGAAATATTACTAATTACATGTACATTGTAACTGACCTTCCATTTGGACTTCTAAAAACCAATTCCTCACAGACTATCGACTACAGACCCATCATGTATATAACATTAACATTAAAAATAAGAACGTCTCTAAATTACACGGCAGACTGTTAGATACAGATTATTTTAACCAGTAACTTATGACGTGTGTTTTTTATAGAAAGATTACATTATACTGGAGTTGACTTCTTATGATTTTGAAGTGAATTGCATGTCAGGGCAGGTTTCACATAACTTTGACATTACCTTTTATTCACGACATTTTAAGCTTAATTATGTGAAAGACAAATACAGTTTTGTGTAAAATTATTTGAAGTAGTATTATCTGCGTAACGTTTGAAACATGGTATATACATGTAAATAGTGAACTCCACTTGAAAATCAGATGAATTTCATGCTTGATTTTTTTATTCTTTTGATTTCTTATAGTACCTGTTTCATTTAGTTTGTTTACAGATATTTTGACAATGATTTACATCATGAATACAGTGAACCTGTCCAAACCGAACTCTCAATAGACACATCTGTACATCAGTGCTCCTTTTCACAAAAAAACGTAGGTGTAAAACTAATCGTAAGTTATGACGTCACAATACTTTGATTTACTATGACGTCAAATCTTACGACTAATTTTACACGACTTTTTGTGAAAAGGGCCACAGACACTCTCTGAACCTGAGTTAACCAAACATCTGTCTAAAACAAACAAATTAAACAGTTCAAAAGGGTTCGATTCAGACAGGTTTCAATAAGAGACGAAGTCCAGGAATACATTGTTCATTTTTCAAACACTTATATCTACCCTTGATACATCTCTATATTCTAATCATATTAACATATGTAGTAAAACCTGTATAAACAAAACCCCTCCTTAACTGTAAACTTTGTCCCGTTTCGACAAGTGTTCGGTTAATCCAGGTTCATAATACATTTAGATTTAAACGAAGGTACTCAAGTACCAGTCCACGTAAAATGCAGACACTACCAATGGTTAAGTGATTCATATTCAAGAAAAAGCCATCAAACAATCAATGCTTTTTCAGTCTACATATGCTATATTTTCACATAACAACAACCTTGTCTGCATTCAGATTTGCACTTTTTTTAGAAAATCGTACATTTATATCCCACTAAAATCAACCAAATCAAGAACGATGACTCTTGCAAAATGCAAATTTCATGTACAATCTATATGTTTTTATATCAAAAGCGCAACAACCAAATGGAAAACTAAGACTGCTTATGTGATCAGTTACTATTGCTGAGCAAGACATAAAACTGATTTCGGTGGGTTTTTGACATGCATGAATCACCTTCTGCCTGATTTTTATATAGACTGCTACTTAAAAATTGTCAGGTTAAGACACGTTTTCGGTCAATTCAAGTTTTGGTTTAAACAGATTTCACTCATATTTGATTGATTGATTGATTGTGTGGGTGAGTTAACTCACGTTTTTACGAGCTTTTGCTTTCTTTTTAGTTGTCTTTTTAAATAAATGACATCATGCAAACATATACAATTTTAAAGGATGCAACTTTGACTTAAAACAATTTTTAGGTGAAAAAATCAGTTCCAAGTGAAGCACAATTATCATACATATGTACATGTTAAGCACTTCAACTCATAACAGTGTGAGTATTTAGCGTTTTTCGCTATCTTGCTGTATCTGCTTTTCGTTACATATCATTATCTTTTTTTACCGCATACAACCGATGATGTAAAAAAAACATCATTTATAAAGTAATGCTCATGTTGTATTACATTTACTAACGAGAAAGTAGGTCTCAGATAATGAATGCTATATTTTTTATATAGCTTAGTTGCTGTGGTGTTCTAGAGCGTTAGTGCAGACAGAGAAGGGGTTTGAAACCCGCTAAAGCAGCGACCGTATTTGCATCGCAAATGTAAAGCCTTGCCAAGATTCTAATATTTGCATCGATCATTATACTGTGACTTGTTTACATGTACAAGTATTATGTAACTATGTTTTGATAGATCATTCATTGATCGAATGATTTTATACATGTTTAAGAGCAACGCATTTGAAATTAAACAGAACATATTAAAAATGAAAACTGCAATTGGATATTTTGATTTTTGTCATTTGTTTGTTTAAAAAAAGCTTAAGTAAAAATTGCAACGAAAAACGAGAGAACAGATGAATTGAAACCAATTTGATACTTACAGAAAAAGAAATATCCCATTGTTTAAGTAAATCCGCCGAAGAAGTCTCGTTCTGATACACGAGCCGATATGGCAATCTATAACGAAATCGAAGGAACATCGGAATTTCGAAGATAATTCAAGTACAAAAAAAAAGTTTTCAAAATGGCCATAAACAATTAATGTTTGTTTGTTTGGGGGCAAAGCATAACAAATCGAACAGAAATAATAATACAAAGAAAATTTTGAACTATCAGGATTTGTGTAAAAGTAATTTTATCAAGAAACGCTGACCAATATGAAAATGCCAAAACTGCAATAATTGACATAACAAATAAATAACATTCCAAAGGAAAAATGAACTAAATTAGTAAAAATACAAATAAATCATGATAAAACAAGGAAAGGGATGCCAATATTTCGGTTGTACGGTCTTCGTCGGGGGCGAAAAACACTCGCCAAGGAGGAAAAGACAAGAACTACCAACCCAGACTAAAGGAAATCATATGGCCTTCAAAATGTTGACCTTGAACATTGTATGATAAGATTTACACTTGCTTTGGTAATTACATAACAAATATAGCATTATTTAAGGAAAAACTCTTTGTATCTCCTACAATTCGTCTCCAGAATATTATCAAGATTTGTCAACATGATCAAACATTTTAGACTGACACGATTTTTTTCTTTTCCACGGGATACGTCTTTAAAATAGATTCACACATTTTAAAGTGTTCTTACCTAATGGAACATTTCAAAGTACACATTCGTTTTTACTATTTTTCAATAATTTTATTAAATGAAAAATACCCGCTAAATATGAATGAGTGGTGTCAGGGGTTTGAGGAAGCGAGGGTGGACTCAAAACCCTGACTTGGGAGGATGTAAATATTCATGAAAAAAAAATAATTATACAGTATTTAGAATTGATTTATTATTATTTATAATTGTTACAGTATAAAACATTAATAAATGAATTATTAATATTCATAATTGAGTTATAAATATAAAAGAAAAATTATTTATGAATATTTATAATTGAAATATTTATAAATATAAATAAATAGGCATTTTGTCCACTTTGGCATGCCGCACAAAGAACAGGGTAAATATCAAGCTATGACACTTGACTTGGTTTTGAGGGAAAATACTTAAATGAAAAATAAAAGAACAGGGTTCCAATTTCCCCTATTCTTGTGTACCAAAGTTCGTGCTTTTTTTTCTAAAATGCCTCTATAAATGATTTTTGACAATTCTTTAATGTAAAAAAAAATAGATGAAAATTACTGATTGAAACTCCTTGCTCTATTCGTTGAAAAACATTAGGAAAATTTAAGGTTTTCAATAAATACACTAAGTCGAGCACAAATTAATATCGTCGCCATGTAACCTCAGATTAATTAGAAGTATTTGATGTACCTGTGTTTATTCAAAGGACTGTTGAGCAGTAAATAGTGATGTATTCGATTTTATTAAAAAAAAGTTGAAGTGAACCCCCCCCCCCCCCCACCAATATCTGGGATCACTCTTTTCCTGGTTACATACTAGAGGGGCTGCATATTTGATAGTTGGAGTTAGCCCTTGAGATGCAATGTTCCATAATTTCTTGCGAAATTCGAAGGTTTGTAGTTGGTTTTTGTTTTGAGCCATGTTTACATAATGCTAATAGATATTGCAAATTGAAAATTTTATAGCTTCGTCCGTATTTTAGTGTCATTTACAGAGTTATTCATAATTTTGAATAATTAACATGAATAAGTACTTTTAAAATGTCTTTCCCGAGAAACGGTTAGAAGCAACATATACTTTATAGATAAAATGCACTTACATGTTATTATACATGTACGGTTTACCTCAGGAACATGTTAAACATGACAAATATGGCAAATATGGAAATACATCTTTTAACTAGTTCCTGAACTTTTTTTCCCATTCAGAGATAAAATACAAATGTACCACATGACGTGTGAAGATTAAGAAAAGTATCGCTTACATGTTATTTTTTTTCCATCATATTCATTTGCAAGAAATTGGTGGTATCTGTATTATGTCCAGTAAAAAAACTTGCATAGTATTTATCTTCATCTGAATTCGAGCCGTCATACATGTATAAAATTGAATTACATGTACATGTAAATTAATTGGTCCTTGTATTTCTTATACATGTATCTTAGCAATGGTAACAGATTATGTTTTCACGACTAATGAAAAAAAAACTATTTATCCAAGACGGACATATTGAAACTAAAATCACATTAAGGTTTGGCGGTCTTTGTCCACAGCTTTAATTGGCAAATAATATATACAATATAGATATATGCAAAGATTTTCAATAAATAAATTATTACATGTACCACTAAACATTATAACTAATTTAGATTTTATTTCCATCAGAGAAAAGATAAGAATACCAGGCCGTCCAATTATTTCCCATTGTGGAAATTTCGTAGACTTCTTGACTAATTTTTGCTTCCTATATTTAAAAACCAAGGAACTAATGTACAAGACAGCTCGGAACTTTTACAGTTTTCATATGACAACAAATATCCTATGTTTCTATGACATGACAAGCATGTATGCAAGCATGTTAAGTGATTCACCTAATTAATGCGGCTGAAAACGTTTTAGAATATGCTACTGTGAAAGTAATATAGTTCACTGGGTACCACTAAATTTAGTTCCAAACGAAAAAGAGATTTCAATTGTGTAATGAAGTGTATACTAAAAAATCTCAAAACCACGAATTCAAGAATCCACAAACTTGTGTTTCTTCTCTAATCCATGAAAATTGGTATCCACGAATTAAAGTACTTTCACACTCAGTATACTTTTGAGCAATGCGAACTTACTTCTAATATTAAAATTAGTTCTTTATATGATGTGCAATAAGGACGGTCCCTAGCCCTGACATATGCAACATACAAGCGAAGACTTTATTAACTTAATGGTTGATAAGTTCTTAAATAAGCACAACATATCATTAGTTCAGAGATAATGGCTTTATTTTCTTTAATGTGTCTTTTGATCAGGTTCAAATGTTATTTAACATTGCTAATAAGAACCTTAACTATTCAAATTTACATGTACATATGTACTTATACGTTTTCTAAGTCCTCATTAATTTTTTTAGAGAAAGTGCAATTAAATCGAAATGGAATAAGGTGAAACTTTTCGACACTTAAGACTTAACAGTAGTCCAATGTGCCTAATGCATAATCTCAACAGGTTTAATTCATTAAAAAGTAACTCGACTGCAAAATATACAGCTTGTTCTGCCCACTAGCAGGTGAAACTTTTCTCCCTTGAGACCGCCTCAATGATTGCGAGCTGGAACGTGCAGACATTATACGAAACGGGAAAGCTATCCAGGCTGCAATAGAAATGCATTTGGAGCATTACAACCTTGATATTTGGGACGAAGTTAGATGGACATCATCTGGAGCGGTCATACTATCTTCAGGACAAACTCTACTGTACTCTGGACTACCAAACGAGGATGGTAACCATCAACATGGAGTAGGAATCTTACTCAAAAAGAAGGACAAATCATCACTCATCGAATGGAATCATGTGAGAGAAAGAATTATCGTGGCAAGATTTATATTAAGGATACAAAAAGTAACAGTCATTCAATGCTAAGCTCCTACAAACGTAGCAGACGAAGGAGACAAAGAGGAGTTTTACAACCACCTCTAAGCTACCATAGATTGAATAACACCACACGGGAGACAACTCATCTTGAGGGAGGAAGGAATTTGTAATATCAACGAAAATGGAGAACTCAGAATGCAGATTTTTGCTCCCAGAACGATCTGGTCATATTTGCTCCCTCAACGATCTAGTTATAGGAGTAAGACATTCCCGCTCCCTCACAGTATATACACAGAACAATCTGGGTATCTCAAGAAATGAAAACTAGAAACCAGATAGACCACATAACAGTCGCTAGGAGATGGAAAAAGAGCATGACAGACATTAGAGCTTATCGAAGTGCTGATATTGCATCCGATCATCAACTTGTGGTGGCTAAATTTAAGATCAAGATAGCCAGGGAAATTAGACAAGATCAGATCAGAAGCAGAAAGTATAACATAAGGAAGAGGCGCAGTAGACAAACGATGGGCGAGAGTGAAGTCCACTTATGACACCACATGCCAAGAAGAACATAGATTCTCAAAGAAGGAATACAAATCATGGTTATCCGAAGATACAGTCGAGACAACTGGGAAGCGTACATGTAGGTCTGTTAAGATACAACTTGACCAGGTCAAGACAAGATTGCTGCAAGAATTGTTAGACGACGGAACACATTAGAATTAGGAAAGAAGTAAAGAGAAAGACCAGACAGTATAAAAGAACCTACATCAACGAGCTCGCTTCAAAAACAAAGGGCAGAAATGACACCAAAACTGTGTACAATATCACATGTCGACTGGCAGGTAGAAAAACGAACACGTCTAAACCAGTGAAAGACAAAGATGGCAATGTGATTACAAACCTAGAGGGACCAATTTTAAATGGAGAAGATATACAATATGCTCCTAATCTACCTCCTAGAGAAGACCTTGATGTTGATACTTGCCCGATCACGAAGGATGAAATTATAAAAGCCTTATGGAGAATCAGGACCGGAAAAGCCCCAGGGCCGTTCAAAATTTGCATCTGAGGTCTTATAGTCCAAGCTTGAAAATACCTTCAACACCTTGATTGATTGACTGATTGTTGGGGTTTAACTCCCGAGCAGTAATAGTTCAGCTATATCCAGGCGATGAACATGAAAGAGATGATAAAATAAACATGAAATGATGATGAAATGAAAAATTAGATGGGATACAAGGATAATGTGGTCGACAAGTTTTGATTGCCACTGGAAATAGGGAGAGGTGAGTAGGGTCAGGCAATTTAACCTTCTGTGGCGGAGCCCAAAGGTTTCTACTCCGGTAGAATACCACAGAAAGATAATTTATCTTGCCAGGAACGCGGCACCTTTCCTACCACGTTGCACCACTATGATTTTCAGGTCAGATTTTCCGTATTAGAGCATGACCACCCAAGCATGTAAAAAGCCAGGGCTACCCCATTCTACCACCTGAAGAACACAACCCAGTTGCTCTGAGAGCAGAGCCCCCTAGGACCGAACAGGATTCTGAGCACTATTAAGCCGCCTTTTAAGACTAGCTTAGCGATGTTGTGGGCCTATTCTTTTGACACCTGGACCTGCATAGGTCACTACATCATCTTGCATGTCCTGTTTGAAAACATCTGGTAAACAGTGGAAATCCCTCGGGAGTGGAGTTTATGTTACATCATTAAGCTTCTGAAGCAGGGCGACCTGAACAACTGCCAAAAACTGCAGAGTAGTTCAGCTTCTCTCCAGATTCCGATGCGACCGATCATGTATTGACCAAATTGCCACGTTACGTGTCAGCATGGAGCAGTCTATAGAATGGCAATCACCCATCTACATTTTGTACATCAACCTCGTGGACTTTAAGAAAGCCTTCGACATAGTTGACAGAAATACACTTTCAAAAGTACTAATACACTATGGAATCCCTGTTTAATAGTAAAGATTATTCAAAGACTCTACAAAAACACCAAATGCCAAGTCATCCACAATTCAACACTCTCACCATCCTTCAATGTACATACAAGAGTACACGAAGATTGTCTCCTGTCACCCCTTATTTTCAAAACATGTGTCCAAGCATTTTAATTAGATATAATATACAATCATGAATTTACTCATACATTGCTTCTTGCCTTATTGTTTTTTTTGGGTTGCTAAAAGTACGATGTATACCACGTGATCAATTCAGATTGGCCATGCATAATTGATTGTGACGTGGGCTGCTTCACTGCACTAGTCCCAGACTTTCTCCTGCTATCGCAGGGGTAGCGTTCCGGCCTGCACGAGGCCCAGACTTTCTTGTCCTCTGATATAGTTTAGAAAAAAAAAGAGATGCAGCTCCTCGTCCAGTTCATGGCTACAGACAAAGCTATGTCGTGTTTAGGCCAAGTAAATTTCATCAAACCCTCACCAAAATATGGGGTGGTTGGAAAGATTTTATTTTATATTGTTTACTCCTTACCAGATACATTTGTATTTGCTGGCCTAATTTTAGCTATTTGATGTATAGACATGTTATAAATCCACAGCTACACCAGTTTCAGAGAAGAAACATTATTTTGGTTACTAAGAATTGAAAGATTTGTATGTTATAGTGTCTAAATACAAGAAATGTACGTGAAAAAAAAATCATGATTTTGAAATTCCTGTCCCATTTATTTTTTGAAAAAATGTCATTTTTTTAGGAGTGGGGAGGAATGTAAATCTTGATTGAATCTTTAATTTCATATGCCCTCCCTTAATATTTATATAATATTTTCATTTTATCCTCATCGTAAAGTTGACTGGCAAAAAAAAATGAAAATTTGCCATATCCCTGAAAAAATTATGATTCATTTGTTATTGAAATTTTTTTTTAGCAACATTGAAAATCCATTAAAAATGGCCAGGGCCTAAATGTACTGCTGTTTCTAGACATTGTAGCTTTGAAAGAGGTTTGTATTACTAAGCTTGTCAAATGTTTTCGAGTACTCATTGCCATTCTTCTTCTTATATCATAACTATATTAATTTCATCTTAGAGAACCTGATTTGAAGCAATATGTTCTCTTGCAGCGAACACTGGTTGCCATAATATTTGATAGTCAATTTTCTAGCTCGACCAACCTGAATATGGGAAGTGGCTAACAAAAATAAATACAACAAAGAATTAATTTTACATTCAGTGTTTTCTCGGTCCATTATGTATAAAGAGAGTGGATATTTACAATGATGATTGTCTACATTGTACGTTGGATAGTCTCAGCATGGAATATAGTGAACCAAAATGGAAACAGTAGACAACATGCGCTCCGTTAACCAAAAGGGGATTTTGACTCATGATAATGTAAGCACTACTATATATACGAATAAAAATTGCGCATATTATATTACGAATATTGATATATCATATCATACAGGTATTTTTACTGCTATGTAAAATTTATTCATTCAACATTGATCTTCTTAATTAAAATATCAATTTCAAATTTCGTAGATATCGTAGAAATCATTTAGTTCTTCAAATAAATGAGGTCATTTCATAATCTTTATTCGGGTGCAAAGAAGTTCGTTATAAAAACTTCCATAACAATTATTTTATCAAAAGAAAAAGACCATTTACAAAAAAAGTTTTGAAAAGTATTTTACTTATTGTATAAAACAAAACCTTGGAATTCAAAAAGTACGATCCATATCAATATGATATTGGTAGTGTTGGTGCACGTAATTCGCCGTTATGACTGTATATTTGTACACATTCAAAATTATTTCACATGATTTTCACACGAATTTCACATGAATTTCACCTGAATTGAACAAATAAACTAAGTGACAGAGTTCACGTGAAATTCGGGTGAATGGAGCCTTCACGTGAAATTCACACGAAATGTTCACATGAAATTCGCGTTTAATGAATTTCAAATGAAAATCATGTTAATTTCATGTGAATTTCACATGAATTTCACGTGAAGCTCGATTAACATGAATTTCACGTGAAAAATATTTGCCTGTGTAATACCTCAAATGGTTTGCTTATTAGGATGAAGATACATTTGTACATGCAGTGGTGGTGCACTTAATCCACTGTTAAATGTATATACATGTATATGTAGAACTCAATATGTTTCCTGTAGGATGAATAAACATATACGTAAGATAAAATAACAACACGACTGTGTAATATCACAGACATGAATAGTAACGGAAACTAGTCCTTTGGAATGAAGTGCACTACATGGTATACATACAAATGCGTATCTAAGAACAGAATTGTATCCTTTGAAAAACTATACATACATCTTATCCAGATTTACGCCATTTGACTCCCAAAATGCTTTGAAAATATTGAAGGGTTAACTTTACTTAGTTATAGCAGATTATTTGGAATCAAATTTTAACATAAGAAAGTGCAATGCGTGATTGATATTTATATGATTCATGCCATAAATATACTTTTTTGTTTATGCATTATACGTGTTTGTTTAAACCCCATATCATTTCGCACACCCCTTGGACCTATATCGTATACCCTATATCACACCTCTAGACCTAATCACACCTTTCACAGACTATATTTGAAACATGGTTGAAATAAATGATATAATTAACATAACATGTTTAAATCTGTATCATATGCTGTATCAACCTTCGACCTATATCACTCCGCGGGCCGATGGCCCTTGGGGTGATATAGGAGTCTCGGCTTGATAGAGCATGTGATACGGATTTTTACATGTAATATTCAGTATATATACATTCGTCTTCAAGTTGGTTCTCTCTCCCGATGATATTTTAACATTTACCATGAATATGATGATTGGGGTTTTTTACGGTCTTGACTATCCTTACGGATCTCGCACGATCGCCCCTTACGGGGATTCTGTTAGTAATGCCAGTTAGTAGTAGAAGGTAGCGGAGCCCAGCCTTCAGGATACCTGACAGAAGAACTCAGAGTATGTCCTACTAGCGGCTGGGCTGCTGTGTTGACGCTCTGGCCTACTCCCAGACCCCACGTGGGGCCGAGAGCGTTTCCCCACTTTAACTGTTTTAACCATAAATATACTTAAATGTTCTTCTTTATATATAATTATGTCAGTTGGTGTGATTCACTGCGCATGTAAAAGCCTTGTGATAAAGCAATAACTTATTAATTAGTATAAGGCAAAAACAATTAAATATGTGTTTACATTTGAAAAGATAGGGTATATACGATGTAGATATAGATTTAAAAAAAATACTATATATTTATGTTACACTGAGTTTAGGGGAGTAACATTTTGAATTTAACAGTGTTTAATACAGCTGACAAATGATAAAAAAGAACTGTAGCTTACAATATTTCAGCTGAAAAAAAAATAAGGCGGGTATACGTAGGGTAGTAGGACACGCATCTTTTTTGTTTGGCCTTAGTACTTAGTTTATCATGGAGAAACATCAACAATAATTGGTTTTTATCAAAACATTGACCTGTCAAAATACATTTGTAACTTGGCTATTATGATAAATTACATACAAATAGCAGATAGCCCCGGGATGATAGTGTACATGTATGGCCTCAATGATCCTACCATCCTTATTCCTAGGACCTCTTGGTTCTTTTCTTTTATGCCATCTTTGTGACTACTACCCCTTTTTCTTTCATTCGATTTGGTACTAACGTTCAACATGAAGTTATCTTGATTCTGGCAAATTGAAGACCGAGATTACGAAGCAATATCTTAATATATAAACAATTAATTGCAAGGCCGTACTAACGCCTATACACACAATTTACCTCTTCATTTTTTGTTTACATATACACGTATAAACAAATTATCCATGCTCGTCTCGGTGTCAGAAACAAGCACATAGATTAAAAGGGGGCTAAAACTAAGCGGTCAAGTTATCATTTGTATCATAATGACAGATATAATTTTATCGGGCAATAGAACGACACAATGTATACTTAAAAATGTTACTGTTGTATCGTATCCCCTGTTTGGCTGAGAAAGGTTTTAACCAGATAATCGTAGACACAGAAAGATGCACTTAAAGGGGGTATATAGACTATTATTTGCCAGTTTTTACCAAAATTTTGCACACAGTTAATTCATTGAAAGTGCATTTCCTTATTAATTGAAATTACTTTAATATGGAATGAGAGACTTCCTTTAGATTTTTAAATAATCAATCCAAGTCCAAGTCACGTTTCATACATTTTTATATGATGATATAAGAATTGTACTTGGTTTCAACAAAATTACTGACTCAGTTTATTCTCAAAACAAAGAATAATTAAAACTTATGAACAGCTTACCTTGTATGTTTGAACTTCCTTCCATTTTCCTCGACATAATTCCATTCAGACAATTATATTCCTACTGTTTGTGGTATGTTTATAGCGTTTCACAAATTGTATTCAATATGACCCTATCCTAACGCATGTCATGTTATATTTATTAACTTGACATATTATAGGTAGTTAGTAGAAGCAGTGTTCATAGATAAACTTACGACCACTACCTATATTCGTATTGTAAGGGGAAATAACGTTGAATTAGTCACTTAAAGCGATAGATTTATAAAACTCTTTTCTTGAAAACATATGACAGCTGTCAGGAAATTGGTAAAAATAGAATAATTATTACTGTACGAAAGTGTATATTTTAAAACGCAGTTTTATGAGAAATCAGTGTAGCCTGTGTGCAGCTACATCAATTATCTGTTAAGGAGTAAGAGAAACGGGCTATTAATAGCGCACCCTCTAAAGTGCTGTTCGAGTATCGCTCTTTAAAAGAGCCGGGTAAGGAGCAGAAATCTAAAATAAGTTTCCTGTTGGAACACACTAATAAATTCGTTTAAGCTATAATTGTTACACAAGTTTGATCAAATCTTCTGATTAATTCATCGTGATTATGAATATTTCTTGTGATTATACATAATTATGATAACAACCAAGTTAGTACCCATGCTGAGTTGATACGCATTGATTACCTCCATAAACAATACAGAGATAATTAGTATTGAGTCATACAATAGAAATAGCACAGAAACGCATTGACGGATCCAGAAACAGAAATTTCCTAGAGGGGATACGCCTTTGATTTTCATTTTTACAGTATAAGCAACCAAATCTTTCCAGCTTAAAGTTTGGAGGAGGGGGACTTGGATATGCCTACGGTACGAAATGTTTCATATATCGAGTTTTGTGGATGATGACCTCCAAAACCCTACTTTCCCCTGTGTATTATACAGATAAACAGTGCCTGATTCTCAGACGGACCAGTAACTAATTAAGACCAGAAGAATGTCAGACCGGATGCATTATAATATGATTTACATTATACATAACCTGAATGTACATTTTATCCTACTATTTCCATTTATCAGAAGGTCATCTAAAATGTCATTGCATTATGCAACACATATATTCAGTATTTTGTGTACATATTTTTTTCTTCATTTATTTAGTTTTGACATTCAAATCAATAAAAAAAAAGGATTGACCATTTCTTGTATATATCTGTGATGTTAGGCATATCAAGTCAACGTCTTTTTTCTAATTCACTATCCGTGCTTTATATTCAATAAACGTTTTAATGCGTTTGCTGACATTTTCATCCCGGTGGTGTTGTTGTCTCTTTGACATATACACCATACGTATTCTCCTTATATGCTTAATTAGTTTTCTGTCTCATTGGTCGATTGAATGATTTAGTTTAATAATGTGTGTTAATTGCCGTGTCTTGTGTCCGCTTTGTACGTCTTTGTTTTTGTGTTGTCTCTGTCTCATGTCTGTTATTTTTTTTATTTTTTGTACATGAACCGATCCGCGCAACGATTTGACGGGTCGATGACCGTTGATTGATTGATCGCTCACGGATCGATGACCGATGACCGATGACCGAGCTGATCGCAGTTTTGTTATGTAAAATGACATAAGATCTGTTTTAAATAAAAGAAATGTAAAATAAAAGTATAAACTGATGTTTAAATCTTTACATTATGTAAATAGTTGAGTAAAATTGACGAAGAAAACAACAAACACCGTTAAATACATTGACCGCTCCGTGGTCTCGTGATGCGATCACCAGTTAAATGGACCGGTTTGACGGATCGATGACAGACCGGAAAGTGATCGGTGATCGATGACCGATCGCAATTTTTGTTGCACGGATCGGCTCAGGTACATTTAAAAATGTTGAGCTTTATTATCTTAAGGTCGAATGGCCCATTTACTTAAGGTTGCAAAATAATCTTCTAATGATAATTTAGTTAACACATATCTGGAGTGAGAGTGTGATATGTATAATTATGTCAAATGTGAATTCAGAGTCTCTGGATATGGGGGTTATGCTATTGTGCAAATTAATCCCCCCAAACAGTTCTTATCCCTGGAACCTCCTGAATCCGACTTTGTACATGTATATATTGTCTTTGTCCAATATTTTTTTCAACTCCTAGTAAACAATATCAGTGTATTTGTCGTATATATAAGTGCTTTAGTGTTGCCGATATCATGTCTCACGTCTGAGGGTCCTCTTTTATGCATCATTTCTGAGCATATTTAGACAAATTTTCTATAAAGACTAGAAACCACTTCCTGTAAGTTTCAATGCTAATTTCTCAACACTCAATGGGTTCTCTGGACTTTACCTTAACTTAACCCTGAATTACATTCTTCTGATTACCGCTATAACATTGGTTCGCTTGATTGCTCTTTTAAACCTACAGAGGACTATATATCCGCATGATTCTACATATATCAGCTCACAATCCTCAGATTGGCATGTTAGGTTAGCAGACTTGCAGTGCAGTACTGGTCACCGGAAGTGAAAAGTCTATATAATAGCATGAAAAATCCCAATGTTTTCACAAGATAGGGGTATATTTAGAAATTATGCTTTATAGCACAAGAAGAGAAATGCACTTATAAAATGTACAAAAAATTTTTTTTTCTTTCAGAAACAGTTTATTTTTTAAAATAAAATGAACATAGAACTTTTTTTCACAGCGCTATGAGGAACATGCCGGAGGTAGTGTTGGGCTATTTTTGCGTACGTTCTAAACGCTCATTGTTTGTACATTCCAAATGCTTATTGTTTGAATTGGTGTTCTATAATCTACAGCTTTCATCCTCAAAGCAATTTATATTAATATTGTCAAAAGTGTTACTTTTAGTGCTTTTTTTTCAAAGGGAGATAATTGCATAACTCTGAATGAAATGTTTATTATAATAGTGTATTCATGTCTTAGTTATCGATGCATGCACACTATCTAATTAACGTTACTGTTTGTGTTTTAGGCTGTGCATTTATGTAGATAACATCATGTACTGAATTTTAATATGACTTCAGGGTCTCATTCATAAGTGAAATTCAAAGCAATATTTGAATGAATGCCTGGGGGTGAAAATGTGTATTTTTGAATGCAGTTGGTATGACGTTTTTTTATCGTATGGGCTGAGATACCCCCCCCCCCCCGCCCACCCGTGCACCCTTCCAACTTCAATACAAAATATATTTTTATAGCAGATATGGAAATATGGTATCAACAGACAGAAAAATAATTCTGGAATAGAACTAGATAGGTGTGACAAGCACGATTTCAACTTCTTTAGAAGAGGTTGAAGGGCGGTACTCAGCGGTACCGTCGAATCTCCAACTTTTGTATGGCACATCATCCTTACTCCAACCCGACATGTCAATATCCAAATAAAAAAGGAGGGTTGGAGGGTCAAAGAAAATTCGGATTGGGGGAAGTATGCCAAAAATAGTCTTCATGACCTTTCTGCGGTCACTTTCTCGTTGGATTGTTTTAGTGAGGAGTGTATAATAATGTAATATAAAGTTCCTGATTAATCATATAGACCATATATCTGAGATTCCTCTAATTTTTTTTAGACTTGAACAATAGACAGTTTGTAAAATCGAGAAAAAATGTACGAACGTTATATATTTATCTACGATTAGGCCGATCGCACCATTCTTAGATCTGAAATCGTAGTCAGTGCAGCTTCGTTGGGCGAAGAATCAAAAGATAACGACCATAAAATAATTATTCTAGAGCATAGGCAGAAAAAAATGTTGTTGATAACAGAATTTAAAAAGAATTTTCTATATGAATTAATAACTACACTATTCTTTCAAATTTTCGGAGCGTTTACTAGACTTCATTTTTTATAACGATCAGTTTTACTTATATTTCTTTTGGTTTCTTCTTGTTTTTATTTTTTGTTTGTCAGTAATTACATCCTTTGTTGATTGGATTATGTCTACACTTTGAATAAAGGAATGATAAACTGAGGAACGATTTCTTGATCGTCCCTCGTTTTTTTTGTGGCGCCTTTTCTTTTCTGTACAACGGTGAGGGAGAGCTAAGTTCCTACTAACACGTCACGGTCACGGTTATTTGTGTTGGTCACCGACACAGATTCCCATTGTGACAGGAGATCCCAAAATCAGTTTTTACGGCTCTTGGAATTTGTAGAGTTTTTTTTTCATTCATTAAATATTTTCGACCGGTAGCTATCTTGGAATGACGGGCATTTGGCGGATCGGAAGCTCTTTTAAACCAAATATCAAGTCTCTACAATATTTTTTTCCCATTTTTTAATGATTTGTGGCGTCTTTAAACGGCCGCCAGATTTGGAATTTTAAAATGTCTGGGCAAATTTACATATGGTGCCCTATCTCTTGGCCAAGTTTCAATTGGTTTAAATTCATTTAGTCGTTTCAGAGGAGTTCCGCGGACAAAAGTAATATCCAAATAAAGTTAAAAACAAAAACATGTCTCCCTGTTACGTTTGGGAAACATAATCAACTGTGTAGACTTATTGATTATTGCAAAACTTACAGAAATGCAGACATTGAAAAAAAAAACATACTTGAAACTATAATATATAGATTGTAGGGAACCAGTCGGCCGTGCAAACAAGAGAGTAGTTCGTAATGACACGAAGTAGTACCTTTATTGCACCCTATCATTCTCCTAGTTTAGCAGAGGTATACAAATTTGGTGTCATTAGTAAGCTGAATGAATCAGCAATACTCTAAAAACTTTTTTTCTTTATTTAATGAAGGGTAAAAAAATCTAAACAACGATTTCAGGCCTCTTGAAATGGTTAAATGTCAGAACGAAAGTAGTGATTTCTGCACCAGTTCTTTTCACTTTACCGTTCTTTTTTAGAAGGCACATAAAGTACGAGTTTTTTACGAGAGTAAAGGTAAAGTGTGACCATCAAAATGAAACGGCTACCAGCACCATCTGCATTGATATAAATTCATTTTTTAGCCTTATGGATAGCTGAATTTAACATAGAAAGTAATGGAGACCAGAAATAGTGGTATGACACCTTGTAACATGTGACAGACATTATACATATTTTTATCCGAATATACAATACTAATTTATATACATGTAGATATATCATGAATGATTTACTAAATAATTAAATGGTAGAATTTATAAAGCATTTTTTATTCGATATCTTAATAATAAGATATCTTAAAATATTTTGAGTCTCTTCAAGGCTTATAGCAGCTAAGAAAGTCTGCAGACTCAGAACTATACGAATATCGAAACTGGTAGGTACATGTAACGAAAACCATCTTTAAATCATTGCAATACATTCAAATGTTTGTACCTTAGGTGTCACCCAAAGAGCTATTTGTTCTGCATAAACTTTTTAATTTGATAATATTGATTATAAGCAGAACTTACCTCTTTAGATTCTCTGAAGGGTGGGTATGGATTTTTTTTTTGTAGAAAAAAGGTTATATAGTTTTTTTTAAAGTTTTTTTAGAAAAGAATAATTTGTCGCCAGCAATGTGGAAAAATGAGTGTTTTACTGAAGTTTTTAAATAGTTTAAACCTTATATGTGAAATAGAAAAATATCGACTTGTCCCCCCAAAAAATTGTTTTGGGACACCCAAAACAATTCAAAGCCCCACCACTTTCACTCCTACGAAAATCAACTGGTTGATGCCTGAAACGACGTCTTCCCAAATTTCAATTATTGAAGTCCTATTTGTTGACGTCAAACCGGCCATGGTTTTGTAACCAAGGCGATTTTTGGTTGTTAGCAGTTTGACCGAAACCGTAGTTTACCACATAATTTCGTGTCTAAAATTCCTTTGAAGGTTTTAGTTGTTCCTGCCAAATGTTTGTTTATTGCCAAATTCGTGAGAAATTAAATGTTTGTCACAGAGAATTTGAGAAATGCGAATTATGGTCAGTATTTATCAACAATCTGCATTTAGCAACCAAAATGGCAGAATAACAAGGGTTTTTTTTTTGTACTGTTTGGTTTTTGTAAAAAGAGAAGCGCATAACAGAAACTCAAGCGGAACTCCTCAACATAGAGGAAAAAACCTCAGAGGTACTGGGCGGAAGAAGGCTACAAATAACTAATGCATCACTTTGCTTATTTCTTATTGGACTTTCGGAGAATTATCACTTATCAATAAAAACATTCATTCTGTGATGTCACTGAAAAAAAATGTTCAGAAATTAATTACTTCTACGATATTTTCTCCTTTTCTTATTCCGACACATTGTATGGCAACGTAACTGATAGAAATCTCATTGGTCAAAAGTGATGACATACCATGTGTCCAAGGCTCCACTTGGGACATCTTTGTCCGGAATATTTTCAATCAAATCAGTTCTCTGACTTTCATATATATACATACTGATTTACTTGTTCAACTAATTAAATAATTTATTGAAATGCGAAACATAGCACATGGGTCGCACAATCTAAACAAGATTTTCTATTATACTTTAACAATAGATACATGTAGTACTTGTTTTTTTTATGTCGGTCATTCCTCATGTCGTGATTCTATTATTCATAGCCTAAATACATTTAAGATATCTACATTCAATACTAAAGCCTGTAATCTTGTTCACCACAGAAATAGTAGTCCATGTATCGAGATCCCTGAATAAAAAAGGCATGTTTTATCCTTGCTTAATGTTAGTTTTAATCTATATTTTTAGACTGCAACATTTTTCATTTGTGGCCGTTACTAATATAGAATAACAGATCTTTAAAAGAATATCAATTTCTCTTTTGGAAGGATTACGCTTCTACCATATTGATCCGATAAATGTGTACAAGTGGTACATTACATTACAGTACAGTACAAACTACATTTAGTACATTACCGTAACAGAACAAACTGTAATACAAAAATGTATTACTGTATTATTTTTTAGGTAAATTATATAAAGCGATGTTCAAAGCTTTTCTTGACAAAATTTACTTTTACCAAAGAGTAATTATTGTTAGTTAATTGCATTTCTACTGTGGACGATCCCATACTTCTTCTCTTTGCAGACGATACTTTTAGAAAAAAAAATATGTTTCAATAAGAGTACGAAAATACAAATCATATATATTGCAAATTTCGATATGTTGCTTCAAAAAGTGACCTCTCATCAGCAATATTGTAATCAAATATAGGAATATGCAAATTAATAAAAAAAAAAAAAAAAAAAATGGTATACAAATGCAAGAAGTACTCCCAACCAAAAACTATCGAAACAGGAAGCAAAATCTAGAGGCAATACAAGGAATGAAGCATCTATGTTTTCTGTATTTTCAAATAATGAATAAAATAATGCTTTATTTAACTACATGTTGTATTTATTGGGGTTGGGACAGGTGCAAAATTTCATTGGACACACACCCACACATGTTTTTCCCATAAACTCTGATAGGACTTATTTTTTGTTATTTTCAACACTCAGTCTGGTAGAAAAGCAACTTTTTTATTGCATATATATGAATGAAAATATAACTAAAGTTTCTGCATGGGCGCAAGGTATTACCTCATACCATGAAATATTACATAGTACTTGATAAACATTTATATATATAAAACAATTAAACCCAAATTGAAAGTTATCAATTCATAAAAAACAGAAACATTGCTGACTTGCTTGCACTATCTAGTGATAATGAAGACTTGCATGTAGCATATTCTCAACATCAGCCTTGTATTTCAGCCAGCAATGATAATGATGGAAGGTGGTGTGGATTTCGGTGACCACAATAAGCGTACCATGCAAAGGTTTAAAAAATGTATTTAAGTTAGAATTTAATTGAACGTGAGCACATACACCACGCTATTTAATGATATTGCTGAGTGATTTTAAAAATATAGGTTTGTTTGTTTGTTTGTTGGGGTTTAACGCCCGAGCAACAATATTTCAGCTATATTCAGGCGATGAACGAACATGAAGTGGATGATAAATTGAACATGAATGATGAAATGAAAAATGGGATGGGACACGAGGATAATGGGGTCGACAAAGTTTGATTGCCACAGGAAATAGAGAGAGGTGGGTAGGGTCGGGCAATTTAGTATTCTGTGGCGGAGCCTATGGTACCTACTCCAGGAGAATACCATAGTAGGGTTCTTTCACGTGCGAGGAACGTGGCAACTTTCCCAACACGGTACACCACTATGGTTTGCGGTCAGGGTTTCCGTATTATAACCTGACAACCCCAGCATGTAACACACCAGGGGTACCCCATTCCACCACCTGGGGCACACAATCCAGTTGCTCTGTGGGCAGAGCGTCCTAGCCCCCGGCTAAGGTTCTGAGCAATATTTAGTCGCCTTTTACGACAAGCTTAGCGCTGCTGCAGGCCTATTCTGTTGACACCCGGACCTGCACGGGACTAAAAATATAAGCAATTAATTCTAGTTTCCATGAATGATGGCACAATTAAAAGATTGTTTATGTATTAATGATGTAAATGTAATCTCCTGACACTTGTAAACTTATGTTTTTTTTAATTGTTTCGTTGTTTTTGTATTAAACCCTACATAACTATTTTGTTTTTATATGTAATAGTCTAAAATGTTGTTTTATATGAATATTTTATGTATTGTGTAATAAAATATTTGACTTGTATGAATGTGTATTATGTTTTACTATTTGACTTGGACCGATTGACAGACGAGCTTTCGGGAACTGGTGATTGTATTGCAATCTAGTCGTAATCTTCTATATTCTTTTTCATGCTTGATTAGTACGCACTTCTTTTCTCGTCATCTGTTGGTTGGTAATTGTCGCGGGTTAATTCCTTTTTCATTTGAACACTCTTACCTAAGTATCTGAACGGATTTTATGTTCATCCGAATCTAGCAACCTATATTCTTATCAACTCAACTTATATACGCATCTGATTTCAACTTAACTATTACTAAGGTACACTACAGTAGTACTGGAGACTTACTATTCCTGTGACCATTTACAAATGTGCCTCTTGCACGATATGTGAGGGCATTAACATTTATTGGCAATAAAGCATAGAACCCTAGAGATTAGAGTTTACTTCTATCAACCCCCTAGAAATAGAGGTTTTGACAATGGCGCCCACCGCTTGGATGTTTTACTACGCCTAGGACTCAGGAATATTTCGATTTTAGTGCCGGCCGTTTGAGATCTCATACTTTATCCGTAAGGAGCACCAGGTGTTTCCTGAAACAGATCCGTCATTTAGTTACTTCCGGTCAATATTCAGGACGTTGGACAACTACGAGGTTATTTCGATGGATATGTGATCCAAAGTACAGGAGATCCAATGGTCTTCCAATTCTTGGCGAAGATGACAATGATTTGTTAGATCTGTCAAATAGGTACATTTTGTAAAATGCAAATTTTCAGAGTTAATGTTAGACACGTGAAACCTAATTGATCCTTAAGAAATATAAATTCACACTCTAATTAGTATCAAATCTTATCTTTATTGTCTGAGTCAGTGTAGTCCAGATCATCATGGCGTTCACTTGGTATGGTATAAAATGTGTAACCCGTACCCATACCAACTTTTCCCCATACCCAAATACTATTTTGCCGATTTCTTCATTGTTATTTGCAATTTTTAGCTGAAAGGTGGTACACATTTACAAAATGACGTAATGGTTAGACTAGAATCAATAATTTTTAAAATGTAGTCGAAAAAAATTATTTTATTTGATTTTCTGTTTTCAAAAGGTCAAAAATGTGTAACCCGAAATTCCTATACAAGAATGAAAGTCCAGTATTTTTGTTATCTGTATTAATTTAATGCATATTTGACATTAGAACATCATAATGTTATCAAAATTTTCATTGACAGTAAATTAAAATCGCGTCAGACTGTTTATGAGACTTTGTTTTCATTCGTGTCCATTCTTTGCTGGTACAGGGGTTGACGTTAGATATGGTGTGGAATTCAAACTCAATCACTTCTTTTTTTAAAACAATAAAGTCTTAAGGTGAAGTTTTAACCACTTATTGATTTTAGAAAAGTGTAAAATTCGGACAGGAAAGTGAGAAAAAGTTGGGTACGATTCCAGTTACACATTTGAGACCTCTTGACTTAAAAAGACAGATCAAACAAGAAATATCAGAAAAACATGCATCATTTTCATGATGAGAAATGAATTGAAACAGACTTTTCCACATCTCATGCAATTTTCAGTTCTTAACATACAATGAGAATGAATAATTTAGCAAAACATTGTTTGGGTATGGGTAAAAGTTGGTACAGGAACATATACTTGTTACACATTTTAGACCCCACCTGTTCGCTTAGACCTCTGGCATTTACATGTACATTTTTGTACATGTGTACTAGTCGGAGAGTTAGGGACAAAAGCAGTTCTTGCAATTCTACTCATTGAAAGTCTACATTGTATTCCTCAATGAAAATTGTTGTATGATAGCTCAATTTTTATAGAAAATATCAACAAACTTTTAGATGTTTTGTCTTAAATTTTTGACATAAACTTATGTTTCATGAGAGAGGACAAACATCTGTTAGTGAGAAATACTTGCCAGCAAGGGCTATTCTTCGATCAGTATGCCTCACTGTCATCCAGCAAAATAAAAAACTAGCATTCCTAGACGGCATAACTATTTGGACTACTCTCCAAATGTGCCTACCACATGTTCATGCAGTGTGTTCATGTTGAAGTGAGTTCATGGGCTGGAAACCCCCAGCTTTTTGCAATCTTGCTTATATCCATTATACATTAATATAATCTAGAATACCTGGTTACATGGAATATTTTTATAAATTGACATAGAAATTCTTGATTTTCGAGTTTGAAAATTTTGGCTAAAATTTATTTTGGTCAAATTTAGGTTTGAATAAGAAACATATTATTTTTAAATAATATTTTGATTATTCAGCTTTATTACCCGGTCATTGGTGTTTAACAATGATAGTTTAGACACTTGTGATTGTTTAAAAAAATATTTTTGGACTTTTGGATTTATTCATCAAATACCAAGAATTTGTTGATATTTGATTTTTTTTGTCCCGAATAGGTAAACAAGGTCAAGGTTAACCAAAAGTACATATTTTAAAAATAGAATAACATACACAACAGTTGTAAACAAACACTACATGTGTTATTGTGTTTAGAATCGAGTGACAACTAGTTAACACTTGTATATTCGCTTATAAGTGCATACATTTTGGTAGGCCCTATATGGTCTGACTTCTGTTATTTTTCACACATGCATACATCTTTAGGGTCCATAATCATTATTAATATTCACATAGACTTTATTTGTGATATTTATATTTATATATGTATGGTTTGTGTGTATATTTTGTTTGTATTTTGGGTGATATGTCATGTACATGTGAGTGTATTATATTTTGATTTTTAGTTGTTTGTATGTTGTGATGTTACCTTGTGATCTTTGAATATAGTTTTGTGTGTATGTTTTGAATCTTGAATATAAATAGAGTTTAAAACATTTGATTAAACTTACAAAAAAAAACTTTCATCATTTACATGTAGGTTAAATTTAAAAGTTAAATCTAACTTTAAATTTTAAAAAATTAGATAAAGTTTAAACCATTTAAATAAACTTTAAACTTTGTTTAAACAGTTGTGACGTGATCGAGTGTGGTGTGTATGATACTAATATTCTGATTGAACAAATAATTACGAACTTTTGTTTGTTAATACCATTTTACTAGCTACTTCTTTCACTTTGAACTTTTTGACTATTCTTTTCATTTGATAGTGTCATTCTTAGATTTTGAGTTTGTGTTACGAGGTGAGTTTAGACTTTAAACACAGATAGACTTGACTCTTATCCCATAGGTCACTGACTTTAGAATCACAGACACACTAGTTGTGAATCTACCTCGAGTTTTTTTTTGTGTGTGTCCTTTATTGAGTTAGTGAACATAAAAGGTTCACACAACTCTTTCCCATCCCATATTTCAGGGGAGGCTGTCGCTGATTATCCAGATTTGGTAAGTGTAATTGTGAATTTTGTATATTTTGTGTATTGTTTTATTGTTTGTACATTGTAGAAATTTTTTTCCCTCCTACATTGTTACATACACCATGGCAGAGCGAAAGGCTGATGGGGAAGGTTATTGTGGATCAACCAACCAGCCCATTAACAGAGATACAAAAAGAAGTTAAAGGAATGATGGAAAAATTGGGAGTAACACCAAAAGCTTATACACCTCATGATTTGACCAAATGGATGCTGGACTACCTCAAGTCAACAGGTGTCTTACCACCCACAATACCGTCTATAACTCAACCACCAGATGTTAAACCAAAGATCAAGGTTGATAAACCAACCAAGGTAATGATGAGCCATCCACCCAGAATCACATGGTTTTCAGGTCATGAGAAGCAATCCGGCGACACAACATATGAACTATGGAAGCATGAGGTGAAGCGTCTTATGAAATAGGCATACGACAAAGAAGTCATCTTAAATGCTGTTACCAGATCACTCCGAGGAGAGGCAGGATATGTCGCCATGCGTCTTGACTTAGACACTCCAGTAGAGGAAATAATACGAAAGCTGGGCTCTATATATGGGAATGTTGATGATCAGGAAGAACTTCTAGCAGAATTCTATGCGGCTACTCAAAGGGAAGACGAATCAGTCACCAGCTGGAGGGAATAGTTTGAAAAGCAGAAGAGCAAATGTGGATGCCATGTTACATACTAAACTGTGGATTGCATTGAAGCCATCACTTAAAGATGTATCAGGGCACAAATATGACACCATAAAGGATTTCGATGGGTTGAGAGTAGCCCTAAAGCAGATTGAGAAGGACAGATTACAACAAGCTGCACATGTTACAACCAAACCACACACCAGTAAAGCTGTAAGAAGTTGGAGCAACTACCATGGCAACAGTGGCAACAAGTGCAACAGTGGCAGCAACAGCCATCACCATGACAACAGCAACAACAACCACCAACATGGCAACAACAGCCTCAACCATGGCAACAACAACCAACTTGGCAACAAAGATATCAGTCTATTTGGAGAGGACAACAGAGAGGTAGGTATAGAGGTAGAGGTAGAGGCAGAGGTAGAGGAGGACCAACACTTAGATCAAACAATACCAATGAGGAACCAAAATGTTGGAGATGTGGTGAAATTGGTCATTATAAAATTGGATGTGCCAAGAAACTAGAGCCAGGTAAAGAAGATTTAAACTCCAACAAGTATACGCAAGGGGAACATGCTTAGGCTTGTTCAGTGCTACCGTTCCCAAAACCAACAAAACCAAATTACCACCAGGACTTTTTGGCAAGCCAACATAAACTGAAATACAGATAGATCATTTAGATACAACCACACCTGCCTTGCTAGATACAGGATCCACCGTGTCAACCATGAGTGAATCATTTTACCAACAGAATATATCATTGCCTTTACACAATATTGAAACGTTATTGAACATTGAGTTTGCTGATGGCCAACCATTACCATACTTGGGATGTATTGAAGTCAACATACAGATACCAGGACAAAAGAGCATGCACCCATTCCTCATGCTGATTGTGCCAGACATTTCTTATAATAGCCATGTACCTCTTCTTTCAGGAACGAACATCTTATCACAGATAATCATCACATTAAGAGATGACTATGGAGAGGAATGTTTGCAGAACAGCCAATTGACAACGCCCTGGTATTTGACCTGTCGCTGCATAGTACTTAGAGAGAACTCAAGAGCAATGACAACCGCCTTGGTATAATAAAGAATGCAGAGAATTAGAATATTATCATACCTCCAAATTCCACAGCCACTTTGTCAGGGTAAGTCGACAAAGAAATCCCATATCAGGCCACAGTAGCCATGGGTCACTGCTGTAGATTGGCGACAGATTTCAGCGACTTCAATGTTGAACCGAACTTGTTGTCATACAAGCACCAACATAATGGACATCTTAAGATCAACATAGCGAATGTCACCACCCGCACCCTCAGCATTCCACCACATTCTATCATTGCAGAGGTTCAACCCATAACCATAGAGACCCTACCAGAACCACCGACTGAGGAAGAAGCTACAAAGATTATGAATCTGTTGAAGATAACCAAGAGTGACCTCACTGATAGTCATCTAGAAGAAGGATATCAACTTATCCGTTGAAGATAACCAAGAGTGACCTCACTGATAGTCATCTAGAAGAAGGATATCAACTTATCCGTTCCTATATGGACATATATTCGAAAGCTGACGACGATTATGGAGACACAGACATCGTGAAGCATCGAATAGATCTCATTGATGAGAAACCCTTCAAGTAACGATATAGGAGAATACCACCTTCAGCCTATGAGGAGGTACGCAGTCACCTTCGACAGCTCTTGGACGCGAAGATCATCAGACCTTCTAAAAGCCCTTTTGCATCCAATGTAGTCTTGGCTAGGAAGAAGGACAATACCTTGCGTCTCTGTGTTGATTACCGTCAGCTGAATAACCAGACAATACGGGACAGCTATGCTTTGCCACGGATAGAAGACTTGTTGGATTCTCTTGCAGGCAGTAGGTTCTTTAGCTGCGTGGATATGAAATCAGGGTACCATCAGGTCGAGATACTGGAAGCACACAAAGAGCGGACAGCCTTCATAGTAGGACCACTTGGTTTCTATGAGTACAATAGAATGCCGTTTGGACTGACCAACAGCCCGGCCACGTACCAGAGGCTAATGGAGGAATGTCTTGCTGACTACCATCTTAAGATATGCTATGTGTTCACCGACGATATCATCATCTTCGGTAAAACATTTGAAGAGCATTTACACAACTTGAACCTACTGATGAAACGAATACGCCAAGCCCACTTGAAGCTAGCGCCAAAGAAGTGTTCCTTTTTCCAACGCAAGGTGAAATTCCTAGGGCACGTTGTCTCGGAGGATGGAGTTGAGGTGGATCCCGATAAGACAGAGAAAGTCACCAACTGGCCTAAGCCAACATCACCAGAAGAGGTCCGTCGCTTTCTTGGACTCGCCGGATACTATCGTCGCTTCATTCGTAACTTCAGCCAGATCAGTCGACTTGATGCCCAGAACAACAGGCAAGAAGGGTAATAGAAAGAAGAAACCCACTAGCGACTGGCATTGGGGAGATAGAGAGGAGGCAGCATTCAAAAAGTTGAATGAGCTCTTAACATCAGCACCAGTACTCAGCTACCAGCAACCTGAATGTCCATTTGAGCTTTATACAGATGCCAGTAGTATTGGACTTGGGGCAATCTTGCATCAGATTCGGATGGACAAAAAAGTAACATGTTACGCCAGTAGAGCATTGACGAAAGCGGAGAAGAACTACCCAGCCCACAAACTGGAATTCTTGGCTTTGAAGTGGGCGGTCACGGACAAATTCAAAGATTACCTGTATGGCCAGCACTTCACCATCATCACTGGATGCTACCGGTCACGGATGGCTTGCGGACCTTGCAACCTTCGACTTTGACATCAAGTACCGGCCAGGGAAGACCAACACTGCGGCTGATGCTTTTAGCAGATGTCCACAACAAGAGGAAGTCAGCACCAGCTGCGACTCGGTTAAAGCCATATGTAATTCAACTACTACCGCACCTTTTGCTGAATGTTTGGCTGTGGCACCAGGTATACTCAGGGATGATGATGAACAGAATGGAACACTTACATCTGATATCATTGACTGGAAGAATGCACAAAGACAGGATACAACGATACAACACTGGATAGAAATCACCTAGTATCAGAAAAAGGGGAAGGTACACTGAAGCAGGTCGTACTACCAGCAGCTCACGTCAACATTATTTTGGAAGCGCTACACAATGACAGGGGACATCCAGGAAAGGACCGCACCTTGTCGTTGCTTAGAGATAGGTTCTATTGGTCTGGTATGGCCCAGGATGTTGCTGATTGGATAGCCAGGTGCGGAAGATGTATCCGCAGAAAGACCTGCACTAACCAGGTGGCGCCACTAGTCAACATCGAGACGTCACCGCTACAACTGGTATGCATGGATTATCTGACTTTAGAGCCATCCAAAGGAGGACAGCAACATGTGCTTGTCATTACAGACCATTTTACCAGGTACGCACAGGCCATTCCCACCAAAAACCAGACATCTAAGACAACAGCTGAGGCCTTCTACCAACATTTTATTGTTCACTACGGAATTCCTGACCGTATTCACTCCGATCAAGGTGCAAACTTCGAGTCGAAGATTATCAAGGAACTTTGCAGTATGACAGGAATGACCAAGTCTCGCACTACCAGCTACCATCCCCAGGGTAATGGTATGTGTGAAAGATTCAACCAGACTCTCCAGAACATGCTTGGAACCCTTGAACCAGACAAGAAGAAAAACTGGAAGGCGTATGTGGGACCACTTGTTCATGCATACAACTGTACAAGGCATGAGTCCACCGGTTTTTCACCATACTACCTTATGTTTGGACGGGAGCCGAGGCTACCAGTGGATGTTGCTTTTGGTCTTAGGGTGAGCGGTACTGGATCAAACTACGTTGAGGATCTTCGGAACCGACTAAAATATGCTCAACAACTTTCAGCAGAAGCGTCAAAGAAGATCAAGGGAGCATCCGTCGCTACTGGAGACCTTGTACTAGTTAGGATTCTTGCATTTGAGGGAAAACATAAGCTGGCGGATAAATGGGAACAGGACTCTTACATCGTCCTAGATCAGCCAAACACAGACATCCCAGTTTTCATAGTTCAGAAGGAGGATGGAGAAGGTCGAAAGCGAAGACTGCACAGAAATCAGCTGCTACCAGTGGGACACTTGATTGAGCCTACTCGACCGGTACCAAAGCCAAGATATGTCAAGAAGCCAAAACCAAAACCTGCACCAAGGGTGACTAGATCGACAGAGCACCAAGAATCGTCTGATGAAGACTTAGTTGAAGTCGTGGTATTGGAACCAACAGATGAGGATGACAGTGACTCAACAGTTACTGCAGAAACAACTCAACTGGAGGATACACCAAACCAGGTTATAAGAGACTGTGCTGATGGAACTGGACCGCGACCTGAAGGGGACGCCCGTTTTCAGGAGGATGAGTTGGATCAATCCAATGAGGTTCCTGGGACAGAGTCGGATGCCAGTATTCATAGTCACAGGAGACAGACAGCGAACAACAGGAGGAGCTTTCTGATGAATCTTCGATGTCTTCTCCGAGAATCCGTCGATCAACACGAACTAGACAACCACCCAGTTGGATGACCTCTGGAAAACACCAACTTTCCAAGTCTACAGGAAGTACGGATTTGTACCAGAAAATCCAGTGTTTAACATCTTTGACGTTATAGATTTGTTCTAAGGTATGCAGACTGAAACAGCACGTATCATCTTGGATATCATAAAGACATCAGCGGGTCAGAAGAAATGACGGGTCGTCATTTCACGGCTGGGGGGAGTTTGTAATAGTCTGCAATGTTGTTTTATATGAATATTTTATGTATTGTGTAATAAAATATTTGAAAGAAAAACAAAAAATAAAAAAAATATTCATTTTTTCATATATAAGAGGCAATGTATGGAAAATGACTATTTTCAAGTCCTAACCACATACTTAAAATGTGTTGTAACTTGAAAACTATCCTTTATGCAGGATGTATTATGTATTGTGTAATAAAATATTTGACTTGTATGAATGTGTATTATGTTTTACTATTAGACTTGGACCTATTGACAGACGAGCTTTCGGGAACTGGTGATTGTATTGCAATCTAGTCGTAATCTTCTATATTCTTTTTCATGCTTGATTAGTACGCACTTCTTTTCTCGTCATCTGTTGGTTGGTAATTGTCGCGGGTTAATTCCTTTTTCATTTGAACACTCTTACCTAAGTATCTGAACGGATTTTATGTTCATCCGAATCTAGCAACCTATATTCTTATCAACTCAACTTATATACGCATCTGATTTCAACTTAACTATTACTCAGGTACACTACAGTAGTACTGGAGACTTACTATTCCTGTGACCATTTACAAATGTGCCTCTTACACGATATGTGAGGGCATTAACATTTATTGGCAATAAAGCATAGAACCCTAGAGATTAGAGTTTACTTCTATCAACCCCCTAGAAATAGAGGTTGTGACATATACATTTTTATAAATACATGACGAACAAAGTAATGGCCACTTTTAACATGTTTGGGAAAAAGAATAAGGCTGCTTTTTCACAACACATAAGATGATGGCCTTTTAATTTTTGATTGATGTTAATTTGTAAACTTTCCTCATTAAGTCTAAATGGTCATACATATACTGTCTAATGGACCCAATGATAACAAATTTGCATCCCATTTATTTACCAGCAAAGCCATTAATGACTGTGTTTGTTCTCTAGTGATAATCTAATATTATTATAAGACTGAGCTGCTAAATTAATTTTCAGTTTCATTTATATTATAGCGGTCATGATGAGGACATACAATGTCGCAGAAATATAAGTCATGGCAAAAGTCAGGAATTTCCTGAAGTGGGCCCCTGAAAGAACTGGTGGTGAGGAAGAAAAAATGACTGAAATTATTTGGACCCATCCATCTTTCCATCATTAAATTATTTTTCGGTATATAGTCTTTTCATTCACTAATTTTGACATTTTGTGATGAACATTTTACATAAAATGTATACATGAGCTGTCATGGTGTCATTATTCTTACTGGGATCAGGACAACCCCCCTCCCCCCAACCCCATTCTTACTCCGTTTTAAAAGTATAAAACATACAACGTAGCTGGCTATCACAGACTCAATGTATAAACGTTTTTGTTTTTTTGTTTTGTTTTGTTTTTTTTTGTGTGTGTGTTGGAATAGATAATCGTCATCCCGTATGATTACAAAGGTTTCTTCTAATTACGATGTCGTTGTGCTTTTAATTTCTCAGTGATAGTTGTCCATGTAATGTATATGTTTTGACAGTATGTGTTACAAATTAAGAAACTGTAATCTGCTTAAAAGACATGTACTTTTCTATTGACACATGTAAAGAAGCCTGATTTTATTCAAATTATCAGCTATTTTCTTCAAGACTTCACTGAGTGTAAGTTCGCATTTTAACTTGAGTTTAAGTGGTCCATTTTGTCAAATTGGGTTGGAAAACGGCTATATATCTACAGTACCCTAAAATGCTAATCCATATTGATTTCATGTTTGATTAAATGTTGATTCCACGTTGAGTAACAATGTCGACTTAACGTTGATGCTTCAACGTTGATCTCAATTTCCAAAATCTTCCAAAAAAACATTGATTCAACGTTGAAAGTCGACACGTTGAATGCCTGCTGGGTGTACGCCACTTAAGCTCTATTTTAAAAAAATACATGTATGTTCATAAATGTCGTTATTTATATGAAACCCTGAATAAATCAGTCTTAAATCTACTTTCAAAATGTCAATAGTACATTGTAATCACTACGGAGATTGTTCCACCGCCTTACGTTTTTGTTCTTTTGGTCCAACCGAATCAAAATCGGTCTTGTAGGTACAACGGAGTACCGTGAAGGGCTTTAAAACACACACTAGAAGTTTCTACTATTTTCTTTTGATGTGCTGTCAGTCGTACGTGTTTTGACCACTCAAAAAACTTTCAAGAAGATAATTGTTTACACTGTATAAAATTGCACCCCGTAGTCCAATCCAGATGTAATGAGTGAACTGACCTTCCGTCTTGCATGCACTGTCCATGAGGTAGGGTAAGTTTCTGCAAAATTAGATGTTTCTGATCTGATTGAAACAGCATTTAGATACGGCCGTTGTGGGAGACTTGTCTAAGTAAAAGTCTGGATGTTTCACTCACGAAATATCTGATACGACTGTACCATCAAGAACAAGATTTCAATTTTCCATGTCTTGCAGCAAATATAATAAGCAGTCTAATCCTGCTTCAATATAAGCGCACGAATATATCGATTCTATGATTAAATATTCCTGCTAGTCGTCTACATAGCAATGATAAAATGTTGTGGCGTTTCCAAATTTCTCCCTTGGGATGTGAAAACATACAATAAAGCCTGTATCTCACATGTACATGTAACATGCAATGGAATGGAACACCGAAGTTGAACAGAATGCTGGCTGAGTGAAATGAACCTACTGCAACACTTTTAGGTATCACGAATTAAACATTGATGACCACCGATAGAGCAAAGTTAGAAATACCGCTAGAGTATTCTATTCGTCTAGGTAGAATGGGGTGGTTAACCGCGTGACAAATGCTTCCGATAAATCCAACATCGAGTTGATGTCAAATCATGATGCACACGCACTAATGCAGACTCCCACTTAATGGCCGAGTCGGTGAACGTCATAGTATTACGAATTTGTGTGTAAATGGACTTTGAGACGAGTCACCACGGTTTTTTCGACAACCTTGTGGACAAAATGGCAAAATTGATACTGAACGAGAGTGCTTAAAAACCTCATTGTCTAAAGATTGCTTGACTGAAATATTTTACAGTTAACTCTGTATGCGGAGAGTTAATGATGTCAAGCAGAGACCACGAAAAAAATGTCATCCATCGACTTAAATGTACTAGAAGTGTGAATACGGTCTAATTCGCATGATTTTGATGCTGATTTTACTATCATCTTTCTCACTTCTTCAATAGAAGCTGCCGATAGAACGGTTATAGCATCAGAAGCTGCCGATAGAACGGTTATAGCATCCCTTTTGATTTTGAAGTCTATCACTATAACTGAAGATTATGTAAAAAAAAAACTAACTTAAAGGTTCGTCCGAATGGTTTCAATTTCCAGAATAAAGAAAGTCTTTTTTTTTTTGCAAGATCAAGACTTTTTGTTTGTTGGCATTAGTTGTTTGCAAGTCGATAAAACTGTTTTAATCATTTTTCTAGTTTGGTAATTTTGCTCGAGAAATATTTCTTATTGAAATAGCAAAGTAACAAAATTTTAACAGTTCTCTTGATAGATTAATCGGCCGATGAACAGAATTGTTTTCCTCATACGACGTGCAGCTTTCCGACATTCTCGTTTGACTTCACGGAGCTCCGATGTATATCATTTACAGTTGTTTCTGATTGGAATTGCTTCATTTCAATCGATGCATAAATATCGATAAACGATTTAAATTTAAATTTGTACATATCAACACGCTTACAACAATGTGTTTACCGATCCTAAATATATGATTTATTTTAGATGTAACTGGCAAATAGCAGATTGGATTCACTAATGACAACATCTCCATACTTTCGAAATTAAATTGTTTCACGCTTTTTCCGATATTTTAATGGTATTTATTTATTTTAGGTAACACAGAACTATATTCCCGAGTGATAAGTACATTAACTGTCTTTGCACATGGGTTTGGCCGCCGACATTCTGCGATGGTCGAGATGGTCAGGAATTTCTGATCTTTCCGTGCCGCATAGGTCGATGTCATGAAATTTTATGTTACCTATAATGGTCGTTTCCTCTGGTTTTAAAACTGTTACAACATAATCCAAGAAATAATTAAGACCAATGTTCGAAAAAGATTTTTTTCATGTTTATGTCTAGACTGAGGTAGACGGTTATAAACACAAAATCTACAGCGGTAATACTTAGAATTTATAGTATGAGAAACTGAAAGTGTGAAAAAAGATTTGATAACTTGACTACATCTACGTTAACGTTTCTGTTATAAACGACGGCCTGCTGCTTGACTTAACTTAGAAACACAGTGGATTATGTAAGTATTTATACGAATTCAGGCAACACATCGGATCCCAATCATGTTTCAGTCAATGCTAATATCATAGGCTGTTGCCAATAATAGTCATTCATTGGTTTTGTTTTATTTTTAAAAAAACCTACATGTGTATATGTACGTAGCATTACTAGAGATATGCGATCACATCTCAGAAACCAGAAAGCGTCAGTCGGAGTCTCACGGAACTTTATACACATATGCGGTACCACCTGAAGCTGTGTCTAAGCGTATCTAACGATATGGTGTCCGTTGTCATGGAAACCTACTTTCTCGCCAAAATTTAAAAATTCTCCGATTTGGATTAAATTTGGTTTTGTGGTTAAAATTTGTTATGCTTCGAGAAGATTCAAAAGTCATTGTTGCCATGGCAACTGATTTTCCCGCCAAAATTCCAAAATGCTCCATTTCAAATGAATGAAATAAAATGCGGAATTCAGGTATTTAGTTTTCGAGTCTGTTTGAAGTCACAGATGAGGCCTGCTTTGGTAGTCCTTCAAGACCCTTTAGATCATAATTGTTCTTGATAAGTTTACTTTCACTAAATTACTCATATCCAGGTATTCAGTGTAAACGTCAGAACTTTATTTCCGTTTCCAGTTGTGACAATACTAAGTTTGAATGAATGTTTCTGCTTTGATCAAATAATTGGACAAGATTATTTCATTTTACGTTTAAATATAGGTTTTTTATAGAACTTATGACGGTCACAGAGGACGTTGCATGTATGGTCTTCCCACCTTTCGTGCCGCGTCTAGTGAGGTGGATAAGAATCGCGACGACTGACATGTATTGGTGATTACGATTAATCAACGGACGATCTGTGTTGCTTAATTATATGTCTATATTGTGGCCGATTGTAGTAAATGTAAATAAACTATTATTCTGCTATTTTGAAAGGTTTTCCGTTTGCAAAAATTATTTAGATATCTAATGTCAAGGGAATTGCACACAGCAACTGAAGAAAGGCAATAATATTCACTTACGATGCGGGAGCTACCAACTACCGCTAACCCAGTATACATTTAAGGATTGTTTTCAATAGTTGGTTAGAGTATTGGATTGTAAACGACTTTGGGTCGGTTTATATTTTTAGATAATTCCAGAAACACAACAGAAAACATAACAAACGATATAAAAGAAATTGTTTTGACGTTTTTTAATGCTGATCAAATTTGTAACTTATATGCATGATTTTAGTGTATAAATGTAATACTATAGCTCACTTTTAAAACCACATCTGATCTTGGACAGACATGTTTATGTAATAATCAACTTTTGAATCACGCCGGCACGTGTAAATATTGACCGATCCCTTATACATCTTTCAATGCAAAATAGAATGACATAATGTTAGTCGTGCAAGTGAAAATTTCATTTCATTCCCGATATTGTTACTTTAAGTATTTATTTCTGCTTCATAAGCACGTCAATGTTCCAACTAAAAGATCTAAACTAAATTCTAAGGAATTAACATTTTGACTATAAATAATGGCCTAATATCGGTGGTATCGGGACGATGTCGTGGGTAATTCCATCCCGTTTGAAAATTCTGGGACTGGCCTTGCGTATGCGTCTTGGAGTCGAACATAATAATGTTACAATGTATTTGTATACTAAGTATAGAAATGGTGAATTTCCTATTATTCAAGATTAGAGTAATAAAATCAATTACAAAGCACAGGTATTTTGAAAAAAAATCATATTTTTGTATAGTATGATTTTAGGGCTATCATATTTTTGTATAGTATGATTTTAGGGCTTACCGTTTTCTGTGGTCAATTTATACATAATTTAACGATCCATATCACTAATGATCCACTTTCATCGTTTTCCAGCTCTGTTATCTTTCATTGTGCATTCTTGTGTCGTGAAGTGACAAATCAGAGATAAAAATACTTGTGCATTCAGTTTCTTTACCTGACTGAGTTTCCTTAACTGTTAGTAATACTTTCATTTCTTAATTTTTGAATTTTGAACTTAATAAGTAAATTCTTCTAATGTTGCTGATGAAAGGTTACTCCTTGATATCGATATTTGCAATATTATGATGAGTTATATTTTTTTTTGTATGTTAGAAGAGTGCACAACTTTCAATGAAAGTCCTATGTTAATGCAAGGTTTAAATGTAATATGACTATGACCGTAACATTCGACCTATTACCTTGAAAAACGTAAACGTCGACGAAAGATACATACATAATTTATGTATATTCAAATTAAGGGCCTCAAGCCATTATTATTATTATGATGTTTACAATTATTATTATTACATGTATTATCTAATTTTCACGATCCGTACTTATTCAAGCGCCATTTATAATTCAAATTCCGAAAGCTAAAAATCTTATGGAAATGTTATTTTATGTTCAGAATACTAACAGCATTTTCTAGTCTCTAGAAAGGCAGAATCGCTCATTCTTCCGGCGCACATGGTCTGTACGTCTATTTTAGTGGGGTTCCGGTTGCTCATGCATGTACATGTATATTCCATTTGAACATTTTCTTTATTATGCATGGTGTTTGGTGTATGTTCGTGGTTCAAAAATTAACCCGGATAATGAATATCTGGTTCTTCGATCAATAATGATTTCCTCGCTCTTACTTGCAATCAATGCAACAATTGTTAGGACATCGTTGAAGTGTTTTAATATATAATTCTATTCAGGGAGATCAACAGATTTTCATGTACATTTATATGAATTGTAGATTTATCATTAAACTATATTTATGGCAAAATGATACGTTTAACTCATCGAACAAGAGTGGAAAAACAGCCTGCACTATGAATAATTAAAAAAAATACAAAATACATACAGAAGCTAAGGAGTGTGCATGTACATGTACATGTAAGAGCCACCGGAATCCCACCAAAAAGTACAGACCAGGTGCGCCCGTAGAATGAGCGTTTCTGCTTTTCTAGTAACTTCCGGGTCGAGTTGCTTACATGTTTAATGTAGTAATATGCTAATTCGGATTAAAACGAAAAATCGAACTAAGACATACATGTAGTGCACACATATTATTTCTCATGGTGGAGATGGTCTCTCAAAGATATTACACGAGGGCATAATGTCGAGCATAAAACTTTTAAAATGAGAACTGTAGTGTAGTAGGAAGTCATAACTTTGTTCTGCTAGCTTATCTGTAAGAAGTTAAGCACAACATAAACATCCGTGTAGCTACAGCGTTCCATACTTTCCAACTTTCGGATAATTTACGGTTTTCATGAACCGCCTTGCGGTTGATGTACTAGCGTAATTTGTCCATTAGTTGGTTTTGCAAGCATGAATTGGTCGAAAATGAAAAAAAAAAAAAAAAAAAAAAAACAATCCTTATGACTGAATTCACTATACATTCAAATCCAAACTAAGATTTAATCCTTAATCAGAAATTTAGTTTGTGTGGGATTATGTGTATCGCGGTCTGCGGACCAATCGACGTTAAAGATGACACGGTATTAAAGTAGTAAATGTTGCCCCCCTTTTCCCTTTCCAAAAAAGAAATCGACACTGAAGGTGTATTACAACTCAAATCAAATTAATGTCCTTCCATAGAACTCCATCAAAGTATCAATTATCAAACGCACACGTAGACAGTCAACCAGACGGTATGATTCATACATGTACAAATTCCCAAACTTTGATCGTGGTATTACAGTAATGTATCAGAGTCAGTTACATTAAAAATTCAATCAAATTTGTCCGTTATAGATGATACAGTTATGTTTCTTTGCACATGGCATGAGTAACAATAATTTTGATGTACCATTATGGATAATTTAGAATTCTTCCAAATCATAAGTTTATTGTAGCAACAGTGTACATTTTTGTACATGCAAACTGATTTGTGTACAAGTTACAAGTCGTGCTTCCATACATTCTCATGTAGTATTTATTAGAGTACTGACAGATTATTATTATTATCAGTATTATTATTCGTTTCGTCATCATAATTACCCTTATATATACATGTATTATGGTTTATTCTATGTGAATATTGCTGTGACAATTTAGTCTTAATGGAATGAACTTTAAATAATTCTATCATGACTGAGCTTAAAAGAAAAGAATTTTTTCTCCGTTCTAGGTTTATCAGGGTGTATAAAGCATGATATACCAGTGTGCTGAATAAGTTGATGGGAGAGGCAAAAATATTGGGAAAATAAATTGATGGTTATATGGCTAGATCTCGAAAGTGTGCATGGATTTTTCCCACACAAACTTATAGATGGGGCAATGGCTCACTACTATTATATCCCTGATCAAACAAAATAGATCATTCTAGATACTTTGGTAGAATACAGCTGAACTTTACGGTTTAAACTGCACAACAGAATGGAAAAAGTCAGAAAAATGCAAGGCCGTAGTCAAAAGAGGGGGTGCTACCGGTGCGGTCGCACCCCATCCCCCCCACATATCTCGGTTTTCAATTTTCGAAAGAAAAAATCAGTTTGTTAGACGAAGTAAAAATAGAGTCGGCGTCCTTTTTATTGACCAGAATCTAACTGGAGCTAAATTTTGACCCCGTGATCATTTCATCCAATTAACACCACACCGTCCAGTGATTCATGATACTATGACTGATATCATGTTATCCAAACATAAGATAAAGAAGTTTGATTTATGTATGTATATAAGTGCATTTAAATCATTGCACAATTGACTCGTTTCTTTTACAGCATTTATTGACTTTTGTACTAAAATACCCCGGTTTAAACCGTTCATTTTGTTCATTAAAGTGTCATGTCGTTACAACACTTTTTGCTGTTTATTACTGTTTTGTTCTGTGTAAGCTGTCACGTTCAATGCTCGAAGCCAGTAAAAGGATACTTCTCTGTCATCGAAAATGTAAGGACTTTACCACACGTCTACAATGCAATCCAGAAAAATTCGAATACGTTTACAGGTATTGCACAAAAAATTACGAAAATTAATAATCTAAATCATTTGAATGACGAACTATTGGCAAACGAGGTAATTGTTCTTTCGGCTAACGATTCTACCACGACAATAGCAGCATCGACGTTTTCCAATTCTACGGAAGCATCAACGTTTTCATTTCCAACTACGACAGAAAAGTGGATGACGGTAAATGCAACGACAGATGAACCGGGGCCATCGACATCAACTGAACCGGCTACACCACAACCGACCCGACACCCGTCGTTACCAGTAGGACAGGACTGTATTAATCACGTGAAAGCTGTGATTCAAGGCCTGGTTGAAAAGAAGAAATGGGCAATAAAAAGTAAGTTTACTCTTTTCATCATTATTATCGAGTTTAAGGTTACATGTAATAAAAATCTTCATGTTTTGTTATAAGTAATGTTTGGTACAATACGCTAGCAAAGCCAGCGAATAGATTTACATTAGATGTATAAAAAGACACACAAGCAGTAGCTGTATAACTGGATAGCAAAAAATTAGATTGTGCTTATATACAGATTTCATATGTATACAGCTGTACAAGGTTTGCATGAACTCTTTCTGTGCGCACCTGATGACAACGAGGGGACAGACAGACAGACTATCTTTAATTTGAAATAGCAATAACACCCATGCAGTTGCTCATAAAACATCACGTCGGGGGTAAACGGAAATGCATTGACTTTCACTTCATTAGTGATTGTAAAGATCTTTCACACCAATGAAAACAGCGTTTAATGCTATACGTATTCTTGTTTATAGTGATAGATGCTGCGGGGAAGCTTCCAGCTAATGTCTTGGGTGGAGCGTTGATTTGGCCTGGTGGTTATGAGGAATGTTTGGCAGTCAATGGTGCCACTGTCGTCAACCAAACAAACTTCAATGTTGAAGGCAAATACTGTCTTACATCTATTCGTATCCCAAATATGCCAGTAAATGCCTTAACTCAACAGGTAAACTACTATTTTGTTCTTACTAATCTCCGATTTCATTTAAATGGCATTTTAAGTGTCGACGATATGTCCATTGCTTCTACAGTGTATATGTATTCTATTTACTAGAGAAAATGCAAACACGTACTATGGCTTCTTCATTTCAAAGCAAACATTTCAAAGTTAACCATACACGTAAATATTATGGTGTTTTTTTTTTTCACCAGAGAGCCGTTCTATACTTAGGGTTGTTGTACCATTCGGCCAATCTCGGGTGATTCCGGTAACTTACATTAAAGGAGTTATGGAATCGCCCGAATTAAGTTGTACATGTTGTTACAGTATCAAGTCGTTTCTGAACAAATGCCAGTAAGATGAAAAAGTAGATGTTTTCTAAAAGTGATATAATGTTATAATGACGATTGGAGTAGTACATTCTTTAAATATCAATTTCAAGAAAGGGTAGGGTACAAGGAAAACAATTTATTTTCATTAAAGAAAAAATAGCAGATGAAATCCGTTAATTCCCAAAATATGTTTGAATGTCCGCTTTTTTTTCATATCAGCATAGCTAATTTTGTATTTCCGCTTTCAGTCACCATCCTTTAGTGTTGGTTTATGTCTACCTAAAACCTGTACAGACCATGACGCCAGCAACTTGATTAATTCCGGTACTTATAGATCAGTTATTAGCCAACTTGTTTGTATAGTGTGCGCACTATGTTTTATTTTCCTCTTTAGTTTGCCATACAAATGTATGCAATTATGTTGCTTTGCTGCATGAATGTAGTTTTTTTTCTATAAAAAAAACCTACTGTTCATTCCGTTTGTAATGTGTTTGGTTGAAAAACATATTTCAACTACCCCTTTTCACAGGGTTCTGTCTTCCTAATTCTTCCACAATTTCTCATACACTATGGAATATTTCCTGCTTTAACAGTCTCAATTCCCCATAGAGTTTCCAATATTTCTTATACGTGTACTACTATAGTACATGTATCTTATCAATAAATGCTAAGTGTATGGAAATTTTTACCATTCAAATCACCATGATTGTTTTTACTCATTCATAACAGAAATCCCTTTATCATCATACACCATACTCCGATCTTACATGAACATATAATAGCAAAAAGAAGTTTGCCTCATTGAAAGACTACCATTATTTTACATCTTTCAGCATTGCTTTCCGTGTCCAATAATTCTCTAGCAGGATTCGTTAACTGTAAACATCCCGACAAGCCTTACGACACCAGAGCTAAACTTGTCATGTAAGTAATACTATATAATCATTAAACACATGTTCATCAAAACATACCAACGCTAAATTGTCCTGTAAGTATCATACATGTGTTATGGTACATTCCAAGATCCCGACAAACTTAGCAGTAATAGAGATAAACTATGTAACAAGTAATAATTTGCTAAACCGTCCGATACCCGAACTTTCGTCATTCACATTCTAAGCACATTATATTCATCACTCAAGCTAATGTTTTCTGATTATGTTTTTTTTTCTTCATTTTGTCCTTTATGTAATGACTTAAGGAGGTAGACCTAGGGTAAGGGGCATAACTCATGAAATCATTGATATGTTTGTATTGTATTCATTTCACAAAAGCCTCTCAAGCTTTCATTTGAAATAGAAGAAAATGAATCCAAGTTAATTAGATGCTTACATAAGATTGATGTAAAATGCTGGATACAAACGTTCCATGATTTTTAAGACTTGTGTCCCTTACTCTAGGTCTACCTCCTTAAAGTACATGAAATGAACTTTTCAACATAAAGGCTTTTATAACAGTTGTCAAAAACCCGATTCCTATAAAAATAGGTAAAAATCGGATTTAACACTTATTTTAGAGCAGTGGTGTCCTTATTCATCGCCATAATGGTCGCCGGAACTATCTACGATATTATGATGATACAGCTTCCAAAATGGAAAGAAATGTCTCAGTTGTCTGAAGATGGTCTTGTGGTAGCAGCAGGGAACGAGAAAACTCCATTAATTGGTCAGAATAGACAAATACACGTCCAAACAAGCGAATCTACAACAACAGGTACGAATTTGTTGCTACCATCCATTCTTTAGTGACATAACTTGAATAATAGACTTTAATGGTCGAAAAGAAATACATGCTTCCTTTAGGACCATTAATATCGCATTGGAGAGATTTTAAATTAGGTAAAATACATGGGTTAAAAATCATTCCCTGCATGATTTTTAGACAAAACCATACACACATTTGTATCATAGGGCTAATTACTATTGTAAGGTATAAGACTCGCATAAACACTCACTCTATTACTATTTCACTGTCTTACATATAGCCGATGTGTACATGTCTCTTATAACTTAAAGTACATACTTTAAATTTTTTATTTCATATTGATCAATGATGGACATACATTAAATACATGTTTGAATTGTCAAATGAAATCACAATCATCTTGAGTTCGTCCTCATATTTTAACCAGGTGTTCTTGGGAATATTTTGCTGTCATTTTCGATTTACACCAATGCAACAAAAATCTGGAGCACCAAACAAGGAGCCGGAACATTAACAGCCCTTAATGGGATCCGGTTTATATCCATGAGTTGGGTCATACTTGGTCATACGTATGCCTTTATTCTCTCTGTCGTTGGTACGTACATACAGTTCTTACTTTGCTGGATACAATGAAACCTGTCTAAACTTAAACCGGAAATCCGGAACTTGTCCACCCAGACACATTTTAAATTCAAAGTATTTTGAACGTTTGTAAACTGAATACCTGTCTAAACCAAACCAATTTTAAAGTCCAAAAAAAGACTAAGTTTTGACAGGTTTAACTGTATCTTATTTGATTTGAAATTATGTCCATTGATAATATCAAACATCCGTTTTAGTGGAATTTTAATCCCCATGATACTCTATTAATATGCGTGTACATTGCGCGTCACTGACAAGTAATTCCAAAAACATGCTACATATATGATTAGTCACGCTTTCTGATTGGATAGAAGAAATTTTCCATCATGTCATAGACCAAAGTTTGCAATATAAACCTTTTTTTAATGATTCACTCCTTGAACTTTAATATGCCCGTGGTGCACACGTGATTCAGGTTATTTCTTCATAGACCAAAAACATAACGGTCATTACTTAAAAAAATGTAAATTTTTCACACATGGCTAGGAATATATTAATAGATGTAAAAGATGTATTTTTATACTTATTGCAAATGTCATGTAATCACAGAAATAAACTTTTCACATGAGAATGTTCTATTACATGTAGATTTGTAAAATGTATACATTGTAAATCTGTATTGTAAATTGAAAGAATGTGTTGATAACCAACATTATGAAAAGTAGGTATAAAAACAGCAATTCACAATAAATTCACATCGTTTGAAGTTTGAAATGAAAGAACAACTGGCAAAATAATATTAAAAATATTGATATAAAATCAAGCACTGTTTCCCTATAATAATTATTGCATTTGCAGACAATACATTTGACTTCATGCCTAAGATGATGAAACGGTGGACATTCCAGGCCATTGGTAATGCTACTGTTTCTGTCGACACATTCTTTACTCTCAGGTACCAGTCATACTATATACTTGTTGTAATACTTGTAACTAAATAGTTAAAACCTGTCTACAAATGCTCTAGACTCTCTATAAAAACGACTGCGATTTACATGTATTTATATTGTTACATGCAAGTATGAGCGTTTTCTGTATTTCATTAGTTACATATGGACATCCATTTGTATTTAGATATTAATGCACGAGAACCTTATGTTTTCCGGAATTTATTGATGAAAAATTGAAACAATAAGAAGGGGGAGAAGAATAATAAGAAACAGATAAAAAATATTTTTTCCCATGGGAAATCAGACTTATGTCTAAATATCTTTTCTCTTGATAGCTTTTTTCGTCTCTTTGAATGTCAGGTATTCTTAGGCAATTAAAGTACTACATGATCAGCGAAAAACAAATCCTGCTACACTTTTCCTTAGGCATGTCAACTTTGTCATTTTCCGGAATGGCAAATTTATTCCGCTGAGAGTTATATAAGTTAAAATGTTCCGATCCCTTACATAGGCCCTATCTTTTATCAAAGGGATTGCAGCTGTGTTTGTTTACGATAGCTGAAACATATTCATTGAACTTATGACGTCACAGGCATAGAAAAGTGAACAACCAATCATATTATACGAAAAACTTATGCTACAAAAAGAGTAATTGGATTAGAATTGTAACATTTCGAAGTTTCTGTTGACACATGTTTAGTCGTATTAAAGTTTTCCAGTTCTCTATTACAGTGGTATTCTTCTCACATACTTAGTAATGAAAGAATTGAAGAAAAACGATGGTAAAATAAACTGGGGAAAATTCTACTTTCATCGGTTCTGGAGGTATTTATCTTAATGTTGTAGCCCATGTAAGTTCAGTAAGCTGTCTAACCGTAAAACTTAATGATGATTTTATACAGAACAACCATTCCGCTTCGTTCTGAATTATCAAACTTATGAAGGCAATGTCATTTCTCAAACAAATGTCATTTCAGGAATTAGGAACATGAAATAAAATACATACAGATGAGAACAATTCTCATCTCTTAGGGGAACTGTCAGAAGAGCCAGCTCTAGGACAGTTCTAAAAGTGTCATAGACCAGTTCTAGAGCCAGTTCTTCTGAGAGTTTTGATAGCAGAAGCGGCTCTACGAGAACAGTTCTAATAGTAGAGCCGACTCTGCTAGACCTGTCGTAAAAGCTGGTTCTAGAACTGTTCGAGAACCGTTATAAATCTTCGTAGAACTGTTCTGACAGTTTTAGGATAGTTTTGCGAGAGTTCAGAACTGATCTCTTCTGTATAATGAAAATGACAAAAAAAAAAAAAAAAAAAAAAAAAAAAAAAAAAAAAAAAAAAAAAAAAAAACATCCAACCAAACAATTAAACACACAAACAAAACAAGCAAAAATCAAACAAACAAAAAAACAAAGAGGTAAATCTTCCGTTAAAAATCAATTAAAAATAAAATGAATGAATGCTTCTATCATAATCATTCGGGCAACGGCATTATCTAACATGCAGGTAAATCAAAGCACATGTTAAAATCTGTCTGCAGCACTTTTGACAACATTAACCATTTGTTGATAATCTCTGATATGATATAAGTCATGGGACTTCTCACATGTTATGATATTCTATCCTATCAATTTACAGACTTACACCACCATACATGTTAGTTTTAATGGTTTACGTGGCATTGTTTCCATATACCGGAAGTGGACCAGTTTGGCCGGAGGATGGCGTGGAACCCAATCACTGTAAAAACAGCTGGTATTACAACTTCTTTTATATCAACAATTTTGTTGATGATCTAAATAAAACGGTAAGATTTACATTAAATTTAATAAACATTTACTTTGGTAAATGGGTAAATAAGGGTAACAACAAAATTACCGAACACTAATCCGTTTCATAATCATGTCAAGTCCAAAATTAATCTGTCAAAATAGATATTACACCACTAGGGCAGCTGGTATCGCAGTGGTTCTGACATGGTACAGGAACTTCAAACGAAATGGTGGTTTGAATCTAGGTTTGACAACGCGCTTAACCTCCTTCTTCCATTGCGGCATGACTATACCAGTGGTGATGGAAACGCATTTGCATTCTATTGTCATCATCGGTAAATCGGCGGTCACATCAGCACAAAGAACATTTACAAAAAAAAAAAAAAAAAAAAAAAAACAATCATTAATCGTTATTTTAGAAAAAAACTGATTATTTTTTCAATCAAGGACTGATATCTAAAAAAGAATTCTTTTAAGACGCATTTCCGCATACCCCTGAATCGGGAGTCTGTTACGCAGATATTTACGGCGTTCAGGAAATCAGAGTAGGAAGTACTCGCTCTAGCGTAGCGAATCAATTTTAAAATATAAACACCATATTCAGGAAATGAAGGAATATTGCTGCACAGGTATGGACAAATTATGATATTAAAAGCAATCCCTTTTATGATAAATTTTAGTTCTGATGTGATCACTATTGTCAAATTCGATATGTACAAAATGTAGGTCCAAAAAAAGATGCAGAACAGGCTGTTTCTGTAGTCTTTTTTATTTCGAGCTCCAGTGAATATATTGAGGGTAAACATTATAGACTATTATACGACGCTTGCATATGAAAAAAAATTGAACTTCCGCCTTATGTTTGTTCAAAAGATTTTATATTTTATACGGTTTTAGAATTTTGGTAACACGACACACGACAACTCTTCATAGTAAGACAATTTGGTAATAAGCTTTTGAATCAGCTTGATGGGTTGTTGTACCTTGTATCCTCTACTCTGCCCAATATGACATCAATGTTCTGTTCACAAAAAAATATCGGCACCCCCTTGATTTGATATGATTAAAGTTTGAGTGGAAAGTTCGGGAAATCTTTCAAAAATATTTGTTACTAAATCATTAGTATCATTTATAATTTAGTTTGCATACTGAGTGCCACACCTACACAGTCAAATGTGCCACTGTGACATATGATAATCATATGGTGCTCGGTTATTTATGTAATATTAGATTATTTAATATTTTTTTCAACGAGAGGGAGTTTCTCATGCTTATTTCGTCGAGCGCGAGACGAGATGAGCATGAGAAACTCCCGCGAGTTGAAAAAATATTTAATAATCTGTTTATCGCTGTTTTACTGAAGTGTAAAGTATTAGTTTTCTTTTATTTTTTATTTTTCCTGACCTAAATATGAAACTTTTATTAGCGCTGCAGAGTTTTCTTTAGGGACTATTTTCCGGCGACGTACTGCGTGACGTCACGTATGTTGTGCAGCTGTGACACACGTCATTTGAAAAAAATCGGTTAATTATGTCGGTCGCGTTAAAAATTTGTGAATTAATTTTGGGATTTATTCATTCTAATCGGATAAGTTACTGTATTTTATCGTTTTCCATTGTAGACTAGAAAATATTACCACAAATCGGATATTATTTGATAAGTTATTGCTATTTTGTTTAAAATCCCTTTGATCTTGCTATACAATAATTTTCAATCTCACGCCAGTCGAGTGAGAATGAAAATTATCGCCAGTTTCTATGTCCTCGCGTGATATACAAGCAACTGCGTAGGAATATTTGACGACCCAAATAACCGTCTGTTTGTTTACTGCGTATGAAATAATGGCTAACTTGTTGCAATATTTTCTAGTCTACAATGGAAAATGATTAAATACAGTAACTTACCCGATTGAAATGAATAAATCCCAAAAATATTTCACAAATTTTAAACACGACCGTCATAGTTAACCGATTTTTTTTTTCGAATGATGTGCATCACAGCTGCCCAACACACGTGACGTCATGTACCGCGTCACCGAAAAATAGGCCCTAAAGGAAATGCAGCGCTTATAAAACTTACATATTTAGGTCAGGAAACTAAAATAAAAGAAAACTAATACCTTACATTTCAGCAAAACGGCGATAAACAGATTATTAAATATTTTTTTCAACTCGCGGGAGTTTCTCATGCTCATCTCGTCTTGCGGCAAAGCCGCTCAACGAGATAAGCATGAGAAACTTCCTCTCGTTGAAAACATATTAAATGTTTTAATAGTAATCATATGAAAATCATATGATATCTAACATATGATAGTCATATTATTATCATATGATTATCATATGTTAATTTTTGCTTGAAAACATATGACAATCATATGTTTGTGAAAAACACATGATTATCATATGATAATCATGCAATTATCATATTTATATAAAATCATATGATTATAATATGCATAGTAAATCATATGAATATCATATGTTGCTCAATTCATATAATAATCATATGGTGCTCGATTCATATGATAATCATATGGTGCAAACCATACGATTCATATGTGTGGCACATTTCCCTGTGTACACTCTCCTGTTACACACATTATGTGTCTAATGAGCGTTATCAATAAAGTTTACAAAAATGTTAACGACGGTATGCCATGGATACGGACACATTTCCTCTAATTTTTATTGAAATCGTAAGAACGTAATATTTGATTTAACTATATTTCAGTGCTTTGGATGGGCTTGGTACCTCGCTAATGACATGCAGTTCTTTGTAATAAGTCCTCTGATTATATTACCATTGTTTTAGTAAGTAAACTACAACATTTGATACAAGGTTTAAAAGTATGGTACATGTATAATAAATCAAACTAATAACAAATCAAGAATTCGTTTTAGTATTTCAAATTTTATTTCAGGCAAACAAATTCACTATACATACACTCTTTTAAATTATCATTATATATCAAGCTTGTAATGAATTGTCGTTTATACTTTTGATTTCTCCATCCCTCACAAAAAGATGAAAAATAGTACGTGGGCTGAGATACCCCCCCCCCCCATTCGTGCACACCCTTTTACCTCCCATTTAATAATATTTTTGTCGCTAAAAAATTCACTGAAACATTTTTGGTTTTTTTTCGGCTACGTTTTATACCTCGTTGAGGCAAACATCCATTTTATGAGTATTTTGATTCTACGAACTTCTTTCTTAAAAACGAAGTAAACTTACATATGTATGTCTTATCATGTAGCCCAATGTCTTAGGTTTACATTGGTACCAATACAGTTGCGGTAACATATAGGGTTTTGGAGTAAAATGAATAAAATATACCCTTACCCCGCCGAAAAATCACTTAAATTGACATTTTTCAATGTCAAAACCCTCTAGAGTATAACTTTATACTTCAGTATAAAAACGGTTTATTTGGTATTTTCTGTTTAGTATAATCACAATTTATGTTTCTAGAGTTCTTTGATAAACCGTGGCGATTTTCGTGGTCAGAATTTATCTAAAATTGCATAAAATGGGATTTTTTGTCAGATAAATTCTACTCTACAAGTTATTGCAAAACTTAAACGCCTCAAATTTGGTTTTGTTATGATAGAACATTTTTAATTTCTACATAAATACACCACGAAAAACTAATTTTCAAGAAGGAATTAAAAAAATGGTAAAAATATTACCCCTACTCCTAGAAAACTGGTCACAGTATCAAACAGAATTCTCATTTACAGCATACCGACAGTGTAGAACTCATATTTTAAGCATTCATAATAACGATAAAGATGTACAAAACATACTTGATCAATTCAGGTACTTAGTTTTTCCTTTTAGGGTGACAATTACTATAAAATCGGGAAAATGGGAATTTTCAGAATTTCAGAATTTTCTTCTATTTCACCCGTTATTGTCTATTTATCAGAATACCGTAGTTTAAACTAGCTTTTGTGTGATACAGCACATTAATATAGAGTCAAATAAAAGGTGTAATATAGATATGTTGGGTTCTTTTGTTTTGATTAGCGATGTATCTAACATATCTTTTCATTTCAGGCGCGATTTTTTTTCAGTTTCAATATGACAATTATGAGTTTTTCATAAAAAGAGGAATTTTCGGAATTTAATATTTTCTTCAATTTCACCTCTAATTGGCAATATGTTTCAAAAACCGCACTTCAAACAAGCTTTTGTACATTGAAATACAATTATATAATGTCATAGTCGTCTAATGGGCCCAAGAAATAAATATTCGAACTTTTTCAAGATCAATTAGGTGAAAAATTGCAACCCCTACCCATGAGAAGAATACCTCAACATGGACCAAGATGTTAATTTTTAGTGATAATCGATGCAAAAAAGACATGTTGGTACTTGTGTTTTATGTAACTATGTATTAAACATATTTTCTCACGCGCGTATTTTTCAGTTTGAAGCTGACAATAACGAATTTTTCATAAAATGGGTTATTTTTGGGAATTTCATATTTCCTTCCATCTCACCTGTAATGGGTATTGTTTTTCAAGTACCCAACTTCAAACAAGCTTTTGTGTATTCAGACACATTCATGGAGTATCTTACCTTTGTAATGTGCCATGGTAATGAATACTTTAACGTATTCCAGGCCATTTAAGCGTTTTGAGACGCTTGATTTGAGCAATAACTTTTAGAGTAGAATTTATCTGACTTTTTATCGGAAAATTCGAAAATCCCTTTTTTGCATTTTTGGATGAATTCTGACTACGAAAATCAGCAAAATTCATCAAAAGAACCCCAGAGGTATATACTATGATAATAATAAACATGAAATACCAAATGAGCCATTTATTACCGAAGCAAAAACATTTCAGGGGTTTTGACATTGAAAAATTTTAGCGATTTTTCTTCGGGGTAGGGGTACATTTTATTCATTTTACCCATTAACTGTAAGTGTTACTGCAATTGTATAGGTACCATGTAAAAGCTTGGACAATGGGCTACATGATAATATCTCAATATGTTTAGTTTGCTCACATATGCTATCACAGGAAGGCTTAGACGGTCAAACAATGGAATCACAACAAATCTTGGCTTTTTGACCCAGTGGGATACAAACATAGGCTTATACTGAAAAAGAATCCGAGAATATTCTTTGAAGACAAATTGATTCCGTAATGGGAGTATAAAGGTACCTAAAAATCACCATGTAGTTGATGGGGGGAGGGGTGCACGGTGGACCCTCCCAGCCTATGGACTACAATTATACAATGAACAAAAAAAAAATATAATATTTAAATTAACACCAATTATATCAAATGCGAAAATTGGTAACAATTCGCCAGCGAAATCATAACAGTTTAAGACATTAAGAAACAGAGAAAGTCCATTACAGAAACAAAACACATAAGTTTAAACAAAGAAATACCATAACCACATTTTTTTAAAAAGAGGAAGAGAAAGATGGGTGCAGAAACTGCACAAACGGTGTGAAATGCAGAAAACCGCCGAAACAAAAAGCGACACAGACGCAATCTTCCAAAAATTCAAGGGCGTATCACAAAGATTTCAAGTTTAAGAAAAATAGTGTTAAACGGTAGGGGATATGCCTGTAGCGCGGGTACTTGGCATATCATGAAAAAAATGTTTATTCAATAGACGCGGAAGCAAACCCCTTAGATGTCATATCATGCAAAATCTAAATCAATGCAATAAAAACTCATTGGAGATTCAATTATTACAGTTCTCATGCTGCTGGAGTTGCAGTTATACTTGCCTTCTTGATAGGTACTTGGACAGCTACTGGGGTTATGTCAACAAAATGGAATCTATCAATGTCTTTCTTTGATGGGTGAGATTTTGTTTTTTCCTACATTACAAGTTCATTTTTTGTGTGTTCATGTTTTGTTTGTTTGTTATTGTCTTTATTTTGTTTTTTTTTATTTCATTGTAGTTTGTGTTACATTGATTTTTGATGATTGTACATGTATATGTTTAAACATTTGATTTTTAATACCAGTAATGTTGAAAACGGAAGACATTTTAAGTATACGACTCAAGCGTTTATTGAAACTTAAGTTAAGAAATTTTATGAAGAATAGATTTACGCTTTTTCTGTCCGTCACATTTTTTCCAACCTCATACTTGTTGTAGGTACATGTATTTTTAGAGGGTGTTGATGAAATAAATACAATGAACCTTGTTAAACGATGATGTTTTGGATTTTACCTCAAAATCTATTCATGTGTGTGTTTATTTTATTTGTGGTTTTGTTTGGTCATACTGAAATATACAAAATGTACAAGATACCGAAATTTGACATTTTAGCGTATGTTTTACCCTGGTAAGAAGTCATTTTTATTTTTTTACATTGATATATTTATCCAGGGGTTTGGATGACGGTAAGATATATACGAGGCCATATTATAGAATGGGTCCATATCTTGTTGGGATGTATACTGGCTATCTTTTATACAAAACACAATGCAACCATCGCATGAATAAGGTAAGAATTTCTAAGTATCATCAACATTCTGGTAAGGTTCACAATATATATAGTTCCGACAACATTTATCATACCATGTTCAAACCTTGGTAATTTCAACTGTTGATCTATTCGCCGTTTCGTACATATAGAGTGCCGTCAGAATTTTTGTACATATTTTTGAAGTTAATACATGGAAAAACTTGGCGTAACTGAAATCTTCAGATGACAAAACGATTTGTTAGATGTCAAAGTAGACTTTGATAAACCTGTATGCTCAATATTTAAGACATTATATTTTCTGTTATTACGGAAACGAAATTCTAAGTTGACGCTGAATTATTTTTTTAAATATTGTGATTTCATTAAAACATTTGATTAACGCATTGGCACTATATGAAAATTTCATCAGTCTGATTATACAGTTTACAACATTAGTTGCATGTTCTTTTTATTTCAGTTTATTTATCTTCTTGGATGGCTCATTGCCACGATTCTAGCCTTAACGGTGTTATATGGACCATACAATGATGTGAGCAACAGTCGTCCGGCACTTGAAATTGCATCTCTATACAATACAGTTTTTAGAACAGTATGGGGAGGTTGTGTGGCATGGGTTGTCTTCGCTTGTGCCAACGGTTATGGGGGTAACAAATAAATTTTGATTTTAATCTAAATTTCTTTAAAAAAAGTCTCTTTTCTTGCATTTGATGATCTTAGTAGAAATCACAATTCAAGTTTTTCGATGGTTGTAATCCTGAAATACATCATTCCTCGTTCCAAATATAACGATGTAAAAATTCCAATTACTAGACTTGTCATTATCGGATTCAGCTACTTAAATTAACTGTAAAATGTTTTTTAATGACCTTTATGATTCTGTAACTGTAAAATGCTTGATTCAATATGTAAAATATAGTTTTATCATTGTAGGTTTTGTGAACACATTGTTATCGTGGCAGCCCATGGTTCCATTGAGTAGACTTACGTATTGTGCGTATCTGGTTCATCCTATCATTATGTATCACTATGCCACAAACCGTAAAACATTAATCCATATGACAGACTCAGAAATGGTGAGTTGACTGACTAACCGACACCCAGTGATTTAATCATCCCAGAGTGTATAAAACTTTTGTCAAAATTAAAAGCACTGTTTCAACAACCCATCGAACAATTAAATGATTTTCATACACCATATTTTTATATAACTATAGTTATAGTTATAGGAACGAAACTAGTGCAAATGTATATTTAAGGTGGTTGACCTAGGGTAACGGAAATAACTCATCATATACACATACAAGCATTTCGAACTAGAACTAGACTAAGAGTTCAAGTCCCGCGGAGGGAATGACAAAAAATTTGCTACGCATAGTATTGTCCATTGGAAGAAAAACATTGGTGGAATAAAATGTGTTGCCACCCACATTATAACACCCGCCTGGTTTGGTTTTTAAATGGACCGTGTAACAGAATTCGTAATAATACAAACGTTTCTTGGATTAATTTACTATACTTAGATATAAAAAAAATGTAAAATAAATTGTAACTGGGAATCATTGCTGACGAAATCTATAAAATAAAAGAATGTCGATGGTAACATGTATTTGTTATTTGAAACCAAAACATAATATTTCTTTTGGTTGCTGGAGTTGGCATTTTATTTCTATACGATTTTTAGTCAATATTACTTTTTGTATGATTTTTTCTTCGAATTTTGCACTTCCTATCTATTTAATTCTAATGAAACATGGCAGCGCGGGTAATATTTTCTTTGCACAATTTTCTCTCTAATACAACCCAGCGTCACCAGCGAAGTCATCTGTCTTTTGATTGGCTGAACGAATATGACGTTATTTTATTTACTTTTATACGTTCTAATACTTATATTATCGTTAGATATGAATGCACAACGATTAAGTTAATTTAGATCATTATTTCATTAGCGGCAATTTACTCCTCAAAGTAAGATTTTCTAAAGTTACCCCTTGAGACATCAAAATTTGCTTTATTCATATACAAAATCCTAAACACATCAAGACGAGAATATATGTTTAACAATCAAAACAACCACTTCTCTTTGCTTTTTAGATATACGAATTTCTAGGAAACTTAGTGTTGGCTTACATGGGAGCCTTTGTAGCAAGTTTAGCATTTGAGTCACCAATGATGGGATTGGAAAAGATTATGTTCAAGAGAGATAGAAGAAAAACGTAGTCTTTCAGAAATACTATGAACATTTTACGATGACATTGTTAGTGATCTCTATATGTGTGTTATATTGTTGTTGTTTATGTATTTTCTAATAAAATTGTCGTTTTTGACCAAATAAATAAAGCGTTTGAATGAATTTACCCACACGTTTCTGCTGATATCTTTACAATAGCCAATAGTTCAGAAACTCGGTTTGTCAGTGTCCATGATGTTTCCGCCATGACTGACGGAGGCAGAGATAAGAGAGAAATGGACGCTTTTTTTTAATAAATAAAAATATAAGTCAACCACTTTTGAAGAATGTACTGTCAATTAGATGATTAGAAGCAGTTTTGGAATGAGGTAGGGGCAATTCCTACCAAATATATATTCCTATATACTTATATTTTTGCCCTGTTTTTCGTAAAAAGAAAACATTTTTAAACAACATGCCACTACAATACCAAGTTTAAAAAATGATTTGAGACCCTACCAAATTCTAAGCATGTGTAACGTGAAGCCAGATATTCTTACAGGGTTGTTAATTTTAAAAATAGAAGTCCCTAGAAATCTTGGAGCAAATATCAATTCTGACGGATAGTGCATAGATTTGAAAGCTTTAAGTTCCTTCTACTAATATACGTTCCGAGTCATTTATTTTATTTGTTACTACTCAGTCCAATGCTGTTCGGTAAAATTAAAGATGTCATGGTTAAAGTGCTAAGTTAGGAACACAGACACGGACATTGGATAGAACACAAAGTGTCAAAAACTACAACTAAAATTTAAGTAAATGAAGTGATTACACAATTGTCAATGCTTTTCTTAAACGTCCACCATAGCTGTTAAGTGACCGCTGTACTTGTTCAATTCAGTGGATGTGTTTCAAAAGACAAAAAGGCGTTTAGAGGAGAACTAAGTGTAATAATGAAACTGGACTTGATCTTATCTAGCCTGAAGCAATCATCAGAAGCACATGTCATACAGGCAAAAATGATGGTCAAAGTAACAATAGTCAGTATAGTCCATTAATTTCAGCTTTCGAAGAACGTATTTTGTTAACCTTCGCATTCCATTTTTTTTCAACGGGTCATAGTTTGCCTTTCCTCGTTTGCCTACCCCGGACTTGACTTTTTATGAGCAACTCGGCGGGTGTTTCTAGAAAAGCAGAGGACGCTTACCCTACCGGTGCACCTGGTCCATGCTCCCAGTTTTTAGTCCGAGTTGCTCATTTACTTTTGTTACTTTGTATGTATGATTTTAGTTACTTTATGTTTTTTGTTGTATGTGTCTGTTTTCCATGTCTGGTCTTTGTCCCTGGATTATATTCTTTTGATTACCGCTATAACCTTGGTTCCTTTGATTACTCTTTCAAATCAGGCAAACCAAACAATATGTCTGTTTTCTGATGGTACCTACTCATAATTTTTATGGCCATTTTGGAACAAGCACTGTTATAGTCTAAATTATTTCCCCATTTACTCAATGTACAAATGTGAAATGTTTTTTTTGAAAATCAAAATAATTTCCATACTACTATGTACTCTTATACCTCCTTTTACGAGTCTTTTTTGTCTTTCTGAAAAAAGTAAACCGAAGTATTTTTGTATTTTTTGGCTACATTTTATACCTCGTTGAGGCAAAAATCAATTTTTTACGTTTCTTTTTACTTTACGGACTTTTTCCTTTTACAAAACGAAGTAAACTGACATATAAGTATATATCATCATGTAGCCCAATGTATCAGATTTACAATGGTATCAATAAAGATGCAGTAAAACTTAGATTTTGGGATCAAATTGAAAAAATGTATCCCTACCCCGCCGAAAAATCCTTAAATTGACATATTTTTCAATATCAAAACCCCTAGAGTATTGATGCTTCAGTAAAAATGGCTTATTTGGTATTTTTTTTTATCTAGCATTATCACAATTTATACTTCTGGGATTCTTTTTGATGAATTCTTGCGATTTTCGTAATCAGAATTTATCAAAAAATGCATAAAATGGGATTTTCGATTTTTCGGTCAAAAGTCACATAAATTCGACTCTACAAGTTATTACTCGACTAAAACGTTTCGAATTTGGTATCATTCGATAGATAATTTAATTTATCACAAAATTAAAACAAAAGAAACTAATTTTCAATAAAGAATTTTCAAAAAATGTTATAAATATTACCCCTACTCCTAAAAAACTGGTCTCAGTATCAAATAGAATTCTCATTCACAACATACTGACACTGAAGAACTCATATTTCAGGCATTCATGATTAAGATAATGATGTTCCCAACATATCATACTAAAGCTTGTTTAAACTACGTTATTCTGACAAAAGGGAAATAACGGGTAATATAGAAGACAATTCTGAAATTCTGAATATTCCTATTTTTCCGATTTTATAGTAATTGTCACCGACAAAGAAAAAATCTAAGCACCTGATTTTATCAGATATGTTGGGAACATCATTATCCTAATTATGAACCTGAAATATGAGTTCTACAGTGTCAGTATGCTATGAATGAGACTTCTGTTTGATGCTGAGATTTTTAACATTTTTTTGGAAATCCTTACTTGAAAATTAGTTTTTTTTGGTTTATTAATGTAGAAAATTAAATTATCTATCGAATGATACCAAATATGAGACGTTTTAGTTGAATAACAACTTGTAGAGTCGAATTAATGTAACTTTTGACCGAAAAATCGAAAATCCCATTTTTTTGCATTTGTTGATAAATACTGACTTCGACCATTGCCAAAATTCATCAAAAGAACCCCAGAAGTATAAATTGTAATAATACTACACAGAAAATACCAAACAAGCCATTTTTTGCTGAAGCATTAATACATAAATACGAGTTTTGACATTGAAAAATATGTCAATTTAAGCGATTTTCAACAGGGTTGGGATTATTTTTTTTATTTTACCCTAAAACCCTAAGTGTTACCGCAATTTTAATGGTATCATTATAAAGCTGAGACATTGAGCTATATGATAGCACTAAAATTTGTTTAGTTTGCGTACACATATTATCCCAGGAAGGCTTAGACTCTCAAACAATTGAGTCATAAAAATCTTTGCTTTTTGACCCAGTGGGGTACAAATTCAGGCTTATACTGAAACAAATACGAGAATATTCTTTGTCGACAAATTAATTCAGTAATTGGAGATACAAAGGTACCTAAAAATCACCACGAAGTTGATGAGTGAGGTGCACGGTGGACGCTCCAAGCTCATGTACTATACCTCCCTACCCTATTATTTTCTTGCTCGTAACAGGAGTCAAGACTACTATTTTCATGGCCTTAGAAGTCAAGCCATAAAGGTAAAAAAGTAGCACTTGTTTATGCAATGAAACATATAGGCTTGTCTTTTTCGAATTTCTAGATGTTCCAATCCATATACATGTACAGTATAGCCGCTACCTCTGGTAGGGGTGATATAAGATTAAGAAATTTCATAGTTCCCACACAAAACAAACGCTGCTTTGTGGGTTTACATGCATCCTATATTCATGTTACTAATAGGTTTAGTAATTGAAAAGAGTGAATAACTCAAAAATGGGATCACAAGTGCCGAAGAACGCATAGATTTAACCAGTGCATGAGTTAAATCTTAATGCGTTCTTTGCACGAATGATCCTATTTTGGTTATTCACGATAATCAATTGATTATCTTATTTATTATGTAGATTTCCTGCATTACTCACTGTTATTTTCTAATTAAATTTAAAATTTTGTGAACGGCGGATTGATATTTGTGTTGTGACGGTTTTTGCGGAAATTACCGAATTTATTTCACAAAAATTATCGAAAAAAATTACACTGGGAACATTTGGTAAATCACTGCTATCTATATAATTATACAGTCTTTTTGTATACAGATCTTTATTTTAAAGAAATCTTTACATTGATCGCCTTCTTGAATACGTAGTAATCAAGAACTATTACTTTTATAAAGTGTTAATTACATTTTACAATGTATATGATTTGTCTCAAATGTGTAACACCCAAAGGATAAGCTGAAATTGCTTTCAGCAGACTGTATATGCTTCTAAATAACAAATAAACGTAAATTATTATGAGTTTATGAAGATCATGTTTTACTTTCGTTTTTCTTTATTTCAAGACCGCTACTCAAAATGATGCCTCTACAATACCCAGTTTAAAAACTAATTTCAGGCCCGACAAATTTCTTAGCCTTCGTAACGTGAAGCTAAATACTTTTACAAGCTAGTTAATTTTAAAGATCTAACTCCTTAGAAAGCCTGGAGTAGATGTCAATTTTGACCACTTCTTTTTGCAATGCCAAATATACCTAAACCTTCTAGCCTACAAATAAATCAGAACAAAATGATTCACTTACAAGTTATAAGTGCCAACAATTTGAAATGTTCGTTCTAGAACAGAACAATTTATTAAAGGAACCAATTTTCGAGCAGAAATCAATAGAATGTATTCCAAGAATTAAAGACTAGTTATGTAAGAACAAACGTAACACCTAGAAAGAAAAACAAAAGTGAGCGAGCAACTTGGTCTCCACTTATAACTTGGGGCATGGACCAGGTGCATCAGTAGGGTAAACGTCCTCTGTTTTTCTAGAACACCCACCCAATTGCGAATCAAATATTATGTCCAGGATAAATGAAAAAATAAATGTTCTGGAACATATGGAAGAAGAAAGCAACAATGAACACCTCTGGGAAACGTAAAAGCAAAACGTGTACTGACGAAGAGGATTGGATATCTCCCAATACCCTTTGTTTAATAGAAACGGCGGAAAATATTTTTTGAAAGAAGAGTAGGCGTCATTTGCTATTCAAGAAACATCCGCCGATGAAATAAATGCAACGTCTGGAAACATTTCAAAATTACAAAGGCTCTGACTTGGAATGGTTACTATCAATCCTCAAAAGCGAAAAGCATATGGGGGAAACACTAACGTAATTAAGGAAATAAATAATCGATGGTAGAACATTTTTAATCCATGATAATTAGAGGGAATCTAGATTTAACCACTATTACTGGACGCTGACTATAACATAATGAGCTAGTTACTTGAACTCCACCTAGAGAAAACTAAATGGCAGCCCTAATTCAACTAAAAAAACAAAGTATTTTGGAATGCAAATTTTGCAAAAGTTGCGCTAAAGGAGATAACCTACATAATTTACCTCTTGTTTTGAAAATATGGGAAGGGGAATTTCAATCCAAAAATGACCATGGAAAAGGCATAATACTCAGACTTTCTTTACATGGAGGTAATAAACACTGCACAAACTGATGGAGTATTACTATTTTTTTTTCAACAATCGTGGAATATTTAAAGGTGTAATACTGAAGATGATACAAGATGACCTAGATTAACCTCCTTGGTAGAAACTGGCCTGCTTCCGAAAGGGTAAATTATGTTTGTGTTACGCAACATCCAAGAATGACTAACACCCATCTACATTAATTTTAAAGCTTTTGAGGACGCATTTTGACGATGTGCACATAAACGACCCATAGAACATTCCCAGAAGCTAAGGAATTTGTCAACCTCGAACTAATTCACGTACATGTACCCGAAAGAGTTGAAAATGTACAGTAAATGACATATTGCTGGTTAAAATGGTAGATTCTTCCACAACTAGATAGTTGGTTGCAATACTACCGACTTGATTACTTTCTTGATAATGTAAGATTAGGTCAGCATGCTTTTTGCTATAGTATTTAACAGTATTTTTTTCATAAATTAACATGTACAAGTAATGAATCAATTATTGTTCAAGGAATACCATAATTAATTATTATGGGTGTTAGATCTATTATTTTTTTTCATATCTTTTATGTTTATTTGTACTCTCAAAGGTTTTGTATTGACCTTTTTCAAGTTTAATTTTTTTTGTTTCATTCTTCTATTTGCAAAGTGAAACAAGGTTTCGTATGCAGGTGTTAATGAAGTTTGCATTTATTATGATATTTGTAAGACAACTAATTTGTCTGCATTACTTAACATATGTTACTTTTAATTGAAAATTAATGATGAAACAAAAAACAAAAAAAAAATAGTTGTTTTTAAAAATGAAGAAGCATCATAAAAATTACGCAATACGCCGTATTGCATAACTAAAGCGCGTGACTTCAACACGAGTACTATTTAATAACCTTTGGTATCACATACCTTCATATGGTCAGACTTGTATTGTTATCAGATCTTCAAAGTTTTATCAATTATGCGTAATTTTAATAAATAAATATATCGTGTCTATCATTATACATTTAAAGGTTTCTTTTTTGAATGAAAGTATGAATTCAAAAAAAAATTTATTATTGAAATTAATTTTGATAGATTTTGCTTTTATATCTTGTGGATATTCTACCAATGACGATTTTAAACCATATAGTGCCATATTCACACAACCACGAAGAATTATCAAGGAACAAAAGCTGAATATCCTCAACTCACCTCAGAAGTATTTTGACATTACAGAAGAGATACATAGAAGTATTAATCTACGGACAATTAGCAAAGCTACCAGATCTGTCGTCGATGATAATGTTTTACCATTTTTCGACAATGTAACGGAAATTCCAGTAACCACGTGGTCATCACTGACAACAGAGACCGTTAGAACTACTGCTGGACCCACAACGCCACCAGAACCGCAAGTTTCCGAAATTTGTCAAGTTCATGTGTCAATTGTACTACAAGGACTTACTTCAAACAAAATATGGGCTTTAAGAAGTGAGTGCAAATGGTTTTCCATGAATATATCTATACATTTCGACATTTACGTTGTATGATATAACGAACGAAAATGGATATGAACGTTGTATAAACCTTAGTATTTATTTGAAGATTTTATTTTACAACTGATCAAATTATGTGAACTAAAGGTTCGTGGATGGTGGTGGTGTGTCGGTCTGCACCATAAAAACTGACGGTCATGGTTTTCCTTTCCTCGTTTGTCTATCCCAGACGACTTTTTATGAGCAACTCGGCGGGTGTTCCTAGAAAAGCAGAGGACGCTTACCCTACTGGTGCACCTAGTCCATGCTCCCCGTTTTTAGTGGAGTCCGAGTTGCTCATTTGCTTTTGTCACTTTGTATGTTTGATTGTGGTTACTTTTTGTTTTTTGTTGTGTTTGTCTGTTTTCCATGTCTGGCCTTTTTCCCTGGATTGCATTCTTTTTATTGTCGCTAGAATCTTGGTTCCCTTGATTACTCTTAATTATAATAAGCTGTTAAGTATAATTTAGGGGTTCGCATCCATAGTCATGATGTTGATAAATATTTGTGGTAATGGTATAACTCTTTCTTTTTCTATAAACCTATGCTTACGCTGTTATTGTACTAACACAACATAATTTTAGATCATACATTAACATTAGGTATAACTTAATTCATTCTGAAAAATTACTAATTTCAAGTATCATTGTAGTATATCAAACTCTTAATTAAACTAACCATTTAAATCCCCATTCCATTAGTACTGCTTCCATTATCCATACCGGGAAATAATCCCAACAATGAGAACAAATTTGTCCTATTCATTATATTTCATTCTTTCCTCCCTCCTTACACAATATGATACCAAGTGAATAACTGGGCGAGTGTTTCATTATTATCATTACCGTATACTGTGTAATGTTTCTAAGTAACCCAAAAGTTTGTACTAACACTTCAAGTTTTTTTCTTTTTTTTTTTTTTCTTTTTTTTTTTGGGGGGGGGGGTGTGGGCGAGTTTGCTTTTGTTTATTTGTGCGTTTGTTTACTTCTACAGTTTTTTTTGCTTGTTCGTTTTCTTGGCGTCATACAACCTGTGACATTTTTATTAAGCTTGATTGGTATATTAAGCTGCAGTTGTAGTTGATTTTACTGTAGTTTTGTTGTGTTTTTTTTAAGTGTTGGATGCCTTTGGTAAACCACCAGCTAACCTACTGGGAGGCGGATTTAAATGGTTAGGTGACTATGATGAATGTTTAGATATCCAAGGGGAGATCACAAACAAAGATATGGTCAGTTCGTTTGGGACGGAGTATTGCATGGTTTCTGTCATAAACATTGCGGAAGTGCCACCCATACTTCCACCAGTACGTTTTTTTCTCATAATATTTAACATTTTATTTCAAGTCCTGAAGACATACGTAAAAAATTCAAAAAAAGCTGTAAATGGATAATGTCAATTGAACTCGTTTGAAGATAATATCAACGAATATGTAGGAAACAGAAATAACGTTTTAGAACCGAACCAGTTCAGAATTTTCGAATGGATACAATTTATATTTAAGAAAACATTATACATGTATGTTTTGAAAACAGAGTGGACGCCATTTAATTTTTTTAAGAGTGATAAAGTTAAATTCTTAAATTGTTGAGGGACAATTAATGATTTCTTTTGCAAATAGCTAAAAAACGCAAGATTTATTGCCTCGGTCACAAAAATATTTGTGGACGAAAACACAAAAAAATAAAGTTAAGCTATCCATCAACACTAAAAACTGAACATAGTATATAATTTATGGATATCACTAAGTAACTATTACTCCATACGTTTGACAACATTGTCCGGTAACTTGAAGACTTAATATGAGTATTATTTCAGTTGACATCTATCAACATCGGGATGTGTCTACCAGACAGCTGCTCGGAAACAGACGTACAGACTTTGGTCAATAACAGTAAGTGCTATTTTTTACAAGACTGCTATAGTAAAAAGGGCTGATTTCTTTCAATATGATAATGAAATGATGAATTCTAATTACCATGTACCGGTAATAAATTGGCTTGTTATGCTTATATGTTTGTATCAGTTCTAGGAGGTAAATGTCCCTGTACTAAGTAAAAGAGTAATCAAGCAAATCAAAGTTAGAGCGGTAATCAAACGAATGTAATCCAGGGACAACGACCAAACATGGAAAACATACATACACAACAAAAAATATAAAGTAACTAAAATCATACATACAAAGTAACAAAAGCAAATGAGCAACTCGGAATCCACTAAAAACTGGGAGCATGGACCAGGTGCACCGGTAGGGTAAGCGTCCTCTGCTTTTCTAGAAACATCCGCCGAGTTGCTCAAAAAAAGTCAAGTACGGGGTAGACAAACGAGGAAAGGAAAACAATGACCCGTTGAATAAATCGGTTTTCCTGGTGCAGATGGATACACCATAACGATCCACGAGTTCATGATGACGATCTTTAAACTTCTGTAGTGATGCCTTCAATCTTGTAGCAACATAACACTGTTCCAGAAGCCTATTTGTTAGAGTTCTAGCGCCATACAAAAAGTCTCGGCAAGCTTTGGCATAACGTATGAGTTGTGACATAAACACTCCATGAAGGTGCTGAAGGAATAATGCCACAGATGAAAGAAAGTTGACAATTCTGCATGGAAATTCATCGCGTTTGTTGTAAAGTTTGGTCAATAGTTTACCTTTACCATCGATTTCTAAGTGTAGGTCAAGATATGCGGCTGACTTCACTATATCGGTAGTATCCCTTATCTCAAGTTCTTTGGGGTAGGTGCGATGTATCAAATCCCCGAAATTAGGATTGTTTAAAAATAATACGCCATCTATATAGCGAAAACTTAGATTAAAGGATCTAGCCAAACGATATTATTTCTTTCGAATCAGATCAGCTATAAAGTCAGCCTCATAAGAGTGACGGAATAGGTCAGCAAGTAAAGGAGCACAATTTGCCGTCAAAGGAATGTCGAACCTTTGTTGAAATAAATATGTTGTCCATTAAAATTCCAGCATTTTGCAAACTTCTTCCTCTGTATATTTGGAAGATGATTTGGAATTATTTCTTACAAAGCATGAGGAATCTCTACCAAGAACTATATATTTGTATCTAGATGTACCATCTTTAAAAAAAAAAAACAACGATGTATAATGTTTTTAAATCGGGAATTTAACTGAGTATGGAGAATAGAAGTATACAGTGTAGAAAAATCATAGGTTTTAATGCTATTATATTCAGAAAATAGTCTTGAACTGATTGTCTCCAAAAGATCTTTCGAATTATTCAGGATCCACATTGAATTAATTCTACTACGGGAGTAACAAGTGTTGTGGTAGGACTGCAGACCACTTTTGACAGTTGTGAGTATAGAAGTTAAAAGTTTTGAAAGAGGTTTCGTGGTTCATTTTGCAGATCCAGCTATGAAACGTTGTTTGTATGGATTCTTGTGGAATATATGAATCCAGTACATAGACGGTAAATCACAATCATCGTCCCTGGTAGAGAGACCAAAAGAGGATAGCACAGATTTATGGTTTTCCACAATCTCTACTTTGGAGAGTGTGGTACCAGTGTAGGTCTTATCGCTGCTGTTATTTTCTACGTCTACCTCTCATAATAAGCATTGGATGTAAAACGTTTTGCAGACAAAAACAATGTTGTTTTGAGCTTTGTCTGCTTGTCCGACAACATATTTGTCATGTATAGTAAACAATGTTTTAGCTACATCGGGGTCTTTTTAAAACTGATGTAGCCTTGGCACTCATTGACCTACTGGAAACTTTCATTCGTTCAAAAATGAAAGACCTCGCGGCCCTTAACCACTCTGACAGAGAATCTTTGTCTTCTTGTTCTTATTTTATCCATTTTCTTGCATAGTCGTCGACGGTACTTGGGACCTTTAGAAAGGATATTACGCAAAGATTCGTTTTCGATGATGGTAAAATCTCCCGTAACGCCGTTACCAGAAGGACCATATTTGAATGGAGACTTTTTGCAAAAACAGTCAGGTGGTTTTGCCTTGAAGTCCTCTATCTCGAGGTTCTGCAATAGCCTTTTATAATTGAAAATTTTGGATGCAATGAGTGAAGTATAGGAATATGAAATAATTGGTGTGGATTTGTCTTTGAAATATGAGGGAATATTGTTGGTAACGTTTTTGTGATGGAGGATGTTAGCCAAATTAATTGCATCTATACCTTTGTTGACAAATGGTAGTGGAAGAAATGTTCGTTTTTCGTCATCTTGACTTTTCACACAAACTGGTTTAAAGAGTCTGTGGTAACCAATATCCAAAATAATGCCAACAAGTGTGTATAATGAGGAGGTTGGGTCAGAAGCAGGAGTGCCAAGACTTGTTTTGTAAAGGAAGTGTTGTAGAATGAGAGGTATAGAATAAAGTTTGGTTCTAATGTGATGAAGTCCAAGATGTTTTTGTATGAAAGGAAGGAGACCATCTATGGAGACATCATGTAACTTAGGTGACGTATAGTGGCGATGGCCATGACTCCTTTCCCGTCTTGGAATTTTGTTAAATAAATTCGTCACATTTATCCTATTGTTGTATTGTCTTGAAAGGTTTCATATACTTTTGATGTTGTCATTGCATCCTTAAGGTATTGCAGTACCTAGTCTGCGTATCCAGTACTCCTCTCTTTCCCTACGACAGTTTTTACTCAGAACGGGACTGTTCGTAGGATATAATTTTTTTTCTAAAATACGAACTTTTATAGAGAGGATTGAATGACCTTGTTGATTAAAATGTTGATAATTTGGCGGGAATTTGGTGGTGTTAATTCCCGAACAATGACCGCACATTCTTTTGTTGAATCGTTCTTGTGTTTCTCTGACATATACTAAACCACATAAGTTGAATTCTAATCCATAAGTTTGTTGATTTGCAACTTAAATCATGATTATTGTATGGAAGGTTTTGTTTGTAAGGGAGCTTGAGAAGTAAGTGTCGGTTATAAGAATGTTGCATGTTTACAATTTTTAATACCACATTTTGATCTTTGTAGTCAAATATATCATTTAAAGTGATGGGACATAGTTTGATAGTTTTAAAATAGTCAGAATTTTTGTACTGGAATAGATGGTCTGCAGACTGAACGTTTGATTGGGTACTTTTTGTCGAATTGGTAGGGGCACGTTCCATATCAGATGTGAGCGTGCTAAGATTTCCATCTGGGGACACCACATTCTTACAAAAGAACAGTGTGTCCGATCTGCTGTCAGGTTCGGACTTTTTTATACTGGGCGACGTCCAATTAAATTATGATAATAATAAGATTAACTAAAAATCATGTTCACAAGTCGGAAAAAAGCAATTCGTTCATTGCTAGGTAAAAGCAATTATCAATAGGTCGAATAAGTTATTCATAATCCGACGATAAAACTAGACCAAAATCAGAAAAAAAATCACCATGAATAACACAAGCTGAAATAATACTCTGAAAATTAGTGATAAACATGTCCTTCTATGAGACTATGAACCATGAGCATAAGTACAGTAAGCGTCCCCTATTTTCTTATACAAAAAAATACCCGCCGAGTTGCTTATATGTAAAATCTGGGTTAAAACGGACGATGGAACATATGACACTGATAACAATTTTTTTTACTGATATTTATCAATAAACGAGCTTTATAATCGATTCCGTTATCTTATGTCAACATAACATAGTTTCAATAGCAATTATTGATGGCTATTACGGCAGCTTTAACCTGATCAAATAAATATCAAATATTCAAATAACCTGTATAAGACAAAATAATGAAAACGATTTCTCTTGCTCCCTGAACGCGTATATGAGGGTGACATATTGTGTCTCCTTTGTTTATTCGTCCTTTTATTAACATTTTTGTGAGCGAATATCAGAAGTCATTCAAAATAGTGGACCGACTTTTTACACATTCAGAAAGTCTGATATTAGGATGTGCTTATGTAATTACTCAAAAGACGTCACAGATTTAGACTTTCGTGAACGCCAGATTTTTTAACCTTTTTAAAAGTTTCCGACATTATAAACTAGCCTACTTTAATACAATGTTTATATAAAATGGCCAATGACTATGTGAAAATATTATACATGTATTACAAAATAAAGACGTGCGACAATGTAAATAAAGTGAATTTTGCTAAACAGGTTTATCCAGGGATTGTTTTAAAATTTTCGTCTGTTTTGTATAACAAATTGTTGATACCTTGGTTTTATGCTAGCGCTTGTCAAACAGACTCAGTGGAGGTTTATGGCGTATAAAGCTGAATGTCAGGAACCAGACAGGAAGTTTGATACACGTGCTTCCATAGTACTGTAAGTCTCATTTATTAATGTTGATATAAATATATGTTAAGTTTGAATAGCACAATATTTAATATTTCTTATTATGCTTATTTTTCATTGTGTTTTTTTTTACCTTTTTGGTATATGTCATTGAGTTTGATTTTTACGTATTGAATTATCCATTAAAATGTCGACGACAAAATGTTTTATTAGTTACAATTGTCATTAACCATCACTTATCAGTCAGGTAAACGGAGCGCTGATAGGGACATAAAAAGAAATAACAATATTATAACGTTGTTGTACGAACTCAATACATGTAGGTATTGTGCGCTCAAAGTATTTTTTCCGATCAAAATAAGTATACTATTTCAAAATAATCATATATTGCACACACAATAGATAGTCCGCGCTCAAAATGATATGTACAGTGTACTCAAAATAGATATGTGCGCTTAAAGTAATCATATTAAATGCACACATCAGTTACATTGTGGGCACATGTGAACAAAGAGACAAAACCACATTACTGCTTGCATATATTGTATTTTACGGAGCTTTGATAAGGTCATACATTTTCGTGCGTATGAAATTAATATTGTGCGCACAAAATACTATGAGCCATTGTCATCACTTGGCGTCTGTCGTCGTCTAAGGTAACAAACATACACAGAATATCTACTTAAAAACAAAAACGACGTTTTAAGTACCAGAGGATTTAAAATTCAGACACTGTCCATATCAAAGTGATTCATGGTAATGAAAAACCCACCTAACAAACAATGCTTTTTTCAATCTAAATATACAGTTATCTCCCACTAAAATCAACAAAATTAAACAAAATCAAGAACGATAACTCTTGCAAAGTGCTAATTTCATATACAATCTATATAAGTTTTATCTCAAATGTGCAACATCCACATGAAAAACTAAAATTGGTCATGTGGTCTGTAACTGATTTTAAATAAGAAATTAGACTGAATGCAGTCGGTTTTTGGCATGCTTTAATCACCTCCTGTGCTCTTAACTATAAGGCCTACTAAAGTTTTTGTAGGGTGGCACCTTGTTAAAAGTATTCCCTTTGAAAGTCGAAAAATGAACCAAGTGAGCGATTCAGGCTCCTGGTAGCCTTTAGTTTTGCATGTTGTGTATTTATATAAAAAATGTAAGTTATTTTATTTATTTATTTTTTTTCATTTCTATATTTCTCTTTGTTTTGTATCTGAAGTGTTTTTGTATTTTAAATAATTTGAGGTTTTTGTTTAGTACATGGATATGTGATATGAACATTTTTTTGGTCGTTGCCTATCTAAATGAAATTACCACATACATAATATTTCAAACTTTAAAACAAATGAGTCTGTTTAGTTTTCTTTGTTTGTTCTAACTGTAGATAGCCGCTTTATATTTGAAAAATAAGTGTTGTTATTTTATATAATTTACAGCATCATTATTGCATTATTTGTGTTTGTGTTGGCAATGGGTACAGCTTATGATGTCTTTATGATTCAATGGCCTCAATGGGAAAGTGAAAAACGGACCAATTTGGATGCCGAAACGACCTTTGTCCACAGCGAAAAGACCCGACTGATTACGGACTCGATCGAACATGTCCCATACCAGCCAGGTAAAAACAAAGTTGTTTTTTTTTCTCGAAAAGTTTATTATTTCCTTAAAAGTTATTCAAATAGACAAAACACGAAAGGAATTGTAATACATGTGAATTCAAAATATTTTTTCGTATTAAGTTTTATTTAACAGTATATGAAATATACTGTATAAATGGTATTGTATTTAAAACGAGGTTTATTTAGTAGAAGTAAATGGATATCAATATTTTTTTTCAAATGTGAAGGACAGGCTAGCTTTTATTGGAATATATTCATGATAAATCTCCAGATTGTAAAAAAAAACACATAATGCAAATCATTTTATGTGCATTAAACTGTGAATAACAACACATGCTGTAAATAATACACATCATAACATGACATAGTAGAATCATGTGACATATATGTAAAAATACATGGATATAAACTACATGTAAAATTATTTTAATTTTAAAAATATGATGTGGAACATCTCAGTTTTCGCTCACACACTGTTCTAGATATTCCACATGAAATTGTCAGTATCAACATCGAAAGTAACTTTTATTCTATATGTCTCAGGCCTCTGTGTAAACATTTTCATTTAGGCACATTTGGCAAGCTTCTATTGTCGTTTTCTATCTACACCAATGGTTCTAAACTGTTAAACACTGACCAGGCGTCCGGATCGTTAACTGCAGTAAACGGAATAAGATTCATATCGATGACATGGGTTATATTAGGCCACGCTTACAGTTTTATCTTATCGGATGTGGGTAAGTTAAACCAGCACATGTGTAATAAAAAGTCATATTACAAAAATGAAAAGTTTCTGTTTCAACTAATGTATACTTTCATTTTTTATCATTCAGTTTTATGTAATGCTTTAATTTAAAAATACCAATTATATCAGTATTTCAAATTTTGGTATGCTGAACACGTTTTTCGTTTCAAAGAGTAACCTCTCAACACAGCGTTACAACCAAATACTAAGGAAGAGTTTCCAAATTTATGCATAGTTTCATGATGATTGTTATTGTTTTATTTTAGAAGTTTATAGAAACTTGTTATAATGACAAATAAATTACAGCTGACAAAAAAGCGTTTAAATCGAAAAAACTTCATTGTAGATAATGTAGCAGCGTTTTTACCGAGAATGATGAAGCGTGTTACCTTCCCTGCAGTCAGCAATGCTCTTGTTTCTGTTGATACATTTTTTGTGCTCAGGTGACGATTACGTGTATAACATTTTTTAAAGATTTATTTCACCATTGTTCTTTGTTGGCTTACAAACAGTTAACAACTTTAAAAATTATCTGTCATTATTCAGAAGAAAATAATATAACATATTTTTTTCACGTATATTTGCCTGTGTATTTAGACACCTCACTCTGGTCTTCTTTTAGAACGATTATTTTAAATGTAGAAGATTTGTAGAGGAGTCAGACAACATGTTTCTGATATTGCTGATGTCAACATTCAGTGCAGCTATTTTTCCACATAGCGTACGTCAAGTAGGAGGTTGACGAATACCATATACGATTCACTGAGTCTAACCAAAATCTTTTTCATGATTTACCAAATATACATTTTGCCTAAGAGCGTAGATTACTGGTACAATAGTGTTCTTAGAAGTACATGATAAGTTTGCTTTGGGCATTACACTTTTTTCCATTATAACATTAGTGGCTAGCTAAGATAAGAGTTCCTTTTCTACCGAACTGTTTATTTACGAGCAAAATTGTAAGAGCTTACCTTCTTCATAAATAGAAATGAATAGTAAAGTAGTAAAATATCACATTTCTGTTTTCATTTCCTTTTCAAATTACATTTCAGTGGTACATTATTGGTGTATTTGGTAATGAAAGAATTAAAGGCGAATGATGGGAAATTAAACTGGCCAATGTTTTATTTCCACCGATTCTGGAGGTTAGTGATAAAAATTGAAACGAAGTATCTATTGAAATAGTGTTTGGATTTTAACATTTTGACATTGATTTGCTTAAAACCCATTAATTCTAATTACTGTACTTATACTCCTATCTATTCCTGTCTTTACCCGTAAGCACTTGTAGAAATGAATCTTTGAAACCTTCTCAATTCTGGACATTCTACTGTAAGTTTTGCGATAAGCATATTTTTGTTGTAAGCCTCAATTCCACTTATCCTCAGGGTAACACAAATAAACTTATTTTACATGCTCTGGGATTTATATGAAAATATTTGGGAGTTTTAGTTTTCTATGGACATGCCCATTTTAGATACTTTTCTCTTTTGGGGTTCTCAGTATATTAATACTATAGCGTAACTACAACGTTTGATTACTTTTAAAGTTGAATGTGGTTGTTTCCTACAATCTGTGAACAAAATAATCTATTTTAGACTTACCCCACCGTATATGCTGGTTCTAATGGTGTATGTCTCACTGTTTCCCTACATTGGTAGCGGCCCTTTGTGGTCCAAAAATGGCATAGAGAAGGATTACTGTAAAGACTCGTGGTACTACAATCTGTTGTACATCAATAACTTTGTTAAAGCTGAGGACCAGGTATAGATATGGGAATTATTTTTAATGAATGCACATAGGTTTCCCAATGGGAGTTTAGGAGTTAACATTATAAATATAATTGTAAGGCGGTATGCATAGCATAAATCGACTTATCAAACAGCATTTCGGAACTTGTAATATTATATGATTGGTCCTTTTGTATTTAATAATAAGATACTTGTAATGAAACTAAAGAGTTTTGTGAATGGAGTAATAACATATGGGTTAGTGTAAAGAGCTGTCACGAAAATGTGGTTATAATTCACCAAAGTTCATTAATGGACATTCATTTTGCCATTTCTTTTCGTGAAATATAATATATACAGATGTATACTCCAAGTCACCTCTGATTGTTTGCGGTTTTTTGCGTTTATTTTTGTAATTACTCGACGGTTCCTTTCAAAAACTTGCCATTTTATTCATGTCGTTCTGTACTACGATTCCCTTACAATTATTTTTCGTTCTTACCTCTGAGATTGAAAAAATCCAAAATTTATTTTTCCTTGAGAATTTTGCATTGAATGTTTATCCGCCCTCTTGTTTCTATGGATCTTTTGAAATGTTCCCTATTATCTCACAATTGAAGAGGTGAAATAACATGATTTCTGGTTCCCTGCTAATTTATTACTTTATGTGGTAAGACTCTTATTAAGTACCAGTTGTAGCATTTTCATTCGGAACTTCTGGTTTTGTCTTTTACTAAAGGTAAAGTGCAGAAATATGGCGGGAAATCATGGTATTTCAGCTCTTCAATTGTGAGATAATAGGGAACATTTCAAAATATCCATAGAAACAAGATGGCGGATAAACAATACATTCAATGCAAAATTCTCGTAGGAAAAATAAATTTTGAATTTTTTCAATCTCCGAGGTAAGAAAGAAAAATAATTGTTAGGGAATCGTAGTACAGAACGACATGAATAAAATGGCAAGTTTTTGAAAGGAACCGTCGAGTAATTACAAAAATAAACGCAAAAAACCGCAAACAATCTGAGGTGACTTGGACTATAGATGTACTGGTTAAATGCATTATGTGAAAAGTAACTTGGAATATTTGAAATATTGTATTAAGATAGAAAAAGTCAGATGTATGTCACTCCTGCACAAGAAAACTATCGTTGTAAATGCAAACTGTCATTGGTATCAATTAAAAAACAAACACGCCATTTTCTCTCTTTGCTGTATGTAATATATATTGTGCCTTTCAGTAAATACGTGTCTGTAGTTTCCATTCTTTGAAAATATAAACACATTACAAAAAAATGATAAGATACTTTTCAAATTCGAAAGAGTGAATAACCAAAATATGATCTTTAGTGCCGAAAAAATCCCGTTTAATGAGAGCGGAGAACTTGTTCCGTGCAGGCAATAAATCTCCAAGTGTATTTGGCACAAGTAATTATATTTTGTTTGTTCACAATGACTAACTGGTTTTCCTACTTATAATACGTAGATTTTCAGATTGAATTATTCCTATTCTCAACGCATAAAATGTAAAGTTTATGATCGGCAAATTCAGATTGATTTTGTGACGTTTTGGGGAGAGAAATTCCAAGACTGTAGTTACAGAATTTGATTCTGAATAACCAGAATGAATTATACACGGAACATTCTATAAATAATTGCTATCTAGATATAATAATAATAGCTTCGTACCAGAAAACAACACAACAAAAGCTGTCTTTATGCCATTTCGATATCAAATTTTACAATAAAATGAGCATTTTATTAGATACGTTATAAAGAACCTGTTATAAATATACCAACACTGACCTTCGTAATGTAAGAAGAAAATTCTACTTGTTTTATTTAGTGTTTTGGATGGGCTTGGTACCTGGCCAATGACATGCAGTTCTTTGTGCTCAGTCCACTTATAATCCTACCATTATATTTGTGAGTACAATATTTACATATATTAATATTCTTGAACAACAATGTTTTAATTATCACGTTCGTAGATGCAACCAAGTTATATTGTCTGCTGCTCTGTTTAAGAAGAACGAAGGAACAAAGATTTTAAAGGGTTGTTAAATCTTTTAAGATTTTTTGCTACAATAATATAAACAGAAAACAACTAAGAGGTCAGTGTTCTCGTTTTTTTAATCTTTTTTTTATCTTCTTTTTTTTTAATTTTGGCGGACAATTTTTTTTTTTTTTCATTTTTCGTAGTTTTTTGTCCTATTCATACTTCAATTTGTTATTTTTTCTGTTTTTTGCAACAGCTTCCCAATCATTGGCTACATTATCATGTTTGCCTTTCTAACTGGAACATGGGTTGCGACTGGTGTCATGGCAACGAGATGGGATGTGCCTATGTCAACTTTTGATGGGTAACTTTTAATTTTTTTTAATATCAAGTTGCTGAAATGACACAGTTGAAAATCATCTAAAGTCTCAGCGAAATATTCCCATTGAAAATAAAGAAGTATGTTAGCATGATGTTGTGTTTTATTGTTTTTTTTTTATTTCTTTTGGATACAGTCATGAAAATTTACATGTTTTGCATGCTAACAGTTTTTTTCTCGAGTTAATTTAAAAAATACTCTCGTATCTTCAACTGGTATTGCATCTTGACACACACTTATTGTTTTAATATGTGTTAAGGGGAGATGGAACGCATTGGTGGACCATGTATGTACGACCTTACTTTAGAATGGGCCCATATTTAGCTGGTATGCTAACAGGATATGCTCTTTATAAAACAGAACTAAGATTTCGCATGAATAAGGTACGTATGTTCAAATATATATATATATATATGTAGAACATGAATACAAATATAATTACAACACGTGGTAAAGAACGCATTCATGTGTTCTGTAGGTTTATTTTGTCGCCATGAGTTTTCATTTTCGTATTTATTCACTTCCACAAAATTTATGCGGTACAGACAATTTTTTATACAAATGTTTAATACTAATATAAATTTATTTTACGTTATAACACATAAAATCATGTTTTCCAAAATTATATGACTAAACAATAGTCATCTTAGTTCAATGAAGGCTGAAATTGTGACGTTAATATTTTGTATTTTAAAGTAAGAATATGAAACTAGTCTTTTATTTTGCGTCTGTATATATTGCCACAGTTTGATATTTTAGCTTTAAATGTGCAAACTTATTTGATATTATGTGTTTCACATTGTATATTGAATTTAATTTGTTTGGTATACTTCTTTCATTAGTTTTTTGTGGGCTTTTTTCTTTTGTGTCTTTTTTTAATGATTTTGTTCTAATTTTGTATTACATCCGATTCTGTTATTTTCACTGGTTATAATTTAAATTTCTACATTTTCCTTTGTTGTAGATTTTGGCTTTGTTATGTTGGTTGATAGCAGCAGTTTGTGCATGTGCAGTTCTTTATGGTATATACGATGACGTTAACAATGGACGCGAATCACGTGAAGTATCTTCATTTTATATAGCAGTTCACAGAACTGTTTGGGGTGCTGCCATTGGTTGGGTGATTTTCGCCTGTGCTCAGGGGTATGGAGGTAAGTAAATCGATCTGAGAATCAACTACAATATTTAAGTGTCCATTGTTTGTTCAAGTCTAATTTAATGGATTTAACGTTTAAACGTATTCCAGAGGAGGTATAGTGAATATTTAATTCCAAATTCCCTTAATACTTTTCATGGTAGCATATCACTACTTTACGATTGTGTTCTGTAGCATTGTATTGTTAACCATTATACGCCTTCACAGCGCATTCTTCTACGGAACGCTCGAGACCGTTAAAAACTTGAGTTTAACTATCGAAACTGTAGAAATATTGTAATTCACGAGAAATTGAAGGAGTATCTATTTTTTTTTTATATCTTAAGTAGCAGCCTTTTAAAAGTCAGACAATAGGTGAACCATTCATATCAAAAACCCACCAAAGCCAGTTTTATTTCTTCTTTAAAAACAGTTGCAGGTCATATAACCAGTCTTAGTTTTTTCATTTGTTGCGTTTTTTGAGATATAAAATGTATAGATTGTATATAAAATTGGTACTTTGGAAGAGTTATCGTTCTTGATTTTCTTTGTTCTTTGATTTGGTTGGTTATAGTTGGAGATAGATGTATGATTTAAATATGCATACGTGAATACAGATATGATTATCGTTATGTAAAACTATAGCATATGTAGACAAAAACATCGTTTATTTGGCGAGTTTTCTACACCATGAATCACTTTATCGTGGCAGTGTCTGAATGTGGACTGGTACAAACTGTACTAAAACAATCTTCTTCTGTTTTTCATGACTATCCCCGTCGAATGACCCATTCACAAATCTTTCGTAAGATTTCAACAAGTGTTCCTTTTGACATGTGAAGTCAATGTGGAACAGATATTTCAGCAGATTTTTATCAATAAAACAACAAATTTCACATTGAATAATTTATAACAAAACTTGCGGACTAAATTCGTCCGCTGACTAACGACGTAACTGTAGAAAGTAAACAGTTGATGCGCTTACGAATTTTCGAAATCATGACCTTAACTTTCCCTAAACCGCCGAAAGGATTTGATGAAATTCTATCATCAGGTTGGGAAATCATATATTGATGTTCACAAAAGAATATAATCAATGTCGGAAATCTAAAAAGTGAGAAATTTCAAGTTATTGGTTGTTCTATTTTTAGGTTTTCGCACAGTATTTCTAATTGGACATTATATCATTGTGGGCCCTATTAACATAACACCGTCATAGGAAAAAAATGAACAATTTTGGAAGAAAAAAAAATAAGTACATAAAAATAAAGCACGATTTCAAAGAGGTTCATGGCATATCTTTAAATTATATGGTTATAAGAACCAATGGAAAACACAGAATGCCCTTCTATCCATTTAACATCATATTAACTATTAAGAATATTAAGAAAAACTTTTTGGTTTCGCTTTAAAGTTTGTTAATCTTATAATTCATTATTATTGCAGGTTTTATTAACACAATACTTTCATGGAAAGGATTTATACCATTGAGCAGACTGACGTATTGTGCTTATCTTGTACATCCACCAATCATTTACTACTTCATGAAGACAAGAAGACGACTAATTCATCTCTCAGATATTGAAATTGTGAGTATAAAGAATGCTAAATCTGTCTTTACTCAAAGCATCTGTATTAAAAGGTTCTCATACAATACTGTCATAGAAGTTACTTTTTGTATTAAAAAAAAAACAAAACCTTTTGATACTTAAGTTACGATTGATAAATGCTGACTTTTAATGATTAAGTAATCAGATGTCACAATCACTTTATTGTTCATTGTCGTACATCAGACATTAATTATTTATATTTAATTTCTATGGGATACAATGCCCAACATTAAGCATTGACCCCTAAAATTGTGTTGTTAAAGATTGAAACAATTTTGTTTCGCTCGAATTGAAAAACTACCAAATTTAATTCATAAACATGTAAACATGTTTTGTTTTTCTTCATCTGCTCTATATTAAGTTAACTATAGCCAAATTTTTACAGCTCTGTATTTTTTAGAAAACGAAACATTCATCTCCTTCATAAATCAACAAAACTAAGAACGAAGATTCTTGCAAAAACCAAGTTTTATTATTTATGTTTATTTTTTTATTTCAAAATGAAGAACTAATATTTGTTTTATGGTATTTAATTGTTTCTTAATTAAAAGTGGAAAGTGCATTTTATGTTATTTTGAATAAAGTGAACCAATTGCTGTCGATTTTTATACAATGTAATCTATACGTTATTTTTATTTATTTATTTATTTATATTATTTTTTTTTTTTTTGGAAAAATGCTAAGATGATAGTCTTGATTAACATTTTTATCGATTATCACAAAATTCCAATTCATACAAAATCCAGTATGTTGTATACATGTTTCAAGGAAAAACATCTCATACGTCTCTCAATGTAGATAGTATTTATCCGTCGAACGTTAACACATTTGTAGTTGTTAAGGGAAAAAGTGGGAAACTAATCTATTGATAATAAATTAATCGTTTAATCTCTTATTCACTCCGACATGCCTAAATCATTGCAGATCTATGAGTTTCTGGGACATATTGGACTATCATATGCAGCTGCCTTTGTAGCTTCAATGGCATTTGAGGCTCCTATGATGGGACTAGAAAAAGTTATCTTTAAAAAGCAGAAAAAGAAAAAGTAAAGAACTGTGGAGTGATGGAAATTAATGAAAAACAAATGTACAAATCTGAAACTAATTGAGTGATAACATCTAAAATTTTAAAGAGATGACCGGGAAAACAGAAGAGAAAGATCTAAAAATTATCTTATTGTTTTTAAGTACATGTTTGCCTTCTGTAAAGCGGATTTTTATTTTTCTTTCTTATTGAAGACCACGTAGTATCCTTATGTTTTCCTACGCATTTTAGTTGCTTTTTATCCGATTCACTGAAAATAAAAAAAAAATATGTTCTTGTATAACTATTGTATGTAAAGCAAGTGCAAACACAACAACACAACGTTAATGTATTTTTCACTATCAAACACCGCTGTATTTTTATCTTTCACTATTGCGTCCCACCAAACCACATATAGGAACTCGACTTATTTCTCTTAACGAGGTAGATCCTTTAATTTTACATATAGATATATTGACAATGTTGTCAGCATTTATAATCCTAAATTTGAAGAATTGCCTTCGTTTCATTATCTACCAGAACTGAAATTAACAAGACTATTTACACAGCTTCATCCTTGTCATTTGTATGCTTTCACCTCAAATTCGACGACAGTAGTCATCTCAGTAAAAAATTATTAACATACGGGGCATTTTTTATTAAAAAAAAACAAAATTCACTTCCTTGTTTAGTAACACCCCAGCTCCTCCTGCATATGGTGTTTATTATTCTCAGTCGTTAAGGTATGCCAGAATTAGTATCCACTATTTTGACTTCTCAATGTACCATTTTTGCATGATAAACATACTTTTGGACCTGGATTATTAACAAAACCTTTCATGCATGGCCAAAATAGTTTTCTTTTCGATATTCAGATTTTTTTCTAGAAACATCTGTTTTAATATAAAACAAACAGGTCTGTGGTTTTCACTTGTATTTTATAATTGTTATCTTGAGCTTGACGGGTCTTTCCCTCAAAGCTCAATATCTTTTTACATTTTACATGTGGCTATGTTCACTTATTTATTTGTGATATATTCAGTACTGTTTTGACAACTGGTTTTACCATCTTACTAGTGGCAATTTAATACTGCCTGTTTACTTCGTAATATCGGAATATATCGAAAATATTATTATAAACCCATCATTTTCATCATAAACGTCTGTACCAAATCTGGACCATTGTTGTGGTTTTTAATTTCCCGTTTTTACCTTGTTCTTGCCATTTGTTGAATGGGGTTTCCGATTAGACTTTGGACTATTGTCTAGAATTTATAAGTTCGGTAATTTTGTCATTAGCCGTCATTGAAATTGGATGCATTTACATATGAAATTGATGAATTTATACAGGATCTTAGTAGTTACGTAGTATCCGTTTGCTCACGCCTCTTTATGTTTTAATGACTAAGTATTTTCTTTTGCAGTTAGCATTTGTTGGAAGACAATTCTTCTTAATGTTTTCTAAAATGTTGATAAAGTGTAATATATAACCAATACGAGTTATAGACATTGCATATTGAAGGGCTAATAAATAAGAGAGCAAATCAAAAACAACATGTAAGAGTATATGTTTTATTATCCTATTACTCTAAAACTAGATCAAAATACAGACACAACATCCTACATTAATGCATACATTAACTGAAGAAAAAACACGGTTCCGCTAAAGCATTGGCGTATAAACCATGTGGACTTGTCGGGTAAGCGTCCAGTAACTGAATTGTTTGTACAGTTCTTAACTGGGTAGAACAAAAACAAAAAATAAATAAACATGCGATATAAAAAAAAACTGTTCTCTTAGTGAATATGGTGATACCTCAGATATCAATGACTTCATAATGGCGACTGTAATGCTATTATTAAGATGACTTAAGGAGTGGCACCATTACATGTATCTTGTTATAAAAGACCAATTTAAGAAGTCAAGCAAAAATTTCAAAATTCATGAAGCTTCGACAGCCTAAAAAATCAACATACCGAAGAATAGAATTAGTTTTGCTTCTGACAAATGAATAATATTGACCATTATGGATGATAAGACCAGGAATTTAGTCGTATCCGATTCTTGCCGAAACTACAGAGCCTTTTTGTATCGCGCTAGACTTCTAACAGGTAGACTTCTAGAACAGGGTTATGTTGCTACAAGATTGAAGTCATCACTACAGAGGTTTTATAGTCGTAATCATGGATCGGTGTATCCATCAAAATTATTTGTTCAACGTGTCATAGTTTTCTTTTTCTCCTTCACCTACCCCGGACTTGACTTTTTATGAGCAACTCGGCGAGTGTTTCTACAAAAGCAGAGGTCGCTTACCCTAATGGTGTACCTGGTCCATGCTCACAGTTTTTAGTGGAGTCCGAATTGCTCATTTGCTTTTGTTATTTTGTATGTATGATATTAGTAACTTTATGTTCTTTGTTGTGTATGTCTAGTATTCGTCCCCTGATTACCGCTAGAACCTTGATTCCAATGATTACTCTTTGATTTAATTTCATTTAAGATTACAATTTTTATATAAATTTTCTTTATTGATATTTTCAACATAAGTAATTAATTTCGATCACAATGAAGAAGAAAGGCGAAAATGAAATGATAGAATTTATTTTACATATGAAATATCGTATTTGTTTACATAGGGAACATTCGATAAACCAATGCTATATGCATAATAAAAGGTTTTATACTAAACTAAACGATTGCGTAACTTTCAATATAGAAATGGAAATTGATTTGTTTAAATCATGTAGTTAAGTACTTCTGTGTCTTAGAATCAGACAAAATGTGTATTAGGTTTGATAAAAAAAAAACGCTATTCTATTACATTATCCAAGTATCAATATCTCATAACAGCCGAAAAGAACCACCAGTTTGTAAAGATTGCCCTTTAAAGATAATGATAGGTCAAATTAAGTTGAAATGCAATTTGGAAAAATTACGGAAAGTTTTTCCTAAACTTTTTCCCTATATAAATAGTTAAAAATATCTTTGTCACAGATGTTTCAGGATAAATATTTTTCAGTCGTTTTCTAGATGTCTTGAATATAGTTGAGGCAGAAAAGACCATATTGAGAAGTGCCACCCATTGCTTGATTCTTACATAGTATGGTAAATTGGAAGTGGTGTTCAAAAATTGTGAGAACGTTGCGTTTTGTGAATACTTATTGCAAGGTAATTGGAGAGTAAAATGCTAACCATTTAGGCCTGAGACTCTCATTTCTTAATTTTCTGAAAAATTCGAAAGATCTTTTGGAGACAATTAGTTCAAGACTATTATCTGAATATAATAGCATTAAAACCTATGATTTTTCAACACTGTACACTTCTATTCCCCATACTCAGTTAAAATCCCATCTTATTAACATTATACATCGTTGTTTTTTCCAAAAAAGATGGTACACAGAGATACAAATACATAGTTCTTGGTAAAGATTCCTCATACTTTGTAAGAAATAATTCCAAATCATCTTTCAAATAGACAGAGGAATATGTTTACAAAATGCTGGAATTTTTAATCGACAACATATTTGTCCAGTGTGGTGGACGTGTTTTCCAACAAACGATCGGCATTTCAATGGGAACAAATTGTGCTCATTTACATGCTGACCTATTCCTTTACTCTTATGAGGCTGACTTTATAGCTGATCTGATAAGAAAGAAAGAATATCGTTTGGCTAGGTCATTCAATCTCAGTTTCCGCTATATAGATGACGTATTATCTTTAAACAATTCTAATTTCGGGGATTTGATCCATCACATCTACCCAAAAGAACTTGAGATAAAGGATACTACAGACACTGTGAAGTCAGCCTCATATCTTGACCTACACTTAGAAATCGATGGTAAAGGAAAACTAGTGACCAAACTTTACGACAAACGTGATGACTTTTCATTCAGATATCCGACTTTCCTTTCATCTGTGGCAACATCCCTTCAACACCTGCGTATGGAGTGTTCATATCACAACTCATACGTTATGCCAGAGCTTGCCGAAACTACGCAGACTTTTTGTATCACGCTAGAACTCTAACAAATAGGCTTCTTGAACAGGGTTATGTTGCTACAAGATTGAAGCCATCACTACAGAAGTTTTATGGTCGTCATCATGAATTCGTGGATCGTTATAATGTATCCATCTGTACCATGAAAACTGATTTATTCAACGGGTCATAGTTTTCCTTTCCTCGTTTGTCCACCCCGGACTTGACTTTTTATTAGCAACTCCGCAGAGGACGCTTACCCTACCGGTGCACCTGGTCCATTTTCCCAGTTTTTAGTGGAGTCCGAATTGCTCATTTGCTTTTGTTACTTTGTATGTGTGATTTTAGTTACTTTATGTTCTTTGTTGTGTATGTCTGTTTTCTATGTCTTGTCTTTGTCCCTGGGTTACATTCCTTTGATTACCGCTATACGCTTGGTTCCCTTGATTACTCTTTTAATCAGTGTCTAATATCAAGATGTAGATAATGCTTAGTTATGTTTACTGATATGAATCTACGTATTGTTTTAATACCACTTAATGACTTAATGACTCAGTTTCTAATCCAAACAACATATCTTAAATTTCATTATGAATTATCTAGTGTCTACTTTTATCAAACGATGTTATCATTAAATATGGTCATACTACATATATTGTTATTTAACATTAATAAACATTTGAATTGACTGGTTGTAATCAATGCACACTAAGTAAAGCTTTTGTTCTTGGATTTAGAGATTTGGACGCTTGGGAGCATTGTTTGTAAAATCTTATTACGATACGAAGATCTGATATTTAAATATGAATTTGAATTGGATTTTAGTTTCACTCAATCTGTTTGGAATAACTTTAAGTATGAAAAAAGATGAAGGTTACTTTCACATGTTTATTCATGCACATAACCTCATGGAAGAGAGTGAATTTAACATAAAGAATTCCCTAAAGGAATACTCTAATCTAGTTAAAATCATCACAGAAAGCACTAATTTCAATTCCTTGTACTCGTTTATCAACCCTGAGCAGAAATATGAGAGTTTAGAAAATATGGCTGCCGAATTCGCCGGAAATGTAACACTTAAACCGGCGATCTCTACAAGTGCGTTCCCACAACCGATTAACTCAACAACATTACCAGAGGTAACCATGACAACTCAATATACTGGAGATACATCCGAAACAACGGGAGGTAATTCAACACAACCTAATATTAAACCTACTGCAGAACCACAACAAGTATCAAAATTATGCCAGATACAGACATCAGGAGTCATGAACGGGATCAATACACAACAGTTTTGGGCCTTAAAGAGTGAGTAATATTTGTTTAATGCATTTTTTTACTGATTATGAAATATCTGAGAATTGTCCATTGCTGTTATGTTTTTCATTCTAAAATTGAATAAAATATGTCATTGATAGCAGTAATCAAATGCAGACCATCCTTAAGAATTGAAAGATTTTATTACGATTTATGTTTTTTTGATATTTTTGTATATTATGGTCAGAGTATTTTAGTACGAAAATAATGTACTGCAGATACAATTGTACACAAAAGGCCGGGAAATTGTACTACTCAGAGGAATTGTTTCTGTTACATTGTACATATTTTTTTTGTTATGACGTTTCTAACCTTCGTGTTGGTGAATGAATGAAATGTGTTTCATGTAGAATTTGTTTTGCGTTTTCAGACAGACGGCTCAAATATGTTAAAGAAATCAATGGAACTAAGATTCTAACGGAAAAGAATGAAATCCAGGGACAAGGACCAGACATGGAATACGAAACACACAACAAATAAATAAAAACAACCAAAATAATACATACAAAGCAACCAAAGGACAATGATGAGCATGGACAAGGTGCACCAGTAGGATAAGCGTCCTCTGCTTTTCTAGAAACACCTGCTCATAAAAAGTCAAATCCAGGGTAGACTAAATAGGAAGGGAAAAAGGGAAAACTATGACCCGTTGAACAAATCAGTTAGCTTGGACCATATTATTTATCTGGATATAATGAACCACTCAAATTGACCGGGATGTAATTCCAGCAATCTAGGTAAAATATCGAGGGAGTATTTGTGATTGGTTGCTTTTATTTATTTTTTTTTTCGTTACTAGAGGGAAGGTGTCCTCCTCCATGCCAACAAATAACAAAAGAAACTTGCAATGTTTTCACTTTCCAAAATTTCCTTTCTATTTTGTGTTCAATTTGGAATGTGATTAGTCAAACAGTTTCATTGTAAAGTCTCAGATACACTTCAGTCTATGTTTCTCGAGTAGATAATATTTATCTGTGCACTAATTCTTAAAAGTAGATGCAATATTGTGTATGGGTAGTACTACTTTTTTGTCTGACACAGTTTAAAGTTCTTTAAAGGTATAGGGCCATATACAATACTAAGAATAAATAACCACTTCCTTCAAATCATTAGCAACAACCAAACGTCATGGTGTCTTTGAACAACTGATCTTTGAAATAATATGTAATCAAAAAAGAAAAAAAGCTTGCCTTGGGAGTCGATAAACATAATTATGCAGGTATTTTTTTTACTAATGAAGAATACTGGAAAGAGTTTTTTCTACGAATTCACTTACGTTCGTACTTACGGTATTCCTTCTTCGATAACATTAAAATGTCACAATATCAATATGAGTAATATCATTATCTTTCACCTACAGCATATCAGATATTGCTATGTAAATTTATAAATATAGACTATATTTATGTAATTTGGACCAACCGATTCTTTTAAAAACATTACTATTGTGCTAAACTATAACTTATATTTTTCAACAACAAATATACGCTCGTGCTCATGCGAAATATCAGCCATCATCAAAAAGTGCAAAAATATACTTAGGCACCACTAGGATATTTTTAGTTGCATACAGAACATTTTTATAAAGCTTCAAAACCTTTACCTTAGATCATGTGACATTAAAAGAATCCTTCAAGGTATTTTACAGTATATAGTCACAATAAAATGCATTTTGATCTATTAAAATAATAAATGTCCTCCATTCGCATAATAAACTAGAAAAGGATATTTACAAAGTTCAAATAACATCATTTGTTCCAGTGTTGGATGCTGCAGGGAAGCCACCAGCAAACCTTTTAAATGGTGGATTTGTATGGTTAGGTGATTACCAGGAATGCGTCAGTACCAAAGGCATTTCTAAATTTGAAGGCATTACTTATTCATTTAGTGGAGAATACTGTCTTATATCTGTTGAAAACTTAATTCCAATTTCTACAATCATTCCAACGGTAATTCTTTATCCTCTAAATATTTAATGGGTGGTCAGTGTTTTCGTAACAACATGATATGTTTTCCAAAATGATCCTCATTTTGTTCCTTGTAAAGTACAATTCAGTTTCAACTGTTACTTTGACTAAATACTTACACAACAACACTATAAGTCATTATACGGATAACAGTGTTTTGTCAAATGTTCCCAGTGTAATACATTTCGATAATTCACACTATGAAAACATTGGATAATTTCACTCTCGGACTTTCTCCCGCCAAAACGTCACAACTTTGATATAAACCCACCAAGCACAGTATTTAAAATCCGTGTTGAGTTTATCGATGAATTATGAGGAAAATCTATATAATAAATAGGATAATCAATTGGTTATCGTTAATAACCAAAATATTATCACTCGTGCCAAGAACACTTGAGGATTTAACTCGTGTGTGGAACAAGTTCCGCACACTCGTTTAATCTATGCGTTCTTCGGCACTCGTGATAATATTTTGGTTATTCACTCTTTACAATTAATTATCCTATTATTATTTTTTAAAGGTATAAATGTTTTTCAAGACGTTGTACTGTTTGTTTATAATACATAAAATAGAAGTAATACATTTTGCAGTTTTTTTTCTTTTCTTGTATTTCTTTTAATGTACATGTGTACTGTTAGCATGGTGTACAATGTTGACATCGGGTTATCTTAATGTAAGGCTTCAAAATGTTTCTGTTTTTACAATAATGTAAGAATAAAACAAGTTCGCGTTTAATATTGACATCATTTTTTTCTGTTTCAGCGAACAACAATAAAAATAGGAGTTTGTTTACCAGACAGCTGTTCAGAACAAGATGCAGTTGAAATTGTAGATGCAGGTAATTAATATTCTGGCTTCTAAGTCTAAACAAAAACACAAACCATTGGTCTGCGTGAAAATAACACATAATTGTGAATGTTAATGTGGGATCAATTTTACTACAGAATACAAAGAGCAGGATGATGCAATGGTCCAGTATACAAGCAATAAATTACACTTCTTGTTTCTAAAAGCTGAATACTTGTTTTTTTTTTTTAGTTCTGAATTTAATATGTTACATTGACGTTTGTTTTCTTAAGTAGCAGTCATTATTTAAAAAAAAAATCGAGATTCATGCATGTCTAAAATCCACTAAATTCACTTTTATTTATTATTAAAAAAAAACATGTTTAAACCTTCTTACTAGTAATAATTTTGCATTGGATTGTTTCACTTATTTATATTGTGTATGAACTTGGTACTATTTAATAGTTGTCGTTTTCAATTTGGCTTCTTTAGTAGATGAATGTATTTTCCCCTCAAATATACAAAACTAAATAAAGAAAGGACTGTACAAAAATAGTATACGTACACCAAACAGAAAACATCGTTAGTTCGGTATGGTTTTCTACACCATGCTTTATTTCTACCGTAGACAGTGTCTTAATGTCATACGATTAATACTTAATGTGATTTTTAATTCTATTGTAATACTATTCTAGCAATAACAAATCGAACAAACAATGTCTTCACGGCGTATGAAGCAATATGTCAAGAGCCAGACAGGCCCTATGATACTAGGGCTATTATTGTTATGTAAGTTTATACTGGTTGTGAATTGATAAAATATATTTTGTTTGTTGCCATTTACATGATGATATCATACTAAGAGAATAATGAAGTATAATACGAACCGACATTGTCTACTTGAAAAGCTAAATTGTTATGTTTTCATATGTATCCGTTTAAGTTTTGCAATATGTATTAATACATCAAACTCAAAACATAAATAATATAACACCATATACCATTGTATTTAGTTTTAAAATTTTGGGAGCACTCGTTTGAAAAAAAACAATTGAACATTTATTTTCAGAATTGTGTTAGCATTTTTTATATCTTTAATGGCCGCTGGGACGGTTTATGATCTGGCACTAGTTCAATGGCCAAATTGGCATAGAAATGCAATACAAAAGTCTCTAGAAAACGATGCAATGGAAGCTGACGAAAAAGTTCCACTGATTACCGACAGAGCAAGAGAGATTACATACGAACCTGGTAAGTTCACTGGAAAACAGTTGGCATAAAGTGGTACATGCACATATGTGTGTGCGAGATCGTGAAAATTATGAATTATTGTACAATTGCGTTGTTTTTTTTTTTAAATGGTAATGCGTGATGACCTGAACATTATATTAACGTTAACAATTATAAGTAAATTTGAATTTAGATGAAAAGTAAATGTCTTTATGTCATTAACCGCGTTATTAAATTTCCTTTAATCATTCTTAACTCAGAGAAGAGAGGACACTTACCCTACCGGTGCACCTGGTCCATGCTTCCAGTTTTCAATGGAGTCCGAGTTGCTCATTTGCTTTGTTACTTTGTATATATGAATTAGATACTTTATGTTCTTTGTTGTGTATGTCTGTTTTCAATGTCTGGTCTTTGTCCCTGGATTACATTCTTTTGATTACCGCTATAACCTTGGTTCCCTCGATTTCTCTTAGTAAAAATTTCTACGGATCCTCGTTGTTTGTGAATCGTCAAGAGTGACTGCAGATGTTACAATTGACATGTGTTGAAAATTAAGAGCACCATAGATATAATTGCTGTCAATCAATAAAGGGGAATTATTGACAAAGGCAAAATATCTATATTGATGGAAAAAAAATAATTCCACCCAAACCCCATTCTCCATCCTATATATTCTATGTAATTTTTGGTGTTAATTTTAGTAGGTCTATTTTAAGATAGCTATAATAATAAAGTTTTTATATTGCATAAACACTCATATATATATAGTTGAAGGGGCATATGGTTGAATCCCACTTTTTTACATTGTGTGTATGTTGTGTATACATTTATGTATATGTTGTGTACAAGTTGTAATTTTGTACATGTTATAACATGTACAAAAAATTGCCATAGAATGTTTTCAATTTCCATGTTACCGCTATAACATTGGTTCCTTGATTATTCTTTAAACTTGCACAATACTGAAATGAATCTTTTAACATTTGAAGTATGGGCATATAAAACAGATAGAAATATGATAAAATTGATAAATGATAGGTATAAAAGAACTTAATTATAACAATAGAAAAAGATATACACAAACATTTCTTTTTTAAACGTATTAACTTTTAAAAAAACACACTAAAGGGTAAACTATATGATGATCTTTAATAAACAAAGTAATTCCTGAGCATTGTTTAATCCTTTTTGTGGGTGGAGTTCTACAAGGTGAAGTTAATAAAAAAAGAGCTTGTAGAGTTGAAATTATTAGGACACAAGTTAGTTAAGATGTAGGTTGATAACCACATTCGACCGATGAACCTGCCGAGACACACAATGTTAAATCAGAGCCTCCAGAAATCAATTTTCTAAAGGCATTTGTTACGGCATTTGAACCTTGTGATAATCAGTCTAGACCCCGTAAAAGAGCCCTTCCTAAGAGTGAATCCTGCTATAAAGAGAGCTAGAAGATGAACATTATCAGGGCAAAAACTACAAACTGACAGATTACACAAAAAAACATAAATAGAACACTTACTGTCCTTTATATTTGTGATAATGTAAAATTGCCTAATCTTTCCGTATATAAGAGCCAAAGTGACATTAGAAATATAAGAGATGTTGTACTACTTGAAATTAATGAACATGTGTCGTATAAGATAGGAACAAAGGTTGAATATTAAAAGGTATACATGTGAGTCGAAACCAGATTAAAGGTCTTCCAAATGCAACAATAAATGAATGTAGTGTGAGAAAGATTGTAAGTAAGTTGTCATTAAGTGAGGGCAGTGACAACTGCAAAATTGTAATTTCAAGAATAAAGACTGTAAGAATGGAAGGTGTAAGTGAAAAGAAATGAAATTGATGTGCAACTCCAGGTGTCATATGTCAAAAACTTGCAGCAAAAAGTCAAAATATAAATGAATCTTGTATATATTTTGTAACTATACATTTTTTTTCATGTTAAATCTTGTATTTTTAGGTTGTACAAGTTATAATATGTATGGAATTTTTGTACATGTTATAACATGTACAAAATTACAACTTTAGCACAACATACATATTGGAGAGACATTATTTTTAAGCCCACCTTTGTTTTCTTGTAAATTACAAATCTAATATATTAACTAGTATAAAGTGTAACTTTGAATATAGTATTTTGCCAAATTTCATCCAATTTCTATTCAATAGGAAGCAAAACAAGCAATAAACCTGGTTTATCCATACACCAGTCTAAATAGTACAAATTCTAAAAGGTTCGGTTTGGACGAGTGTCCGTGTATATATTAATACACACATTTATTGTAGTTGTGAGATAAACACTGCCCTAATAAGCAAATTAATGTATTTCAGGACTATTTGGAAAGACACTTTTATCATTTTCTGTCTACACTAATGGGGCCAAACTCTTAAATACAACGCAAGTAGGAGGTTCCCTTACCTGTGTAAATGGGATAAGATTTATATCGATGTTGTGGGTTATACTTGGACATACATATGCCATTGCACTACAAGATGCAGGTATGTTATCTTTAATGATATTAAAAATGGAATATTTGTATGAATATGATATCAATTTCCTCATATATAACAACAAACAAAATATTTCAAGCAGTGAGAGTATAGGTTTTCATGTCAATGAAGAAAAATCTAGAATGCTTAATATTTGTGATAAAAGAGATGCATCCAAACATCGTTGGTACCACTTATTTATGCATATAAGTGCATATAACCTTTTTATTATTTCTCTCAGATAATATTACAACTTTTCTGCCTGAAATGCTGAGCAGAGTAACGTTTCCTGTGGTTGCAAATGCGTATCTTTCTGTGGACACGTTTTTCGTCTTGAGGTATTGAAACCATATTAAAATGCTTTTAGATAATAATTGTAAGAAATGAAATGTAGTTAAAAACTATGTCAGATGGGGATAGTCATGTAATTTTCATTTCATATACCACCATTCTCATATTTTGTGTTGTAGCTTTGACTCTATCGCTAATATGGATATAAGAGACCACTGAAATCGAACGGGATAGACTTCTAATACTCTAGTCAAAATATTGGAGTGGGAAGAGTGATTCATTTTTCTAATATTTCTCTTTATCCATTGAAAGTTTTAATGCTTCCTCCTTGCACCAAATTATCCAAGAAACTTGCATTGTTTCACTTTCCAAAATGTTCTTTCAAGTTTATCTTTTATCTAAACAATTTGTCTTTGGTTATGTTTCCTAAACATTGTCAAGTCTTAGAAATACACTTCAGTCTAGGTTTCTAGTGGTGATGATATATGCACACTACTTCAAAAAAGCAGTTACGTTATTCTGTCTGTGTAGTACTACTTTTTTGTCTGACTCAAAGTTCTGATTCAAAGTTCATTAGAGGTATTTGGCCATATATGGGTGATTTCATTTTACGTTATCTTCCCTGTATCAATTTGATCCGATGGAGCAGTGTAGAGAATAAAGTCGTCACATTCTGAGACGTTGTATAATATTGATTTGTTTTGACATGCATCATTAATTTGATCCTCTATCCTACATAATAACACCTAGATGAACTGTCCCGTACTACCATACATCGTGTACTAAGTTACAGCCCTAGAGTAATCCTACGAGGAGGAATCACCCGGCCAGCGAAAGCTATATTTTTTATATAGCCTAGCTGGCCGAGTGGTCTAGGGCGCTGGACTTAGTGCAGGCGGTGTTGCCATAGATGTCACAGCGGTACGAGTTCGAGTCCCGCGGAGGGGACGACAAAAATTTGCTTCGCAAATTTGACAGTTCTAATATCGTTGGGAATTTTTCAGACCCTTCTATATATATATATATATATATATATATATATTTGCAAACTCCATCAATATGATTTGATATAAATCAATATAAACCGTTGCTTGCAAGGCAGAATTTTATCAACATTATCTTATTAAGCATTATTTGTTTTGAAAGAAAAAAATATAACTACGCTTGATCTCTCCCTTTAAACATGACTAAAATCAAATGGGATCATGGTTCTTTGCAATATAATTAATACAAAATGCGGATGATAAGACAGTAGATATTCCTGTTAGATACCATATATCAGTGTGGGTTTTCCTTTCGTTTTACAGTGGTACCTTGTTGACATTCTTGACTCTGAAAGAAATGAACAAGACTGGTGGACGGGTAAAATGGGGAATGTACTATTTTCATAGATTCTGGAGGTATGTATCACTATTTTCTTTAAAAAAAAGATGTAAGTCATTTATTGCTAACTGTTTCGTTCGGAGGGTTAAAACTTTTTTTGCCTGGTGACACATTATGTTTGACATTTGAAAGCACTAGCATTGTCTTTATTCTTATCTTACAAAGTGACATTATACACAGATTTAGTTACCGTCGTATTCAAGAGGAACACTTTTTTATTATTGTATTTTTTTTCAGGGAGCATAGGAAAAAATGTGCATAGCTATAACTACATTGTTATTAATATATATTTTTTCAACATTTTAATATCTGTTCTTCTCTTGGAGAAATACTTTGTCTACGTAATATGTTGTTCCAGGGTCATTTATACGTTTTCTAGGAGTACACAAGACACACATACGTAGACAAAGAAGTTTTTTTTCAAAGTATTTGCTCAGGATGCAGTAATGTTTCTTGTTCTTGTGTGAAATTATATGAGTTTGCTGAGACAGCAGTTATCAAAACTTAAGAGTAATCTAAAAAGAAACCTTCGTAGTTTTATGACTTATTGTGAAAAAAGCAATCGTTTATGCATTAATGGGAAAACACCTATAGTTTTTGGTAATATAACTATCTCAGAATCTATCCCAAAAACTGTTGATTGCATTGCATTAGAAACATCAGAGCAATAAGGAAATGTAAAACTATTTTAATAAACAGATGACTTAGATAATTGTACAAATGATGCTTGTTTTGATCATGTCATGATATTTGTATCCTTGTGGTCAAAATGATTTTTTACTGTGTACTCATGTTTTTTACTTACTAGTATCTCATTATCACATCATCTTGCGTGTATGTATGTATGTATGTACATCCATAAAACACTCAGTCATTTGTATAATTACTGATAAGAGGTAAAATCCACATGAATTTAATAGTCTTAAATCAATTAAGATCTGAAACTTTTCTGACAAATAAAATACCTAAGTACAAATTTGATATCCCAGGTTATACATTGAATAGAAAAGACAGAACCACTCATGGAGGTGGTGATTGGGCTATTTATTTTTCTGAAAGGTTAAATATTAAAGGAAGCAAAGGTTTGAAATTTCAAATCTCGAAACAGTTTGGTTTGAAGTTAAGCATAGTCACAGAATACTATTTTTACTATATTTTGTATATAGGCCTCTACAATCACTTGTACAGTGGTTTGATTACTTCAAAAATGAATTGTCAACTGCCACTTTATCGAAGTTTGACATTATTTTGACTGGTGATTTTGAGATGGACTTCCCATTACCTGATAAATTACAATCCAGATGGATAAGTATATTAGAGACTTTTGGTCTTCAAATATTCATGAAAGAACCAACAATGGTTACAGAAACTTCCAAAACTGATCATATCTATGTTACAAACAAAGATACGGTTATAAAATCACATTTGATAAAAAAAAAAACGGATTAAAGGATCATTGTCTTATTTGTATATCTAGAACAGAAAAAATAAAAGAAGAAAGTAGAAAACATTTTCATGGTAATATAGGAATTTTACAAATTTTAATGAAAATGCATTTTAAATGACTTATATAGATGTTTTTTTTTTAGTTGAATTTGAAAGTGATATAGCAAAGGCTATTAACTTATTGTATGATATCTTTCATAACGTCATTAACAAACCTGCTCCTGAAATACATTTTTTGTAACATAGAGGATCAAATGAGATAAAAAACCAGAGTTGTATACTAGTCATGTAAAATTTGCCAGCAAAAATGAGAGATAAATATTACATTCGAAATATAGATTCTGAAGAAATAGAGTTTTGCATATAATTGAAAAGTCTAAGAAAAAAAACCATGGTAACATGGTAATAGATTCAGAGAATTTAAAATGTCTATGGAAGTGTATTCAAAGTCTAAATCCATCAATCCATGTAAGACAAACTGACTGTCAAAGAAGGTATTCGGACAACTGGAAAAAATGCCATGACAAATGAATTTAGTGAATTTTTCATGGCATGTGTTCAAACCTTAAGAGATGCTAGTCCTAAAACATAATTAAACCCATCTACGTGGCTTAACTTGAAATGTTTTGTGCAGGAAAAAAATAATAAATGAAAACTTCGGTATTCCGTATTTAACAATTCTTGCTTTGTTACTACTATTTAATAAACAATGATAAACTAGATGTAACTAAGTCTTCAGGAAAAGACAGCATTGGTCCTTAAAATAAGTGTCCATATTATTGCATCATCTCTAACATGTATTTTTAACAGAATAATAGATACTTGCACTTTTCCAGATAGTTTCCAAATGTGACACCATTTTTTAAAGCTGGTGATCGTGCACTTTGAACAGATTATAGACCAACATCGGTTTTACCAACTGTCTTAAAACTAATTGAGCCCCATGTTCACTCCCATTTTTATGATTATCTCTCTAAATTTAAATTAATTCACCCTTCCCAATCAGGTTTTAGGCCTGGTCATTCATGATAGACGTCATTGATCAATATAGTTAATGAATTTCTAAAGGACGGGAACATTAATATTGTAATTCTCCTATATTTGAACAAAAGCATTTGATGATGTTGACCATTCTACACCTAAGCAAAAATAAGAGTTATATGACCTTAACAAAAAAGGATACCTTTTCCAGATAAACAAATTATTGAATCATCAGCAAGAAGATCAGTATTACTTTTTTATCTGAAGTATGTCATTGATGTATAAAATAAACAAACGGGGACCAAGAATTGATCCTTGAGGTATACCATATTTTATTAGGAGTATTATTGGATATACCAATCCCTTTTAGAACTTACCTAGTTCTATTTTCCAAATTAGATTCGAAAGTATTGTCGAACTAAAACCTAAAATACAAGAAATACCTAATAGAAATAGAGAAATGGTGCGAAAGTAATAAGAAGTTTATAAACTGATCTAAAACAAAGTGTATGTTAATTGGAACCAGTTAGAAACTATTAACACAAAGTGATGTTCTCTCGTTTACAATAAACTCTAATATTATTCAAATATCCAATTATGAGAAGTTGCAAGGAGTGATGATAGATCCTCGACTATACTGGTCAAGCAGATAGAAGATGTTTGTCTAAAAATATCCATTATGTATTCATGTATTTATTTATTTAAATCTTAGTTCAAGGAAACTTTTTTATTCAGGTTATATTTTACCTCTTATTGACTATTGTCTAGTAATTTGAGGAAGCTATAGTAAAAAAAATCTGAAGACTATTTTAAAACTACAAAAAGGGCTGCATGACTGATCCTATCATTGCACCATCTGCGTCCTTGTTTGAACATCTTGAATGATTGACAGTTATGATGATATATCAGAATTTTTTTCTAATTTTTAAAAGTATAAGAAATGAAGCACCATCGTATCTCTCTTATAAATTAAAGGATATATCTGATAACAATTCTTATTGATAATGAAAGGTAGCTTTTCTATTATAAGAACGAAAACTCAACTCTACAAAAGATTTTCATGACGTGACTGTATGTAAGTGTGAATTAAAAAAAATGTATGATTGAATTTTTGTATTTGTTCATTTTTGAGGGCATCAGAGAAGGTTAGTGTATTTACTAAATGTGTACTCCTCTTGAAATAAAGTATTATTATTATTACTATTACATATTAACATTAGCTTCACCCATTTTAATTGTTCATTTTCAGACTGACTCCTCCTTACATGTTGATCATGATGGTGCATATAGCCTTGCTCCCATATGCCGGAAGTGGACCAGTATGGAAGAGAGATGGTGTAGAGTATAACTACTGTAAGAATGGATGGTTCTATAATCTTCTTTATGTCAATAACTTTGTGGAAGATGTAGATAAAATGGTAATGTGTACCAATGCATTTCTAGTACGAACTTGTATTTTTTTTTTAATTTCTTTCTTTCTATCTTCTCCCACAGATAATTACATTTTCATTTATTTAATGAGTTAAGTTGAATTCGAATAAAACTTCTCTCTGTAGTTCCCAATAAGCTGTTAATTTTCTAGATTATATTTGCCCACTGCTTGAAGTGTTAATAAGGCAATTTTTTGTATGTTCTAATTGTATAGAACTGGTTTACATTTTTCTTTACAACTAATCCTTAATATAGATTTCATTGCACCATCTGCGCCCTTTTTTTAAAGAACTTGAATACATATTATTATTCTTAGATGTGAATACGAAATTCGACATGGCTTAAAAACCCAACTTATTACAGTTACCAAACAAAAGTGGAAAAGATTGTCCAAATCTTGCGAAGTGGTTGCGTTATTTATTCAGTTCAGTTTTGAAATGCAAAATTGAACTTAAAGCGAAAACAATTATAACGCGCCATATGTTGAATTAAGTTATCATGAAATTTTAAGTATAGTCTTTTAATGTATTTTAGTGTTTTGCTCACTCCTGGTACTTAGCAAATGATATGCAGTTCTTCGTACTAAGTCCGTTGATCATCGTTCCTTTATATTTGTAAGTTCTCGACTGACAATTATACTTCTTTACGGAAAATATTTTGTTATTTATCATATGATCAGTAATTCTTAACAAGAATTATTCAATAAAGTAGTGAAGAGATCAAGATTCTTGCGGTATCCCATGCACTGTAATCCAGGGTATAAGACCAGACATGAAAAATAGACATTCACAACAAAGATTCTAAAACATTCAAAATAATACGTACAAAGCAACAAAAGTAAATGAACAATTCGGACTCCACTTAAAACTGGGAGCATGGACTACATTGTAGGTGCACTGGTAAGGTAAGACTTCTCATAAAGAGCTGCTCATAAATAGTGAAGTCCGAGGCAGACGAAAGAGGAAAGGAAAACTATGACACATTGAGCAAATTGGTTCTTATGATGCAGATAGATACATCGTAATGATCCTCGAGTTCATGATGACGACCATGAAACTTCTGTAGTGATGACTTGAACCATGTAGCAACATAACCCTGTTGCAGAAGCCTATTTATAAGAAGTATAGCGCGATACAAAAAGTGTATATTGTTACAGCCAGCTCTTGCATAGCGTTTGAATTGTGATATGAAAACTCCATACGCAGGTGCTCCCATTTTTAGTGGTCCGAGTTGCTCATTTGCTTTTGTTACTTTGTATGTTAGATTTTAGTTACTTTATGTTCTTTGTTGTGTATGTATGTTTTCCATGTCTGGTCTTTGTCCCTGGATTACATTCTTTAGATTACCTCTATAACCTTGATCCCCTTGATTACTCTTCCATGTCTGGTCTTTGTCCCTGGATTACTTTCTTTTGATTACCTCTACAACCTTGATTCCCTTGATTACTCTTCCATGTCTGGTCTTTGTCCCTGGATTACATTCTTTAGATTACCTCTATAACCTTGATTCCCTTGATTATTCTTCCATAGATGAATACAAAGTCAATAATGCTACAGCAAAAATAAAACAAAATCAATATCAAAATGAAATATCATGTTTATCATGAATCGTTTTTATCATTATCTTTAAAGCAAAAAGTTTTAATTTCAATTAATGATATTTTAGTCACGTGAAATACATTGTTTTTTTTTCTTAATATCACCTAATGAATTTGGTAAAGAAAGGGAAAATTAAAAAAAAAAAACCCGCAAACGAACTTTTGTAAAAATACATTATCCCCAAGGCTTTACGTATTCCAGTCTCGTCCACCTTATCTAGCATTCTTTATTCCATTTTTGCATGACAGCATGATATTACTAAGCTTATTTCAGTATGCCAATAATAGGATATATGGCTATCCTAGCCTCTTTGACTGGAACGTGGATAGTAACAGGAGTAATGGCAACCAAATGGGACATTCCGATGTCAACATTTCATGGGTGAGACATCCATATCTTCAATAATTAGTAAATCAAAACAGGCGGACACATTTTTCGTAAAGTTAATTTTGGATTATCTAATTGTGACACTGTGACATCAGACAAGTTTAAATCTATTTTGTATGAAATCATGTTAGTTCTTTTATATAGTTTTTCATCAAGGTGGTGTTAGATACCTACAATATATTTAGTATGCAAACCTCCATTCTGTATGAAGCATGGCGACATTTTCTAACTATCATTCACCAACTTAAAGCACAAAAACACTGATGTCACTTAACGGCGATAGCCAAAAAGCAACTTTCTATATCTTTATATCAAGATTTCTCATGACTGACATCAAGGGTTTTATATATGTTAAGATATTTAATGGTACGAAAACAAAGCGAAGTTTTGAAGTGATGATGGAATTCGATTATTAGTTTTAAGCATCAAATATATTTTCATGGTGAAGTACATGAATTTGGTTTACCCCTGGTGTAGACAGATGTCTGAAATGTATTTTACCACAAAGATAAATAATTTTTTCTAGTTTATTACTACTTTTTTTATTAATGCAATTATTATTTTGTGGTTGTGGAGATATGATACACAAACTAATACTACAAAATTGGTAAGATTGCGATATAACACACTGGTCAAAAAGTTCGGTCATACTCTAAGAATTGTAATTATTTTGATGGAATGTGATATGACACGAACATCCTGTCATATTATTAGAATTGCTGTTTTACTGTTGTAGTGGTGATATGACAAACTGGTCAAAGATGTATTTCCGGTCATATTATAGAATGGGTCCGTACCTAGTTGGAATACTTACTGGATATATACTCTACAGAACTAATCTGAAGTTGAAGATAAATAAGGTAATCATAAATAACAAGGCATAAAAGCTTTGTTTCCAGTACTGAGATTTTTTCTAGGAGACAGGTCAAATACTAATTATGGCATGGGAAAGTTAAAAACCTTAATAAATAATGAGAAAAACTTCAGAACCATGCGAATAGGAATGTAAAGTGGTGTATTGTCTTGTCTTCACTTTGCCTTTTTTACCGGAATGGTCTGAATAATTTTGACTACTAATATAGTGTACAAATTTATTTAAAAGTCTGAATTTGAATATTAATGATGCATAATGTATATGAAAAAGAATATCGAGAACTTACACAAACTGGATTTCCAAATATGCACATAACACTGTAATGTTGCTACCAATACATCATTTACTAAAGATCTATACACTTAGTAAGTCGTTATTAAACTTTGTGAATTCGCGTAAAAAGGTTAATGTTCCTTGCACATATAAATTTAAAAAAAGCTGCAGGGTGTTGTAGGGGATCTGTTTAATTTCATAATCGCTTGCCGATTTGCCCCACTCTCCTTGATTAATGTCATAATGTCTCTAATATGTAGTGTTATTCCATCTGTATTGTACAAAGCAAGTATATTAAGTTCCTTCCATTGTGCTGTACGTACTATTTTATGGAATAGCTATTTATTAATATATAAAGACATTAACGAATATGAACCATTAAAGTATAGATATAGGTCAAGTGCACTTGAAGATGTGCATTAATTATATATTTTATTTGTCTTTCAGTACCTGAATCTACTCGGTTGGTTGGTGGCAGCTACAGTGGGTTGTGCTGTTTTGTATGGTGTGTATGATGATTCAAACGGTAATCAACCGTCACGTGATGTAGCCTCGTTTTATATCACAGTTCACAGAACATTATGGGGATCTGCAGTGGCTTGGGTTATCTTCTCATGTGTACATGGATCTGGAGGTACTGTTTTGTCAAGTTATATTCACTTACTGATAAAAGCATCCGGGAACTTAATACAGATATTACAGTTATGCCAAACGAAGTCAATAGCTCTCATATTTAATATGTATAATGAGAACAAATGCGTTCCACTTTCATGTCCGATGACATACACTCCTTCTTATTCTATACCTAACTTAATTTGGCAGGTTTATTAATAATCACAATCCAACAAAAACATACCATTCATTTAGGGTACAATTTTCTCTTTAAATCCGGAGTTTGCAGCTTTTATGGTAATCGTACATTAACAAATATGGGTTTGGCATAAACAAAATAAACAAATAGTTAATTATGACCTGGATATCTTTCTTTGTAGGTTTTATCAACACTATATTATCATGGAAAGGTTTTGTACCTCTCAGTAGACTGACGTACTGTGCCTATCTTGTGCACCCTGTTATCATATATTATTACATATTCACCCGTCGTCGAGTGATTCACTTCACAGACACAGAAATTGTAAGTGTACCTGCAGGATATGGAATTTCCCAATATAATCCGATCCCATTTTAGGGATAACAAGACAAATTCAAAACTGTGCTTATGGACACATTGTGAATGCTTCCTTAATTGCTACACAGTTTATTTTACATTATAAATAAATCCTGATTGATTATTTAATTCTTTGTATTTCAGGATTAGACTGTAACATGCTAAAAGAAAAGTGCATTTTGGAGCAACTTGTATTTCAAGATATCCCAAGAGGAACGTCTTTATCCCAATGATAAAATAGAGAAATCGTATATTAAAAGGAAGTAAAGTGCTTTTTTTTTGCAATAAGTTCATATGGCTTCTAAACGTTTTGTAGGTGTATGAGTTCCTTGGTCACACAGTTTTATCGTATGCTGCAGCTTTTATAACATCTATGGCGTTTGAAGCACCAATGATGGGACTTGAAAAGGCCTTGTTAAAAAGGAACGACAAGAAATGATGTTTCATCCTAGTTTGAGAAAATGAAGTCTGGGTATTACGACATAACACATTGCTGTTATATATCAACAGGATACCATGTGTTGTTTTAATGAAATTGAACTACATTTTTGTATTCATATGAATAATTTAAATAAATACTTGAATTAAAATGTTACGCAATACTAAACGAAACGAATAAAACTTGACAGCAGAAACTAGTTCATTTTTATAAAAGAAGTATTATTAAATCTCCTTTGTAAATGACTGAAAAGGTTCATAAATGTTTCATACATTCATTCGCTTCATTATTTACTAGAACAGATGAACATTCTTTACCTATTTTTTGAAAAAATGTGCATCTGTTCTGAGGGTGTATATTCTCGTTACCGGTTTTCCTTTTCGGATTTATGCACTTCAATGAATTTATACTGTACATACAGGACAAAAAACGAATATATATATATATATTATACATATATTCAGGGCCGAAATATGTGTTTAATTTAAAAAAAAACATGAAATCATGTTTTCTAAAATTACATGACCATACAATAAATATTTTAGCTTATTAAAGGTTGAGATTGTGACATTAATATTATGAATTTGAAACTGTGAATATGAAAGTAAACTTTCATTTTGCATCCGTATTATTTCAGTGTTTTTTTTGGGTTGTGCGTGTATTTTTAATACTTTGTTCGTTTCTTTTTTTGCGGGTAATTTAAAGGAGAAGAATATGTTATTATAAAATTCTTGAATATCGAAACTAATTTGTTAAATGTTCATGAAAACTAAATTAAAAAAAAATGATTCCTAATAAAGGTTCCCGCGCCAATTGCCGCCTACATGATCGAATGAGGTGGGACGTCACGAAGTTGGTTTGTAAAGTGAAAGTAAACAAGTAGGTGATTACGGTGTCCGAAAAAAACGCAAATTTGGGGATTTTTCTCCTATAATTTCAATCCAAAATACACATAATAAGAGATTGAGGCACAACATGTAAACCAATGTCAGAAAACATTGACGTACGATGATATTTGCTGCTATAAGACTAGTATTTATTCGGAAAATGTTATGGTTACTTCCGAAGAGTAATCGTGTTGCCGGTCAAAAAACTGTTTGATTATTTATATCATTTTTATAATTTGAGCAAACACAAACTTGACAATAGATCATGTATTAGTGACGTCACGAGCTTCACGGAAGCTATCGGTAAAAATCAACAAAGTCTGCGTATAATCAACACTATTGATTCCTTCAGATAGAAAGAATAATCAAGGGAACCAAGGTTATAACGGTAATCAAACTGATGTAATCCAGGGACAAAGACCAGACATGGAAAACAGACATCTATAACAAAGAACACGAAGTAACTAAAACCATACATACAAAGGAACAAAAGCAAATGAGCATCTCGGACTCCACTAAAAACTGGGAGCGTGGAACCGGTAGAGATTTGCAAGATGGCTTTTCTCGTGTAACTAAAAGATTTCGAATTTGGTATTGCCTTGTTCATTTTACAAAAGCGCATTTTGCATTTGAGGTTATTAATTTTTTGTTACATATGTATGATATTTCATAAGAGCCTAACTTAATGCAAAGGTGGCCTTTCCCTTTTGGATATTGACTGTCATAAAATTTATCTCCATTAAGAAATAACCTTAATTTGGGGCCTTCACATTGGATAATCCCCGTAAATTCTAACATCTTAAAAAGTAAAAATGCGTACATCAGAAAAGTAACTTATTGCGTAATACACAACAAAAAGTAAACAACAATGAACGTGTGTCATGTTGCAGAGTAGTATCCACAGAACATAGTGCCCACCATGATGAAAGATATGCGTCTCAATCCTGGCCTGTGAATTGGAATGTACAGTTATTAAGGGTTGAATCTGAAGTCCAGATGACATGTTTTGTAAAGGGAAGAAAGAGCAACCGGCATTGAAGTGTTGTTGGTATAACTGGAATTTCTGATAGCAAGAACCGTAGATTTTTCCATTGTGGTAAGTGCAGCTGAGTTTGGTACTTGGACAAATGACCAGATAAAATGATGGAAGGGGTGTAGCTCAAGCTTTCGTTTTGTCCAGTGAAACAAGTACGATAACAACTCCTTCTTTCGTTCTTTAGGCCAATATTGTACTTAGTATGGCACAGCTTGTAGCCCGCGTCGTTCATGTTTCCAATAGATGTAGCCGGAAGATAGTGGGCTGTGTATGATTTTGCACACCCAGAATTTCTTCAAACGTCTGCCATAAATTTGGAAAACTGATATTGTTGGAAGCGTTTTGTTGTATACCAAATATTATAAGCATTGCATTCTTGTCACAGTGATTAAGAGTGGTTAAGAGTGATTCAGAACTAAGGCGTGATTTCTCTAAAAGCAGTTTAAGGTCTCGACTGGACATCTTTTTGATTTTTTTCCTTCATTATTTTTTCAACCAAAGCCTCATAGTTGCTTCAGCCACCTTGTCAATTTTTCTATTTTGTCTCATGTGATATGCTCTCAGTCATTTTCATGTTTATAAAAGCATACTCTCTGTCATTTTCATCTTTACGAAAGCAGAATGATGTGAGATTCAGGTGCTGGTGAAATTCTAGTCCTCTTGTAGCAAAGTGAAGAGCCAGGCTGTAACACAATCTGTGGAGGAGAAGAACAGGATTTGCATCAGAAAACAGTTCAGTGCTAATTTCGTTCAGATCTGATTGTAAAATATGTCTATGTCTTTATGTTGAGTAGGTCTTGACCGACCACTTTAAAGGTTTCAGTTTCTCCTCTAGTATTTCATTGGCCACTTTGAGATCCCACACAATGCTTGAAGGCACGCATAATATCGGTATCCCTGTCTAAATCACTAAGGAATCATTTTATTCCAGTGCGTATACTTTTAAAGGAGTTCCTGTGGTACTATGCTTGTGCTGAAGACATTTCCTACTCTCGTTTATCTGACACTTCTGGTGATGCTTCTGCATAAAATCTGCTTGAGATTCCATTTAATTCAATTGCTTGAAACGTTTGAGAGTAAATTTCGGATTCTAAACCTTCCATTCTCCATTCTGTAATAAATAAATGCATGTACATGTAAATGTAGTTTTATGTTTTATTTACAAGTAACTGTTGTAAGGCATAAAAGCAATGGAAGATTTTTTACTGACATATAAAAAAAATATTTTATTTTTTTTAACGTGACATTTGTGAAAGCACAGATTCAGATAGCTCAATGAAAGAGCACTTAATTTGAATAAATGAGAGGTCCAGGTTCAAAGCCTGGTCTGGATATTTTCAATTATGTTATATATTTCCTACTTGGACATACTTTCACATATTTATTTTTTATTTTTGTAAAAGTATTATGCATGAAGATATAATATAATGATAAGTAATTCAGAAATATTTTGGGTGTTTTTTATAATGTAAAATGTATTTCAACTTTTAGAAATGTATGTGCACTGCATGTTTTTAATAGCCCATTTTGTATTTTGCTTGGTTGACTGAGCTTGACAATTATCTTTCAGGACTTCAAGGTCCTCTTCTGAGACTCTCCAAATCCTGGTTAGGAGATGAAGTGTCAACTTCCACGTCTATGGGTACATCCACTAGTGTGGGATTGGAATGTACTTGTATTTCCTGCCGCTCAGTATCTATATCACACAGCTATTTAAGCGACGTCTTGCTGTTTACCCCACCCCCATGTTTACTATGCTAAAGGCTTTATAGCAAACAAACTACCGAATGCTTAGGATACTGTTGCAGCGAACTTTATTTTATCACGGGGAAACAGGATTTAAATGTATCGTTTTAATTTTGTTTCTTTATTTGATTTTTGGTGCTTTAATTTATTAATGTTTCTTTTGTTTCCTTCTAGAACAATAAATCATCATTTAAGGTATTTGTTTTATTTATTTCTATTATTGAATAATATACTCATTTTATTAGCCAATCAAATTACAGTTAACCTTTTTTTCAATTTAGTATTGCATTCCTTTCTGCTCTTTGCACAGGGTATCCTTTAAATTTCCTATCACTTTTTCTACACAATGTCTTCTGTTATATATTTTGCCTGTGCTTGGTTGATAGCAGCAGTTTGTGGATGTGCAGTTCTATACGGTAACTGTATATACGATGACGTAAACAATGGACGCAAATCACGTGAAGTTTCTCAGAACTGTTTGTGGTGCTGCCATCGGTTAGGTGATTTTCGCCTGTGCTTAAGACCATGGAGGTTGGTACATTCATAACTCGATCTAAGAATCAATCAAAATGCTTAAGTTTCAATTAGCTACTTAAAAGAATTATTTCATGGATAAAACGCTTCAATATATTAAAAAAATGTTCTAGTGAAAATTCAAAATCTTAATTCCCTTCATAGCTTACAAGTGTTTTCATGGTAGCGTATTACTACTTGAGGATTGTATTCCGTAACATTATACTATTAACCGATATGCGCCTTTGCGGTGCATTCTTCTACGTCCACCTATGGATTTATGTAAATATTTAATTTGAGTCGATTTATTTTATCTAACGTCTAATACTTTAACATTAATGTACCAATTCTTTAAATTCAATTAAAAAAACTACGATTTATTATAATAAATAGAGAAAACCCCTCGAACGATTTTCTAGCTTCTATTTTTATCAGTATATGATACCCCGTTTTGGGTATCAAACAAAGTTTTGGGGTATAAATGAACGAATGAACGTATTTCTTGTCTGACATTCTGTCCTAAACCGATCAAGGGACTTCTATGAAACTGTATAGGAAGGTGGATCATCTTAAGTTAAACTTAACTTTACCTCGTTAACGTTACTTAAACTTAAGTGTTTAACCTGGTAATCCTAACTTCCCCTAAACCGCCAATGGGATTTGATGAAATTTTATTGGAAGGTTGCGTTATCATATATAGATGTGCATTAAAGAATATATTTAATATCAGAAATTTCAAAAGGGAGAAATTTTAAGTTATTGGTTGTTCTTTTTGTAAGTTTTCTAACAGTATTTCTAGTTCTACATTTTACCATTTTATGCTCTGTAAACATAATATCTCCATGAAAAGAGTTTTAACTGAGAAAAACAAAAAATCGTGAGAGTAAAATCAGTCGAAAGTTATGACGTCATACTAAATAAAAGTATTGTGACGTCATAACTTACGACTAATTTTACTCTAACGATTTTTTGTGAAAAGGGCCACAGATACTTAAGTACATAAAGAAAAAGCACGTTTTCAAAGAGGCTAACGGTATATTCTTAAATCATATGGTTGTAAGAACCAATTAAAAACACAAAATGCCTCACCATCCATTCACCACCATATGAACTTTTAAGAATTTCTAGAAAAACAGTTTGGTTTCTCTTTAACCTTATAATTCATTATTACTGTAGATTGTATAGACACAATACTTTCATGGAAAGGATTTATACCATTGAGCAGACTGGCGATTTGTGCTTATCTTGTACATCCACCGATCATTTACTACTTCATGAACACAAAGCTTGCCAAGACTACGCAGACGTTTTCTATCGCATAAGTATTCTAACAAATAGGCTTCTGGAGCAGGTTTATGTTGCTACAAGATTGAAATCATCACTACAAACGTTTTTATGGTCGTCATCATGGATCGTTACGGTGTATCCATCTGCGCTATGAAAACTGATTTGTTCAACGTGTCATAGTTCTCTTTTCCTCTTTCTTCTACCCGAAATGACTTTTTATCGGGGGGGTTTCTAGAAAAGCAGAGGATGCTTACGCTACCGGTGCACCTGGTCCACGCTCCCGGTTTTTAGTTGAGTCCGAATTGCACATTTGCTTTTGTTACTTTGTATATATGATTTTAGTTACTTTATGTTGTTTGTTGTGGATGTCTGTTTTCCATGTCTGGTCTTTGCCCCTGGATTACATTCTTTTGATTACCGTAATAACTTTCATTTGCAGGAAGAAAAATTGTTACTCTTGGGGCACTTAAACTTAAGTATTTTACCTGGTAAGCGTAACTTCCCCTAAACCTCCAATGGGATTTGAAGCTCCTATGATGGGACTATAAAAAGTAAAGAACTGTGGAGTGGTAGAAATTGTCTTCAAATTAAAAAAAATGTTGACCGGTAAAACAGAAGAGATAGATCTAGAAATGTTTTCAAATACATGTTTGCATTCTGCAACATTTATTTATTGTTTTCTTTCTCTTGAAGAGAATAAGAAAGATGTGTTCTCGTAATGACCCAAAGCTTTCTGTGTGCTATTCATCTGATTTATTGACAATAAAAAGTGATTGTATTAAAAAATTGTGAAAATATTGTTGTATGTCACTATTGTAAGTAAAGCAAATAAAATGCCGTTTTAACTGTTTATCTTTCATTCTTGCGTCTCACCAAACCACAGCAAGATCCTTTAACGTTACGAATCGATACATCGACGATAGTTCTTAATTTGAAAATGGCTTCCTTTATATTTCGACGACAGTGCTTATCTCAGTAAGAACGAGACGATTTTGATTTTAAAAAAAAAACATAAATTTCACTTTTCTGTGCAGTAATACACTAGCTTCCCCTGCATTTGTTTTTTTATATATATCTCATTTGTTAAGGTGTGCCACAGCTTGTTACATGAAAGACGGGCTTTTGGACCAAGATGTTTGAAAAAATCGGCTAATTCTCTGCCTGAAAAAGTTTTATTTCCGATAATCAGATCTTTTTGAGAAATTTTGTTTCTGACAAAAATATTATATATAATGGATTTCACATTTTATTTAGTTTTTACTAGTATGTTATTAGTGTCATCTTAAATTTGACGCTTCGTCTTAAATAAAATTCATTCGCCTGAATATAGCAGAAATATTGCTGCTCGAGCGTTAAACCCGAACAATCAATCAATCTTAATAAAGTTCACAATTTTTTTTGCAACATCTTTTCTCGTTTGGTGAGTCTTTTTTTATTTAAATTATATATATTTTCTTTTCCTTTTAAAGGTGGCTATTTTCACGCATTCTGTTTTCTTTTTTTCTGTTCATATCTACCGTTTACGTCTTCGATGGGTAGCAATTTAATAGCAAACTTTGTTTCGTGCACCATCTTTCAACAGCGTAATACATGATATTGTAAATCTCACAAGACCTAGAACACAAACATCCAGCATGTGCAAACTTAAGTAATAGTCCTTGTAAGAATCATGTAAATTCTGTAACATGTGATGCACCCCCGAAAAAGGCTGCACAGTGTTATTTTTGTTATTGAGTAGCTTTACAAGTCCAAATGATGAAATGTATAATTATTCATTTCAACTGCCTGCTCTTAGGAGATAATTAACATTGAAAATCCAACAGTTTATATTGTATTTTAGTGTCATATAAAGATGTAACTCCCTTAGTTTTTAATTCTACGGCGCATTCTATATAATTCTTATCTTTATTTTTAAGAGCAAGGTTTATATTAAATCCACATATAACTTTCTGTTTACAGTAACATTTTAAACAAAATTTAAAAAAAAATAAAAATGTGTGGGCTTTCCAACCATGAACCACATTTTGCATTATTATTACCTGGATTACTACTAAAATTAATTGAAATGAAAGTAATATTGAAAAAAGGGTATATCGGCACAAAACGGGTGATAACGTTGACGATATTGACTAGCCAAGTATGATTCTTACTGCACAAAAATAGAGAATGTATTTATCCTATACTATTTGCCTTAACACATATTTGTTGCATCTTGTGTAACTAGCCTCCTTATTTCGATAGATACCTCCTTTCCCTTTTTAAATAATATATCGTGTTCGGTTGAATTTCGGATATTGTAAACCAATTTAATTTCCTGTTCCTTCAAACTATATTGAAATTTGTTTCATAAAATAATAATAAAATTTATAAAATGATGTATTTCGATTCTTACTAGACTAGTTTCTTCGTGTTTTAAAAGAACGTGGCCTATGTGTTACACGGAATGGCGATCGTTATGAAGAGAAATTTTGCTGCAGCCTAGCTAAAATTGGGTAAAACTAGTTTTTGACGTCGAAAATAAGACTGTCGTAGGTCTATGACGTAGGTCATGTTTATTAAAGTCATGCTACAGCTGTGGTCTAAAGATCTCTGAAGCAGATCATATTGTAAAGGGAAGTATATTTTCGGCAAGGAATTACCAAGAATACCTTCGCCAACTAGCTTTGGCTCTGTATGTAAACAAATGTATACGTACATTTATAAATTTTCTCAAATTGCAGGATAAATCAATAATAATGTACTGCAAAATGAAGTCTACCATTTTGTAAATTCTCCTATTTTGTTTTCAATTTTGTCTTCAGAAATTGAGAAACTGGCCAAACCGGCATATCATTCCAGAGATAATTACCCTTGAATTCCATGTAATTGATTTTCAAATTCATCTTCTTCCGATTTCATAGACGACACATTTTTGTTATTTTGGAATATTTACAAAAACAATTACTCATAATGTTGCGTTCCATCTTTAGATGAATTTGACAATATTTTATATAGATTTTGATTATGCTATTTTCAACATAAATTATCAATTGTGAGAACAGTGAATGGATAGTAAGAAAAAGTCCGAGAGTGAAAAAACAGAATTGATTTGACTAATGAAATTTCGAATTTGTTTATACAAGGAACATTTGATAAATCAATGTTATCTGAATAATAAAAGGTTATATTCCAACCTAAACGATTGCTTGACCAACCTTCAATATAGAAATAGTAATTGACATTTTCAAACTAAGATATATGGAGAATGGTGTTCAAGAATGTACGAACGTTGCTTTTTATGAATAATTAATGTAATGCAAATGGAGAGTAAAACTGCCGATGATGTATGCATGAAACTATCTTTTTTACAATCTACAGTATGTGTCCAATATCAAGCTCAATATTATGTATATTATTTTTATTAATATGACTCCACCTAATGACTTTGAAGTCATGACTTGGTCACGTCATTATATAATCTAAAGTTTGTGTCACACACAACCACATGCCTTTAATTTTATTATGAAATATCTAATGTCTGCTTTTATCAAACGATGTTATCAATTCACTAAATATGGACAAACGACGTATTCATATTTGATAACTTAACGATGATTGACATTTGATTGACTAGTTGTAATCAATGCACACTAAGTAAAGCTGTTATTTTGCTTAGACTTAGAGATTTTGACGGTTGGGAGCATTATTTGAAAAAATCTCATAAGGATTTGAAGATCTGCTAACTAAATATGAATCTGAATTGGATTTTAATTTCATTCAATCTTTTTGCAATATCTTTAGGCATGAGAAAAAATGAAGGTTACTTACACATGTTTATTCATGCACATAACCTCATGGAAGAAAATAGATTTAACATAAAGAATTCTCTGAAAGAATACTCTAGTCTGGTTAAAACCATCACGGACAGCACTAATTTCAACACCTTGTACTCGTTTACCAACCCTGAGCAGAAATATGAGAGTGTGGAAAATATGGTTGCAGAATTCGCCGAAAACGTGACATCTGAACCGGCGATCTCTACAAGTGCGTTCCCACAACCGATTAACTCAACAACGTTACCAGAGGTAACCATGACAACTCAATATACTGAAGATACATCCGAAACAACGGGAGGTAATTCAACACAACCTAATATTAAACCTACTGCAGAACCACAACAAGTATCAAAATTATGCCAGATTCAGACATCAGGAGTCATGAACGGTATCAATACACAACAGTTTTGGGCCTTGAAGAGTGAGTAATATTTGTTTAATGTATTTTTTACTGATTATGAAATATCTGAATAATTTTTCATTACTGTTATGTTTTACAATTTTGAAATTAAATTGAAATACGATATGGATATTGCAGTATAATTAAATGCAGACATACCTTTAGAATAGAATTGAAAGTTTTGTCTGGAGTAAAAATGTTTTGAGGCAAAAAAAAAAAAAATATACAAACAACTTTTGCGCCTCTCATCTTGGCGGACTCATTTTTTTTTCTTTTAAAAGATGCGGATTTAATTAAGGGATGCTAAAATTAGTATTTGAATTATTTCTTTTAGGATGTTTGGTTGGTGGTTTTTTTTTTAATTTTTATTATTTGTAAGGCGGTGAGTTATTGTTTTTGTTTTGCTTCTTATTTTTATTATTATTATTTTAACTCTCCTGTCATAATAATGCTTCGAAGTGTCCGCCCTTTTTACTCAAAAGTGGCTTATCCAATTGATAGGAAACTTCACAGGAAGTTAGAACTACTCTATGAAGGATGCAGAATTCCAAATTTTTTATCCAATTGCCGCCATTTTTTTAAATGGCCACCAGACCTAACTTATCCATTTTTTACACCGGAAATTTTATTTATCTCGAAAATTGCTGATCAGAATTTGACAAAACCTGGTATATATATATATTGAGCTAAAAATAAAAATAAAAGTGTGCGTCTTTGGTGGCATTTTCAAAACGGCTGCCAACGCGGTTGAAAATTGGAATTCGTCCGATTTTTATGAAAAATATCTAAGAGTTCCACAAGTTTCGTGGAAACGTAAATTTTAATTTATATTATTATTATTTTAAAATTAATATATTGTTCTATAAATTTTCTGTAACATGGTAAAACGATTATTTCACATTACTTTATTAAATAGCTAAAGGTACACTTTTTCCGTACAAAAGAGTGACTGTAAAACCTTATAAACACTTCATTATATTGTCCCCGGCCTATAATAATTGAATCCATATGATAACATACATTTACAACCGACCTTTTTGGGTTTGGCTTTGACCGTTTTATTCATCTGGATATAAGGGGTAACTCAAACCATTATGGACATTCAGCATTCCAGTTGAAATATCCGGGGATTATATGTGATTACCTTTTTCTGTATTTTCATAACCCGAAGGAATGCGTAAAGAGTCTTCCGTGCCAACAAATATAAACTGGCAGTGTTTTCACTTTCAAAAACTTTCTTTCTTTCACGTTTATTTTTAATTTGACAAATGTTTAGTTGTAAAGTCTCAGATACAGTTTAGCCTAGGTTTCTCTAATATATACCTTACATCCTGTACCGTTAAGTAAGTCCTGTATGTTTTTCTTACTAGATATTTTTATATTTTTTGTTAAATCCCAACGTCTTGCACTTTGACCCATAAATATAACCAGAGAGGAGACCTTTATAAGAAAGGATTCAATAAAAAATCAGACTATTTCATTAAGTTTACCTTTCATAAATACATTTGTTCCAGTGTTGGATGCTGCAGGGAAGCCACCAGCAAGCCTTTTGAATGGTGGATTCGTATGGTTAGGAGATTACCAGGAATGCATCAGTACCAAAGGCTTTTCTAACTTTGAGGGCATTACTTATTCATTTGGTGGAGAATATTGTCTTATTTCTGTTGAAAACTTAATTCCAATTTCTACTATCATTCCACCGGTAATGATGTGTTCTAAACGTTTAATGGAGGGTGTTTTCTATTCATAAAACATGAAATATTTCCAAGATGTTTGTCATTAACCGTCGTCCTGTTTCTTGTCCATTGATATTCAGATATTTCTACTATCATTCCACCGATAATGATTTGTTCTAAACGTTTAATGGAGGGTGTTTTCTTTTCATAAAACATGAAATATTTCCAAAATGTTTGTCATTTACCGTCGTCCTGTTTCTTGTCCATTGATATTCAGATTCAATGATTACTTTGACTAAGAAAGGCATAGTTTAAAGGTGTAAATATTTTTGAAGATGACTGTTTGTAAACAATATCTAATATACAAGTAATTATATTTTGTGTTTATTTCTTGTATTGGTTACAAAGATGACAGCAGATCATTTTAATTGAAGGCTTTGGCTTTTTAAATGGTCTTGTTCTTTTAATCTTAAGGAATGAAATTTAAAACAAAAAGTTTACGGCTAAATTTTGAAGTTTTGTTATTATTTTGCAGCGAACAACAATAAAAATAGGAGTTTGTTTACCAGACAGCTGTTCAGAACAAGATGCAGTCGAAATTGTGGATGCAGGTAATTAGTTTTCTTACGACTAAAACCATCTATCTAGTATACCTGGAACATATCACATTTTTACTGACTTAAACTTGATAACAAAGTTTTTGTTCCTTCTTGCATTTAATATGTAACATCAACATATAGTGTATAATAAGTTTTAAAATTCCGTTTACTTTTTTACAGTATTTTAAAAGGAAATAACTTTTTAGGATAAACAAAAAAAAATCTAGTGATTCAAACATGTCTAAAACCCATCTATTCACTGGCCGTATTTTTACTTGGTTGTTTCCCCTTTCAGATAAAAAACATTCTATAAACTGTGTAAGCACTTGGCGCATTTTAATAGCTATCGTTTGTGATTTGATTTCAATAGGACAAGAATGTATATTCCATTCAAATATACAGATGTGTAAATTCTGAAAGGAATATAAAAATAGTAAATATATAATATACGTTGACCCAAAAATAAACATTGTATGGGATGGTTTACTACAGAATAAATCAGCTCTATCGTTAGCAATGTCTTAATTGAAAATCATTAATACTTAATATGATTTATAATTCCATTTTAGCAATAAAAAATCAAACAAACAATCTCTTCACGGCGTATGAAGCGGTATGTCAAGAGCCAGACAGACCCTATGATAGTAGGGCTATTATTGTTATGTAAGTTTTTATTGGTTGCGAATTTGTTGTCGGTGCCATTTACATAATGACATCATACTAGAGGAATTATGAAGTATAATATTAAGCGACATTTTCTACTTGAAAAGCTAAATTATTATGTTTTAATATGTATCCGTTTAAGTTTTGCAATATGAATTACAACATCAGACTCAAAAAAGATAACAACATATACCATTGTATTTAGTTTTAAACTTTCGGGAGATCTCATTTAAAGAAACAATGGTACTTTTATTTTCAGAATTGTGTTGGCATTTTTTATATCTCTAATGGCTGCTGGCACGGCTTATGATCTGGCACTAATTCAATGGCCAAAATGGCAGAAAAATGTTATACAAAGGTCTCTAGAAAACGATGCAATGGAAGCTGACGAAAAAGTTCCACTGATTACCGGCAAAGCAATAGAGGTTACGTACGAACCTGGTAAGTTGGCCTAGAAACCATTGAAGATACGTTGTAAATGTATGAATATGAGACCAGGATAATGACTAATTAATTCCTAATTGCAGTGTTTCTTCTAAGGAAATATTAAGGCTAACTTAGTTATGAAAAATTGAAGTGTAAGTGTTTGTACGAATCAGGCAAAATCGGAAAAATCGGAAACATGCACGTCAAAATCCCAGCGATCGGACAATGTAATATCACTCAAAGATACTTTCTTTATTTGAAAGGAACATTATTTGATCTCTGCATCACTGGCTTTGCACAGTAATTTTTCAATAGAATCTTAGAAAAACGAGGTTTCTGACAGAGTTACCTGCCCACGAAATGTTCATTTTCAGTACATTTCAATGAAATTGTAATTCAATGAGCCAGCATGATATGGAAAATCTTATCTGTTTTCCTTGATTCTGATGTTCCAAATTTTCAAATTACACTATCAAAATAATGGGTTTTCTCATACTATGTTTCCTCTACTGCCTGATTCTTGCCTGATCCGAAAGAAAGAATATCGTTTAGCTAGATCCTTTAGTCTCAGTTTCCGCTATATAGATGACGTATTATCTTTAAACAATCCTAATTTCGGGGATTTGATACATTGCATCTACCCAAAAGAACTTGAGATAAAGGATACTACAGACACTATGAAGTCAGCCTCATATCTTGACCTTCACTTAGAAATCGATGGTAAAGGAAAACTATTGACCAAACTTTACGACAAACGTGATGACTTTTCATTCAAAATTGTCAACTTTCCTTTCATCTATAGTAACATCCTTTCAGCACCTGCGTATGGAGTGTTCATATCACAACTCATACGTTATGCCAGAGCTTGCCGAAACTACGCAGACTTTTTGTATCGCGCTGGAACTCTAACAAATAGGCTTCTGGAACTGGGTTATATTGCTACAAGATTGAAGTCATTACTACAGAAGTTTTATGGTGGTCATCATGAACTCGTAGATCGTTATGGTGTATCGATCTTCACCATGAAAACTGATTTATTCAACGAGCCATAGTTTTCCTTTCCTCGTTTGCCTACCCCGGACTGGACTTTTTATGAGTAACTTGGCGGGTGTTTCTAGAAAAGCAGAGGACGCTTACCCTACCGGTGCACCTGGTCCATGCTCCCAGTTTTAGTGGAGTCCGAGTTGCTCATTTGCTTTTGTTACTTTGTATGTATGATTTTAGTTACTATATTTTCTTTGTTGTGTATGTCTGTTTTGCATGTCTGGATTTTGTCCCTGGATTACATTCTTTTGATTACCGCTATAACCTTGATTCCCGTTATTACTCTTACAGGGACTGACACTTAATTGTTAGAATATATGAACCGATTTTTCAAATAAACGAGAACCTATCTTAAGCAGACGCCATTTAAAGTCCTTATATAGAAACTTGCCTATTGATAAAATTGATATATATTTTTCAGGACCATTTGGAAAAACACTTTTATCATTTTCTGCCTACACTAATGGTGCCAAACTCTTAAATACAACACAAGCAGGAGGCTCTCTTACTTGTATAAATGGGATCAGATTTATATCGATGTTGTGGGTAATTCTAGGACATACATATATCTTCGCCCTACAAGATGTAGGTATGTTAGTTTTAACATGTCTGTTCTTTATCCCTGGATTACATTCTTTTGATTACCGCTATAACCTTGGTTCCCTTGATTACTCTTTAATGATTCATTTATTACAAAAATAGAATTTTCATGAATATTAACTCAGGGAATTAATATAATCACAACTGACAAAAACACTTAAAGAAAAAAAAAACACAACTAGTATTCTTTCAATCAGAGCGAATATATTTTCAAAACAATTCTTGAATGCTTAATATTTGTGATAAAAAAATATGTTCGACCATTGTACAAATCACTTATTGCATCCATATAACCTTTTCATTATTTCACACAGATAATATTACAACCTTTCTGCCTGAAATGCTTAGCAGAGAAACGTTCCCTGTGGTTGCGAATGCGTTTGTTTCTGTGGACACTTTTTTCGTCTTGAGGTAACCAACCTTCTTTAAAATGCTACCAGATAACCATTTATTGTTAGGTGGCGTAATTCAAATAACAACTTTGTCAGATATGGGGGACTTCAGTTCCTAATAATCCTATGAGTACATTATAATTACAAGCGTCATCATTCCCAGCTATCATTAAAAGGCATAATTTTATCAACATTAAAATTTGTTGTTTAAAAACAATTGTCAAAACTATGCGTGATTCCTCCTTGTAAAACTTTATTAAATCACATTCAACATACATCTTCTAATATCATCAATACAAAAAGACGAATTTTAAGACCGGAAATATTCCTGGTTAAATTCCAAGTTTCAGTTTGTTTTCTTTGTCTGTTTACAGTGGTACTTTGTTGACATTCTTGACTCTGAAAGAAATGAACAAGACTGGTGGACGGGTAAACTGGGGAATGTACTACTTTCATAGATTCTGGAGGTTTGTTTTCTTTATTAAAACAGGCTGGTTATCTATTGCAAACTGCATGGTTTCATTCAAAAGGGGGGGGGGGGTAAAACTTTGTGTTTGATGGCGTTTTATGTTTGATATTTGAAAGGACTAAAATTGTCTTTGTTCTTATCTAAAAAAGAGACATTATACGTAGATTTAGTATACTTTATGTGGAATGATCAATTTCAGGAGCAACACTTTTTTCTTTCCGTATTTTTCAGAGAGCATAGGTAAAATTATATAACTTTTACTATATTGTTATCTCAATTTATTGTTTAATTTCTGTCTTTTAATACCTTTCCTTGTATTGGAAACATACTTAGTATAAATAATGAGCGAATCTCGAGGTTGTATTGTGGTCATTGATTGGGAGTACAACATCAACGTTAGAATATGCTTTTAATTGTTCATTTGTCAGGCTGACTCCTCCTTACATGTTGATCATGATGGTACATATAGCTTTGTTCCCATATGCCGGAAGTGGCCCAGTATGGAAGAGAGATGGTGTAGAGTATAACTACTGTAGGAATGGATGGTTTTATAATCTTCTCTATGTCAATAACTTTGTGGAAGATGAAGATAAAATGGTAATTTATAACAAGGTCTTTTTTTGTACTTGTAGAATTGTTTCAACGAGTTAAGTTTTTTTTCTTTCTATCTATCTTTTGCCCTCTGATACTAACTTTTTCATGAACCTTTACACAATTTGAATTAACCTGTTTTCTAACATTCCTTAGAAGATATTGATTTTCTAGGTTATGTCTGTGAAGGCAGACTTTGTATTTTTTTTTAAATTGTATAATATGGGTTGAAAATTACTTTTTGGCATCATTATTCCTAGATGTGAATGGTAAACAACAAAAATCGGAAAAGCTTAAAAAAAAACTAATTACAATTATTAAACAAAAATGTATGACAGTTTGTGCAAATACTTGAAAAAAAATATTATCTATTCAGTTTAGTTTTAAAATGCCAAATGGAAATCACACCGTGCCATTTGCTGTATTAAATTACCATAATATCGAAGCCTTTTTGATACACTTTATCTTTTGGGAACAATGAAAATAAATCAACTAAGACGGATTTGAAATGTGAACAAATTATGAGGACAAAACGCGTCTCAGTATGAATATACAAATTTCCAGATGAATCTTTTATTGTATTTTAGTGTTTTGCCCACTCCTGGTACTTGGCAAATGATATGCAGTTCTTCGTTCTAAGTCCGTTGATCATCGTTCCTTTATATTTGTAAGTTCTCAACAGAAGATTATAATTCTTTACGGGAAATGTTTGGTAATTAATCATTTGATCAATAATTTTAAAGAGGTATCATACAAATTAATGCTAAAACATTAATAAAAAAATCAATTTCAAAATATTACAGTCTAGCTTCTTTAATGAAAAATCATGCTTTACATTAACCGTTTCTTTTAAATCCTTTATAGCCAATAATTATGATTTCAAACAATTGATAATATTTCCAAGATTGATACTTCAATTTATTTTCTAAAAATATAATGATAATGATAGTCAAGTTTACAAAACGAAATTTCGAAGCCAACAAAACCCCGCAAACTTAAACAAAATACTTTAGAAATACTTGATTCTCAAAGTCCTCTTGTAGTCCACTCTTCCTTATACCATTTCGGCATGCCAGCATGACATAACGAAACTTATTTCAGCATGCCAATAATAGGATATATGGCTATTCTAGCCTTTTTGACTGGAACTTGGATAGCAACAGGAGTAATGGCAACCAAATGGAATGTTCCGATGTCGCTATTTGATGGGTGAGTCATATTATGAATTACAATATTAATTCAAACAGTTGTAAGAATTAACCATGCTTTGAATATTCTGAAAATGGAAAAACCTATAAAACTTTCTTTTCATAATATTAATTTTGGGTTATATAATGGTGAAATGAGACATCCAATAAGCTTAAGATTACTTTTAATCTTTTTGTATGACATAACAGTAGTTCTTTTATTTTGTTTTTGATCAATTCGATGTTAAAGACATCAATCGATAACTCTAAAGTATTGTATGCATGCAAAACTATTTCATTCTCTATGAAGCATGACGACATAACTAGCCATAAAAAAGAATCCTCGAACTGAATGCACATACAAATCACCCACGTCTCTAACAGGTGACCAATGGCAGCTATCTGCATCTGATATCTTTTGACTGAAATCAGGGATTGTATATCTGTTAGGACGAAAACAAATAAAAGAATTAGTTATAAACATCAAAATGTTTCCATAGTAAAAATGCATGCATTTGGTTCACCCTTAGTGTAGGCACATGGCTGAAAATCTTTTTACAATGAGATACTTTAATTTCTAGTTTATTTCCTGTTTTACATCATACGAAATTTATTATTTCATTGTTTTAATGAAATGAAAAATTTAATATTGTACTGTTGAAGTAACGATATGAAAAAAATTGTCAAATATTTATTTCCTGCCATAGTAAAAAAAATGTAATTACTTTGTTGAATTGTGATCTGACAGTTATATATCAGATGATATAATGATAGTTAATGTTTTTTGCTGATGTAGTGGTGATATGACACACTGGCCAAAGATGTATTTCCGGTCATATTATAGAATGGGTCCATACCTAGTGGGAATACTTACTGGGTATATACTCTACAAAACTAATCTCAAGTTAAAGATAAATAAGGTAGGTTTAGACAACAACTATCAAAGACACAACAAACCAATAATTCTATAAGCATTAGGATAGGTCCTGAGAAACTAGTCAAATGTTAAGTGTCAGTCCCTGTAAGAATCAGGCAGTAAGTAGAACATGGCCATAAAAAACATAATTTTGATAATGTAATAATTTGACTATTGGCATATTAGCACCATCAGAATCAAGGAAAACAGACAAGATTTTCCATATCATGCTGGACCATTGAGTTACAATGTCATTAAAATGCACTGAAACTGAACATTTCAAGGGCAGATAGCTCTATCAAAAATCTCATTTTTCTCAGATTCTATTGAGGAATTTTATTAGCAAAGCCAGTGATGCAGAGATTAAAGAAATGTCTTTTCAAATAGAGAAAGTATCCTTGAGTGATATTATATTGTCAGATCGGCGGAGTTTTGACATGCATGTTTCTGATTTTTCCCATTTTGCGTGATTCTTACAAACGCTTATACTTAATTATGGCATTGGCCCGTTAAAAGTTTTAATCAATGAATCAAAAAGGTTGCAGACCCGTGTCACATTCTATTGTTGTTTTAGTGAACAGACGTTTGACGGCAATGTGGTTTTTATCCAATAATGAAAAACGTATTGTTCAATGCAGCTATGTAAATGTATTGTCTCGTCTTCACTTTGACCGTTTCCCTGTATGTTCTCAATGACATCGAATTTTAATATAATTTATTAACCAACTTACTACAATATGTATAGAAACGCCCATCCTTTATGAACCGAAAATTTTGACAACTGGTCATTACTAACCGGAAATTCCTACATCCGGTCATTACGAAATCACAGCCATGCATGACAAATTTCAAAACAGGGCATCAACACGTGGTCATTATGAACAAAATCAAAATGGCATACATTTCTTAAAATAAGTGACAACTTTAATTAAGAGTGAACTAATAATTCAATCTATTAGACTTATTAGAATATTAAATTAATCTTCAAAGTAAATTTTTTTTCTCTTTTTACTCACCTACCTAATGCGCTCCTCTGTCAAAACGACATTTGCAAATAGCTTGATTCCAGACCAAAATGCACTTAAAAACACGGTTTTTACGTTTAAAAAAATGCCAAATTATTTGTTTGTATTTTTTTTTAAATTTCCCGGGTCACATACTAGGACGGTATCAATAAACCTAATAACAATGACGGAAACAACCCAAATACTCCGTAAATTATGGATGACTGAAAAATCAGTTTTTGTCGGGTATCGGGCGACTGGTCACGTGATTGATTAGATCATGAATATTCATTTTTGGTGATCGCAATTTCTCCATATAAATTATTAGATATGTTTAATCTTGTACTTGTCTATAAATTTACGATTTTTTGGGGGGATTATTGGAAAAGACAACAAAACTTCATGATTTATTTTCATAAATATTTGATTCATCGAAATAATTAATGTGAAACCATATGTATTGATAATAGATTCTGACTATGTCCTGAAATAAAGTTGGTTAATAAAAGTATCAATGCATGGCATTTTCCATATTGGCCCTGTAACATGCCTGAGGTATTAATAATGGCATCGGGCATGTTACAGGGCCAATATGGAAAAGGCCATACATTAATACTATAATACTTATTTATTAAAAGTCTGAATTGAATATTGATAACCCGTCATGAATAAAACAAATTGGAATAAGAAAAATGCACATAACACAGAAAAGTTGATGCAAAGTAACATTACTTTGTATGTACATGAGGAAAACATCAATTACTAAAGCACTATACATTTTAAGACTTTATGACTTGATGTAAAAAATTATGTTCCATGCACATCTAAGTTTGAAAAAAGTCCAATGAAGAACCTGCTTTAATAAAGCATAGCCGATGAGTCCGACTCAAACGCCTTGATTGATTTCTACCCGTCTCTAATTCCTACATGTATGTCATATTTAGTTTCTTCTATTGTGCTACAGTGTTAATATTTTATAACACAATTATGTATAAGTATATAATCATAGAATACAAACTAGTACAGTAAAAATAGTGATTTTACAAGTACAAGTACATTTAACGATGTGCTCAAGTTTTATGTTTTATTTCTCATTCAGTACCTGAATCTACTCGGTTGGTTGGTGGCAGCTACAGTGGGGTGCGCTGTTTTGTATGGTGTTTATGACGATTTAAACGGTAATCAACCGTCACGTGATGTAGCTTCGTTTTATATCACAGTTCACAGAACATTATGGGGAGCTGCAGTGGCTTGGGTTATCTTCTCGTGTGTACATGGATATGGAGGTACTATTTTTATAAGTTATGACTAGTTTCTGATAATGAAATAGCATCCGGGAATTTAACACAAATTATGCAGTTATACCAAATAAAGTAAAATGTTGTCATAGCTTAACAGTGTAAAAGAAGAACAAATACGATCTACTTTTATGTTCGATTACACACACTCCTCCTTATTCTATATCCAATCTAATTTGGCAGTGTTGCAAATAGTCACAACTAACAAGTATCCATCATTCATTTAGAGTACAATAGATATCTCTGGATTAAGGCAAAGTAATTTTGTTTTAAACTCGGATGTTCTTGAAATGCTGTAATCGATGTTTTTGTGGCAATCGTACATTTACTAGTATGCGTTGCTTAAAAATAAGTAATAAATTAAATTTATTATGACCTGGATGTCTTTCTTCGTAGGTTATATCAACACTATTTTATCATGGAAAGGGTTTGTACCTCTTAGTAGGCTGACGTACTGTGCCTATCTTGTGCACCCAGTTATCATCTATCATTACATATACACCCGTCGTCGATTGATTCACTTCACCGACACAGAAATTGTAAGTGTACCTACAGAATACGGATTTCAGAATTCAAAAGAGTGTAATCTTTGTTGTGTATGTCTGTTTTCCATGTCTGGTCTTTGTCCCTGGATTACATTCTTTTGATTACCGCTATAACCTTAGTTCCCTTGATTACTCTTTGATTACCGCTATAACCTTAGTTCCCTTGATTACTCTTTGATTACCGCTATAACCTTCGTTCTCTTGATTAATCTTTGCTATGTCTTTTGTAGGTTTATGAGTTCCTTGGACACACAGTTTTATCGTATGCTGCAGCTTTTATAACGTCTATGGCGTTTGAAGCACCAATGATGGGACTTGAAAAGGCCTTGTTTAAAAAGAACAAGAAGAAATGATAATGACTGTTTCACCAATGATTGAAAAAATGAAGTTTGAGTCATAACACATTACACATTGCAGTTATATGTCAACATGGCATGATGTCTTGTTTTGATGAAATCAGACAGCGGATATGTAGGTATATGAGTAATTCATATACCGGTGAATTAGAATGTAATGCATTATAATACAGAACGAAATAAAACTTGACAGCAGTAAAGTGTTTATTTATTCGAAAGAATTGTTTCTAAAACCTCCGTTTACAAATCTTAAATCAAAAATGTTCATTCATATATTATAAATTCATTCACTTCATTAGTTCTTACTTAAACTACGTAAACGCTGATATTCTCGAAGCCTGAAAGAAAGAAAATCAAATCACCTTTGTTAAAAATTCTAAAATAGAAGGATTATAATGTTGACTTTAATTGTTATGCTGTTTTATTTTAACTATGTAATTCAAACATTGTTTTTATCATCCTAGTTATGCGTGGGCTAGAATAGACCCCTGCTCTTTTGAGTGATATATGCAAACATGTTTTAATCTTTATGTGTATTTATTTAGTCATCTACACATGTAACATAATTGACATTATCATGTGTTTGTTTTTAAAATTTACAAACGTATATGCCAGGATTGTCTCCCTTTTTCCACAAATGTACGTCACGTACTTTTTTGCTTAATATTCAGCAGTAAAATTAAGGGTAGAATAAATAAATCCAGAAAAAAATAAACTTAAAAAATTAAAGTAACCATTAACAGTATTTCTCAAAGTATCTTGACAAGGCAGGTTGTCTCCCTTCTACTATGATGAAGAATTACAATGTATCAACGACCTTTCCTTACCTTAAAGCATTGACCTTAATAAATCCACTGGCATCAGTCGGTTCATAATCCCCCTGAACATCCATGCTGAAATCATGTAAACATTACAATATCAATGAGCCCAAAAACCTACCAAAAGAGCTGTTTGGAATAATAAACTCCCAGTATCTATGCATACATTGATATCGATAATACATGAACAATTCTTCGTCGTTAAAAACATAATAAACCACGATGACTCCTCGTTTGAATTGTATCGGCAATTTTACTTTGGTCAACTAGCCACTGCGTGTAATAAATTAATCTACTGAATCTAATGCATTTGCTTTAATGAAGCGTTGAATTCTTGTTTTCTATGAAAAATGTTTTCAATTTATAAGCCAATTTTGATATGGTGCGTAATGTTCTTTCCTCTTGTTGTGCTTTTAAGTTCCTTTGTGTCGTGTAGTCTGTGTTTTGTTGACGCCAGCATTGTTTTGTCTCTAATTTTCTACTTGGATGTATCTATAGTACTGATCTTTTATCCATGTAAGACTTGTTTTCAACTGGACTGAGAGCTCATTCATGTTCCTTTGCTTTTCTAATACTGTAAATTTAGAAATTATTGCTTGCATTAAGTATTACGATTGTATCATCTTTTTATTATTATTTTTTTTGATTGTGGAAAATTAACACATTAGTTGTGTTTAAAATTTCATAATGCTAGTTTCAATTATTGCAATTTTAATTCACCCGCATTTTCGCAATAATATCAGCTTTGCAATTATTACTGAATTTTCGGTATACTATCACTATAAACCAATTAATAATACTAACCTGACAAGTTCTTCATTATATAATGATGTAGGAGAAGACCTCCCGATGACATATACTCCTCCCTTGTAAATCTTTAATGTAACTGTTCCCGTCACGCCTTCTTGGCTCTTCAGTATACAGGCGCGGGTGAACTCACATTCAGGACTAAACCAGAACCCTTCAAAGTTGAAAACGAAAAAAAAAAATTTTCCCTTTCAATTTATCATCTAAGAACTTGTGTGCATATTATACTAGTAGTTAACTTTATGGACTTGTCTCTTGAACCGCAATATAATTCCAGTACATAGTATCAAAAACGTTTGCCTTTTCACGTGATCAATTTATTTTTTTGTCAAAAATAGCCTTCATAGAAATTATTGTATATGTACAAGTAAAATTAGGTTTTCGTCTCCAAAAACGCCTATTTGAAATGAAGTTGCACGCGTCATCATGTTAAGTTTACCCACACTTTGGATGTTGACTTCGGACGCAACAAAAATCGTCTACAAGTTTAATATGCTAAAATGTATACTTCACCTGTACAAATCAACATATATTTGTACTACATTTGAAATCAATTCGTCTTTTAGCATAAGAGATTTTTGTGACGGAAGTAGTCTTTATCTTTTCATGTAATAAAAAATATTTTGTAATATATAAAATCACAAGAACTCTTAGATTGAATATTTGGCATCACATGAAAAAGTTATTTAACTTTGTACTAAATTTTGAATGCACTATGAACCAGGTTCGTGAATCTTTTTTTTTTTACCTTTGTATACTTGTTCAGAGAATTTGACATCCAATTCCCTTTTAATTCTTCTCACTTCCTAAAACAGAACAAAACCTACTTGATATCAAAATTGATAAAGATTTATAAATATTATTCAGTGATTCTTATTAACCGACTTTTATTATATATTTTTTGGGGAGAGGTGAACGCCCGGGGATGGTTTTTCTAGATTATATTGACGATTAACTTAATTTGATATCAATTTTATACCATGTAGTTACATTGTAATTGTGCACGGTTTTGTCAACAAAGGATGCATTTATTTAAAATCACAAGTGGTTCTTATACAAGCACTATTTACGCTAATCTAAAGGACGTTTTGTACGGCATGATTATACTAACTGGAAAATTTTATCACATGGACAGTGTATCACCTTAGATTTTTTCTGGATGATACTATTGAACAATAAAAAAACATATCGCGACTTTTCACCAGAACCGGTGCTATGATTAATAATATAAAAGGCTTTAAGCTACTATTAAATAGCTAGATATATTCCCAATGGTACTGTATGACTTCCATTTTATAATATCAAAACATGGGTTCATATATGTGGATATTAAGTAATTAAGAACAAGATATCCTGAAAAAGATCTCGTATAACAAATATCCTTTTCATGAGCACTTGTCGTTACAACACAAAGTTATTCTTTTTTTAATTTTTTTTTTCATTTCATACGATTAGATAACTAATTAAGAAGTTTATCATGAATATCTATCCTGAATAACTATACAGCGTTCTGAAGGGTCTGAAAATTCCCAACGATGTAAGAACTAACAATTTTTGGTTTGTTCCCTCAGCGGCACTCGAACTCCTACCTCTGTGACATCTACGGCAACACCCACTGCACAAAGTCCAGCGCGTTAAACCTTGGGCCAAATACCTTAGATATACTTTGTTCTTCGCTTTATTTTTTAAATTGATATCAATTTTCTTTACTTTTATTTCAAAACCGAAACTTACCCTATCCATTGTGAAGACTTCGATATCTATATGTGCTGACAATAATATTGTTCCTCCCGGTGTCTCATAAACTCCTAAAATGGTTTCATTGTCTAAAATTTCATTTCTATAAGGCTAGAGTCATTTGCTATTATTAACACAACTTGCATTCCCTTGTTTTTTATTGAGAGAGTTAAAGACATAAATTATTACCTCCTATTTTTTTAATATAATATGAAACAATTTCAAGGAGTTATCGAGGGAATCGAAATTCTAGCGAAAATTAAAATATCGACTGAAACAACAAAGAACATAAAAAAAAACACAAATAAAACGTACGAAGAAACAAAATTAAACGAGCATCCCGGGCTCCACTGAACATTGGGTACATTGACCATGTATACCGGTAGAGTGAGGGTCCTCTGCTTTTTCAGGAAGCACCCTCCAAGTTGCTCATAAAATGAAAAGTCCGGGGTTAACGAAAGAGAAAAGGAAAACTATGACACGGTGAAAAATCGAAATAAAATATTGATAAAAGAGTATGATTAATAACATATCTACGTACAAGTATGGTGCCAGGCCGGTAATTGGTCAATTTTAATTAAATGACTAAGCTTAATATCTCAGTATTTGCAAGAGTAATTGGGGTGATGTCATTTTATACAAACCTCTGGATTTCATTCCTATAAATCTATTCTCAACAATATCGATCCGTCCCACTCCATGGCGACCCCTGTGTGCGAAACATTTACATGAAATCAAACATGAAATTAAATTACCTTGTCGAAGAATAGATCTTAGGAGCATCATTATAAATACAAATGGCTAGCACCAATATAATCTTTCTGGCAAAAACATAATTACAATAAAAGATGGAACATAATCCTGCTCATTTACTTAAAGGGTTTGTTGGTATTTTCTTTCAGATAATTTCTTGGTCAAGTCTATGTCACCAGATCATGAATATCATGTTCCTCTTTATAATCATGGTATCCATGACTTAACATTCGGGGTTAAGTTTAAAAAGTCAAATTATTCCTGTTTACTCCTTAACCGCATTTCTGGGTCTGACAAAGTCTATAAATAGTGTAAATATAGAAATAAAATAGACTTCAAACATTATTTTACAACGAAACATACATGTTCTTTTTTTTTTAAATACACTCTGTCAAGTAAGTGGACGTGATTTTATGCACATCATAAGGAACGTAAACATTTGATTGCACTTTCACGGTTACCAAGACCGAGTTTTAGAAAATTGAATTGTTGTAAATAACATACGTTTTATAAAATAAGAGGTGTATGTAAAGCAGTACATAATTTAAACAGTATTAGTTAAATACGTATGCGTTGTAGATTGAAGGTGCCCTAAGCAACTTGACAATATAAAGTAGCAAAATATGGATAAGATGTAGAAGCATGCTGACAGATGATTTCACTGAGATGTACTCTCATTTCTAGAATTTTTTTATTTGTTTGTTCGTTTGTTTGTTTTTTTGTTTTTTGTTTTGTTTTTTCGTTTTTTTGTTTTGTTTTGTTTTGTTTTTTTTTTTTTTTTGTTTTTTTTTTTTTTACATAAATTCCACCCGCACGAATTTTGGACAAAACTCAAAGTAAAGAAGTATCAAATATGTAGCTTCATTCAAATTTTCATTACAGGTGAGCGTTAATTTGCTGACTACATATATACACAAGCAAAATTAATTTTACATGATATTCACACGAATTTCACATGATTTTCACCTGATTTGAGCAAATTAACTTTGTGATAGTGTTCACGTGAATTCAGGTGAATCGAGCCGTCACATGAAAATCCTGTTAAATGAATTTCACGTATAAATCACGTTAATTTCATGTTAAGTTCACATGAATTTCACGTGAAGCTCGATTAACATGAACTTCACGTGAAAAAAAATTGCCTGTGTACCCTTTTTCGTTTAGGGAAAACTGGTCATATAATTCTATACACCTATGTTCGGTATGGTCAGTGATAAAATGACCTATTGGTTAAGCGAGTATTTGATTATATAACTATTTGATTACGGTGAAGTGAACATGTGATTACATACCCTATTTTGTTAAGGTAAGTGAAAATCTGTAGAGGGTCTGTCATTATTACTGATGTCTTCTGGTTTGTCACTTTTACTGGTATACCTGTTGAAAAGCATTAATGCGTTTGTGTGACTATTGACACATTATACATGTATATGTATATATCAAACCACAACAGTTGCATGTAGCATTTTTATTACATAATTTCAATGTAAACTTCCGTGTTTCAATAACCTAAGTAGAAATGCCAATAACCTAGGAACAGATACAAGCAATATTTTTGACTTTCTAGTAATCATAAAAGCGACAATATAATATTCCAAGTGTCAGTTTTTAGATTGGATTGTAACAATCCGCTATTACGTTTAGAATTAGCCGAACGTTATCCAACTCTATTAAGTATAATATATAAAATACACCCTTTGTACTCGTCAGTAAGTATCTAAAACTTGATTCAATCAGCACAGAAAATCAGTTCCAGGTGACAAATTATCACATTCTGTAGCTACTTGTAGAAATATGTGAAACAATCTTCAGATTGTTATTACTAGACTCAAATGGCAAATCAAAATATGGTTGAAAATGAGAAAAAAAAAGGTTATTTAAACACAGGAAGTTACATTACATGCATATGTGTAAATGTATTATATCAACAGTATTAACCCGAATAATCCAGTCGTTAGGTTCCACTATATAGATAGGTCACTGCAGATAACTTTATGACAATTAGTGGAATTAAAGCTATATTGAGACACTTAAACATGCGAATCCAACATTTCTTTCCTGTAAAAAGTATATATTTTTCAAAACCTTACATTATGGAGATCCATAAAAAAGATAGATTTTCTTTTCTATTTTGTTATGAAAATCTCTAGCCATGATAACATAATAAAAATATACATCAGTTTTCATAAAAAAAACTTGTGTGCCTTCCAAAAATTACTTGTCAAAAAACAGGTTTTCTAAAATATCAGGCACTTAAAAAATGTCAGAAAAAGTAAGTTGGTATAGTATAATTGTTAAAAAATAACAAATAAAAAGTGTACCTTTTTCTGCTCATTTGTTCATGATTTTAATTCTTAAAGTTCATGCTAAATTTTGCATATTTTAAAAACAATCTGTTGCTGCAGTGAAGAGAATCCAACCCGATGAGGACATGCATTGTTCCCGCATAGCTTAAAGCATCCATTGTACACCTCTTTACATTCGCAAGTATTGCATCTATTTATGTACGATTGCTCTACTACACACAATCAATATTTCCACCAAGTTTCACCTTTTATTCTTAAGTTTTACAAAATCAGACCGGGTCAGTTTTGTGTACGAAACAGTGCACCTAAATCACATTTGTATAGTGCAACCTTAAATTACGTTCACTACGATCACTCCATTAGAAGAGAAACGGGTATGGAGAGGGACTGGATTATTCGGGTTAGGTAAGTGCTGGGTTTATCTTAAAGATCATGTGCAACCCAATTTCAAAACGGTACAAACTAGAAACGATAAACTAAAAGATATTCTTATTGATATATTTTCGCATTGTTTAGTTTCGTCTTGTATTCGTCTAACCTATAATAAAAACAAGAACAGATATGGTGCAGAACAAATTCATCAGCGTATAACCTATGTACAAAATAGTTAATACTTTCAGAGACCATCAAAAGGTCTTCAGTAAGTGTAAATACACTTTAAGGTAAGTTGTAAAAGGTATCGACAACAAAAGTAATAAAATCCACGGTAACAGAACGATAGACCCATGACGCTTCTTCAAAATAAACTAAAAGATAAAATAACGACACAAAGGTACATTAATGACTAACATCCTCACGACTGTGCACAAGCGCATGTCTGCGGTGAGGCTGAAATGGTTTTATAAGGCCATAACCATTCCCTTGCATCTCATCTAAAGTCAAAAATGAAGTGAAACAACAAACAAATTAACTCAATTATGTGAAATACCTCAACATACACCATTTAGATAATATGAGATATCCACCTGAAGAAAACACTCACAGTTGCTGACGAATAGCTCAGAACATATTTAAGAATGACAAAACCGTCAAAAAGACCAGCATTCACAGTTCTTGAAATGGGCCGTTTTTTTAACAAGTTTGTCAAATTACAAAACGTTGCTTTATTTTTCTAATCACAATTGATGCACGAATGCAATGGAAAATATAAATTGTGAATATTCATTCTAAAATTTGAAATTTTTGGAGAGATTTTGATATATATTGGACATGTAACATCTAAATCGACTTTTAGTGCTAAAATGCTCATCAAATTAGTATCATTGCTACATGCAACTGGCAAACACAAAAATAAAGTAGACACATTCAAGTAACGTCAGTGTTGAGTGACCCAAATGTGGACAGTGTACTATTTTCAGTCACAAATTATACTTGTGGTTGTCAGTGTTGAGTGACCCAAATATGGATAGTGCACTATTTTTAGTCACAAATTAATATACCTGTGGTTGTCAGTGTTGAGTGACCCAAATGTGGACAGTGCACTATTTTAGTCACAAATTATACTTGTGGTTGTCAGTGTTAGGTGACCCAAATGTGGACAATGTACTATTTTTCTTCACAAATTAATACACTTGTGGTTATCAGTGTTGGGTGACCCAAATGTGGACAGTGCACTATTTTAGTCACAAATTACATGTATAATTCTGGTTGTCATTTTTGAGTGATCCAAATGTGGACAGTGTACTAGATGTATTTTTAGTCACAAATTATACTTGTGGTTGTCAGTTCACTATATTGGACTTTCTTTATCTAGACTTTTCTTATGAAAGTTCAATATCTGATCATTTTCCAGAACATATATAGAAATAACGAACCGTCTTGGAAATCTATAACAAGAATGTCTGCATCTTCTGGGGATTTCTGGGGGTCTGTTGTCATTTGGAACATATCCCCGGGAGCCTCTGTGTCTGGGTTTTCCAATATACCAGATTCGTAACTAAAATGGAAGAGACAAATGATTTTTTTATCATGATAATATACCCTTTATCCAATCCCACCCCTCCTTAGTTTTCTAGAATTTTCCCATTCTAGGTTTCCACAGAGAAATTCTAAATGAAGATTAACTTTCCCACACGTGAAATTTACTTTCCAAACTTAAAAATCCTTTCAAGCTTTCTACTAGCCAAAGGAAAACAACTTTCCCACAACAGGAAAGTGAAATCATAGAGCACTGATCCCTGTCCGAAATTACTGGAATCATCAGAATATCTTCACCTTTTTTTCACCTGTGTTTTCATCCTAGTGTCTTTTAGCGTTGCCGGTCGCTCGCTTTGGATCTGTCAAAGCGCTTTTACACGCCTTTGAAACATCAAAAATGAAACATTCAATCCTTATGATCACACATATATGTCTCCTATTTCATTTCTATTTTATTGTTATATGTGTATGAAAAACAAAAATAAAGTGATAAATAAATGTTGTCTACTTAAATATGGGCGTGACTTACATTGTACATCAATATCTGGTAGACTGTTTCATCGGCTCATGAAACACCATTTGTAAAACCGATTACACAATTAGATGAGCGTATTTTAATTATATGCACAGTAAATGTAATTATTGAACTTTTATTGAATACTCAAGACATGTACATGATGACGTCATATGTTCCAAAGAAACTGCTGGGACAATTCCACGCTAAGGTACAGTCTCTGGACAAAAGTTTAAATGAACTGTACATGTACCACTATCACATGAAATTTAAGTCACATGAATAGTGTGTGCAAATTGCATATGAAATTCATGTGGAAGCTTGATTAATATACCTTTCACGTGAATTCTGTCACAAATTATTTCATCACTGCAGAAGACTTTATCTATGTGAATCATATTTCATCGAATTCATTTAAATGTTAAAATCATACTCAGCTCTCATTGAACGTTAAATGCATTCAGAAAACCAACTTTGTAGGGTAATTGGTTTTCGCCTTGTTTTGATTGGAAGTAGGCTGAATGTTCCTATCGATCTTTGAAAAAGTATGATGAACTTGCCTAATATGCATCAGATTGGCATCCATACTCCATGGAGACTTGGGGGTCACCGGAAGTGATATGTTGTGAAGCTAGAATATAGAGGCAATCTATTACATGGAACGCTGACGTAATTTAGTAGGCGATTTCTGAAACAAATATCGATGAACTGGATTTTGAAATAAATTGAATTTGCATTAATAAGGAAAAGGTTATTAGAATCAAATGACTTCAAATTACGTGGGTAGATATAGAGTATATCTCCAGAAAATAAAGGAGGTTTCAAACCAGTAAGACGCCATTATATTTCATTCTTATTATCTTAATATTTTTACAGCTAGATAGAGGCCAAATGTAACTTATGTTATGTTTTGATTACACGTAATCATTTTTTTATTCTCCTTGGGAATGTAGTTGCTTACTCACTCGTGCATACTCGAACAAATCTTTCCGCCCAGGAAATCTAGTATAAAATTCTGGCATTTTCCACGGTGAGATAACCTAAAAATATAGAAATGTTTAAATGTAGTTCCCCTTATTTGTATAGGCAAGCATCCAGAACATGTCTATCAAACTTCCCTTTCAATCAAAACCGAGATTATTGCAATACACAACTCAAACCGGCATTGGTGCATGTCGCACTGTTCAGAATTCTCAGAACTATCCAATTTGACAGGTTATTGGAATACACAAGTTCAAACGGAAAGTGGTTTCGCATTAATGGGAGTTCTCAGAAGTATCTCATTAGACAGGTTATTTTAGTAAATACACAGATCAAATTGGAATCAGGTGTTGCACTGTTTGGGGTTCTCAGAATTACATCTAAATCCTACAAATAGTTGGATTGTTGTAATACACAGGTTGGAAAGACAATTCTTGTAACAGATTAATGTGTTCCACCATTCAGAATAATTAGACACGCCAAGATGCATGTTACCATAAAGAATAATAGTTACAGTCATGCATTTCTGAATACACCTTTTTATATTCTTCAAAAATTGTGTTTTATTGGTTCTGCAAGCAATTTCTTGAGTACTATATAGTCAAAGATACAATCTGCCTTGCTTAAATGAGAATTAATAAGAGATGAGGCTTTTTACCTGTATGGATGGTAGAAGAGCATATGCTGCCAGCTCAAATCTAATTTGGTCATTTCCTTTTCCAGTGGCTCCATGAGAAATGTACTGAGCTCCTTCGTCTTTTGCTACTTTAATCATGGCCCTGAAGTCAGTTTTTATTCATGTTATCATAAACATCATTATTATTATTACATTTTGTTCTATTCTTTAGAATATGTTTTTTGAGTACATATGCGTTTTCTCATATGTGAAACTAATATAGATATTAATATACAAGATTCTGTCATGGTTTATAACAAATGTTCATCAAGTCAATTTATACATAGAAACTTCTTGCTCATCAAAAGACTCAGTAGTTATCTGTGTATACAGCTGAAACTTACATGAAGGTCACAAGTTTAAAATTTCTTCGTAAGTGTACAAGTATCAACAAAACAAAATAGTGGTGCAAAAACATCTCAAAAACTTAAGGAGGTACACCGGAGGTACACCTGGGGTAATGGACACAACTCTTAAAAATCATTGGAACGTTTGTATTCACCATTTTACAACAATCTCATGTAAGCATCAAAGTAACTTGGACTGATTTCATTCTGTTTCAAATGAAAGCTTGAAAGACTTTAGTGAAACTGAATGCGATACAAACATATCGATGATTTAATGAGTTATGTCCCTTACCTTAGGTCTATCTCTTTAATTTAAAAAAAAATATATATATAACTTGATGTTTGATAATTGGTTTTAAGAAGTACTCCAGCTTAGAATCATACAAATTCTGTAATACGTGATACACCCCAAAAATGGCTACACAATGTTTCTGTTGTAAAGTTACTTTAAAGGTCTATATGATGAAATAAATAATTATTCATTTCAATCTATCTGCTCTTAGGAGAAAATTCGCATTGAAAATGCAATGGTTTCTACGGTATTTTAGTGTTATTAACAGAGTAGTCTCCCTTTATATTGAATTATACAGTACATTCTTAGATTATATGATTTTTATCTCCTATGGGTTATATGAAAAACCACATGTTTTCTGCTTACTATGACATTTTAAACAAAATATCAAAAATAAAAATATGTAGGCTTTCCAACCATAAATCATATTTTGCATGATTCTTATGTGGAGTGCTACTTAAATATTATAGCTCACGAACTTTGCAATACATGGTCTGGCTAGTGCTGTCCCCAACATGTAGCGGTCTTCATACAAAACATTAGCCTGAATTCCGGGCCAAATAAAATCTGTAACGAATTCTCGACTGGAGTCAGTAACAATCATCTAAAAGAATATTATTATATTTCAAAGTGTCTAATCACATAAGACATAAAGCAATAATATTTAAACAGGTCTTCAGTGTAATAGTTACTAGCAGCAAATGTCTGATGCATGGTACATGTACAGATGAGACTACATCTAGTTCTAACCTCTCATGAAACTGTCGTAGAACTGTCAAAAGAACAGTTCTATGCCAGATTTAGAACAGTTCTTCAGACAATTTGGCTGAGAAGTAAGAACTAATCTCATCTGTAATTGTAAAAAAAGAACTTTTATGTAAGATTATACCGACAATATACATGTTTGAAATTCTTTAACCATGCATTTGCTATGATCCACGATACCTTGAAAGCCCCGAGTTACCCAGAAATCTTAAGGGTCCCGTTATCCACAATACCTTACGACCCCGCAACGACTAACTGCAATACTTTAAGAACCTTAATTTTTTCGCAATACTTTAAATTACAGACCAATTCAACCAATGCGCATTTGGAACGTGCGGAAAAATAGTCTTACGCAAAAATTACAAAAGTACTCCCTGTTCCTCATAGTGCTGTGAAAAAAGTTCTCATTTTATTTCAAAAATTAAAACTGTTTCGGAAAGGAAAAACATTTTGGTACATTTTATTTTAGTGGTTTCTAGCCTTTAAGAGCCCGGAATTATCTACATTATGCCTTAGTAGCCCTGAGTTATCCACAATACCTTAAGAGCCCCGAGTTTTTTTGCCTTTTCTTTGGCAGCTTCAAAATCCTCATCCTGTCCGACATCTGCCTGAAAATATCAAAACAAGTGTTCTCTTTAAAACATGTCATAAAATTAAGTACAGATTTCTAAATTTTGCTGAATTTGAAGCGGTTAACACGGTCAACTTTTTTGTTAATTTTCTCAGAAATGTTTACATATTGGACTGTAGCAAGCAAAACTGACCCGTCATTGTTTAAACATCGGGCATTTGACTACAGCTCAATGAAGACTTTTATTCCTACACACGCAAATATTATTGGGAAAAATAATAAAAAGAAAAACGGAACTTTTTGCAAGTTAAACCAGACTAAAAGTGACCTTTTTTCTTGCACAATACCAGCTATATATTTGGTATTGTGAACTTCAAAATTTTAAGTGTTAAATCGATAACGCTTCGTATGTTTCTTACAACAACTATATAAAATTGATTTTAAATAAAGACTAATAAGACGTATTTCAATTGCAACTTACGCAGAAACATATGACGTCAAACCCTTGTTCTATCAACCAGACAAGTATACATGACGTATCAAGGCCACCACTGTAGGCTAGAACCACTCGTTTCTTTTCTGTATCCATGTCTAAACGATTAAAAAATACCGAAGCATGCGAATTTTTATTTGCTAAAACCATGTTTAATTGAATGAATATATTGAAATATAATGGATGACTGCTAGTTTATACAGACTTTTAATACTATATTCATTTCACCATCATACATGTAGGTTAGTGGCGGATTCAGGCTAGGAAACCTCCTCTTTTTTGTCGGAACATTTTGTGCACAATTAGGGTAGAACTGAGCAAATAAAAGTCCCTTTTTTCAGTATTCGGTTTTGTAGGTATAGATAGCAGGCAGTAACTCATTGATAGACTTTTAATTGCAGAGGAGGGTTGTTTATAAAGAATATTCATACGTTACTAAGTTTTTGCGCTGAATATAAAAATGTGGGATACAGTAGCCTCGAAAGGTAAAAAGTACCAAACCATATAAATTTCAGACACTGCCTATGGTAGAATTAAGTGATTCATGATTTCGAAAAACCCACCAAACAAATGATGCCTTATATATGTTATTTTTACATAACGGTCGTCGTTTTTTTTTTTTTTTTTTTGTTTTTTTTTTTTTTGTTTTTTTTTTATTTTTGTTTTGTTTTGTTTTGTTTTGTTTTTTTGTATCTTTGTATGTAGTTCTATATTTTGAGAAAATCATTCATTAAACTCCCACAAAAATCTACCAAAGCAAGATAACAACCCTTGCAAAGTGCTAATTTCTTGCACAATTAATATATCTTTTTATCTCGAAAGTGCAACAACCTATCAGAATGACTAAATAAAACTGTTTATGTTAACTATAACTCTTTCTGAAATCAAAATCAAAAAGAATTCAGTAGGTTTTTGAAATGCATGAATCGCCTCTTGCCTGACTTTTATAAGACTGTTACGGTAACTTTTAAATATGTCCGTACACCATTTTCGCGTGGTTGTCGAACTTTTTCGCCTAAAAGACATAAATTGAAAGAAAGGTTGTCATTGAAAATAATATAAAAACATAGCCGATAAAATATTGTTTACGTAGTTTACTGCAAATAGCTGACAGACGAAAAGTAAACACAGTCAGACTAATTGCGGCCAATACAAACGGATGATTGTGTCCGGGTAATAAGGATAGCATTATATAATTTACTATTCAAAATCGATCAATATATAACATAATTGTATTTCTCTTATAAATTGAAGAGGAGTGTTTTCGCCTTTCACGGATATGCGTAAAGTTTTAAAGTCCTAAATATTAGCGTCGTCAAATAGTACCCAAACAGAAAAAAAAGAAAAGCGTGTCTTCATATACATTATTATATACAGTTTTCACCATATCGTGTATAAACATTTTAATGGAGCTATCGAATGTTTTGTTTATACAAAGAAAAGTATAATTCTCCTTTAAAAGAGAAAAAATGTAGAAAAGTCATTTCACGGTACTTGACATTTCCTATTAATATTTATCAAGTAAAGTGAATGACCTAGTTTGAATCAACTATTCTCCAAAGCCAAAAAAGCAGGTACGGAACAATATATATACAGAACATATAATAATACAATTAAAAATTGTAGAAAGAAACACATGGAAAGTACAGTAGTTATATATTCTAGCACAGAAGCGGCTACCAGGAAATTTCTCTTTTTTATCAATAATACAAATGAATTTGCAGTTTTGTTAAGGAGGTAGACCTAGGGTAAGGGACACAACTCTTAAAAATCATTGGAACGTTTGTATTCAGCATTTTAAATCAATCTTATGTAAGCGCCTAATTAACTTGGATTCATTTTATTCTGCTTCAAACGAAAGCTTGAGAGGCTTTGGTGAAAAGGAATATAATACAAACATATCACTGATTTCATGAGTTATTTCCCTTACCCTAGGTCTACCTCCTTAAGTCTAATAAATTTTGTATACTATGTGTACCATAGTATTATTATAGAAAGATTGTGACAAATAGAAAACAGGGGCGAATCCAGGATTTCAGGTTAGGGGGTAATAGAATTAAATTTTAGCGAAGAGAGATTGAAAAAATAAATATGATAAAATTGGTGAAATACCAAAATTTCATGCAAGGAAAAAATCCCCAAATTTATGTACGCCTGTCACGTCCCTATAAACCCGTGCCTAAATATGTATCTATACCAAGATACTATTGGGAGACAAGACAACGTAGTGATACACCTAAGACACGACATACGATGAAAAAATCGCACAACTGAACAAAATTTTAAAAAAAAGTACGCAGAATAATCATTTGTTGAATAATAAGAAGGCAATGAAAGATGTCATTTTATATGGAGTAGCAATCTAATTAGTAAAAACAACAAGTCGAGTATTGATTTCTATTTTAGAAAAAAATAGATTATCAATAATAATGTCGTCAATTATTCCAAACGTTTAGACCTTGATTTTTTAGAATAAGCTTGCATATTACTGCAAAAAATCTCAAAATCTGGTATAATCTCGATAAATCAACACATGTAAAGTACTTTTTACAAATGTGTACATTGTAAGTATATATTTATAAAATGTAATAAAAAGTCATTATAAGACAGTAAATCAAAGATGGTCTCAAAAAAGAGAGAAAAATTTTTCCGGGCTGACTGGAAAAATAAGCACACGACTTATTTACTGATACATTTAGCTTCAGTGTAAGAGCGTTTTTTTAATATTGTTTTTAGATGACCATGCATAAATTAGTGCATGTCACTTGAATTTGAGCGACAAAGTCATCAGTTGTCATGCAGATATCAAAAGTATCTCGGATAACTTAAACAAATTACTATCTTCTTACCTTACTGAGTAATTTTCTCCTACTAAGATTTAATACCAAAGTAATGGAGGCAGCTTTAAATGTCTATATTTAGACAGCAATGTGAATAGAGAGGCCACCTGTCGCGGGGTTTCTATCAACGGTACACTAATATGCACTGGTATGATTAGGGAATAGTCTATTTATGTCACCTCGAATAGGGGTGGTCTATTTCAAAAGGTATTTTTATAGCTCGTTAAATAGAACTATTGATTTCTAAATTTGTTTTTTATCACAGAAATGTCTAATTGGAATCTATTATCCATCTACTTATCAGTAACACCTGTAAGAATATTTTGTTCACCGAAAGGTAGTGACGGATCCAGAGAGGGGTGCAGGGTTTTAGCCCCTACTTTTTGTTGGAAAATGTGTCATTTTCATTTGTAAAATTGATCTAAATAGCAAAAAATGCCCTGGCATCCCCCCGGATATTCTAAGGAACCTCGGCCTGCACCCACCCACCCCCTTTTTGCGCTTGGATTCAGCCCTAAGGTAGTACAAATGTAGAAATTGAGATTAGAAACATGTTTGTCTTGACGGAGGGGTTTCCGCTTTGTTCCCAATTCCGGTTCAACTTAGAAATTGAAACACCAAAACATGCGCGTGCGTAGACCGGATGCATATCATCTCAATACTTATTATCATTAAACACAATACCAGACAATGTAGAAAATGAAGCATTTATTCTAGAAAAATAATTTGAGTATTTGTTACATTGTAACTGTGCTCTCTCATACCCTTATTATAACGGTAATGCTTACCACAGTCCTAAAAAATCTCAAATTTCACCCTGAACCAAGAAACTCAAGTCAAAGTACAGGCCTAGGCGCCACGACCCCCCCCCCCACCCCCCACCCCCCACACACACCAAAAATAATGTACTGAAGTATAAGATTTTTTCTCATTGTAACTCCAATCGATTTCTTACTTAAATGATGTCACAAAAAATTCAGAATGATCTCAAAATTTAGGTAAGTTTTAACCTTTCTAGTAACGCACCCTGGTCCACTTACATGTATAAAAGGAATGTCAAAAGACAAAAATAGTATAAATATTACTTTACCTCTATGGTTTAGTTCCATACGATAGATACTCTTTTACTCTCACTAAAGTCAGGATATAAGCTTTTAAAATCATAACTTCAAGCGTCAGACGAACTTTCTTTGGGAGCGCCAGATAGCCTAATATAGTACATTACCATATATAAACGGTCATGGAGGATTTCACTGCGGAATGAGTAGACATAAAATTAATAACCGATGTGATTTGTCGTTCAGTATAGTCGTGCCGTTAGGGGATTTCAGTTTGAACAAAATTGATAAATGTGAAACATTAATGACAACAATTGATAGCTAATAACGACTACTAGGTGTACTATTGGAACATACATGTATTTATAAATCAATGAAATCATAGATAGATTTTGTTATAAATAGGTCAATGTACATGTAGTGAGAAGACGAATACTAAGAATGCTAGCTTTTCTACCACCTGGAGTAAGGAGAACATCAAATTCTTACCTACCAAACCGACATACGTGTCTTATGCCCCTAAATATGTCTCCAACCCATTTCGGTGGGGGACATGTTTTTGGCCTGTCAGTACGCCTGTTTGTCTGTTCGCATCTATAATATATCACCGTACATGTAAATCTATGAAACTAGGTAGTTGAGACATGATGTGTGGTTGTTTCTACGTAAACTGGAATTTATGATCCACTTTGGAACAGAGGGGGACATACGTTGTTGTAGGCAAAAACGGTCATTAATTTTTGGTTGACTCTGGGTTCTTATACTAGGTTGTTTTTACTCTTTTTTTGTTTTGTATTATTGTATTTTGTATTTTGTTTGTGTGCTGTTGATTTTTCCTTATTTTTCATGTCTATTTCGTTTCTTCTTTTTTTTGTTTTTGTTGGGACCTTTCTTCTTCTCGAGTTGCCCTAAAGTACATGTACATGAAGAAAATTTCCATCGTATGAAATTGTTTGAAATATCTGCATGTTATTCTGGGAGTAACACTTAACTATAAACATTTATATATAAACCACTTGATTGCTGAGTCATCACATTTTCTTCATTTACATGTCTTTTTCGAGTTGTTAGTACCTTTTGGATCGACTGCATGGGGACTTATTACTCTTGATGAATTAATGGTACAGTCAAAGTATTCTATATATTCCAACATATTGCCGAGTTTGATGTATAGATATTAGATAGGAGTATTTATAGCTTGTCAAATATTTGAGAGTATTGGGAATCGCCCGCGTTGTAACTACAATAAAATGAAAACAAATACGGAAAGAAATCTATAAAGGTCTCAATTACTTCCACAACAGACGATATTTACAGAGAACAGTTCTTTATTTAGTTCCGATATTTATTGCTCATAAACAGAGACCCTCGAAGGACTTGATATTGAAGTTATTACTGCAAACGCTAATTGAGGGTAATACAATGAAAGGTACAATTTTAATGAGTTTAATCATTCAGCGAAAGTATTGTTACCAGTAATAGTGACAAAATGTCTGTTAATGGCTTCTTTTTCGTACTAGAAATTAGAAATAGACTTTCAGGAGCTTGAAGATACATGTACATGTAGTAGTGTACTACACATTTGTTGTTTAAGAAATAAATGCCACTACTTGTACGTAGCTGTCCCCATATTCCGAATTTCTTCTGACCTTGCAACCCTCCTCTTTTTATTTGGATATTGATATGCGCTCAAATATAGCATATATGGCATTAATGACGCAAATTTTTGGAAGAAAAACCAAGGAAGTTATTAAAAACCACATACCATCAGGATATTGAATTGGTCTATTTCTATTTCTGTATCATTTATTTTTTATTACCGTCCCTACCGTGTACATTCGGGGTGGCAGTGTGTTGGTTAGCGGGCGGCAATTTCAAGCGAAGCAAAAAGGGTCAGTTGGTGTTCCGAGCACTACAGTGACATGTAGATGATTTGTTATACATGTTCTTAGTGGACTGTGTTGCGGAACTCTCATATGTCTTAAAACTCCTTTGAACTAATTTTGAATGGTATATAGACCATAAAAACATTGAAATCCTTCGCCAACAGGTGACTATCCCCAACCGTCTCAAGCAGAAATCAGACGTCCCCAACATAGCAAAACGTTCCCAAGACGTTTAACAGGTGTAAAAACCCTAAAACCCGCATGTCCTTTTTACATGTAATAATATTTTCAGTGCTTGAGAAGGAAAAAATCTTGAATGGGCAATTTTCAGTTTTTCAAAGAAAAAATGTATTTCATATTATGTCTATATTGAAAAATACTGCATGTATTATTTTTGTATGTTTGTGATATACATTGGTACAACCATATTTTAAAGTTAAGCCCCCACCTCCCCCCGAACAACTTTAGAATAAAATCAATGCATTATAACTACAATCTACTAGATTATTCGTTAGTTTACATGTAATTAACTATTTAAATACATGTTGTGATCAGAAATGGTACAAAGAAAAAGAGAACTACGACTTCATAAACCAAAGAGGAAAATACAGAAAATCTCAGGCAAACTTTTCGAGCCATCTCCCCAAGTAACTACATTTGATGTTAAGCCCTTCCTCCACGCCTAAGAGAAGAAGATTTTTATCACCAGCCTTTACAGATGTACCTTTAGTATCACCGTGCGTGTCTTCTATTCTATGATAAAAGTCTAGCACAAAAAGTGTAATCAGAATAAGCAGTAAAAGATAGTACTAGAAAAAATTACACACTGCAGGGAAAGGGGACGATTTCAAATCATTTTTAGATTTTAATAGAGGAGCAAGTGGAGAATATATCATTCATTCTATTTTTCGAAACGTGCCGATTCTTTTCTAGAAGAAATACAGTCGAAATGAAATACTCCGAAGATACTAAAAGGTTCTGGAATACTGGTTATAGACTTTTCCATGCAAACTTTTTGTATTTCATGGATGGACCAAAACGTACAGGTTAGGTTGACAGTTCACCATTTATGTTTGATCCTTAATCAGCTGAAATAAGTTTTGCAGCTCCTAGTGTTACCTCGCTTAGTTGTTTCAACATCGAAGAAGTAGATTTACCTAAATTTCTTATCATATTTTAAAAAGAACAAATCTTGTCATCGATACGCGAAGCATTTTCAATTCACTTACCATTTATGAACTCCACAACAACAGTGTATCGGGTTATAACATAATACTTGAAATTAAAAAAAGAAACACAGAAAATCAATTGTTTTGACGGAGAATGCTCAATTGAGTTCAATCTTAAACCGATCAATATAGTACATCTATGAAAAGTATATACAGGATTTGGTAGTCCGTGGCCAAATTGCTCTTTTTGACTGAAAATGACCCTTTTGAATTTCGAGTTTTTTCTTGGAAATGTTGGTGATTGCCCATTCAAGAAATTTCCTTCTCAAGCACTGAAAATATTATTACATGTAAAAAGGACATGTGAGTTTTAGGGTACAATTAGTAAAGTTATCTATCATAAAAAATCTTGAAAATAGCGAATACATACTTGTATTCGTGCGCAGCCCTAAGTGCGATACATGCTGACCCACCATTTTCTTACATGGGATTTCCTATGAGCGCAGCAAAATTATTGTTGTAAGCAAATAGAAAATTCCAAGAGAATAATTACTGTATATACATGAACCTAAAAAAGAGGAAGACTTGGATTTCCATCTCATATTTTGCGTATCAATCCAATGACCAACATGATTTTTCCCGGTGGCATACTCTCACCTGGAAGTGCTCCCCAGTGCTGTATATTGAAAAAAGGGGTGCTATTAGCGGGCAAATAAGTCATTTTCATACAGTATACCCATTAATAAAAAATTAATTGCCATCCTCGCGCCTACGCAAATCAAATTCTGATTTCTGCTTGGAAACCAATATTATATGTCGCCGCTGGAAAATGAAGGGGATAGTCACCTGTTGCTAAGGATTTCAATGTTTTCTGTAGCCTACTAGTATATCCCATTCAAAATTAGTTACAAAAAGTTCTAAGACATGTGAAAGCTTTGCAATGCGGTCCACTTAGTATGACAAATCATTTACATGTCACATTAGAGCTCGGAACACAAACTTACCCTTTTTCCCCTCGCTAGAAATTGCCGTCTGCTAACCGTCATATTATCGCCCCTGAATGTTATATTGTACACTGTGGTCCCCTGCAATGAAGGATATTTTTTGCGTTACCTATGTCTTAAGAAATCATGGGTGATTACGACTTAAGCGGGATACATACCCAAAGTTGAACTTCAATGAACAAATACATGTATATTATACTAAAAAAACGATAGTTGTACATACGAAAATGACATGCAATAAACGCATTCATAAACCTAAAGTCCATCTCACGGAAAAAATATGGAGAAATAGTGCAAACGGGAAATGTGTCGAAAGGAAAACAACCCAACTTAATCCTGAATGTCAAAGGTTTCTGATATACATGTAAAGGCCTCCATCGAACGGTAAGAATTGTCCATTCATAGAGTCTGTTTTCTAGTATACAGGCGCCCCGTCCGGGTCCGGGTGTCAAAAGAATAGGCCCACAGCAGCGCTAAGCTTATCGTAAAAGGCGACTAAATTGTGCTCAGAACCATGGCCTGGGGCTAGGACGCTCTGCCTACGGAGCAACTGGCTTGTGTGTCCCAGGTGGTGGAATGGGGTACCCTTGGCATGTTACATACTGGGGTCATCAGGCCATAATACGGAAAACCTGACCGCAAACCAAAGTGATGCAACGGGAAAAGTGCCACGTTCCTCGAACGTTAAAGAACCCTACTGTGGTACTCTCTTGGAGTAAGAACCATTGGGCTCCACCACAGGAGGCTAAATTGAATACCAACTCACCAGACAGATACATCAGTTAGATAGAAGAAAGGAGAACATGAACCATCCAAATTTTAGTCAAACTGACATAAAAAGTAAATAAACACAAAATAAAATGGTGACTATATGGTAAGCGACCTATCCTATTTAAGAACCATCATTGAGTTGCCAAAGTAATTTCTTTCAGAAAGCTGTTTCAAGAAAGCTGTTTCAAGAATACCACATAGAGTCTCCACAGTCATAATTATCTATTTGGACAATAGATTAATGTTGCCCATACTATACTGACTTTTATGAACAGTTACTGAATAATATAAGTCGGATCATTAATTAAAGGCCGAGCGAAACTAGACAACAAAAGTTCCGGGCCGGCCTTTGTCCAATTAGTGAAAATCCAAGATTTCGTGCCAAAAATATTCAGTGTAAACTTTAGTGGACGGAGTTGTTTCAATCCCTATAATGTGTTTTTATCATTGTTATTATCATTATTATTGTTATTATTATTATTATTATTATAATTATTACCATCACCCCCCCACCCCCATTTTTCAATACATTTATTTAATTAAATCTATAGCTTTATTATCCAAACGTCTTGTGTGATCACTACTAAAGCAGGATACAAACTCATGGTCAACAACTCAATGAAACAAACGCACATGCATTTAACAAACCAAACCAATATTTAAACAAGAAAATGACGTGTAATAAACGCATCATAAACCCATAGTTCATCTCACAGGACAATTATGGAGAAAAGTGTGAAACTGGGAATGTGTCAACCCAACTTAGCCCTGAAAAAAAGTCAAAGGCTTATTTTTATTCGTCTTCAACGAATAAGTAAGAAACTTCCTTTATACCTAGAATAAGTCTCCAATAGGATCATGAAAAGGCAAGCGGATTAACTAAACCCGAAGACCAACTCACGAGACACATACGATTTTAATGAAAGAAAAGATAAAAAAGAACAATATATATATTCATGTACTAATTATTGAACTAAGTTTTAAACAACTGAAATAAAAAGTAAATAAACTTCCCGGAATGCACAAACAAAAAAAACTTATAAGTTGTACAAATAGAGTACTTTACTTTTCTAGAAAATCATCGAGTTGCCTAATTGTTCAATGATTGGCATTTGGTAGATGACTATCTCATTGACAATCATACCACATCTCCTATTTTTATAAAGAAGTATCTTTCCAGTAAAGAGTTTCAACAATGTCATCCGATTTTCCGAGTTTCCAATGTCATAATAAAATATCGATTTATGAGGAAGTAATATTAAATTTACTTATATTTCATTTTCCACTAGCTCAATATGAAAGTTTCTGAAAACCCATAAAGATCAGAATACATATTAACTTACTTAACTTAGTTACTGCTCATGCGTGGAAATAGAAGGCGACTTGAAAGATGAAAATGTCTTAAGATTTTAAAAAAAAATTAAGGAGTCGTGACAAAAAATTATTTTATTCGTATTAATAATTTTAAAATCCCTGTGCGTTAATTTCCATGTATTATAGATTTCAACGATCAGTTTAGATGTTTTGTGGCGGCCCAATTAACATAAATAAATGAAATAAAAAAGGGAGGTAAAGCTCAGCACCATATATAAATGTCAGGCCTGTAATGTATATGTGTAAAGAAAGATAAATCTGTTTTAATGTGGAAACCAAACAGGTGAATATATGTACGTATCGTGCTTCTTTTCACCAGCTATGTTTGTGAATCGTTTTAACTTCGACGAGTATTAGAATAATTCATGAACAAGCCATGATCTACGAGCATTAAGTTTGTATAAATGTAAGTTGGGCTTTTAGTTGATGTGATCACTTTAAGTTAATTTGAATAAAAGTTATATTTATCAAATTCGTACAACTGTAGTATTCTTTCAAAAGCTAAAAATATATCTGATTTAAACATTAGCTGCACAGGCAAATATTGTTCACATGAAATTCATGTGAATAGAACTTCACATTTTAAAAATTCTCGTGAAATTCACATGAAATCAACACGATTTTTACGTGAAAGTCAGTTAACAAGAACTTCATGAGAAAAAAATCAGGCGAATTTCACGTGAAGGCTCGATTCACACGAATTTCATGACAATCACAGTGTTTATTTACTCAATTCAGGTGAAAATCATCTGAAATTCGTGTGAAAATTAAAAACATGAAACATGAAATAATTATCCCTGTTTACATGTATGAAACGTTGATTTATTTGTAGATTTTATGAATTTTGATATTAGTATAAAGTATGATTTAATGTCAGTCTGCGAAATATTCAGGCAGTGGGTGAAGCATGGTACATGTATGACAAAACCCGTCATTTTGAAAGTGTTATTTGACTATTTGTACCACAAGAATGAAGAAAAAACAAGACTATAATTTCCAAATCATTTTAATAAATTGAGTCATAATTTCTTTCATACACACTGAAAATGTGCATTCAATGGCAGATAAATCTATCGAAAACCACATTTTTCTAACATGCTATTGACAATTTTTGAATAAATCTAGTGATGCAGATAGCAAAAAGTGTTCTTTCCAAACGAGAAATCACCCTTGAGTGAAATTATATTATGAGATCGATGGTTCTTTTGACATGCATGTTTCTGATAATTCCCATTTTGCCTGATTCTAACAAAGGCTTACACTTAACTTTAAGCCGTACGTAACTTTGTTAGTATGGAGTCTTGGTCAGATTTCTGTTCATAGAAAAAAATGTTGTGACTAAACTTTACCGTTTATTTTGATAATAGGTTTTGTTAATGATGTAGACCTAGGGTAAGGGACACAACTATTAAAAAATCATTGGAACGTTTGTATTCAACATTTTACATCAATCCCATGTAAGCATCAAACTAACCTGGACTGTTTCAAATGAAAGCTTGACAGGATATGGTGAAATTGAATATGATACAAACATAACACTGATTTCCTGAGTTATGTCCCTTACCCTAGGTCTACCTCCTTAAGTTCTACAATAGATTTATAATGAAAGACTGTGGAGACATGCAACACAATGAAAAGGGTAGTTTATGGTAAATACCTAAAAGAAAGTATCTCTTAAACCGACTTACAGAAATCAAAGTTCAAATAATTTGCTACAATGTAATCTTATACATCTAAATCAGAAAAATGATATTCTTGGAGAAAAATGGCCAACTGTAAGATCCCATCTGATCA